>CM053577.1:101031576-101082690 GCA_028646485.1 Cryptoprocta ferox | reverse complement strand
GAACTGTATTGTTGGGACTTAAGAGTACATAGCACACTACTGGTGCCTCATCGTGTTACCTGGATGAATGAGTGAATAAATGAGTAGACGATGGAAAGAGATGCCTTCCATAAAACAGATTCAATTTCCTGCCCTTTTTAGCTTTCTTTCTCTGTGTTTCTGTGGCACTTTACACATTCCTCCACCAATATCCTTACCCTACAATCCTACTATATCCTACTATATTATAGTTAATGGTTTGTATGTCTGACTCCCTTATAAACCACACTATTCACAAACAGTAGCAACCATGTTCTACTCATCTTTGAATGCTCAATATTTGTTGATTGAGTGAATGAATGAATATGAATGACCTGATATTCATCTCATATAATTAGATTTGTTTCCCACTAGTATTCTTGAAACATCTTGAAACATTCTTGAAACATCTTACTTCAAATGAAATCTGGAGTACTCCACATGTTGTTATGACCCACTTGGATAGCACATCACATCTTCACAAATATTTTTGATGCATACTTAACCCTACTTACTTGTAAGTGCTAAAAATAATTTATTCTAAGAGACTATCAATGGCTATGAAATAGAACACACACAATCTTTACTGATTCGAATCAAAGAGCAATTCCAAGAAAAAGCAATTTTGCTAATCTGTGTACAGGTTCAGAACTTTTCACAACTCCATTTTTGTGAGACTTCTAACAAAATGGAATTTCTACTTCTGGTCATGTCCTGTCTTAAATAACTCAAAAACTGAGCAAGATTCACAGTGTAGGATGAAAACTCCCAGAAGAAAAGAAATCAACGAGGTAAACTCTGCAATCTCCCACTCTCTGTCCATGGCAGTTTCCAGGTCACAGTGCAAGGAAGAGAAAGCCCACACAGACTCAATGGTCTCACTAAATTAAAAAGACAAGAGATCAACGTTCAGGGAAGCTAAAGAGACTAGAATTTGCAGGAAAGAATAAAAGAGAGGAGGGAGTTTCACAGAGAGAACAAGAGTGCTTCAGAGAGCTACATGGGGGTCTCCTGGAGTATCTGGCTGAGTACTAATCTCAGCATGTGTAAGAAGCAACTACTGAAACGGAGATGAGAGATGAAAAAGAAAGCTAAGGAACAATAAGCTGAATAATGCCCAGGGCTCCCACAAGATATGGAAGTCTGTGTTCCCACATGCAAGAGTGGGGAGATCTTGTAACACAAGGACAACTGAATAGAGTCCTTAAAAGATTATTGCCTTATGGGGTGCCTGGGTGGCTTAGCTGGTTAAGTATCTGACTCTTGGTTTCGGCTCAGGTCATGATCTCATGGTTCATGAATTCAAGCCCCATGTGGGGCTCCGCGATGACAATGCAGAGCCTGCTTAGGATCTTCTGTCTCCCTCTCTCTCTGCCCCTGCCCTGCTCTCTCTCTCAAAATAAAAAAATAAAGGTTATTGCCTTAATTAGAAGTGGCATCATACTCTCTTAAATTAAATGCCACTCCTGCTTTACCTTAACGAAGCTTAACAAGTATTGAAAACTCATTTTTCTGAGCAACTAACTAGATGCCACAGTATAGCCTGAAACTAAAGAATACAATAAAATCTAGTGTCCGTGACACTTAAAATTCGTGTCTTGCATTTATTCAGAAATGACCACACCTAGAATAAACAGGGACATATGAAATATGGGTGAGAGAAAAATCATTTAAAAGAAAGAGACCCAGAAATGACAGATATTGTAGACGGCTAGTTAGATATATTCCACAGGTTCAAAAGGGAGAAGCACAACGAAGAAAGAAATGGAAGATAAAAAAAAAATCAAACCTAACTTCTAGCAATGAAAAATACACTATTTTAGGGGCTCCTGGGTGGCTCAGTTGGTTAAGCTTCTGACTTTGGCTCAGGTCATGATCTCGCCATTCCCGAGTTCAAACCCTGCGTCAGGCTCTGTGCTGACAGCTGAAAGCCTGGAGCCTGTTTCAGATTCTGTGTCTCCCTCTCTCTCTCTCTCTGCCCTTCACCCACTCACGTTCTGTCTCTCTCTCTCTCTCTCTCTCTCTCTCTCTCAAAAATAAATAAACATTAAAAATTTTTTAAAAAGAAGAAAAATACAGGATCTTAAATGAAAATACATTGGATAGGATTAACAGAAGATAAGAAAAGATCATGAAACTTAATAGAACACTGGAAAATATCCAAAATGAAGTACATAGATTAAAAAAGGAATGAAAAAAGGAATAAAGAGAGTATCAGTAACCTATAAAATAACATCAAGCAGTCTAACATATGTGTAATTTGGAGATACAGATAAGTGGGCAGGAAAAATATTTGAAGAAATAGAAGATGAAACATTTCCAAATTTGTTAAAACTATTAATTTATAGATTTAAGAAGTACAATGAACACAAAGCAAAAGAAACATAAAGAAAACTATTCCAAGGCAAATCATAATCCATTTGTTTAAAAAAACAGTGACAAAGAAAAAGTCTTAAAAGCAGTCGGGGAAGGGGAAGCCACAATGAATGAATGAATGAATGAATAAAAATGATCACAAACCTCTCATCAGAAATCATGAAAGCAGAAGACAACACAACAACATCTTTAAGGGGCACCTGGATGGCTCAGTTGGTTAAGCATCCGAATCTTGGTTTCAGCTCAGGTCATGATCTTACAGTTTGTGAGTTCAAGCCCCACATCAGGCTCTGTGCTGACAGTACAGAGTCTACTTGGGATTTTTCTCTCTTTCCCGCTCTCTCTGCCCCTCCCTTGCTTGGTCTCTATCTCTCTCAAAATAAATAAACTTAAAAAAATTTAAAACCAAAAAACAACATCTTTGAAGAGTTGAAAGAAAAAAAAGTAAACATCATTCTTTATAATAATACACTGACTCTGGGGGCGCCTGGGTGGCTCAGTTGGTTAAGCATCCGACTTTGGCTCAGGTCATGATCTCACGGTTTGTGGGTTCAAGCCCTGCATCAGGCTCTGTGCTAACAGCTCGGAGCCTGGAGCCTGCTTCAGATTCTGTGTCTCCCTCTCTCTCTCTGCCCCTCCCATGCTCATGCTCTGTCTCTCAATAATAAATAAACATTTAAAAAAATTTTTTTAAATACACTGACTCTGTTGTGAAAGAAACCTGCCTTGATAATTTGGGGTAAATTTTTAATTTCCTCTTTATAGGTTTAAAGCATACGATCTTGTAGGGAAAAAAATGATTGTCTCTGAGACATATGTGAAATAAAGAAAGAAAGAGAGATGTTGAAATGGCAGTCGATTCTTTTGTAGAGAATTCAAAGGATAAACATTTGTATAAGTCTTTTTTAAAAATATATATTTCTTTATTTTTTAATGTTTTATTTATTTTTGAGACAGAGAGAGACAGTGTGAGCAGGGGAGGGTCAGAGAGAGAGGGAGACACTGAATCTGAAGACAGCCTCCAGGGTCTGAGCTAGCTGTCAGCACAGAGCCTGACACGGGGCTTGAACCCACAAACCGCGAGATCATGACCTGAGCCGAAGCCAGACACTCAAATGACTGAGCCACGCAGGTGCCCCTGTATAAGTCTTAAGAAAGTGGGAGATGGTGTGCCCGTGCCCACCAGGGACTGCTCTGAGGATCTCAAGTCCCAAGGACAATGGTGGACAGTTGTGTTGAGAGCCCCTGGTGTTATTCTACGCTCAGACTTTGAGAAATGTACTCATGGAGGAAGGGAGATGGATCTTGGAGCGAAATTGACAACCTAGGGAAGTGATGAGGTAAAAAGGAAGGTGACTCCTCTGTGGCTATTTTGCAATAGACAAGCACAGCCTGTGTGCAGGGGTCAACAGTAGGAAGAGGGCATTTCGTGGGCTATGGGAAAAGAAATATTTACATACAATTTTTACCTTTCCCTGACTATACCACAGGCATACCTTGTTTTACGGCATTTCACAGATACTGCCTTTTGTACAAGCCAAAAGTTGGTGGCAGCCCTGCCTTGAGCAAGTCTATTGGTGCCATTTTCCAACAGTATTTGTTCTCTGTGTCACAGTTTGGTAATTTTCACAAAATTTAAAACTTTTTCATTATTATTACACTTGTTATGGTGATCTGTGATCAGTGATTACTGATGGCTCCAAGTTCAGATTAACTTACAGTTAGCATTTTTTAAGCAATAAGCTATTCTTTTTAAAATTTTTTTATGCTTCTTTACTTTTGAGAGACACAGAGGCATGAGCCGGGGAGGGGCAGAGAGAGGGAGACACAATCTGAACTGGCTTCAGGCTCTAAGCCATCGGCGCAGAGCCCGACACAGGGTTTGAACTCACGGAGTGCGAAATCATGACCACAGCCAAAGTCAGTTCAGCCAAAGTCGGATGCTTAACCAACTGAGCCATCCAGGCACCCCAGGAATAAGATATTTTTAAGGTCAGGTGTGTGCATTTTTTAGACATAATGCTACCTTCACACTTACTGGGCTACAGTGTAGCATAAGCATAACTTTTATATGCACTGAGAAACCAAAAATTTCATTTGACTCACTTTATTGTGATATTTGCTTTGTTGCAATGGTCTGGAATCAAACCTGTGTAATTTTTTAAAAATTCAGTTAAGAGTGATGCATCTTTATGGCCCTGTGTGACACCGCTGTGAGAACAAAGCGATGATAAAATGTCAGGAAGCATAAAGAGCCTCACTTTCCTTTCTCTCCTGGAGACAGTGTCAAACAAACAGCATCTCATCTACCATGAGGAGCTGGGAGTCCAGCACACATCACAGAACACTGAGGGTCAGATTTGGAGGAGACACCCAGGGTGTGGATGTAAGTTACATGCTTTTCCTCCTTACTCTTCCTGGAAAAGAGGGACATTTATGGGACCAGTGAACAGGCACTGAGTTTACATACTAAGAGTTCTTACAATAACATGAGATCTCCATTCATTCATCCATTCAATGTGTATTATCTTTATCTGTTTTGTGCTCTCCTAAGTGCTGATGCGACAGCAGTAAACAAAAAAAATTCTCATACTTTTCATAAAAGTGCTTACATTCTAGAAGAGAGGTAGTAAGCAGGTAGCACATAAACAAGCAATGCTTATATCAAGCATGAGAATAATTACTACAATAATAAATAAGACAAGATAAAGGGAAAGGGAGTGTGGCGTGGGCTAAAATATTTTGGATGAGGAAGTCCTTTCTGATGAGGAGACATTTCAGTAGACGTTGGAATGATGTAAGAGGGAGCAACATATGAATATCTGGGTACGGAATTCCACACAGAGGAAGCAGAAGGTGCACAAATCCAGAGGAAGGAGAATGAGGGATAAAGAGGAGGATAGTGTTGCTAGGGATGAACAAGAAAGGGGAATGTCAGAGAAATACCCCAGGCAAGTAGAGAGCCTGTGGGGGCATGCTGAAGACTACATTTTATTCTGTGAGACGGGAAGCCATTGAATAGCTCTGAGCAAACGCAACTTGAGTTTCGAAAGAATCATTCTGGCTGCTACTTGGAGGACAGACCATATGGTGATGTAGATGGAAGCCAGAAGATTGGTGAGGGAGACGTTATGATTTTCCAGACAATAGAAAGGAGGGCCTTGGACCAGGACGGTAGAAATAGTCATGAGCCGGAGTTAGAGACTGGCTATACTCTGGAAGATGGGACGATGGTTTACCTTCTGGATGTGGAAGACATCAGAGTCAAGAATGAGTTCTGACCTGAGGCAATGAGTTTCTGACCTGAGGCAATGCAAGAATACAGTTGCTATTTACCTGAGCAATGGGGAGGACTGAAGGAAGAGCATCTGGAACTCGGTTCTGGAACTGTTAAGCATAACTTGCTGTAAACCAGTGCCCTGGAGACATCCACTGCAGATGCTGAGTGGAGGCTGGGTAAACAGGCCTGACGTTTAGGAGGGATTCAATGAGGACTAGAGACATAAAGGATATAAATACAGAGTCCTCATTATTCAGACGATTATTTAAAGCCATGGGACAGGATGTGATCACTTAGGAAGTAAGTCAAATAGGAAAACACACACACACACACACACACACACACACACACAACTAGCAATCTGACAAGAGAGTGCTGGGGACATTCCAAAATTTGGAAGTCAGGAAGTTGAGGGAGATGAGCAAAGGACACTGGGAAGGAGGAGCCAAAGGGGTAGAATAACAAAAAGAGAGCGCCATCTCTAAATCCCCATGAAGTATTTCATCGAGGGCACGAGCCCCGTATCTAATGGAAAACGTGGCAATGAGCGCCAACACGTGAAATCAGCCACCAAAGTTCCCAGCTACTAAAATGACCAACTCTTTTCAGTACTTATTGCCCTTCTTGGAAGTAAATTAGATGAGATCACTTCTTCAGAGAACTAAGCTGACACTTTGTGTCGGCAGAATAAGCGGTGACTTCGCAATACTCAGTGTGCTTACCTGGCAGCACTGGAAAAGTACTGGCTGAGTTTGCATCTGTGAATTACAACACAGTTTTGTAGGTTCCACTTCATCCAAACAAATCCTATTTTCTCACAACTCTGACTTTGGCGCTCCTCTAACATTACTTTGCTCTGGACCCGTGCGCTTCTCTGAGCTCGGTTCCCTGGCATGAAGGACCTTGGCACTCCATCCAGTCCTTGGAGGAGAGGCACTGTAGCAGCATGAGGACAAATTAACCACTTGGGCGGGCAGGGTGGCGGCTGCTCCAGTGAGGAAGGCACTCCGGCCAGAAGGACAACCTGTTCCCAGGCACTGTCTCGCAAGGAGCCCTGGAACATCTAGGGCCCCGTGACTGCTTCACACCCTGCCCCGCAGAAGGTGAGGTGATGAGAGACGAGGCTGGCAGAGTGGGATGGCCCGGTTCAAGGAGGGTTTGAATGACAGTGTTGGGTCTTTGATCCTGAAAAGTGCTGCAGACCTAGTGAATAAGTTGTGCTTATTGAAAAATTATACCTAAGTGTGAAAAGGACATTTCCTTAAGCATTATTACACACAGAAGACCCTCAATACCGACTTCCTCTATCATGCAGATGAGAATGTGAATAGGACCAATGTTCACAAGCTATTAGGAGTAAACATGTTAGGGGCCTTGGGTGGCTCAGTTGGTTAAGCGGCTGACTTTGGCTCAGGTCATGATCTCACAGTTTGTGGGTTCGAGCCCTGCATCGGGGCTCTGTGCTGACAGCTCAGAGCCTGCTTTAGATCTTCTGTCCCCTTCTCTCTCTGCCCCTCTCCCACTCATTCTCTCTCTCTCTCTCTCAAAAGTAAATAAACATTTTTTAAAAAAGAGTAAACATGTTAGAAATACTATGCACACTTTGATTAGAAATAATTAGAAAGAATATTTATCAATTCATTAGAAGAGCTTCCCACTATAATCTGTAAGGCATTTCCTTAACAAACTTTGGTCCCTACAATGTTCCTTAAAATCATAAAGCTACACTTCCCTCAAGGTAAAATGACAGTTGAGGCTTTTGATCACTTCATACTGTCCATTAGAGAGGGTTTAATATTTTTCTTCTTTTATCTTTGAGTGTTGTTAGTTATTAAGTTAGTATTAGTTATTAAAAGAGCTTCACATATTTCATATTACTTCTAATCATTTTGATTGACATCCTAGTTAAAGGAAAGGTAAGGTGAATTAATAACAGATAATAAATAATATGTGCTAAAAATAGTTTTCTCCAAATTTAAATATTTGATTATAGCAACATTACCTCAGTTATTCACTAAATACAGTCATTTTTTATGCAATTGCAAAAAAATTATGTTTTCTAGTCTTTCCCATGTTATTGAATTGTGTTTGATGCCTAAAATTTCAGAGACTAATGCATAGGTACCAATGACATTAAAAGCTTTTTATGTCAAAGAAAATGGGCTTCATAAATTAGTATTTTTACAGAAGCAAGCTGAGGTATGTTCATGTTAGGATTGTTTTCATAATGCTCCTATGTCAAAACAATGAAGATAATGAGGCATATTATTTATAACAGCTTTATTTTTCACACTTACAAGAACATCACACATCTACAAATAAAGCTCCTTAAAATATAAACATGTTGAAAATTCCCTAAATACTTAGTGCTTGTGTGTTTCCCCCCTTTGTAGATAATTGTTCAAGGAGCACCACACAGGCATCGAGAGCATGGAGTCTGACAAAACGGACTCTACTTCACAGACCTCACACTAGTAATGGGCGTGGAGAGACGCAAAGGGTGACAATATGAGGTAAAGGTAGGGACAAAAGCGCTATGGAAATTTGGAGTCTAGAGAGAGCACTGTGGTCTGGAGCAATCAACAGTAACTTCTGTGGAGGTCAACCTTGAGCTAGACCATGATGGAAGGCAATGGGCTTTAACTAAGTAGACCCTCACCTGGAGGGAGGGCATTCCAGACCCAGCCGAGAGCATGAACAAGCGAAGGGATGGGCATTGTAGTTGGGGGCAGCTGGCAGACCCTTTGGGGAGGGCACCTCCAGATGTTCATAAAGATACAATCAGCCTAGAACTCCAGGCTCTGCATGACACTGACGCTGATCTGACATTGCTTTGCAGGTTGTGGCACTGGAGTCTTAATGAGAGTGACCATCTGAGATGATTATTGGAGGAAGAGTAATCTGTGTGTAGTAAGATGGACTGAAGGAAGAGATGATAGAGCTTGGGAGAAGAGTTAACTGCAATGTCACCTGCTGGTGAGGCATGAAGACCTGGTTTAGGAGGGGGGTAGTGGTCGTAGAAGGCCAAAAAGAGGGAAGAGTAGAGGGTCGCTCCAAAAGGCCAAGTGTCTAGAGCAGCCCTACATCAAAAAAAAAAAAAAAAAAAAAAAAAAAATAGGGAGTAGTACTCAAGGAATGATAAGATTATGAGAAATGAATGATTTTAGTCTTCAATGTCTTGATTTTGAGATTGCCTCCCTCTCTTGCTTTGGAAAAGAAAATCTCTTGCTTTTTTTTCCCCCCCTACCAGAAGTCACTTCGGGCATTGCCAGCATGGGCTGGAAACCTGCCACGGTTGCCAGGGGCAGGGGCTCTGAAGTATATTCCTAGTTGCTACCAGCTGCAGCTTATGAAAATAGAATGATCTCGCCCTGGAATTCAGAGAAGGCAGCAGACAGACATACTTTCACAGGCTTCCTTCACGGAAGCATGGCCATTCAAGTTAAAGGGGAAGTACTTTCCCCACAGCCTCATGTGCCTTAAGAGATCTTTCAGGAAAGTGAAATCAGTTTGGTGGCAGGAGGCAAAGTAATCTGGGCCAGTGGTTGTCAAACGTTAGCCTGCATCAGAATCCCCTGGAAAGCTTGTTAAAACACAGATCGCTGGGCCCCTGCTCTGGAAGTTTCCAATTCGGGGAGGTCTGGGGAAGGGCCCAAGAATTTGCATGTTTTGCAAGTTCTCAGGTAATGTTACTACTGGTGGTCTGGGAATCACACTTTAAGAATCACTGATCTAGAGGAATTTGATGAGAAAGGGAAAAAAATATATGTTACAAGATGTAGTTTTTAGTTTCAGTACAACAATCACAATGATAAAGACTATCTCAGCTATACATGAAACCCTACGGTTAGGGCACCGGACTCTTGACTGGGGGTGATGGTGAGGGCAGGATGTGTGGAATGATCAAGTAGATGTTTACATTAAATAAGAATAAGGTGGGAAGGGAAGAGTGGGAGAAGGGGAGGTGGGAGAGAAGGACAAGGAAAAAAGTCTATGGAAAAGAGGAGAATGGGAGCTATTTAATAGGGGAAGAGGAGGTGAGAAAGCAGAATAGAAAACAAAGAGGAAAGGAAGGCAAAACCTCTGCCCTTCCTCTAACTTGAGAGATTGTTTTCTGTTTCATCAAAGCGGGAGACACTCTCCAGAGGTCACTTTTTCAGAGTTGTTACCTGTGATTTTACTGCTACCCGTCCTAGTGGCGGAACTCTCCTATGGATGAAATATGAGCGAGAAAGTTGGAAACAACTTTGAACCTTCCTATTCAAGCAAAGGGCAAAGGAATAGTACTGACTTCAGTAAGATTAAGTACCCACCAAATAGAAATGATCTCATGGTATATTTTATTTTATTGTTTTTTAAAATGTTTATTTATTTTTGAGAGAGAGAGAGAGAGAGAGAGAGAGAAAGAGAGCATGAGTGGGGGAGGTGCAGAGAGAAAGAGGGGGACAGAAGATCCAAAGCAGGCTCTGTGCTGACAGCAGAAAGCTGGATGCAGGGCTCAAACCCATGAACAGTGAGACATTCAACCAACTGAGCCATCCTCATGGTATATTTTAAATTCCAGACCTTTCATAAAAAAATTAAAATGTGACATTTGCTTTTGTTTTGTGATACACCTACAGTAAATGGGTATATCACCCCCGGCAAAAGCCCAAGCTATTTGGAAAGCAACTCATGGATTTGGTTAGAGCATGTTAATGTAATATTTCATGGAGTTCAACAAACCTTGAAAGAACACTTTTGCTTTTAAGGAAATTATATTATTTCAGATGCTTTGGGGTGCAAGGACAGAAAACCCACATCGGACTGGTTTCCATATTGAAGGGAATGCATTGCTTTGTGTGCCTGAAAAACTAGAGCTGGCTGGCCTCGGGCAGAGATCACTCCAGCAGCCCAGGAAGCCAGTTTGCCTCTGCCACTCTGCCCTGTGGTACCAACTTCATTCTAACACTGTCTGCTTTTATTGTCTCCGAATAGCTACCAACAGTTTTGGGGGCCAAGTGCTTCTTTATTCACATCCTACAGGGAATGATTATTTTTTACCCAGAAGTCTCAACAGAAACCCTGGTAGTTCATTGCACAGCTTAAAACATACGCCGACGCTGAAACCAATCACCATGGGAAGGCGGGCGGGGGACAGGGATGGTATTTGCAGATGGGCTTGGGGAACCGTGTTCCACTCTTATGGAGCTGGGGGGTAGAATCCTCACCCCAGAATCCCATGGATCCCCGAAAGAAAATGAGGGAGGGGAAGAAAGGAGAAGGCGTTGGATGATAAGAAGACAGTAATCTACAAGCAGTATGGTGACACAGCACAGTTTTAACTCAGTCTTCATTTCCTAGGAATTAAGCCCTCCTTCTGAATAGGAGACATCTACCCTGTGCAAGAGCAGTCACTGAGTTTGATGAGGGGAGAAAGCGCATCACAAAAAAGGGGAGAGCGGTGGAAGATACCCAGCCCAAAATCCTGCCCAGGTTTTCTGTGTACCACAGACGGGCTGGAGATCTACTTTGTAAATAAAAGGAAAAGAGGGTTTTCTCTATAATTTTTGCCCAGAAACGAACATGCTTTATTTTAGAAGCACTTTGCCTTGAGGATCAAAAGTCAGTCCTGAAATGTTTCTTCTGTTCTTGACAGACTTAAATCTTAGCCTCATAATGAAGTGTCAGAATGAAATGGCTGGGGAAGCAATGACTACAATTTTGCCAATGGTTTCTGGGCTCCTTTTGGTGAGTCACTGCTCCTCAGCAAAGCAGTAAGAAGAGAGATACATGGCTAAAAATTAATAAAGAAGTCTGACAGCCTGACTCAGTCTTGGAATTATCCACATCCACCCTGCCCACTCTCGCTCCTAACCCTTTTTATATGCCCTCCAGGACATGTGCTCACAATAGTGAAAATGTTAGGAAACAATTATATAAGCAAATATAGTTTGTTCAATTCTACTTAACAACCGGAGTTGAGGGAGTTGAGGGGATGCGTTTGTTTATGTAATGAATTCCTCAGAATAAATTGAATTTGCAAGGTCTCATGAAATCCATAGGGATTTGAGTTGGCTCACTCTTCAAAAGCAATCAGCTATTTCTAAGTATAAAAGGGAGAAAAGCTACTTACAGCACTTTTCAACATACTGCAAAGATATTTTACTGAATAAGCACAATTATTAAAATTACATTATCTTTAAAATAAACATAGGGAAGCAACCGTACACGGAACTTAAAATCCCAACATACAGGTAAATTACATTACATTCCTATGAGCTTTCCTCTAGGCTGTTTATTGCTTATTACCATCTAGTCCATACAGCCTTTTCCAATCTCCCTCTTCGAAACTGCTACGGCAGTTATGTATACATGTCATTTGGCATTTCTTATGGGTCATCTGACACGGTTAAGTAGGGCTTGTTTTTCATGTTGCTAGGGTCTCATCTCCCCGGCTATATTATAGGCAACTCAAGAAAGTTATGTGCCTTTGAATTTTCCCAGTGGTTCATAAAGTGCCTTGAGTTAGACTACAAGTTCCTTGAGGGAAGGGACTTCATCCTTTATTTTGTTTTCCAAGGTAACTCCTAGAACGCTATCCTGGCATACAGCATAGATGCAATAAATATTTCTTGAATGAAAGAATAAACATACTCATATTAGGTGCTCCATAGAGACCTGTTAGGTTGAATATGGCTACTACTAATCTACTACCAGCCACATCTATGTTTGAATTAATTTTCCCATCACTGTGTGACTTCCTTTAGTAATTCGAGACAAGTCCATGACTTTGTGGCCCAATACTGCCCGAGGATGTATGAGGGACCCAAACACACACACACAAATAGAGATCATAGTTGCTATTCCTGAGGAATCCACACTTCAATTTTACTCCTTAAGTACTGTAGATTTACTCTTATACACCCTCTTCTTCTCCAAGCAAGCTTTTGTAAGTGAGGGATCTTGCCAAGATCAGGGCTATTGTTTTACACTGGAATGTAACCCAGATCAATGGCCACAGTGATGCAGCCAACCAGGCATCCTCTTGCAGGGATGGGAAGCAAGGGAAATCAGGGCTGTTGGCTTGCAGGATGTGGGGGCTGTGGAGGAGGGGTGCAGTATAGCAAGCACATCCCTTTGTGCTGAGATCATCAACTCTCAGAGAGGCCCACTCAACACTGGAAATCCCCTGTTCTATTCCTTCATTTAAATTCATAGTTTAAGAGGCGAATGTCCGCTGTAAGGCAACTCCGCATTCTGTTTGCTGCCATTGCTGAAGACGTCTGACTGTTCATGCTACTTTCTCCTGTTTCTTTTCCTGTAAAACCACCAGACTTCTCCAGCAATAGAATTACTGGGAAGATTTCCCTTCCTGTCTGTACCCAGGAGCTTCCTAGCTACGAGGAAGTGCCTAGCAAGGGGGTTCTTCCTCCAAATGTATTTTCAGAATTCCCACTATTCAGAGCAGGAACAAGATTCTTCCATTCTGATTTTTGGTTGGCCGCTGAGAGCAGCATGGAGTACTTATTTAGCAAATTCAGCAAAACCTTCTGTATTCACTCATGAGAGGAGTTCCCACACTGCCTCAGTGGCCTGAACTCTAAGGGATGACAGCTGCAAGGCCACAAGGCTATGTGTTCATGATCAATTTTGGTTGTCGGCTACTTTCGAGGCAATTTTCTCTGACTCACAAAGTAGGTGGTACATGACAAAATAAATTGGCTCTTGGTACGCAAATTTAGAATGGGTGCCATTTTCTGAGGATTATACTAAGGATCTGTGGGATTACATTTCTAGTACAAAGATCCATCTTGGTATAAAATTGTCCAAATGAAGTCATTCACTTTCCTGAAAAATCTTCTGTTTTGTTTGTCTTTAAAGACAGCATGTTTCTTGGGTTGGCTATTTAAAATACGTAATGGAAAAGTTACGGACTTTTAAAAGAAACAATAGAAAAACAAGACTATGGTGTTCTACTTATTGTTATATTTATTCAACATTCATATTTATCCTATAGATTTGGGTTATATGATACATATTTTGCCACACCTCAGACTAAAAAGTTTTCAAAGGAAAACTTAACATTTTTTCCCCAAACTTGCTCCTGCTCCTTATTTCTCTATTTCCACCATCTCTTTCAGCCATCTAGATTCAAGCCACACTCCTCTTCAAATCCTTCCCCTTGACTGATCCCATTTCTAATTATTTTCCAAATCTAGTAGATTCTACCACTCCATGTCTCTCACATGGAATATAGCATAATTATATAACCTAAGTCATGCCCTACTCTAATCCATTCTATACAAAACCTTTTAATACTTCATTAGTGCCTTGTGAGCTGTGTACCAACCTCTAAACCAGGTATTAAGGAGCCTTCCCAATTGGGTCAATGTGTGTATTCAGTCTTTCTTCCCACCACTACCTGTAGTCTGGTCTTAATAACAGTGAAACCATAAAGCTTCAACTACATACCCTTGTACTTAATGACTCTTTGGTCACTCTGTTTTCTCAGTCTAGAAGTTCACCTAAGCCTTCAAAAGCCGCTTTCCCCAGGAAACTAAGATTGTTCTCACCAGATATATCTTTTCTCTCAAATCTCCACAGTGTGGTGTGTGGGCATTTCTTATCCTACATTCCTTGCCATTATTTATGAACTCAATGTCCTCCTTGCCTTCTCCTAGATATCATCTCCTGATGGTTGAGAACATGTCTTACTCTTGATTGAAGCTTCTGCAATACCTGGGACACTGCCTTGCATATAGTGAGAGCTCAGTATATTAAAAATGTATAGTTTCTATATAAATAAGATAAATAAGATACTACTAATTGAGCTGAAATGGCATGGTCTCCTCTGTTGTACCTATTACTGTCAACCTCCAGCAAATGTCTGTCCGCTCCAAAAGATATCACACTAATTTCATAAAAGCCTCTCTTAGAAAACAATAATCATCAGGTAATCCTCGACCACTGGCTAATACTAACTACATGCTTCACTGAAGAGCATTGTCGTCCTTAGTTTAAAATATTCCCAGCTCAATTTAAAAGATGGTTATATGGTAGCGGAAGGCAACTACATTGGCAGTAGTAGGCATAATGTAGAGAGAAGATGAATCACTGTGTTGTACACCTGAAACAAATGTAACATTATGTGTTGACTATACTAAAAAAAAGTAAACAAAACCAAAGATGAAACAAAACAAAACAAAAACAAACAAAAAGGCCCCCAAGATCAACAAATAGTTCAAAATAAATTTTCGTAATAAAAGATAGTTACAAGAATCTCTTATGTTGTCATTGGGAATATATGTAGAGGGACCTGAGAAAAGTAACATCTATTGTTTTTAGGGGACCTACTCTTGGGGCACTGATAGTTACTAGGTGACAAAACAATAGCTGTGTTATGGGTTTAGGAACTGCTTCTCTCTAGGGGCACCTGGGTGGCTCAGTCAGTTGAGCATCCGACTCTTGATTTTGGCTCAGGTCATGATCTCATGGTCGTGGGACTGAGCCCTCGTGTCAGGCTCAGCACTGAGTGTGGAGACTGCTTAAGATTCTCTACTACGCCCGCACGCACCACCCACCCCCCAAAAAGAAAAATGCTTCTCTAAAGTAAAAGTAATATGAGAGTCAGGATGAACATATATGTTGTCCTTGATAATGTTTGTTTGTTACTGTGCTCCTAAACTATCTGCACTCAGTTACAATGTTTAACTTGGGAGTTTTTTTGATGTGTAAATCAGCATGCTCTCAGCTCTCAACAATGAAACCTTCAACTCAAACCACTTTAAAAAATAATGTTTATATCTATATCCATATATTCATATCCATATTTAATGGGAAAGGACAAAGGGGGGCCTCTATCCCAATTATGGAAGAAAAGTCTCTCCTTTAGGTCCGATTGAGCAGTTTAGGTCAACTACCTACCCCAGGACAAATCCCTGCTCCAGGGAAACACTAGGCACCAATTTGCTTACTGAGTCCTAGAATGACTTCTAAAAAGGAAGACACTGGGGCACCTGGGTGGCTCAGTTGGTTAAGTGTCCAACTTCGGCTCAGGTCATGATCTCACGGTTCGTCAGTTTGAGCCCCGCGTCAGGCTCTGTGTTGACAGCTCGGAGCCTGGAGCCTGCTTCGGATTCTGTGTCTCCCTCTCTCTCTGCCCCTCTCCCACTCGCACTCTATCTCTCTCTCAAAAATTAATAAATGTTAAAAAAATTAAAAAAAAACCATTTTGGGGGAGGTATGAGTTACTAAAAGCCTACTGATGCTCTCAAACATAAAACAAAAGAGGGGTAATGCTGTGGAGTAAGTCATAATTGCAGATACAGATTAGCATTCCTGCTCAAACAATGAAAACAACTGACTTCTTTAATTTAAAAACTACAACTTTTGTGATAGAAGATCTTTAAAGGACTTGTACATTCACTGAGTAAGACTTCGTTACAAACAGATGCCAATATTTCTCCAACAGCATCATCCCTGGTGAAGAAATGGGACCTATTTAAGGTAGAGTGTACGTTCTATGGAGTCAGAGGCCAAGTCTGTCTTCCTCAGTGCTCTATCCTGATGCTTACAGAAGGCCTGGCACAGACTAGGTGTTCAAAACAGCTCCTGCTCACATTAATAAACACAAAATAACTTTCATTAAATGATGGGCACTTGCACTAGAACAGAATATTGCAGTGAAAAGGAGTCCTGGGCACCAGATAAATTTAACTCTAAAAGCATCCAAAAGAAAGATTTCCCAGAACCAAGCTGCCCCAACATACAGAAACCATTTAATAAGCTTGCTACTCTGCTCCAAGCTACAGATGTTCTGTAACCCCAGCAAAGGTCCACCCAGGATAACGTTGTAGAGAAATATTATACTTCTAACTTAATTTTTTAAAAGTAGAACTCAAGCAATGTCAAATCTATCCTTAAATGAAAGATGAACATTTGAAACCTAAAACCTGCTCTCATCATAAAGTTGCAACTGTCATATTGGGTTCTGATGATGTTTCCCATCAGAAGCCACCAGAGACATTCCCGCAAAGACATCGCACACTACAACTGGCCAACCAAACAAAACACAGTCTTCTGGATCTCCCTGTATTTCGATAATAAAGAAAAGGGGGATTCAGCCAAAGTGTTCCCTGCTCTGAGCCATCATCTTTCTGTAGACTTTCGGGATAAATGTGGCCCAGCTGTCTCACTGACCTTCCAGGGCACTGGAACTTCCCACTTCCAAATGCCATGAACCCGTCCAAGAAAGCATGCTTCTCTAAATTTGCCTTTTCCCAACGTTCCTGTGGGAAGAAAGCATTTTTTTTCCAAATCAGCCTTATATAAATAAGCTTAACTTTATTTCTCTAGGCTAAAAATGACTTTGTACAGCTAATCCTTGCATATAAAGTTGCAGGGCTGTTGGTAATTTTTTTCCAACCTGTTATTCATATCAGACACAATTGTGTTTTGGGAATGGGAACTAATAAATAAAAAGGTTTAAAAAGAATTTTGTTAAGTGGTAAACGTAAATGATAATGTAAATCAACCACAGAACTGACCTCAGAAAAGGAAGACTATTTATAATAAGATCTCAGGCTCCATCACAAAATTGTCCTTGGTAATAAATTTAGTAAGTTACTGGCAGCCCGGCCTATTGGAAGGAGCTTGGGATGTGGAATGAATACATCTGGCTGCCATTTTTTTAAAAAAGTTGTACCTAAAGGAAGAGGATGGACTAAATGACCTCTTAAAATTCTGCTCAAGAATCTGTAACTCCCTATAACTCCCCAATTTTAAGAAACAGCAGAGCACAGCTTTAATTTGTCTTGTTTTTTGTTTGTTTGTTTCTTTGATTTTATTACTTCTTGGAAACCAATTACAGGAGCAATGGCCTGATGAATATAAAATAAGTCTTCTATCAGAACCAGACATATTTACTTTAATATACTTTGCTGGTTTCAGATGATTTATTTTTAAGTTAATGAACCTTATTCCAAAACCTTTCTATCTCATTTGTGTTATACCATCCATATTACAAGTCTAATTTTTACTTTGCAATCAACTGGGTTACCAGAGAAATAGGTCTGCTGAATGATACAGCTGTAGTTAATCTATGAATTCATACTCCTGCCATAAAAGAAATTAAAGTCAAAGGGTAATACATTTTGAAAGAGAGGACTTACAGGTTTGAACACTTCCGGTTCAGGAAAGTGCTTTGGATTTCTATGCAGCCAAAATGGAGACAACATCAACAAGTCACCGGAAGGAACAGTGTAATTCTGTGATAGAAAAATCAGTTTCAAGTCATTTTTGGAAATCTGCTTTAAAGAGAGTTTCGGTCATTAAAAATAGTGCTCCAACTATATTGCAGAGAAGACATATACACTGTATAATCAATGACGAGAAAATCTAATTCTTTCCTGGAAGGATCATTTCTATTTCCCAACTCAAGCAATGGCCACATCCTAATTCTGATGATTAGTTACATGTGCATACACATTTGGTTACACGGGGCAAATAGATTAGATAAGGGTGAAAATTTTAGAGACTAATATATATGTCTGCTGTAATGCAGCTTTCAACGTTTGATACTGGGGTTGGTGGCAAGTGCTTTTGATGGGAACCATAGTGGATCCCCAGGTGTGGAATAGAAAAATCTAACTCTGAGACAGGATACTGGCCATAGTAGTACTGAGGGTGGGAACAGAGGGTGTCTTCTATTCCCTGGAGACACTCATGCCAGTGTCAGGGCAGAGGCAGTGGAGTCTCTCTCCCTCTTTTTCTCTTTTTCCACTCCAGAAGCAGCTATTAGGGCATAAAAAATATGAAGACAACTGGTTAGGAAAACATAGGACAAACAGAGTGCTTGGTGTTTCTTGGTTGGTTTTGTGTTTGGGAATGCTGTGGCTGTGGGACGGAGGTTAAGCAGTGTGTTTCTGAATTATCCTTCCCTGTTTATGTTATCATAGGTTTTCTAATATATAAACTATACTGACAAGTAAAAACCATGTCATAAAATCACCCTGACTCCACCATGTTTAGACACCATAGGACAAAGGGCCCTGCCACGCTGTGTAACCACTAGATAGCTATCAACTTTCCTAAGACACAGACATTTTATTAGTAACTCCACCGCCAGTCATTGGAAGTCATATCTGTTTAACCCTATGTGAGTTTGAAATGTCCTCAAGATATTCACAAAAACACTTACTTATGCATCTAGAATATGAGCAGTTACAATTAAATATATGTCTTTTTATAGTAGCAGGGAGTGGCATACGGGAACAGATCATCATTTTTTAACCAGAGAGAAACCCTGTTAGCTCCAATGGGGACTGAACATTGCTTAAGGTTTGGTAACTGCAGTACCAGAAGTGCTGGAGAGAGCTCCTAAACAAGGAAGAGAGCCGGGATTTTGCTGGTGTCCTCTTACTATTTTTAAGCTAGAAAAAGACTTATAAGATCCCAAGCCTATCTGTTCTTTCTACCCCTGCTGGAACTGAGGCTACGTAGAGAGGTCATGCCTGACTTCAAGACCAGCTGAGGAGGGGCCTTGATGTGTGTTTGCAGGCAGGGCTGGGGACAGCCCTGGGATAGGGCTCCAGGCAGGTCAACTGCTGCCCTTCCCCTCCTTACCGCATAGACCTCTTTAGTGGCTGGCTATTGACCCATGACTGTGGCTTGGAGGCTGATCGGCGCAGCCTACAATACAGGCTGGTAGAACACTTCAAATAGAATTTCAGTCACAGAATTAACATTAGCAACAGGGAGGAGACCAGAAAGAAGTTCCTGTCACAGCAGCAAATGGCAGGCTGATGAATGGCATAAAGAAATGTGAGAGCTGGTTATGTCAAAGGAACCTCAGAACAAAGGGACATCATCATCCCATCTAACAGTCGCTGTCATCATCTACACGGCCCATGAAGGGAAAGACCAAAAGGGAGACAAAACAGTCCTAGGACCAGAACACAGATGGTGATCAAAATCACAACTTCTCTGTGTTGTCACAGCAGTGTCTCTCAGGTAGCCAGAATTAATTGAGCCTGGCCAGCCTGCTTCACAGGGATACTCTGAGGCCCAGTGAGCTTCATTTGCTAGTCCGAAGATGAGGTTTTCTTGAAGAGGGAAGAGAAGGCAGGACACTTGGTTATAACTCAAGAAGGATGCTGAGAGCAATGTGGGTGCAAGAAATGTAGAATCTTGAAGAGAAAGCAGAGTCCTATAGAAATGCAAAACATCTATAGGAGGCACATACTTTCTCTCCTAGTTCTTGGCCAGGAGTGTGATTATGTTGCAAAGAAAGACAAAAAATTAAAGAGTACACTCTTTTTGCATGATAAAAAATGTTCTCTATCAAGATTTTAGAGAATTCAGAAAAATAGAAAAAGCTAGAAAACAACCAGAGTGCTGAAACAAAAAATAGTCATCAACTGGCTGGACTTCCCTCCAGTACTTTTAACTAACATTTTAGTGTTTTGTTGTTGTTGTTGTTGTTAAACATAGTCTTTATCCTGCTGAAGAGTTAAATTTTGAATCTTACTTTGTTCACCTAATATTATAGCATAAGTATTTTTTTTCTTTATATTGTGGACTCATTGTAAACAGTTTTATCTCCACTGTCTCTTTAATCTTTCATTGGGTAGATTAATCATAAATAATTTAATCATTCCCTGGGTTTTTTTTCTATAATAAATAATGCTATCAAAAGCATCTGCTTCCATAAAGCATTTTTTCATATGAAATCTTTTGACATAGATGTTCCGAAAATATAGGGCATGGACATTTTTAAAGGCTGTTAATACATTTTGCTCAACTGTTCCCTCAAATCTTGTAGCTAAATGGGTTTCTACCTATAATATTTTAGCGTCAATTTCACTGCCCTCTTCTCTGCTAATATAACATTTAATAGGTTATTTTTGGTTGCTATATAAATCTTTATGTCTCTGTTGAGGATTTTTCCATGTTATTTTCTCCTATGAAGTTTTATGTTCATGTTTTGTCCTTATTAATTTATGTAATATTACTGCTTTATTTATTGATCTGTGAGTTCTTTAAATATTAACATTATTTACCCCTGGTGTTATATGTACATTAACATTTGTTCTTAATTTTTGGCTTATATTTAATTTGCATTATACTTAAAGAAAACGTATGTTAAATTTTGATGTGATACATTCAAATCTGTTCATCTTGTGGTTTCATTGATGAATCCCAAGCTTTGGCACTCTTTTCTCTCTAAAATAGTCTTCTCAAAGGTGGTCTAGAAACTTCTAGGAGTTCTTAAGACCTTTTCAAAGGCTCTGCCTAGTCAAAAATCATTCCTGGGTAAAAGAGTCAAAGTATAGGACAAACCAATGGATTTTCACGTAACTGAATACAATAAATTCATTGATATTTCAGATTGTAACAAACTTTTAGGAAACTCTCACTGTTGAATTTCAATGAGGTATAAGAAAGCAGACATATCTGAAAAAGTTATTGAAATATTGATTCCTTTTCCAGGGACATGTCTGTGTGAGGCTGAAGTTTCTTCATTTCCATCAACGGAAACAATATATCACAACAGATTGATTCCAGACACATTAATGGGAACCCAGATGTCCTCTATTAGCAAGGCATTAGACATATTGGCAAAAACTTAAAATAATGCTATTCTTCCACATTTTTTTATGTTTTGGAAAATATAGTTATGTTTCATAAAACCATGTTATTATTTTCATATGTAGTAGGTTTCTTGTTATTTTTAAATTAATTAGTGAATAAATATTATACCAATTTCTCTGTTTTAGTTTCTAATACAGTAAATATTGATAGATATAACTCACATAGATAAAAGTCTTTGGGGTCCTTAAAAATGATAGGAGTATAGGGGTGCCTGGGTAGCCCAGTCAGTTGAGTGTGCCACTTTAGCTCAGGTCACGATTTCACGGTTTGTGGGACTGCGCCCTGCTTCGGGCTCTGTGCTGACGGCTCAGAGCCCGGAGCCTGCTTCAGATTCTGTCTCCCTCTCTCTCTGCCCCTCCCCAACTTGTGCACTGTCTCTCTCTGTCTCTAAAAAATAAATAAACATTAAAAATTTTTTTAAATAATGCTAAGAATATAAAGGGATCCTGAGAACAAAAAGTTTGAGAACTGCTACACTAAAAGTTAAAAAAATACCCACTTTTCTGGCCAGTCATCTTAAACCATATATTAATCTCTTCCCTCTTCATTGATTTATGATTCATTTATCCTATATTACACTCTTGGGTACAAAGGGGTTTGTTTCTGTGTTATCTATCCAGCCTATTATATTGATATTGAACATCTAGTCTGACACCACTATCGTGCCATTTTAACTGTTGTAGTTTTATAATATCTTTTAATACCTTGAGAAAATAATAAATATTATTTAATTATTCATATTTTTTAACACTTCCTTGTTTATTTCTTTCCTGGGTATTCTTGAAGATTAACTGTACCAAAAGTATGAAACCTTGAAAACAGAGTACAGGTAGAAGTTTAAGAGTTTTGGAAAGATGATGTAAGAAAGAAAAGGAAGAAATGGAGCAAATCAAAGAAAGCAGATAGCATCTGCCCATCTTAATTTTTTCCAAAAGTATAGAAAGGAATAGGTACAGGGGCAAAAATAAAGGAGACTGTGTTCAGACTGCATTAGGAAAGAGCAGTAGGAGAGCACATCTAGCTCTCACAGCGAGAACTGTGACCAGCTGCCCAACAGGGGAGAAAATATGAGCCTCCGCCTCTACTTGACATAAATGATCCCATTCAAACGTTTTTCATAATCTAAATTTCTGGGAACACCCCAATATATTCAATAAAGACATTCTACCTGTTTTAGAAAATATGTGAAGCTTAGAAGGACCAAATTATATGAATTCATGCCAAGGATATAATTACTAATGTATACCAGGATTTGGCCATATGGATGCCCATCTTTGCACTGTTTGTAACAGTAAACATCTGGAAGCCATATACATTCAGGCATAGGAAACTGATTTAGAAATAGTCTCCCTAAGGGAGATTATAAATTTGTTGTGGCCGTTAATACCTCATATTTTTTTCAAAAGCCCCTTCCCTTCTTGCACAGTCTCTCTCTCTCCCCCTCAAAAATTAATAACATTAAAAATTTTTTTAAAAATGAAAACTATATTGTGGAAAATAAGGAAAGGGATTTCTAGAACATTCTTGGAAGATAGCAGCCCGAGCATTTGTCTCTGGGTTGTCTGGTCAGTAAAAGAGACACCAGTAGGGCTTGGAGTGAGCCTGGATTCACAGCCTCTAGGAACAAAGTGTGAATGTGAGGAAGTGGAGATAAGAGATTATGATTTTTTTACAACTTCTCAAGTTGTGTCAGATACCTATTACTTTTAGTTAAAAATTTTTTACTGGGAATCTATAATGTTGGAGTTATAAAACAGCTCAGTTTTGTAAGAGGATTCTATGCAGTGAATCATAAATGTGGTTATTCCATTGGACCAATAATCCACTACTAAAATATAATTCAAGATAATCATTAAAAAATGTACTATGCATGAAGATGCAAATAATCACCACATTAAAGTAACCACAAAGGAAAACAATCTAAATTCCTAAGACTTAGGAAATAATGAAATGCTTAAGCTATCAATTCAGTGGACTATTATAAGGCTATTAAAAAATATTAAAACCCTGGATGCATGAAAAGTATAATAATGTTAAAAAGTGTTTAAATGGCAGAGTTACACTATGATGAAACATAGGCTTCTGTATTGATGTCATACAAGGAGCATGTTACATAGTTGTATGGCTAAAGGGTCATGGGGAGTTGTACATACAACTATGTACATACAACTATACGTTTGAGCTTGGGTGTTTTTTTAGGTAAAGTTCTTGAATTTGATTTTGAAAAAATATGTGGTGTTCATGGCACAACAAATTTATAATCTCCCTTAGTAAAACACAACCCTGATAAGAACATGTGGTTAAAAGCTCTTCCAAGAGCTACTTGCTTAAGGATAGAGGAGGTTTTAGGTTGGTGTATGGAGCAGGAGAATATAGTGACTGTATTAGTGCCAATTTTGCAGCTTGACCGGCAATTAAGTGAGTTGCACAGAAATTTTATGACAAAAACAAGTACATTTGTAACAACACCTTATGGTAAAATAAAAATACAAGGAAGGAATAGACTGAGTCATCTTCAAGGGTCCTAAAATGAGAAGCAAAATGAAATAAACAAAAAACTAACATTTTTCCAGTGGAAAACTTCTGCTAGAAGGGAAAAAATAGGCACAGAAGACAGATTTCAGGTGGTGGTACAGTAAAAGATAAGGGAAAAATAAGAGGATAATTAGTGTAGCAAGAGAATAGTAAGGGCAAATAGTATCTATTTGAAGAAAGAAGGGTTGAGATGTAAGTATAATCAAGTAAAAAAAAAAGTAAATGAACAGCACGATGGGGGATGTGGGAGGGGAAATGGGTGATGGGTACTGAGTAGGGCACCTGTGGACTGAGCACTGGGTGTTGTGTGTAAGGATGAATCATGGAAATTTACCCCCCAAAACCAAGAGCACACTGTATACCCTGTATGTTAGCTAACTTGACAATAAATTATATATATTTTAAACAAATATTGAAGGTCAGGGTAGCAGAAGCTAAAAAGAATACAATTTGAAAAGTGCACCATGTTGATTGGAAACTGGCATGCGTCTAAAGGTCTTTGGTTCGGGTCTGGTAAGAAAATTTATTGATGTAACAAATTGAAGCTTTTTCATTATGAAATTATCATGTGATGATCTCATATATTTAGCTAATGAAATAGCACAAGCTGAGTGTTAAGTTTGAGAAGGAGGGTGCAGAGCTGTCATATATGAGGCAGGCAGAACAATGGTCAAAGAAGTCTGAGATAGAATGTGTTGAAGTCACATAAACCACACTGAAAGTTACGGAGAGAAAAAAAAGTACAAAACTAACAGGAAAAAATATCTACAAGAATTTAGATATGAAGATTCTTATGTTTTTTTCTCCCTGTTTTGGTTAGGGGCATAATTAGTAGAGATGAAATGGGAACTTAAAAGGAGAGAGGTTTCAGGGTAAAAAGCCTGAAAAATGAGATCAGGAAGAGGAAATGAGAGAACAAGAAAATCATTAAGGAAGAAGAAAGAGAGACAGTGGGAGAGTGGAGGAGAAAGGAAAGCAGTAAAGAAAGGAATCTGAGTGCTTATGAGAAGAGGGAAGGACAGGATGAAACATCTTTTAAGAGATTATCATGATATAGAAACCAGACAAAACAGTATGAAAGAACAAAAGAAGGAAGGAAGGAAGGAAGGATAGAAAGAAAGAAAAGAAAGAAAGAAAGAAAGAAAGAAAGAAAGAAAGAAAGAAAACAGAAAACAAAACAAAACTACAGACTACTATCTCTTATGAACTCCCAGACAAAAAATCCTCAACAAAATATTAGTGAAACAAATTTAACAATGTATAAAAAGAATTAGACATCATGATCAAATGACATTTATTCCAGAATGTCATGTGTATCATGACATGTCTTTCATGTCTTTGAAAGGCTGGTTCAACACTCAAAAATCAATAAATGTAATCCATCACAACAATAGGTTAAAGAAGAAAAAGCATATGATTGTATCTACTGATGCAGGAAAAGCACTGGACAAACTTCAACATTTGTTTGTAATGAAACTTCTCAGCAAATTAGAAATAGAAGGAAATTTCCTCAATTTGATAAGAGGCATCTGCCAAAAACCTACACCTAAAATCTAGCTTAATGGTGAAAGATTTTCCTC
Organism: Cryptoprocta ferox; assembly: GCA_028646485.1. Taxonomy (NCBI): domain Eukaryota; kingdom Metazoa; phylum Chordata; class Mammalia; order Carnivora; family Eupleridae; genus Cryptoprocta; species Cryptoprocta ferox. The sequence continues at coordinate 101,057,268 of CM053577.1, read as the reverse complement.
TTAATGCTTTCCCCTTAAGATCATGAACAAGGCAAGAATATCTGTTGTCACTTCTATTATTCAACACAGTGCTGGAAGTAAGAGCCAGTGCAATAAGGGAAGAAAAAGAAATAAAAGAAATAAAATATCTACATAAAAACACTTGTAGGGCCAATAAGCACATTGAGTTTTGTGAAGTTGTAGGTACAAGGTGAACACACAAAAATCAACTGCATTTATACAAACAAGTAATGTAAAATTGAGAACCTAAATTTTTTTAAATGCCATTTACAAAAGCTCCAAAATAACTGAAATCTCATAAAGCATGTATGGCATCTGTATACTTAAAATAACAATCAAGATACCTATTAGCAGATAAATAACTTCTGTATTTCAGCTAATTATCTGTTAACCAGAATATAAATAAGGCTTAATAAAAGTTCAATATAAACTATAGTAATATTCAGAGTAATAAACACATTCCTCTACTCAATTGCACCAAGTTGTTTGATTATATCTCTTCAAAGCCTATCTTTTTATACTGATATTTTAAAGTAATTAATAGATTATTTAAAAGCAAAAACTGTTAAAATCCCACTAAAACTAAATGCTGTCATGTATGTAAGATCAGTTAAATAAACTATGTCTCCTTTGGGTGTAGCAAGCTGCAACTTTTATAAAATTTGGATGTTTTGTCTCTTTTGTTTTCTACTACTAATAATTGTAGATTTTCCTGGTTTGAATCCAAGCACTCTCAAATTGTGTATTAAAAAGCTAGTAAGAGTTGAGGGCTGACTAAAGGTGATCTATCTGGAATGCAGGCCCTAAGTCAAGCCATTCTGAAAAAAATATTTTGTTCTGCCTGACTGATTTGTCAAATATTGAATTGAAAGTCAGCCACATGAATTGTCATGGAGCACTTGCAAATTTTCTCCTACTTTGCTCATAAGAAGGACCTCTCTCCCTCACTCAGCTGCTGACTGCTAGTATCAGTTGCTATCATCCACAACATTCCTGCTATCTGTTTCTAGGGCTGTTATCTATAGTCTGAAACTACCTTCCAGTTATCCAAAGGAACTTCCCTCATACCCTCAATTCCTGAACCTATTGCTCAAGATTACTTGACCTTGGTTCTACAGATTCTCTAATCCACCTGCTTGACTTAAATAGGGTTTTATTAACTCTGATATGGAATCACATAGCCAAAATGATCATTGAAGAGTTATGTTTTAGCTGAAATAGTTGCCAACAGACAAATATTCACATTAATAAAGATGTTACTGCACAACTCTTATCAGTAACCTGCTCCAGGGTCATTTGTGTTTAATGGAACTTAAGGAATTATCTAATAATATATGGGCAAAATATATACCTTTTTTCCTTCAAGGGTTGATTATTTTAAAACCAAACCAAAGCTCACCAAAATTTTAACCGGCTTCATCACTTTTCTAGTAATCATACCAGGGGCTCTTAAACGAAGTGTTTCCAAAATACACCATTTGATTAGTGGGAGTTTCTTCAAGTCATCCTCAGATACTTTCATCTTATCTTTACCTGCAAAGAGAATTTCAAAATTTTTTAAAAGATCGACCTAAAGAGGACAGAAAGTGATTTCATGGGAGCTTATCAACACAAATCAGATGCGGCCTTGGACAGCAAGTGTTAGCATTGCTACTACTTTTTGCATACCAACTTTAGTAACATATTGCCTCTTTTCATCATTTTCCTTTTACCAAGATCAAATGTAGCCTAAAAAATTAAACCGTTGTTGATTATTTCAAGGTGATGGACTGGGATCCAACCTTGGTCTTCATCTTCCTATGGCTATCAAATGATTAAGATAGTACTCGTCAGAAAGGTGTTCAATTTTCACTCATTTAATCCTTTCTTGTCTAAATTCTCCTTCCACTTAAGGAAACAGCAATAGAAGATTGGCTTCAAAAACATAAAGTAAAAGATCTGAGAAGCCACCTGGCTTACTATTTCTACCTCTTCCCTGCTGATTCATTGTTGTTTTTGCTTTTGATTTTTCAATCACACATTTCAGAAGGCCTAAAAAGAACACGAGGAAAGGGACAATGGGGCACATGTATTATATCTGGAATGAGGAGCTCTCCCTCTAAACATAGGTGCACCAAACATTCCTAATGTAATGTGTATACCTTAGCTTATGTTTAGATTGAAGGTATCTGAAAAAGGATTGGGGATAATCTTTCTATGACCCAAAATATGGTCAGGCCCTTTCAGTCCAATTAGAGTTTTTAATTAGTGGTATTTCAAATAAAATGCTTGCATTTTGAAAATTACTTAAAACTACTCAGCTTTCAATTGTTTTGATGGTATTTGGGTAACAAAAGTAAAAAACACTGTCAGTTTGATTAAGCCATGTTGCACATTTGCTTCCCAACTGTATTGGGAATGAATGGATAAGAGTAGAATGTAGGGTCTCCAGCCATGTCTTTCTTAGATTCTGGATGAATCTAGTTCTAAAGTAAGCCCATTCTGCAGGACAGGTCTAGGTGGGTGCTACCTGGGAAATCTGACCTGTCAGTACATAAGGAATTCCTGAGTAGTCAGAAGCAAATGTCTTTGGTTAGTAGAATCTGAAACCAGGCTTTCTGAGCCTTAGTTCTGCTAATACCCATAGGGACATCTATACATTTCATTCAACTTGACAAATTCTTGAGCACCAAGTAAGGGCCAGGAGTTGTGTTAGGCTCTAGTAGGGTGCAACAACTAAGGCATTCTTGCAATGAATTTAGTCTACAAGGAGGTAAAAGACAAGCCTACAGTTAACTGGTACACCATGCAAGTAAGGAAACTGTTCTATGATGTGTAAAATAATCTAGTATTTTATTCTAATATAAAAGCAGGGAGGTTCATGCCTAATTAAAAGAAAAGCAAAATATCCTGTGAGTATCTTTCTCTAAAACTACAATTATAATTAGTTCCTTGCAGAGAGTGAATCTTAGTAAATAACTATTGAATTAACAAATGGTCCAACTTCAACGTGGGGAGATGGATAAATGAACAGTCCAGGCAAAGGAAAGAGGAAGAGCAAAAGGAAAACTGTACAAAGCATGGGTATGTTCAGAAAATGGCAATGGATGTAGTGGGCCTGGAAGGTGGGATAAATGTGATGGAACAGTGAGAAATCTCCTGAGGCCATTACAAATGATCCATGATGCCATTCTGGAAAATTTGGAGACTTGAGTATTTGGGGACTTCCTGTCTTGTGCCAAGAGAGGATGAAATGTCCAGCAACAAAATAGTGATATACATCACTGTTCTTTATTAAGACCTTCTGCTCATTTGCTCAGACCTAATATTTAAAAATAGACAAGTGACCTTATGGGCTGTTTGTTTAACCTTCACGGACATTGTCTCACAAGACTTTTGCTTTTGCTTTTCCATAACAGGGATTGGAAAATGATAGGTATGCCTTCTGCATCTTCACAACCTAAATATCACAGCTTTTCCAAATTGTACTCTATGAAACATTTGCAAGATGTCCAAAGTTCAAAGCAGAAACAAAGGTTTTACGGCCAACCAAATTAACAGGAAATGTTATCATTCTCTTGGTGATTCACCGAACACATTAGCTTATTACAGGTTTTGAGGAATCCCACAGTAGAGACAGCTATTTATGCCAACATTCCCAAACTTTTTAAAACTCCCATGATCTATACCAGCATCATCAATAATTATTTAACCAGGACACAAAAGATAAGTAGCTATATAATGACTACAGGTACTGTCTAAGACAATCCTTCAAAATAAGTAAATAAATAAATAAACAAACAAAATTAAAACCCTGGTTTTCATTTGAGCATTACCAGCACATATCATATGTCCTGGCATGCATGTGGCCAAATCTTCTACAAGTAGTTACTGTGAACCCAAGGAATTATTAGCATCAGAAAACTATCTTGATATGTCATGGAACCAAAATTTTACTTCTTCATACTTTCCCTGAACTATCCCTGTACTTTCCAAGCTAGTTCAGGAAAAAAATTAATTTAGAGAATCCACGGTCAGAATCAGAAATTCTTTATTTGAAAAAACTGGCTGAGATCATTGCATATGCGAGAGCTATCACTACTAAATCAAGTGAGCAAATATTTATTTGGCATTTAGTGGAGAGAAAAGTGCTATCTAACCACTGCAAGGGAAACAAGAAATTGAAGGTTTAAAGATCATTACACTTAAAAAGACAACAAATTCTAAAACTAAAAAAAGGAAGGGTAAGTGGTTTGCCCAGACAGTGTTAAAGTGAGGAATTCTGAGGTTCTAATTTATGAGTTTATAAATGGCACACAAACTTAGCGTGGTGCTTAACATGAGGTAAGTGTTCAATACAAGATGGTATTTATAACTGTTACTATTATTATTAGTGAGAATTTAGTAATAACTCTCTAGAAACCACAGCTTCCTGATTGACTTTTGCTCCATAGCTAGCAAAGTGATTCTTTTCCCTAAAACCTTAGTTGGGAGAAAGGCTACAGTTTGAGAGCATATCCAATACTAATTGGATACCAGGTCTGGGGAATTCTTCCAATCATTCACCCAACAGATATTTACTGAGAACCTCTTAGCTGTGTCCACATGCTGAGATGAATGGAAGAGCCTTGGCTCTTTTTAAAAAAAAAAATTTTTAACATTTATTTATTTTTGAGAGACAGAGAGAGGCAGAGCATGAGCAGGGAAGGGGGAGAGAGAGGGAGATACATAATCTGAAGCAGGCTCCGAGCTGTTTGTTAGCAGAGAGCCTGATGCAGGGCTCGAACTCACAAACTTCAAGACCATGACCTGAGCTGAAGTCAGACGCTCAACTGACTGAGCCACCCAGGCACCCTGAGCCTTGGCTCTTAAGGAGTTCATACGTAGTCTGATAGAGAAGGCATAGAACTAAAAGTAGTTAACATGTGGTAATTGTGACCACATTAAAGTGTGCAATGTGCTTTGAGGCACAGTGGTGAGTGACAGTGACCACACTGGGGTGGGTGGGAAGAGGCAGGTGTGAAGGAGAGGCCAGAGAGGCTTCTCAGAAGAGGTAAAATCGGAACAAAGGATTAGATACACCAAAGTAAAGGGCATGTTCACATAACAGGAATTCAGCTGGCTGGAACAGGGTTCAGTGTAGGAAGTGATAAGATCAGAGGTCCTCACTGCAGTCCCAGGCTGCCCACACCAGTTGAAGCCAGAGCTAGTGACAAGTGGCTCCTTTATTCAACCTCTGAATGTGCCCCAGGAGTGTCCAGGGTTCGGTTCTGGGTCTTCCTCTCTTCTCTAACTAGATTCTTTCTGTGGGATTCAAACAAATACTTTTCTATAAAATACTATCAATGGGCTGGTGACACCAAGAATTTTATCTTCTGCCTTTGATCACCCTGAGCTCCATCTTGTTTTTATCTAACTGGCTTCTTGACAGCACTGCTTGCATGTCTAAAAGGCATCTCTTGGGGCACCTGGGTGGCTCAGTTGTTAAGTGTCCAACTTTGGCTCAGGTCATGATGTCACAGTTCATGAGTTTGAGTCCCATATTGGGCTCTCTGCTGTCAACTCAGAGCCCACTTCGGATCATCTGTCTCCCTCTCTCTCTCTCTCCCTCTCTCTGCCTCTCCCCCTCCCCCACTTGTGCATGTGTGTGTGCTCTCTCTTCTCTCTCTCTTTCTCAAAAATAAAAAACCTTAAAAAAAAAAGGCATCTCAAAACATGCTCTGGCCAATACAGAACTCTTCATTTTCCCCACTGAAATAAAGCCTTTCCTCCCTTGGTCTCGCCATCACTGAAAATGGTAACAAAATTTGTCCAGTTGCTCAAGCCCAACACCTAGGAGTCATCCATGATTCATTCCTTTCCCTTTTACTCCTATTTTATTAATCACCAAAACCTGTTGTCTCTGCCCACAAAATAGATCCTATTTTCATTCACAAAACTCCATTTCCATAGCTAATACTCTTGTCCAAACCACCATCATTTCTCAGTGGGCCCACGGTGATAGCCGCCATTATGCTCCCTCCTCCCACTGGGCTCAGCTACAGTCCCTTGTAAATCCGACCAAGTCAGTACCCTGTGCAGATCCCATGACAGGCTTCAGTGCTATTTAGAATTAAATGCAAAATTCTTACTTCGACAAATAAGACCCCCTCTACCCCTCTAATCTCATCTCACACTGACTCCTGGGGGCTGTGTAACCTTTATAAATATTCTAACCTCTTTGTGCCTCAGTTTGCTCACTGACAAAATAGGAATAATGAAAGTATCTGCCCTGTAACATTGTTGTGAGGATTAAAAGAGTTAATACATGGAAAGCTCTTACAACTATGACTGGCATGTGGCAAAAACTCAGTAAATGTTACCCACCATCATTATTATTATTTCTTCTGCTTTATTCCAACTATTTGAAAAACCGGCTTCTTATCCTTTAGATCTCTACTAAAATATGTTCTCCTCAGGAAGCCCTTCCTTTACCAGCTAATGTCTCCTTAATCACTATCATGTCATTTTATTGCCTTTATAATAGTCCCTGTTAATCTATGAAATAATTTGGCTTATTGTTAATGGTTGGGCTTCCCTATACAGGGTATGATTCCATGTTTCTCACAATCGTGTTCTTTCTATTTTTTGAGGTATCCCGAGTATTTAGTACACCGTCTGGTACATGGTAGGCACTTGATGAATTTTTATTGAATGAATAAATGGATACATGTTTAAAATAGTGGAGGGGAAGCTTTTGGTCTGTGTAACAACAATAGGAGGGATGCAGAGAAGTCAGATTTGAGAGACATTTCTGAGAGAGAATGTGAAAATCTTTAAATAAATAAGAATCTCCTGGGGTGCCCAAGTGGCTCAGTCAGTTGAGTGTCTGACTCTTGGTTATGGTCTAGGCCATGATCTCACAGTTAGTGAGTTCGAGCCCTGCATTGGGCTCTGTGCTAACAGTGTAGAGCCTGCTTGGGATTCTGTCTCCCTCTCTCTCTGCCCCTCCCCTGCTCTCCCTCTGTATCTCTCTTTCAAAAATAAATAAACATTAAAAAAAAAGAATTAACTAAAACCTTGGGATATGCTAGACCAGAGGTTCTCAAACATTAAGCATGCCTCAGCATCACCCGGGGGCTTCTCAGCATCTCAACACAGATCACAAGGCCCCACTCTCAAAGCTTCTGATTCAGTAAGTCTGAAGTAGGGCCCAAGCATCTGAATTTCCGGCAAATTCTCAGGTGCTATTGATGGCTACTAGCCCAGCAAACATACTCTAAGAACCACTGTGCTAGATTGAAATAAGTAGAAGAAATACTTGAGTGTTCTTAAATAACCTGGGTTTAAAACAGTTTCTATTACCAGTTTTTAAATTATCTCTTTAAGACAATGGAGGGAAACATACTAAATGGGTAAAAAATAAGATTTAAATCAGAAGTTCTGAGAGAATACACAGTTGACCCTTGAACTACCCCCCCAACCCCTGTCAAGAATCCACCTATAACTTTTGACTTGCCAACAATTTGACTACTAATAGCCTAGTATTGACCAGAAGCCTTACTGATAACATAAACAATTGACTAGCACATATTTTATGTTATATATAATATACTGTATTCTTAGAATAAAGTAAACTAGAGAAAGGAGAATGCTAGGAAGAAAATCATAAGTCAGAATAAGTTTACAATATTGTACTGTATTTATGAATACCATAAATTTACATTATGTTTATAAAATGAATCATTGTTCCTCAGTATCTATATCAATATTGTCCCATATCTATATTTAAAAACTTCATGTACAGTTCAGGCCAGCATTGTTCAAGGGTCAACTGTATCAACACCAATGTCACTAGCTTTTATTCACATGAAAGTACAAGACAGCAGAGTTTTCTTTCTTATTAAGAACCCTAAAACTAAATAATGTGATTATTGACTCTGACTGAACTTTTAACTGGCCAGGATTTCAGAACTTGTTCAAAATGATATCATTTTTACAGCTATAACGGTGTCATCTTCATCAGAATGAGACTGCCAAAGTGTCTTCTGGAGGTCACTGACTTAAGCTTACATGTAGCCATATATTCAGGTCCTATTCTTTTTCTTCCTTATGTAAGGCCATAGTCAAGGGCATGGGTTGGCAAACTATGGCTAGCAGGCTAAATCCAGCTTATCATCTGTTTTTGCAAATAAAGCTTTATTGGAACACAGCAAAACTCGTTTGTTTATATATTGCCTAGGGATGTTTTCACATTACAATGGCAGAGTTGAATAGTGGTGATAGAGACTTTATGTTCCATGAAGACTAAAACAATTTACTCTATGGTATTATACAGAAAAAGCTTGCCAATTCCTGACTAAGAGGCATCAAGGGAACAAGCCGCTGGTTTGCTCCTCACTGTACCTCGTACTGCTCAGAAGTCCAGATTTTATTCCAGCATTTGAATTTTACAGGTGCCATGAATTCTGTGTGGTCTTTATTACACAGATCTTTTATATAACCAAGTCAAGTAGACAATGGCTAGCATAGCATCTGAATTATCCTGTAATATGTGGCTATTTTGCATGGAAAATATAGCTCTTCGGAAAAGAAATGTGTGTGTTTTTTTAAATATACTGTACTATAATAGGCTTCAAATCACATTCATAAACAGAGGGCACATGACACAATAATGTTAAGGAAACCAATTTTCTGGTACTGTCATATTTATTTTCTTCTAAAATGGGTCTATCTAAGAAAAAACTGTGGTTCAGTTCTCTTTCCCTCTCTCCTAACACAATCAACTTTTCCTCACTTTATAAAAGTTTGCCTCTTGGTTATCTTGATATTCACACTGGTACATTTCCCCTGCAGTATAAAAATCTCTTGAGTGCCAAACAAAAGTGCAAGTACAGAACACACTGTAACTAAAGAAGGAGCTGTTGAAAGCAAAGTAAAGCAGACACAGAAAAGAAATCTTAAGAGCAGACAGGTCTTCTTTCTTTTGTTTTAATATTTATTTATTTTTGAGAGGGAGAAACAGAGCATGAACAGAGGAGGGGCAGAGAGAGAGAGAGGGAGACAGAATCCAAAGCAGGCTCCAGCCTCCGAGCTGTCAGCACAGAGCCTGACGCAGGTTTGAACTCGTGAACCATGAGATCATGACCTGAGCTGAAGTCTGACGCTTAAACCAACTGCGCCACCCAGGCATCCAAAGACAGGTCTTATTTCATCCATTTGTCCACTCGCCCTTGCACATAAACCATATAGCTGTTTCCATGGTTGTCCATGTGTCTATCTTAAAATTAGAATTCAAAGTGAGATGAGCATTACACATTTATTTGAATTGAATTGAAAAAAAAAAAAGACAGATCTTTCCCATTAGAAAACAAGTTGGATTGGTTGATTAGTTTGATAATAAGAACCAGCTTTGAGAATTAGGTTATAAGGCAGCCATCTTCCATAACTGAATGAACTAAATCTACAACTTTTGATATTTAAATATTTTAAACAGACTAAACACATGTAGGCAATACACCAGGAATGGTATCCTTTGAAAATACGGAAATGCAGGATAATAAATTTTACACGTCAAATTAAAAAATTTGTGTGAAGGGATCCAAAATTCTTTTAAAGTATATTTGAGAAAGGAAAGGAAGGAAGATAGGAAGGAAGGGAGGAAGGGAGAGAGGAGGAGAGGATGGGAGAGAAGGAGGGAGGGAGGAGGGAAAAAGAAAAGAAAAAAGAAAAAGAAGAAAGAGGGAAAGAAAACTAAACCACCGACTAATGGCATGCTTTAAAAGATGAAGCCCTGTGGTACAAAGCCTGAATGTCCTTGATAAAACGAAGGGACAGTCTGTGGCTCTGCACAGGGAGAAGGGACTGGAACTGCTAGAATTTTCAAGGTAAGTAAGACAAGGCTGGAGATCTGAGACAACAGAAAGGACCCAGCTACATGGCAGGCGACTGATTACCTAATAGGAGGCCCAGGAAATTTCTTTAGGGTAATGGCAGATAAGACTTTTAAGAATAGAATATTCAACTTTATGTCAAATACTCAATTTTAAGTTGTTTCTGGCTGCAACGTAATTTTCTCTTTCCTTATTCCATATTTTTAATATTTTGCAGTTTGCTAAGAAATAACCTTAAGTTTACACTTAGGGAAATAAAGATCTGGGTGATGTCCAGTGAGACAATGCAATACCAAAAAGAGGCAAAACATGCAGAAGGGAAGAGAGAATGGAAATTGAGAAATCAGCAAATTCAAGAACCATGAGTCAAGAGAAAAGTACAAGATACACAAGCCTCCACCTCTTGCTACCTCCCCCATTCCTCCCTCCAAGGATTCCTAGAACACTGGGATGGGGTTCCGACCCCATCTTGAAAACCAAGATGGCCCTTGGCAAACGGATGTTACAAATAAATCAGCCGTGACCTACAATTCAGATTTTAAATCTTGTTCTTTTTTAAAAAAATTGTTTTAATATCTATTTAGAGAATCTAAATTGGACAAACAAGCCCACCCCACCCCCTTTTTTTTGTATTTTATGTTACTGCAGCTATAGGATACAGAAAACAAATATTTTTCTACCTGATTGAGAATAGATGACTACCAAGGGCCAGGATTACTATTTAAAATCAGATTTGCATGACTCCAAAGTGACCTACCTATAATAAGACAGGCATAATTCTGGCCCTAAAATGTTTGGACTCAAGGAATAGTAAAGTTTCTGAGCTCCTTTAAAATAACAATAATAAGGGGAGCCTGGGTGGCTCGGTTGGGTAAGCATCTGACTCATGATTTCAGCTCAGGTCATGATCTCACAGTTCGTGAGTTCAACCCCACATTGAGCTATGTGCTGACAGTGCTCAGTCAAAAAAAAGTGTTTTTATTAAAAAATTTTTTAAATAAAAATAAAATAATAAATAAAAACTTTTAAATTAATTAACCTAATAAGGTTATTAAGTGAATTATAAAGTACAAAAATAGGGTGCCTGGGTGGCTCAGTCAGTTGAATATCTGACTCTTGATCTCAGCTCAGGTCATGATCTCATGGTTTGTGGGATCTAGTCCCTGTGTTGGGCTTCATGTGGACAGCACAGAGCCTGCTTGGGATTCTCTCTCTCCCTCTCTCTCTCTCTGCCCCTCCTCTGCTCATGCTCTGTCTCTGACTCTCTCTCTCAAAAATAAATAAACATTAAAAAATTTTAAACATTAAAAAACTAAAGTGTAGAAAATGTTTTGTATTATATAACACAGAAACAAAAGTCTGTTTGGAGTTCAAAATACTTAAATCTGGGGCGCCTGGGTGGCTCAGTCAGTTAAGCGTCCGACTTCAGCTCAGGTCATGATCTTGTGGTTCATGAGTTCGAGCCCCATGTCGGGCTCTGTGCTGACAGCTCGGAGCCTGGAGCCTGCTTTGGATTCTGTGTATCCTTCTCTCTCTGCCCCTCCCCCACTCATGCTCTGTCTCTCTCTGTCTCTCAAAAATAAATAAATGTAAAAAAAATGTAAAAAGAAAACACTTAAAATCTAATGTGATATATAAGCTGTTGAAAGAATTTTCTAGGCCCAAGATGGAGCCACTTCTGCTCAGAGGGCTACATCAGTAACTGAGATAACTTTTGTGTCCCTGTAAATGCCCCACTTGATCAGAAACACAGGATACCCAGTCTGCCAATCCCCAAATGCCAAGCCAGGTCTGCACTCTGTACTTATTATTTCCTTGTTTCTTTTCACCCCCAAAAAAGTTGACTGTGTGGCTCCAAACAACCCATATTTCCTATTTGTCTCTTCCTTTTTTATTCTTTATCTTATAAAACCTTCCTGCCTTCCAGCCCATTTTGCAGTTCTCCCAAAGGAGACTGTCCATTTCGTGAGGTGTTAAATAAAGTTTGTATTAATTACGGATACTGTCTTCTCTCATAACTTTTTAAACAAAAATGTATGACAAATGTAGAGTACTCTTGGAAAACAGATATTTTGATTAAATAATTTTAGTTTCTCAAATCCCAGTGTGATGCTGGACAAACAAGGTAGTATTCTGACATTAGACAAGGGAAAAGAAAAGGAAATGTACTAAGTTTTCAAACACCATCTTTAGGTTAAAGACTTTTCTTATTCTAACTCTTAGAAATGGCTCTGTACCCATACTGTGCATATTTCAAAGCACATCTGTGGTTTGTTCTTCCAGCATTTTGACTCTAAAAATAGAAGCCTCCACTGGAAGAATGCCAAGGTAATTATCAAAAGAGCTAGAGCCTAGTGGGGACTGGGACCAGTACAGAAGACAACCAGAGAAGAACCTATGGGTGATTTGGGTAAAATTCAGAAACCATCTGTTTAAGTCTTGGCACACATGCAATAAAGGTCAAACCCCATCTTAGGACACTTGAAACTAAACAAAAGAAAGGATGATTTTGCATTCAGAAATGGTAAACCATTTCTAAAATATATATGGTTTTGGGATTCCACAGGCATAATGGCAAGCATGTTATTATACAGTGAATCATATCTGTTAAGTTATGTTCACAGATTAGAATTCCATTACTTTAGCCATTAATTCACTCAAGATAAATTTGCTTCATATCTCTTCTGCACCAGGCCAAGCTTAGAGGCTGTTAAGAGATAGGAAGAGAATAATACTAATTTACTGACCATCTAACGTCACAAATACTTTGGACCACTTCATTTATTCCTCATAACTACCTGCCAGCTATCAAGCCTCAGAGATATGTGCCCCCGGAGACAAGCCTGACTGTGTCAGAGTTCCCTTCAAACCGATATCCACCCTGAAAGCCCTTGTCCTTGCTTACCTTGCTTACCTTGACCCACTGCTTCCCCTAGGAGGAGAAAGAGAAGGAAGGAATGAGAAAGACACAGTCACTAGTCTCCCTAAAGGATTTTAGACACAAGGACACAAAGTAATATCTGTATATAAATGACTATCATATTAGCTTCCCAAGAGAGGACTCAAGTGGCAAACGTGTTCATCCCCTCTTTCCTATGGCTGAGTTTCAGCTAAGCCTGGAGGGATGAGTTGGACTCACCCAGGCAGAAAGAAAAGCAACTTAAATTCCAAAATTAATCATAAAACCATGATTTCTTGGGCTTATAAAAAGGAACATGACTCAAATAGAATCACAAAAGTAAGTTGTTCTTTGAGATGTGGCTCCTCTGTTCCTTAATATTTCAAGCCCCTTCTTACTTAGACACACATGCACACATTCATGCGCACACACACACATGTGCACGCACACTCCAAAATAGTAAGTAAATAAGTACAGAAAATATAAACCCTTGGGAATAATATTACATAAAGATTTAACTAACAACTTGGAGGAAATAATCCATGTTTTGACAGAAAAGAAGGGGAACGGTAGGCATGTGCTAAGTCATTCAGACCTTCTGAGACATAGTTCTGAGGAGTGTGATTCAGACGGTGGGATTGCAAAGTGGGGATGAAGACTGAGGAGGCTCCGTGCTTCTCCACAATAAAAAGCAGGTATATTTACTGCCCAGGGACACATGGAAAGATGACGAGAAGCAAACATAAACTTCCACTGCAATTTAAAGAGTACATCCCTACGCATCCCACCACTTCTGTCTTTACTTTTGAAAGCCTGGGTTCTTAGTTCTGTTTGCTTTTCTATGCTGGGAGATCCTTCGCAAATGTCGTCTTTTCATATTCATAGAGTAGCTTGTTTAAAATATTTGGAGCTAAGGTGTGTGCAAAAGGTCACAGTACACATGAAGGAGGATGGAACTGGGATAAAAATACATGAGGTCAAGGCTGCAAAATAGAGAAACTGATCTAATAACCTTGAGCAATGATTCCCACCAAAATTTGATCAAGAAATTTGCTTCCCAAATTTCAAAATAATTTGCTTAAAAACAAAAATTAAGTAATAAAAGCTAGTGTTTACTTTTAGACTTATTTAGGGAAATTATTTAACAGCTTTGAAAGAAGTACAGCATTTCTAAAACATCTACTCAAAAATAATAGAGCAATGACAACAATGACTGATAAGAAAAATAAGGATAGGAAATGAGTTTTCTCAACCAAGGACTTCTAGATAAGCTCCTGAAAAAAGAAAAAAAAACAACAACAGTGTTTAGAGAACAGAGACAAAGCAAAAGAGAACTAGTCAGTAATTTACAATATTCCAAAGTGGGGAAAAACTATCTTACATCCATGCCTTCATTTCAGGAATTTTAAAAACTTCAATAGGATAAACTGTTCAAAAACTCAAGTTTTAAACATTACACCTCTAATTTACTCCAGAAATATTTTCTTATATTTACAAAATTGCTGTTTTCTTCCCAGGAGAAACCGATATTCACTGGGGAAAGTTAGCACATATCAAATAGAGAGAGTAAGAGCAGATAAAATGTCCTAAAATAGTTATTATCATTCATAACAGGTTTTATATGTCAGATGACCCTATAACAATTATCAGTGGTAAGAATGTGCTAGTACAGATTTCTGGAAATTTTTAGTGAGATGAATATTTGTTTGTTGGCCTGTCTCCCAATGGGGAAAGCAATCTCTTTTCACAATTATTCTTTTACATTTAAAAAGAAGTATTGTGAAACTGATCTTTGATTATTGGAAGGGAAAATTAATTTTAAGTTTTGGATAAAGATTCCAATGACTTTTCCCTTCTCCAAATATGTACCTCCCTCTATTCCTGAGGACTGAGAGACAGTGAGAGAGAGACAAAAGCCTAGAATAGGAATAGACCAGAACTGAGAAACAAAGAGTATCAAGGATAGAAAGAAGAAATGATGAAAGAATTAATGAGTAAAGAAGGTTTGCAGAGCGAAGTTGTTTGAGAAAGGTGCAAATTATGAAGTACTTCATTATTCTGCACAGTAAGATCCAGCTTTTCCCTAATGTGGTGAGTTGTGTTTGGGGCTGGACCTTCTCAGGTGGTATAAGCCATAAGAATGGGCCGTACTGGTATCAGTGGGACACACAGCACACCACAGCCAAATGTACTTTATACAGAAAAAAAAATCAAGTCTAAATGAATTTCTAGAGCAGATGTGAAAGGAATAAAGGAGATTCAAAAGAGTGTGTTGAGAAAAGGAAAGGCTGTTTTACTTTTCAGAAGGGAGAGGGTGATGGAGAGAGATCACTAGGCAGGGGGACCTGGGGAATAAAGCAGGGGTTCCCTTGAGTCAGAGAGCTAGTCTGTTTAAGATCCATATCACCATGGATAACAGTCTTCCAGTCTCTAGTCCTTCCACCCTCCCCTTTTCTTTTCCTATCTTCTTGTCTCTTTCTCCTCCCTCTTGGAGAAGGATCAGATCCTTGTCCATATAGTAGGGGGTGACTCTGGATTTATGGCACCTGAAGATATAGAATGGGAGCTTATTGGGCACCTAAAATAATTAGGAAGTATATGATTTTACACACACACACACACACACACACACACACACACACGAAGCAAAAAGAACAGTGAAAGATAATGAGTTCAGAGTAGAAGAAAAGAGTAGAAGAAAAGAAAGAGTAGAAGAGATCTCTGGAAGTGAGTTATATCCTGTTGCCTCATTCAGGTATCTCACAGAAGCCCCTGGAAGATGAAGAATGGGCTGAGAGAAGGAGGGAAGCTCCTGAGGTGAGAAAATATATGCAAAAGTTAAGATATCTCTCCCCTTTTTGAAAACACAAAGCTTGCAGTAACATATCAAGGAAACTATAAGCTTATTGTGTTGAAATCCTTCAAAAACTTGATTTATAAAATAAGTATTCTGCATTATCTCTCCAATATTTCTTTAATAAAGAAAAAAGATATAGTCTTTGAGTCTTTTTTTCTTAAAAAATATTAATTTCATGATTGTCCATGTACATTATTACACATGTGCCTTATAGTACATGTTCTGTGAGACAAAACTCTGAGAAATATATTAAATTTACAGAAAATTCAAGAGTAAGGTAATAGTAAATGAAAGATCATGAAGTGCATAGTAGCCTACAAAGTTAATTCTTTTAGTTCACTGCTGTTTTCTACAAATTCTTTATAGGTAGAGTCTCTCCAAGGACTGCGGGTTTCTAGGATATTAATTCATTGCAAATGTTGATAGTTTACAAATGTTTGCTTCAAGAATGTGAAACAGAATTTTTAAAATGACCCTTTTCCTGTATTCTTTTAGTCTTGAAAGAAAAGATTGTGAATTTGCTTTTTTGTTGGCGAAAGGTAAACAAATAAGGGTGGCTCCAATCAATCGTATTTCCTATATCAACTGTGTTCTCTTTTGTTAGAGTAGCCTTATAAGTAAGTTTTTACTATATGGTAGAACAAATCTAGCCTTACTAATTTATATTTCCAGTAATTTTTATTTTTGTTTATACTTGTTCTTCAAAAAATATTTGTCATTTAGTTACCCTGCTCCAAATCCACTGGATTTCTCATTAAAATTGATTAAATATATATTAACTTGAAAAGGGTTGGGGCGCCTGGGTGGCTCAGTCAGTTAAATATTTGACTGGCTCAGGTCACGATCTCACAGTTTGTGGGTTTGAGCCCCACATCGGGCTCTGTGCTGACAGTTCAGAGCCTGGAGCCTGCTTCAATTCTGTGCTCCTCCCCCCCTCATGCTCTGTCTCTCTCTGTCTCTCAAAAATAAATAAACATTAAATTTTTTTTTAAAAAATAAGAAAAGGGTTGGCATTTTCATGATATTAAACTTTTTTGTCCAGGAATATGTATGTTTTTTTTTCTTTATTTAGGCTGTTTTGTTTAAAG
The DNA here is from genome assembly GCA_028646485.1 of Cryptoprocta ferox. Taxonomy (NCBI): domain Eukaryota; kingdom Metazoa; phylum Chordata; class Mammalia; order Carnivora; family Eupleridae; genus Cryptoprocta; species Cryptoprocta ferox. The sequence continues at coordinate 101,040,573 of CM053577.1, read as the reverse complement.
CTATATTTTTATAAAATGTTATGATTCCTCTATATAGGTCATGTCCTAACCTAATCTCTTTATGCAAGACAAATAGCAGTTAAATGAACAGGAAGGACAAATATAAAATGAATAGGAAGGTTTAAAAAAAAAAAAAAGGCAGTTTAAGGTACTGGCAGTGGATACAGATGGGAAAGCAAAGAAGAACCTGAGAGGTTGTCCACAGATTTGTGAATGTGGCACTAGGGCTTTTGCGGTCATCCCTGGAGGCTGTCAAACCATGGCTTCACTCACCCCTTCTAGCCACCAGCTTCTTCCAAACCCCTGAGTCATTTCAGACCTTCCAGGTGTGGTTCTTGTGACTTTTCTAGTGGTAGACCTGACTTTTTGGCATCTGAGGGATTTAGGATAACATTTTGTTATCAAAGAGGCATGTTCCTGTCATTGGGAAAGCCAGTCTTATGGGCCCAGTCTTTGGACTCCAACTCAGCTGTGTAAGAATGGGCATTGGGCTTGGAGCACTCCTTACCAACAAAATAAAGAGCCCATACAGCCTGTGCTGGTCTTATCACCTCATATGGGAATATTCTTCCTTGTTGTAGGCGCTTAAAGCATGTGCACCATATGACATCTGGCCACCCCCACTGTTTTATCTGTCTTCTAAGGAGAGAGGGTACCAGTTCCTTCCACTGAGGCACAAGAGGAGTAAGCGAGGGAGAGACCCACTGCTGTGTCTCTTCTGTAGGTAAGGGGAGTGTTTTCCATCTAGTGCTTCACTGCTTTGTGCTTTTCCTAAAGACTCTGATGCCAAGCTGCAATGGGCAGAAGCATCTAGAGTCCTCCTCTGGGATCAATAACCAGTGCATGATGCTCTGCTTGACATCTATTGAAATATTATAAGCAATAACTTTTTGGAAGTAGCTTCTGCTCAGTGACTTCAGTTCAACATCCATCACCATAGACTGCATATGTTTAAAAGAGGCAGTGATAACAATGGATTGAGAATGATACCAATGAATGCAATGCTGCTTAGAACAGGTTATTATTAGTGAATGGAAGATCAGGAGTTAATAACTAAGGGACTGATGCTCACCACCCTTTCTTCCATTACATGCAGATATAAAAATATCCCAAATCCCATTCTATCATTTTGAGAAAAGCTTAAGGTCACTATACCAAGTCAACTATCTAAGATCCTCCTCTGAAAAAACAGTACTTTGTGTTATTTTCAGAGATGTTTCTTTCATATATTGAAAAGAGGTTATCAGTTTCCTTATTTACTGGAATATAAAATGAAGGCTGCTTTACAATTACAGTGTCTTTGTCAAGGAATAAAGGACATAGTCCAATTGACAATAAATAAAAGGGAGAGAGATTAAGTAAACAAGGTAACAGTAGGTAGATTATAAAATGTTAAATATATCTTGACCTAGAAATGTCCTTTATTTATAAACTCTATATAATGATTCTGAACTTTTAGATGGTGTTCTCTGGAGACATGTCAACCCAACCTTAAGGCCTTTATCTCACTGTTTTCTAAAGGGGAAGAAAGATCATCCAAATGCCTGAATAATTCTTTAACAGAACACACGGAAAAAAGAACTTTGTCAGAATGAAAAATGTAGAGGATAAATAAAGCAGATGAACAGAGTCCACCAAGTGAGATATCGAAAGACTTAATAAAATGAGAAATGCCAGACTAGGACCTATCTCCAAGCTTGTAAATTTGAACAGGATATCAAACGATCTATAGCTATCTGTTTCAGCCTGTCAAAGCTAGGCAATAAAAGAGAGAGTGACTTCACACAAAATCTCCTGATTTAGAGTATCAAGAAGACACACAATCAGGTATTAGAGACAGAAAATGCAGGAGGAAACGTAGCCACCGGGGCCAAAAATCTTATGTGTAAATTTCACCCTGGCCTTTACAGCTAAGTTAGTAACAAGTTTTGAGTTCTGAAGTGACACCATCTTGGTCTTTAAGGTCAAGAGAAGAAGAGGATAACAAAATTATATATTCAGAGTGGACTAGAACAGTTCTAGATGGAATGTCCTACATTAATAAATACTTTCTTAGGTAACCTATGTATGTTCTTCAAGGTTGATGAATGACAAGTAGTTTGTAAGAAGCTCCAGCAAAACTGAATGTTTGCTGGGTCCATTCCAGTATTTATTTATTTAATGTCTTTAAGAACTTTTAAAGAGAGAATGTGACCGGGGAGAGGAGCATAGGGAAAGAGAGAGAGAGAGAGAGAGAGAGAGAGAGACATAATTTTACGCAGACTCCAAGCTCAGCAGAAAGCCCAATGTGGGGCTCAATCCCATGACCCTGGGGTCATGACCTGAGCTAAGCCAAACTCAAGAGTTGGACATTCAACTAACTGAGCCACCCATGTGTCCCCCTGTTTTTTAAATTTTATTTTTATTTTTGAGAGGGGCGGGGGGTGGAGAGAGAGAGAGAGAGAGAGAAAGAGAGAATCTTAAGCAGGCTCCACACTGAGCATGGAGGTAAAAAAGTTAAGACTAGCAAAGGAAAACAAGGCTAGGCAAGACATTTTTAGTATGATAAGTTACAGCTTCCAAAACCTCTATATTAAGTACATATTGTCAAGGAACCAGTGGAAGTGGAGAAAAAAATTTTTTAATAAAATAACTTTCCTCTGTTCCTAACTCCATTGAAGTGCCCTTGGCTCGGCTACTTGATCTTTTTTCTCAATATTTGGGGCAACAAAGGGCCAAGAGTCTATCACAGACACAACTTTGGCTATTAGCCGTTGAGCCCTGGTAGGCTGCAGAAGGGTAATGAGAGGGAGCTTCTTTAGTTAGTTGGAGGGACTTGGGTCTTTAATATGTCATGATGGAGTCCGCCAAGAATGTTGTTATTGGTTGGCAAGATGGTACAGGGACACATTCAAGTGGAAGGAAGTTGTATACAAATCATAATATAGCTAAGAAGCGTACAGCTGGGGTTTCAAGAATAAATGAAAATGTTTAAATGCAATGAAGTAAAACCAATGAACTAATTATAATAATACAAACAATATGGAATTTGCCTAGAACATCACCACAGGTTCTGAACTTCATTTATCACACTGCTAACTTTCGTACTTGTTTATGATTAGGGGCAGAGACAGAACCTTTTCTGACCAGTATGGTGAGTGTAGCAACGTGAGTCAATGTCACCATGTACTATAAGAATCTGGCTGCTTGGACAGTGTCAGTGACCATGCATCCCCCGTCATTTAGACGGCTGCTAAGTCAGAACACAAGGAAACCAAAAAACATTACTGGTTGGCTCTGAGTAAATTTTCTCATGTATCCAAAATCACACTACTAGTGAGTGACCAGATTGAAACTCCTAAGTCAAGTTCCTGACTCTAATCCAATGAAAATCTGGTAATGTATCTTTTACCATGCACAAATAATAACTTTATGTAGGACAGGGATCATTTCTGTGTAGGTGCATTTTTATTACTAATCTGGTTCCTTGTATAATAACATAAAAATTTTATTGTTTTCCTTTAAATAAATGCACAGTAAAACTGAGTAGGAAAAAAAAAAGTGTTAATGCTCCCTTACATTAAAAAGAATAGGTAGAAGGGGCACCTGGGTGGCTCAGTCGGTTAAGTGTTCAACTTTGGCTCAGGTCATGATCTCACAGTTTGTGGGTTCAAGCCCCGTGTCAGTCTCTGTGCTGACAGCTCAGAGCCTGGTGCCTGCCTCGGATTCTATGTCTTCCTTTCTCTCTGCTCCTACCCCACTTATCCTCTGTCTCTCTCTCTCTCTCTCTCTCTTTCAAACATGAATAAATGTTAAAAAATTAAAAAAAAAGAATAGGTAGAAAGGGCCAATACAACTAGCTAAAGATTTCAACTGCATTTTTATGTGTTTTGTTTTTAAGATAGAATGATCCTCTCCTGGTGGGCAGACACTAACTGTGGGAGTCCAGAATTAGAAAAGAAAATTGCTTTGTAATAATCTAAACAGGACCCAAATGTTAGTGCCTGAGCTTGCTTTTGGCCAGTATCTCATAAATGTGAGTATTTTTGCTGTATTGGTTAATCTTCTGTGAGCTAGTAGTCCTTCAGTAGTTATCCAAAGCACAATGAAGCTAAAAATGCAAGAAGCACCTAAATATGTATTCCTACATTTTAACTAAAAAAAAGAAAAGAAAAGTAAAGTTAATGGAATGACACTTATACAAATTAAAATGTAAATACTTTCATAAAATCAAATATGGCATAATATATAGTTTAATGTTAAAGTAAAAATATGAATAACTTAATGTTCTTCTCAGAACAGTTCTCTGGTGACAAATAGCAATGCTCATTATACTGAGAATAGATAAAACCCTTTAGGAAGAGGAAGAGATTCAGACAAAAAAAATCCCACCACTTCTCTTTCTTTATCAAAACACACAAAACAAAGTTTTGGTTGAACTACAGGTGTGTGAATTTTTAGATACACAAGATTGGGGTGTCTGCATGGCTCTGTCAGTTAAGTGTCTGACTGTTGATCTCAGCTCAGGTCACCATCTCACAGTTCATGAGTTTGAGCCCCACAACAGGCTCTGCACCGATCGTGTGGAGCCTGCTTGGGATTCTCTCTCCCTTCTTTCTTTGTCCCTACACTACTCGCATGCTCTCTCTCTCTCTCTCTCTCTCTCTCTCGATAAATAAACAAATAAACTAAAAAAAGTTCTAATTAAAAAAAAAGGATGAGCATTTGGCTTTGGTCAGCACAAAGGTGTATCAGTCAATTATGGCACTGTTTTTTAAAATTCATAGTTCATACAAGTACAAAGTGTAGGGGCGCCTGGGTGGCTCAGTTGGTTAAGCATCCAACTTTGGCTCAGGTCATGATCTCACAGTTTGTGAGTTTGAGCCCCGCGTCAGGCTCTGTGCTGACAGCTAGCTCAGAGCCTGGAGTCTGCTTCAGATTCTGTGTCTCCCTCTCTCTGACCCTCCCCTGCTCACACTGTCTCTCTCTCTCTCAAAAAAAAAAAAAAAAAAAAGTGCTTTAAAAAAAATACAAAGTGTCATGAGAAAGGTGAGAAGATTTAACTGTACTTTGTCTGCTTGGACTCTGTTAGCAAGGGGTCACTTCACCTGGGAACAGATAAGGGATGCTATGTGTGTATGTATACAGATATATAGATATAAAGGTACATAGTTATATTTATGAAATGTGTTTATATTTATAAAATATATTTATATAGTAATATAATACATATGCTTATTTCCTATACTCACATATATATGGAAAGATATATCTCCTATTACTTACATACACATATTGATATGTGTTAGTTTTCACTATGCAATATCTGAACCCTATGTTTCAACAGAAGCTTGTCTACCATCACAGAGCCAAAAAATGCCAGAGTCTTGCTTTCCTTGCTTCCCTGGAAGCTAGGATGTTACCATGAAAATAAGACCCAGTCAGATCTACCAACCCAGACTTTGCATCAAGAGTTAGTGATATAATTGAGTGGACACTGAGGAGAAGCTAGGTGGCTTAGTTGGTTAAGCCTCTGACTTCGGCTCGGGTCATGATCTCATGGCTTGTGAGCTTAAGTCCCACTTCAGGTGAGCTTATGCCCTGCTTCTCTCTCTCTCTCTCTCCCCCCCCCCCCGCCCCTCGCTTATTTGTGCCCTTTCTCAAAAAGGAAGGAAGGAAGGAAGGAAGGAAGGAAGGAAGGAAAGAAGAAAGGAAGCAAGAAATGGACACTGAAGAAGTTTTCTCTGGCAGCAACCATAATTTTGCAGTTCCCGAGGACACAGCGTCATCAGCATCTTGTGCCAGGGGCCACATGTGCCTGTCATTAGTGGCAGTGTTGTGCTTGCAACACCAGGTCTGCAGCCTGACTCGGAGCATTATTTCAGGCGGCAGATCCCCCAAGCCTGGTGGTCCAGCCCTCCTAGAAGCTCTGTGAACTAATATACTTTTAATACATTTGGTTTTTCACTAAATCAGCCATAGTTAGGTTCTGTTGCTGCCTCTAAGAAACCTCGCTGGTAAATCATAGAAGGAGTAACCAGAATGACTAACGTGGGGGGAAAAGTAGAAATTACAAAGTTCAGCTATTGGGAAAGTGAATGGAGCCACAGGAGGGGAAGGAGCATGATCATCAATGGTGGTAAGAGGGACTCAGATGAGAAAGAGAAGACACATGTACTTGGATTTTCTGCTGCAGTCAATGTGCAGTGAACTTTTTACATCTGAAATATCCATTGGGTGCAAAAGATCAGGTGAATATGGAAGTCTGGAAGCCATGATTCTGCCAGGTTCTTGTGGGGATGGAAACAAGGAAGGACTAGGCATACGTTTGTTCGTGCTTGCCTAACTCCTAATCACCCTCAAGTCCTTGTCCTAATCTCCCCTGCCGTAAGGCCCACTCTGATCCAACTACTGAATGCTACTGCTGGATCCCTCCTACTGTGCTCTGATTTCTTTCTACATAACATTCATCACCACCTAATATTTTGGGAGTTTACTTATGTGTTACATTTATCGTTAATTGCCTATCACCCCTACCAGAATGTAAGCACCAAAGGGAAAGTAATCTTTGTTTTTCTTGTGCCTCCCAAACACCTCAATTAGTTCTTGGCACATAATAGGACCTCAATAATTATTTGTTGAATGAATGAATAGATGTGGCTGGTGTGAAATTAGTTAAGAGGCTGGGGGACACAGACAAGGTTGTTGAGATGACAAAAAGCCTCCAAGGCCATGTGAAGGCTTTAGATTTTATCGTGAGTGAGGTGTGAAGCCACCTGGTGTTGCTGAGCAGGGAGTACCTGGATCTGACAGATCAAGGGGAAAGAGTCAGTTGAGAAGTGGAACCTACCGAGGGATTAGTGATTCATGGAACAAAGTCCTGGAGGTCATTAATTAGGGACCCACATGCCCAGGTGGCCGTGGTCAGAAGGCAACACGGGTACATAGTAAGTAAAGATGATTCTACATGTAAACCACAAATCAGCTATCTTTTATGGTGTTTCTTATCAGCTGCCATTATTTTTTGGGGGGTAAATTACATTGTCCTGGTAGTTACACTATACTCATTTTAGAAAGTAGCTTGGCTATAAATATGGTGATCATATTTTCTGATCCAAGATTGAGGTACATAGTTTAGAAAATACTTTTACTAATCTATAAGTTTACTTAGGTATGAAGTCTTGTAAAGGTATCAAAGTTAAATCACATTTAGTGTTATATTTATACTAAATGACACAACAGAAAGAAAATAAAGAGAGTTTTAGAGGCTATTCAAAGGTCCACCTTAGTTAGATTGTTACCCTACTTACAAAGGTGGGCTCAGATCATCAGGCTATGATTTCAGGATCAGGAGTATGAACATTACTCCAGGAATATTTTCTGAGAACCTATGTAATATAATTAGAGGAATGCTTTAGGAAGATTAATATGGAAGTGACTTGGAATGGAATTAAGCTGGAAATTGGACCTCAGCATGTTAATTCAGCATTCTGAGTAAAATTATGAAAAAAGAAGATTTGGTAATTTGTATTATCAACTCCTGAGCCAAACCAACACTGGTTCAAATTGGAGTTTTATCATTTACAAGCTGTGTGGTCTTGGATAAGCTATCCATTTGGTACATCATTTTCCCCATGTTTAAAATGGGGATAAATAATATTTAGGAGGGGTGATTCAAGGAGTAAGTGAGTCAATAAGAAAAAGCAGTTGGGGGGGCACCAGGGTGGCTCAGTCAGTTGATGGTCTGACTTTAGCTAAGGTCATCATCTCATAGTTTGTGAGTTTGAGCCCCACATTGGGCTCGCTGCTGTCAGCACAGAGCCCGCTTGGGATCCTCTGTTCCCTTTCCTCTCTGCCCCTCCCCCACTCATTCTCTCTCTCTCTCTCTCTCTCTCTCTCTCTCTCTCTGTCTGTCACAAAAATAAATAAAAAACATTAAAGAAAATTTTTAAATAAAAAAAAAGAAAAGCAATTGGAACTGGGCGTGGTACTTACTAAATGCTATCTGAGTGTTAGCCATTATTGTTGCTATTGTTTCTACCCCCTAGGATAATATTAGATAGAAATATCTTTATGATATATTTCTGTTTCATTCAGTCCCTTTAAAGGGATGGCCAACTGATACAAAATAATTCAATTATTGCTGTAAACATTCAAGAAAACTATGACATTTTTAGAAGAAACGCTAGTATTTAAAAGTAGAAAAACTCAGAGTCATAATAGCCACTAATATCATGATGTGACAAGATTGTAAAATTTTATACAACTGATACAGGTTATATCAGTTTTGATCATGCCTAGGATTCATAAAATGATTATAGTTTGATAGACATTGTGCTGTCTGCTTTATATTTACCATACTCTCCTAATAACTCCATCGGATGGGCACTATTACTTTGCCATTTGCCTAAAGAAGACACAGGCTTAAAGAATTTGGTAACCTGAATAAGGAATTAACCAGTAGTAAGTATCTCAAATTGGATTTGAACCCAGGCATTCTGACTCCTATATTTGGACTATGTTTTTGAGGTTATGACAGGCAACTGACATAATGTCTGGTGATCTACAAATTAAAATTTAAAACAAAATGACTAATTTCCAAGAATGCCCAAAAACTCTGTAACAGAGCAAAATATTCTTTATCAGATTCTTAATAATTTGATAATGCATATTTCACCCATGATCAATGGATAAAATAAAATCATAGGTAAGAAGATACTGTACAGAGTTCAAAACCCTAGAGAAATGTTAGCATTATTACCATTCTTATGCATTCTTGGACCTGAGTCTACTCAGTGTCTCAAAGTACTGATCAGATATTAGCTGAGACTAGCATTCTCCTAACTCAAAAATCAAGTTCAGAAACTTATCAAAAACTTTACATAAAATATTCATTTCACAGAAACTGTCTACTGGGATGGTTGATAGAGCTGCCAATGAAAGTTAAACAAAGACATTCATCTGTTAAAATATATTCTTATATCTGTTCATTAAATTTATTCAGAAAATATTTGTTGA
>CM053577.1:100972080-101031076 GCA_028646485.1 Cryptoprocta ferox | reverse complement strand
TAAAAATATATTGTTATTTGAAGAAAAAGCCTATATACATTTGCATTCAAGTGTATATATGCATAGCATAAATAAATAAATAATATATATATAGACGCATATATATTTGGATTTAAGTAAGGAAAGTAAGCAAATCACAATCTCTCTAGCATTTATTTCATGATTTGTAAAGTAAGGAGGTTGTCGGGGTGCCTGGTGGCTCAAGTCAGTTGAGCGTCCAACTTTGGCTCAGGTAATGATCTCACGGTTCATGGGTTCAAGCCCCGCATCGGGCTCTGTGTGGAACTCTTGCTTAGAGCCTGGAGCCTGCTTCAGATTCTGTGTCTCCCTCTCTCTCTGCCCCTCCCCCATTCATGCTCTGTTTCTCTCTGTCTCAACAATAAACAAAAACATTAAAAAAAAAAAAGGAAGGTAAGGGGGTTGTACTAGATGACCTACAAAATCCTGGACAGTAATTAAATTCTAGGAATCTACCTGATCAGTTTATACCCTGTGTTCAATTTTGGATTATGTTCAATTTTTGTAAAATTCTGGGCACTTAGGTTTGCCCGTAACATGTGACAAGTGCATATCATTAGATATCTCTTCAACTGTGTAATTCAATTCAGGTTGAGTACCTGCTGTGCCAAACACAGAAGATATGCCTTCCACAATGGTCTTGTGGACACTGGGATGAGAGAGGACAAATCCAAGTGTCCAAAATGTAACCTAAAAAAAAACAAAACAAAACAAATCCATGTATCAAACAATACAACCTTCTTTGAAAGCAAATGAAAGCATACTTAATATTAGCTGTAGACATTAACAGAAACCAGGAAAATGTTTAAATTAAACTTAAAAGCACATTGGTGAAGAGCATTTTTGAAAACAGATTTTATGAACAAGAGAGATGTTACATATCTGAGAGTCAAAGCTATAATTTCATTCTGTCACTGTGGTTTAACTATATTGTTTATACAGATTATCTTTACTAAAAAAATGAGGCAGGATTTTTTTTACTAATGAACATTATAAAATATTACGTAGACATACAATAAATATTCAGAAGCAACATATTATGACACTTAAGAATGTTAATCCAGACAAAAACATTTTTTAAAATGTAATTTCCTTGAAATAGAAATGAATGAGAAATCATATATTATGCAAATAAAACATGATAATTTTCAATAAGCCTAGAAAAGTATACCCAAAATCCAATAAACTAAATGTGAGATTACTCAATATCAAAAATACAGTTATTTCACACCTGGAGGTTACCAAACATAGCATGCTTGCAAATTCTCTCTCTAGACCAAAGAAAATTATTTCATGTCTTTCCTCATTATGGCCTTACAAGGTAAAATTATATGGCCATACATTTCAAAAATTAACTTTCTGCTAACTTGGATAGATATTTTTGCTTCTATTTTTAGGTTACACAGTAAAGGAAACTTGCATAAAATTGTTCAAAGAAGCTTGGGTTTCCCTTTCATCTTTTCTGTAAATATGTATTGTGGAAGAAATTTCATCTAGGAAAATCAGTCCTGAAAGACTCAGAAAATACTTAATACTTACAACACTTAAGTGTTTTGTCTCTTTTGTGAGGTAACTTTAAGTATCTTTAAATAATCCCAATACTCCCCTCTGTGGTCGAAGAAGGAAGAGCAATTGTCTGAGGGAAGTGCTCAAATAAGCCAAATTTGACACTACTCAATGGTTTTCCTCGCTGGGGCATGAACTATATCTGTGGGAGGGCGAATATGGTACTGTGCACATAAACAAAGTGAACGTGAGAATGAAGGCCACCATCTGGAGAGCCTCTTTCTGTGGCATTATCCAGATTACAAAAGCTTTATCCTAGAGATCATCCAGACTGTTTTACACTAGAAGAAACATGACCAGAAAGCTCTCTTCTCCTGTCTCCCCACTCAGGGCCCTTCTACTATTATGGATGGAAGTGCCAAATTATTGGATTTCATTAATAGCCACTCCATACTCAGTTCATCTTATTTATTAAAGGGTCAGAGTTCATGGGGTGCCTGGGTGCTGGTGAAGTCGGTTAAGCATCCGACTCTGGCCTGGGTCATGAACTCACGGTTCGTGAGTTTGAGCCCTGCATCAGGCTCTCTGCTGTCAGCATGGAACCCACTTTGGATCTTTATCCCCCTCTCTCTGCCCCTCCCCTGCTTGTGTGCACACACTCGCATGCTCTCTCTCTCTTAAAAATAAATAAAGATTCAAAAAATAAATAAAGGGTCAGAGTTCATATTAGGGGAAAAATAGCTTAGTGGTAGCATATAGACTTTTAGTTATATAAAAGAGAGGCTCAGAGTTATACTAAACAGTGCCTCAAGTTCTAGAGATTCACAAAAATTGGGTAATATTTATTTTTGTAACAAACACAAAGAAATCAGCTAAATTATAAATGGCTGTACAATGATGTTATTTATCATTTTTAAATTTGGTTAAAAACTCAATTACTTTTTAAAAAAAAGAAGAAAAAGCACATAAAAGACAGCAAAGAGTAGGGGCACCTGGGTGGCTCAGTCAGTTGAGATGCAATTCTTGATTCAGCTCAGGTCATGATCTCAGTCATGGGATTAAGCCTACTTAAGTTTCTCTCTCACGCTCTCTCTCTGTCCCTACCCCTCTCTCTTTTTCTCAAGAGAGAGAGAAAAACAGAGAGAGAGAAAGTAATGAGTAACTAAGAAATTTACATATATCACTGAATCAACAAACAAGGCTAAGTGACCACAAGGCCTTGGCACACTCAGTTAAAAATTGCTCCCCAAAGTACCAATTAGTGTTCTGCCAAAGGGGTCAAGTCCATGATGAGGCCTGGGCAAAAAGAAAAAGGGTGGCCTGGTTCACTGAACTTCACAAGCAGCCACTACAATGCTTTTGGAGAGGTAAGAGCAAAGGTGACAAGGGACAAAGAGGAAAACCCTGCCCTGCTATGTTAGGGAGAAGATGAATTGAGTATGTTCTTCAGCATCATTTATCCCTCCATTCTAAAAAAGATTTAACAAATATTGCGGGAGTCTTTATAACATGCCAGACAGCCTTCTACAATCATGGCAAACACAAATATGCACAAGACATCATTCCTGACCAAAGAACTCTGCACGTCTAGTCGGGATATGAAATACAATCAGGAGAAAAAGGAGCTAAGTGTATAGGCAATGGGTGGTGCCAACAACCACGCTGTGCAAGTTGAAGGTGAGATGGGGTGGGGTGGGGGGTAGTGGTCACTACTGAAAGGGTTTAGAAAGAGCTCCAGAGAAGTGCTAACAAAGATAAAAATGTCAGCTGTGATATTTGTTTTTGGAAAAATGTTCTTAAAAAGTTCATTTGGAAGGAATTTCTTGGACCTCGGAAGTGGTTTTCCAATAGAAATAATTTTGCAAATTATGGTTACTATTTTGGGCCAATCCACCAAAGGTTACCTTGACCATAATGGAGCCTTCTAGTGACCTGTCCCAAGCCCATCTTCAGATGGCTCTGAGTTCCACGGGCCTGGAGGCAGAGCGCAGAGTGGGAGAGAAAATAAAGGCCAGGCCCCACCCCCTGCCCCTCCGGCAGGACCTGCCGAGGTTCTCTAGGTGGTGATGGGACATCAGAGAAGACAGGCAGCAGTGGCCACTCCCACCTGGAGCACTTGGTCCAGTTTTGAGAGCCAAGGCAGCTTATTATTAATGGGCCATTGAAAGTAATGATTGTCTGAAAGGATGGCCTTACTTCTTATAAAAGCAGAAAGCTAACATTCATTGAGCACCTTCTTTTTGCCAGGGACTGTTAGCCACTTCCCATTTGGTAAAAATATAATGCTCACGACTATCGTACGAGGTAGACCATATTCATCCTATTCTATAGATGAGAACACTGAGGCTCAGGAGAGGTTAAACAATCAGTTCACTGGCACCCAGCTCTGGGATTTGGCATTGGCCCTGACTCTCTAAAGCCTTTCTAGGGTGTCTGCCCGCACACCATCTGTCTCTTGGAGGTGCCAACAAGAGCCCGCATGATGGAGCTTTCACTTATCATCAGACACTTTCTTTCTGAAATTAATGATTTAAGTCCTTTCAGACGAATGCCAGGAACACATTCCAAAGAACTGACTTCCCCTGAGTCAGATCAATTGGGGCTTTGTGTCCCTTTCTTCTGGAGGATCTCTCTAATGAGATCTTGAAAATTAATCCTGTGACAGGAGTGACTGTTTTCTTGCTGCTTTGGGAGCTGTTCTGATGTTTGCCTTTTAATTTTGCTGTAGCTTCATCGGCATCCAAGAAAGCTGTCTAAGGAGAAATCAGGGAATGATATTGGGGGTACATAACGAAGAGGAAAGAATTAAACAATTCTTGTTTGCCATGCCAGATGAACTATATAAGGCGGCGCATATGTGAGCAGAGGGGCCAGTGTTTCTATTTCTGTTTCTAACCCAATCGATGTTCCAACAGGTTAGAAGAAACTAGACTATCAGTACTTAGAAAGCTTTCATTAAGAGGCAGGAGAAATAAATAATACTTAGAATGTCTTATTTCTATTTGTTAGAAGAAAAAAGAAAAATGGCTACATGTACCATTAGAGATGGGTTGAATATTCCCGTTTGGTAGAACACAGATGCATAAAAAAGATGATTCTTTAATTTCTCAAATAATATAAATGCAGCTTAAGCTAACCTGGAATCTTCTGACACAGGTAGTTGGTGCGGATCAAACATGAAGTGGCAGACAGCACCTGGCTTTGATCTAGTTTATAGCAACTTTAAAAAGAAACAGTTAAAGGGGAGCCTGGGTGGTTCAGTAGGTTAAACGTCTGACTTTGGCTCAGGTCATGATCTCGAGGTTCACAAGTTTGAGCCCTGCATTGGGCTCTGTGCTGACAGCTCAGAGCCTGGAGCCTGCTTTGGAATCTCTGTCTCCCTCTCTCTGCCCCTCCCCTGTTTGCACTCTCTTTCTCTCAAAAATAAATAAACACTAAAAAGCAAAAAAACAGTTCAGAAATCTCTGTTCTCGGGGCACCTGGGTGGCTCAGCCGGTTAAGTGTCCAATTCTTGGATTTGGCTCAGGTCATGATCTCATGCTTTGTGAATTCAAGCCCCATTTCGGGCTCCATGCTGACAGTGTGGAGCCTGCTTGGGGTATCCTCTCTCTCTCTTTCTCTCTGTCTCTGTCTCTCTCTGCCCATCCCAGGCTGGCATTCTCTCTCTCTCTCTCTCTCTCTCTCTCTCTCAGAATAAGTAAACTTAAAAAAAATTCTCTGCTCTCTTTAGAAGTATTGTGAGTTCCAATGTCACCAGCTCCATTCATGGGGAAGCTTACAGCACCAAGATGGCACTTAACACAAAAAGGAATGGTACGCAGAAGGAGAATGGGTGGAGGGGAAGATAAAGAACTAATATTCACTGGGTACCAGCTGGGTTTATCTCACTGAATCCTCACAACAACCTTGTAGAGAAATGAGAGTTACCATTTATTAAGTACTCAAGTCCTAGGACCATACCAGGGGCTGTATTATCCCTTCATGACCCATAAGGAGATGGAGGCTGAGGGTTTAAATTACCTCTATGAGATTCTGCAGCTTTGGCGGGGGATATCTTGATTCCAGCCCAATTCTATCTCAAACTATCCATTTACCTACTCTCTCCCTGGTAAAATGTTAGAGTCAAGACTTACTCATTTTCAAGCACTAATACTAAGCGTGTTGCCTGACAGAGAAAGTGCTCCATAATCAGTGTTGTCACAATTGACCCCAAAGTGCAAGTTTTCCCCCTCGCCTGGTACGAGCTGCCGAATTCACTTGAGATCTCTGCTTTGCCTCCTTTGTGATCTTATCAGATTTCATGAGCCATTTGAGTTTTGTTTTCCTGTTCCTAGCTCACAACCAAATCCACTGCTATCTTTTTTCTTTCCCATAATAAAGAAGTCAAAATACTGAAAAACAGAAATAAAAATGAAGGAAAAAACTGAAATTGCAGTAGACAGAACTGTAATCCTTACTTTAAGAATATACTTACAGGGACAACATTAGACAGAGAAGCCCAAAGTAGTAAGAGCCCATAGTTGGGGCTCTTTTCTTCATCTCTTTCCATCTCTATGATATCCAGCACAGTCTGCATTAATGTCTGTTTAAAGGAAATACATATTGTCAAACCACAGCTATGTGACAAAGACTGCTGTTAAGAAAAAAGACCATGCATATTTTTTAAGTAAGTTATTTCTGCCATTCCTAGGTTTGCAGCCTGAGGCATGCTAAAGGATTTATATTCTTAGTAGCAGTACAGTAATTAGGAGTAGGGACTCTGGAGCACAACTGCTTTATGCATTGGCTCAAATCCTGGCTTAGGTTCTTTTTTCTTAAAGATTTTATTCTTTTAGAGCAGTTTTAGGTTTACAATAAATTTGAGAGGAAGGTACAAAGATCTCCCATATAACTCTCACTACTACTCATGCACACCCTTCCCTACTATCGATATCATTTACCAAAATAGTAGATTTTTTTTTTTTACCATGGATCAAGGACATTGACACATCATAATCACCTGAAGTCCACAGTTTACCTTAGGGATCACTCTTGGCATTATAAACTCTACCAGTTTGGACAAATTCATGATGATATATATACAACATTACAATGTCACACAAAGTATTTTCACTGCCCTAAAAATCCTCTGTGTTCTGCCAATATATCTCTCTTCCCTCCCCAACAACTACTGGCCTTTTCCCTTCCTCCACATCTTTTCCAGAATGTCACACAGTTGAAACCATACATTATGTAGGCTTCTTAGATGGGCTTCTTTCACTTAGTGCTATGCATTTATGGTTTGTCCATGTCTTTTCATGGCTTGATAGTTCATTCCTTTTGAGTGCTGAATAACATTCCATTCCCTAGATGTACTACAGTTTATCCATTTACCTACTAAAGGGCATCTTGGTAACTTCCATGTTTTGGCAGTTATGAATAAAGCTGTTATAAACATCCATGTGCGGGTTTTTGTGTGGACATAAGTTTTTAAATAATTTGGGCAAATACCAAGGAGCATAATTGCTACATTTTATGATAAGAGTATTTTTTAAATAAGAAACCACCAAAGTGTTTTCCAAAGTGTCTGTATCATTTTGCCCCATCAGCAATGAATGAGAGTTCTTGTTGCTCTGCATCCTTACCAGCAACACCAGTGGTGTTGTCAGTGTTCCAGATTCTGGCAGAATGAGGGTAATGGTAGCTCAGTGTTGTTCTCATTTGCATTTCCCTGACGACATATCATGTGGAGCATCTTTTCATATGCTTTCGTCTTCTCTCATGGGTTGTGTTTTTGGTGTTATATCTAAATAGGCATCACCATACCCCAAGGTCAACTAGGTTTTCTCCCATGTTATCTTCCAGTAGTTATCTACTTTCGCATTTTACACTTAGGTCCATGACTCATCTGAGTAAATTTTTGTGAATTGTGTAAGATCTGTGGCTAGATTTTTTTTTTTTTGGCATGTGGGTGTCCAATTGTTTTAGCACCATCTGTTGAAGAGTCTATCTTTGTTTCATTACATTGCCTTTGCTTCTTTGTCAAAGGTCAGTTGATTATACTGAAAAGAGTCTATTTCTGGGCTCTCTATTCTGTTCCATTGATCTATTTGTCTATTCTTTCACACTATCCTGATGACTGTAGCATTACAATAAATCTTGAAGTTGGGGAGAATTGCTCTTTTGAAGAACTTCGTTCTTCTCCTTGAATATTGTACTGGTGATTCTGGGTCTTTTGCCTCTCCTTATAAACGTTGGAATCACTTTGTTGATATCCATAAAATAACTTGATGGAATTTTTATTGAGACTGCATTAAATGTATAGTTTAAGTTGGAAAGAACTGACATCTTGACAATATTGAATCTTCCTATCCATGAACATAAAATATCTATTTACTTAGTTCTTGGGTTTTGTTCATCAGAGTTGTATAACTTTCCTCATACAGATCTTATATATCATTTGTTAAGTTTATACCTAAATATTTCTTTTTGGGGAATACTAATGTAGGTGATATTGTGTTTCTAATTTCATACTCCACTCATTCATTGTTGGTATATGGAAAAGCAATTAACTTTTGTATGCTAACTTGTATACTGCAACTTTGCTATAATTGGTTATTAGTTCCAGTAGTTTTTCTGTTGATTCTTTTGGATTTTCAATACATATGATCACAACATCTATGAATAAAGATAGTTTTATGTCTTCTGTCTCAATATGTGTAATTTCAATTTCCTTTTCTTGATTTATTGCATTAGCAAGGATTTCTAGTATCATGTTGAAAAGGAGTGGTAAAGAGGACATCCTTGCAACGGGGTTCTGGTACCAATTTCTAATGTGTGTGTGTATATGGTGGTGACAGGGGAGAAGGAAGTTCCAAACAACAATAAACGATATTCAGGACAGTATCTGGGTGCCCCATAATTCAACTCAATTCTGACACTATCTACCCAGAAACAGCATGAGATTCTACAGGTTAAAAGGTTTAGTCCTACAAGACTATACCGTTTCCCCACCCTTGCACCTGCCCTAGATGGCAGTCACAGCCCAGGTTATTACCTGAACTCTGGACCAACAGGCTACAGATTGGAGGTTCCAGAACCTCCTCCTTAGGCTTCAGATGCCAGCTGTCCAGGCTGTTATCTGTACTTCTGAAAATTAGAGGTTCCCACTGCCCCTTCCTCAGGTTCAATTACTTTGCTAAAGGGGCTCACAGAACTCAGAGAAACATTTTATTTACTGGATTACCAGTTTATTATAGAAGGATATGATAAAGGATATAGAGGGACAACCAGATAACCATATATAATCATTTCATTTATATACATGCACTCATAAGTGTGTATATAATTGAATACATTATTGATATTATAATTACAAATTATATCTGTTACATCAGTTAAGAATAAGGAAAATAAATTTTTACTTCAACTTTGCTTATATCTTCTTGGATACTCATCCCTTTATATGTAGATCTGTTTCTGACCTATATTGTTTTTCTTCTCTGTGAAGAACTGCCTTATTAATATTTCTAATTAAAGAAGGTATATTGGCAACAAATTCCCTCAGTTTTTGTTTGTCTGAGAAAGTTTTTATTTCTCCTTCACTTTTAAAGGGTAATTTCACAGGGTATGGAATTCCAGATTGGGGGGTGCTTTTTTTTTTCACTCTACTCTTTTAATACTTCACTCTACTCTTTTTTATTTGTTTGTTTGCATGGTTTCTAGGGAGAAGTCAGATGTAATTCTCATCTTTGTTCCTCTATAGATATGGTGTTTTTCCTTCTGGCTTCTTTCAGGACTTTTCGTCTGTAATTTAAAAATAATACACTAAGGTGTAGTTTTTGGTGTTTACATGATTGTTGTTCTCTGAGCTTCCTGGATCTACCGTTTGGTGTCTGACACTGAATGGTGGGAAATTCTGTCATTATTATTGTCAAATATGTCTTCTGTTCCTTTCTCCCTCTTTTTCTCCTTTTGGTATTCCCATTATAGGTATGCTATGTCTTTTGTAGTTGTCCCACATTTCCACAGTCTTTGGATGTTCTGCTCTATTTATTTTTTTTTTTTAGCATTTGTTCTCTTTGCTTTTCAGTTTTTGGGGATTCAGCTGATATATCCTCTAGCTCAGAGATTCTTTTCTCGGCTCCACCAGTCTACAAGTAAGCCCATCAAAGGCATTCTTCATTTCTGTTACAGTGTTTATTATACCTAGCATTTAATTTTGGTTCACTGTAAGGATTTCCATCTCTCTGCTTACACTGTCCATCTGTTCTGGCATGCAGTCTATTTTATGCGTAGAGCCCAGTTGTTTCAAAGTCCCCGTCTGATAATTCCAACATTGATCTGTTCCACTTGCTACTTGTTGTTAGGATGGAGTGGCCACTTCTAAGATCCTTACATGTGAACCTTGCTTAGTTACTCAAGACCTGGGTAACCTTGGACAAGTTACTCTAACCTCGTCAATAAAATGGTCATAACGTGGTATCTACCTCATAGGATTGTTGTGAGAATTAAATCAGTTACTCCCTATAAAGTGCCTAAAACAAAACTTAGTACATAATACCATTTTGACAATTTTTTTAAATAAACCTCTGCTTTTAGGAACATGCCAGCAACACAGAAACACAGATCTCTGGAGAATTCAAGAGAAAATTCTTCCCCCATTTGCCATGAAGATTCTCAGCCGGTACACCATGAAGAAAGAATTGGCAAGCCAATATATATTATAAATACCTCAACATGCAGAGAACTGATATTTGGCTGGAATGGCGCCAACTAAGTTCAGGGACCCATCCATGGCCACCTATAGTGGCTCTCGAGTCACCACACAAATTCCCTGAAAGCATTTTCTTCACTGGGAGGTTTCCTAAACACCCCTTTGTCAGTGACCATTCCCCATTGTGCGGAAGAAATTCAGATATTGTAACATTTTCATTGAGTTACTCATGCACTTGGAACCTTAAATAACTCAGGTTTAGGTTACACAAATGATGGTAGCTGATGCCTTGTCATTGCTTGCTAAGGCGAGTTCTGTTTCATGGGTTTTACAAGTATTTAACCATTCAATCCCCACCATAATTCCAAGAAGCAGATACCATTATCTTCATCATTTTACATTTGAGGAAACTGAAGCACAATTAAGTTAGGGAACTTTGCCAGGGACAGTTGGCTTGTCGGGGGCTGAGCTTGGATTCATACCCTATGAGCCTGGTCCTGGCTCCAGAGCCCACACTCTCAGCAACTACACTATACTGCCCCATGAGAGATACAAACCACAGCTCTCATGGATTAGGGATTAAGAACTGCATTTTACCGTTAGTAGTTTTGCTTCAGGTCTTATGATTCAAGAAATAACTGTTAAACCACTATCAAAGAAAATACATCATGAGAGACTATTGCTGTTACTTACAAAGGCATGTAATGTTTCAAAAGTGATTAACCACGCTAATTCTCAGCTTTCTGGTTTTAATAATCCCCAGTTTTCTAGGTATTATAGCTGTTGTGAAAAATAAATGAGTCATGAACTTGTGGAATGTGCAACACGATGCCTAGCACAGAGTAAGCACCCCAGACATGCTAGCGATGTCTCGTTGTTACTGTGTTTGTGACAATGGATTAGCAAAATTGAAAATTCTAGGTTTTATCATACAACGTCAATTGTTACAACACAAAGTTTGTGTCCCATGAAAAATCCTATAGATTTCATTCTTTGGATATGCTATTCTGTAGGTACAGTCTTAATTTTAAATGAAAATACTAGTTTAATATACATCTAGAAAAACAAGGGAGAAATTACTACATTTGATGTTTATAATGTGATGAAATGTGTGTATAATATTTAAAAAAAAAAAAAAACTTCTTCCAGTCTTCTGCTTAACTAGGCCATTGAAATCTACTTATACAGTAGAAGACAACGGAATCTTTTATTTTCTTCTTAGCCCACATTAAAAAAAATTGGGTACAAAACACAAGCTCAGTGTGAACCCTGCTGGAAGAAACAGAAGTGATACACAAAAAAAGAAAACTTCTCATGAATGTTCAAACTGAGTTCTGTCCCAGTCTTTCTTAAAAAAAAATTTTAAGTGTTTATTACTTTTTTTAGAGAGGGAGAGAGAAAAAGACTGTGAGCAGGGGAGGGGCAAAGAGAGAGGGAGACACAGAATCCAGAGCAGGCTCCAGGCTCTGAGCTGTCAGCACAGAGCCCGACGCAGGGCTCAAACCCGTGAACCATGGGATCATGACCTGTGCCGAAGTCGGACGCTTAACCGACTGAGCCACCCAGGTGCCTCTGTCCTAAAGTCTTAAATGTTGGATTAGCTTCAGCAAAGTTCAAAAATGTCTCTATTCAAATAGAGAGTAGGAGTACCTATGATCAAAAATGCCTCCTTTCTTCAGAATAGAAAAAGAGGAATGTTACTCTAGAAGTAGGGTCAGTGGAGAATTTTAGCTGGGGCATTATAAATCTTGTTTGCCAGGTCCACAGATTGCAGATCTATCTGGATGCAACTTTTACACACATGTGGCTTTACCCCTCAATCCTTGGAAATTATGCAAACAAAAATGTATTTGTCTGGGTCTGTCTGTAAAATAGAATCCTTAGCTGAAACATCATTTATCAGTAAAGGGCATTCCAGAATAGCTTTCTATTCCCTTTATTTGGGAGGGAGATACCTAAGCATTTACACATCCCTATTATTCTAAAGCGACCTTCCCCTCCAGTGTTAAGCACAGTTGCTTGTGATAATACTTGCTATAATAACTAAAAGCAAGCAAACAGAAATGTTTGGTATCATCGGTAAATCCTAAAAGATCTGATTTTTAATGATAATCACATGGTGTAAACTCTGATGTGGTCCTCACTACTCTCTAATTGCTTCACAAATATTAACTCATTTAAGCCCCACATTCTATGAGGTAGGTGAAGAAACTGAGGCCAAAAGGCGAGGTGCCATGCCCAAGGTCATGCAACTGATGACTGAATTTGAGCCCAAGCTCAGACGAAGAGAATCCCAGTCACTGGGAGGTGGAGGGTAGGGGAGATCTGGAGAATCGGGTAGTTTTCAAAGGCTCCCAGAGATTCTGATGAGCAGGCAGGGCCGAGAACCTTTCGTCCTCTCATTACGCAAGCATCAGAACCACGTGGAAGGCCTATCAAACCACAGACCGGTGGGCTCCACCCCAAAGTTTCTGACTGAATGTTCTCAAGGCAATGTTGGTACTACTGGTCTAGGGACCACACCTGAAGAACCACAGATCTAGGATACTTAGGACAGTGGCTCCCAGGGCCTTGCTTTTCAAATTATACCTTACTACATCCTTGTATTTGAAGAGAGAAACAATTAGTGGTAGTGGCATCAACAACAGAGTCTATAGAACTTCGTTATCTTTGCCTAATGTACCGTAACTCCTACCTGTCACTGATGACACAACCGTATAATACATAAATCAATAAAAACTTCAGCATTTTGTTACATGCTGGTGCTGTAGCCTCAGTTAGTTTTTTTCTTATGTAGAAGACCAATAATACCTACCTCATTGTTATGAGGATGAAACCTTCATTATTCTGTGGTTACAGAATAATGTATGTAGACATCCAACACAGCACTTGACCCAAAAATGTCACTTAAATAATATCATGAGTTTTTCAAAAAATCTTCTAAAAATCATAGCTATGACTGCTTCATCTCATATATTCTATTTTTTTATTTTTACATTTATTTATTTTTGGGAGAGAGAGAGAGACAGAGCGTGAACAGGGGAGGAGCCGAGAGGGAAAGAGACAGAATTTGAAGCAAGCTCCAGGCTCCGAGCTAGTGGTCTGCACAGAGCCGGTCGTGGGGCTCGAACCCACGAACCGTGAGATCATGACTTGAGCTGAAGTCAGACGTTCAATCGACTGAGCCACCCAGATGCCCCCCATATATTTTAGGAAAAAAAGCTAAGGAATACTTACATTGGAGTTATTTTTCGCAGATCTGTATGTTTTTATATTGGGAATGTTTTTCTCAAAGAGTGCTAAAAACCACTTTTTGGATTTTGACCAGTGTCTAGGTGAGAAAAAATAGGTGCATAAGTTAATTTGAAAGCACTTCAGGAATAACAGGTCACAGTGTGAAAGGGGGAATATCTATGGAATTATTTCTCCAAATTTCTTCTTCAGTTTTGCCAGAATGTCATGCGAGATCCTCCTTCAGACTTACTAGTCCACAAGAAAAATCAAGGGGGCAAGCCACATTTTAGTGGGGTTTTTTGTGCAAATAAAAGTTTGAATTCTTACAGAATTGTCATTGAATGAAAAGAAAATGGAGTCTATGACCTGCTTGCTCTACTATTACTCGGGCTGTTGTCAGTTGCTGGAGGATGAAAAACTAGGCTTAAGCCGGGTGAAGCAAGCTGGCTACTATCTTTTTAATAGTATCTGATCAGTCACCACTGCAAACCGGCTGCGAAGGCATTTAAAAATTCATGTGTTATTTTGCATTGGAACCATAGAGCCAACCATGAGAAATACATTTGACCACGCCCCCTTTTGCCTCAGCGAGAGTAAGGACCACAATATCTAAGATTGGTCACACTTGGTGATTTAGCATGGTTCCAAACTACAGCAATGAGTGTGATAATAATAAGCAGTAAATGAGAGGAATTCTTCGTTTCATTTTGATATGCACTCTCTCGCTTTCTCTCCCCGCCCCCCCAGCCCCATCTCATTTTTGTTCCTCAAAGCTAAAAAAAAAAAAAAAGGAAATAATGCATCTCTCTCTTCAGTTCCTCCATCAATTCACACACACACCAAAAACAAACTGGTTCATGAGAATTGGCTTCTGTGTCTTCCACTTGGATGCTGCTCTCCCCAATCAGAAGAGGAAGATGAGACAGGTATATGTTGCTGGGAGGGGTTTGGTCGGTGAATTAATTACAGGGAAGAGCTCTCTACCTTAGGAGACATTCTGGTATGTGGGACCCGTACTCGAAACCTTCATCGTAAGCTTGAAAATGCTGATGGAACTCCCTGATTTTTCCCTCATTTGTGGGAAAGAAACCTTTTTGAAAGAGTGTATTCACTGTGACTGGAAAAAGGAGGTGCCTACAAAGATAAAAACACACAAAAAGTCAGACCCAATGACCAAAGAAGAAAGGCACAGGATACAAAAAAAGGGCTTTATTTAATAGATATATATTAGGGGTAGATAATAATACGTGACAGATTGTTTTGGGAAAGAGTCACTCTTAAAAGGTTTTAATATTTGCTCACTGTGGTCAAGATAACTTAGGGGTAACTGAAATTGTGGTTTATTTCTCCGAAGATTTTAAAATGCTTTCTAAGCAAGCATTGTTAGATCTTGACAAATGCGAGATGATATACCAGAAATAAATTGACTCAATATTATTTCAATAAGCACTTACTTAGCAAGTAATACCAATAACTAAGATACAGTCCATGACTTTAGAGAGCCGCAAAAAATAACCAAAGAATCAGGGCAACACTAGTCACCAAATTTCCTAAGCTCTCACAGGATCCCACAGATCTGAACTACCGCATATTGTAGTACCTATCATCATTGAGTTTTGCTGTAAGTGAATAAAATGATTACCATGGCATACCTAAGTGAAAAAATATCAAAGATTATGAATATGACTTAGACTAGTAACACCAAGTACTGTTTGTTTCATTTTTATTTACTTCTTTACTAGAAGTTTTTCAGGATCTCTTTCCCCCGAAGTTTCAAAGACATCCAAGAATTTGCTTTGTTTTGTTGTAGATACTGACATGCTACAAATTTGGTAGGTTGCTTGTTTTTTCTCTGTCTCTCTTGCTGGACCTCTAACAAAATATTAAATGTTGTTCTTTTTTTATGAGTCTGAACTACTGAATCCTGCCCTCAGTATCCCAGGCCACTGAGATGGAAAAGTGGCTGACTTGATTACTTCAATTTCAACCAATCTCCTCATGCATGCTGGGAATTTTTCTCAGCTCCTATGCCCAGCCCTTACCTTTGCCAGAAAGCTTCAGAACATGGCTCAGGCCACTTGACTTCCTCCACTGTCCTTCCCTGTCTCATCTGTCTATCAGTATCCCCTGTAGGTATATGTATTAAAATGATTGTATTGGCTTACCTGCTCACTTTACAATTAGGGTGCTAACTAAAAACTGTTAATTAGAATTTAAAAGATTAATATAATCTCTTAATTACCGAGTAAGACTTCATTAATCCACCAGATAATTTTTTAAGCTCAATGCACTGGCTACAGATTTTTTATCTCCCCCCCCCCAAAAAATCACACGCAAAAACCCTACAAGATCAAAAAATACTAATGCATCTATTTACCTTACTAAGTTGTTCAGCTCCATTGTCCCATGAGTGCCTAAATTCTCCAGTTGCTCATGTAATTCTTCAGTCACTTGTCCAGTGAGTTGATATAGGTTGACAGTTCCTATTTTCCCTTTGATCGTGACATAAAGTTTTTCATGCAGTGTTAAAAAGGTATTCTTTGGAATTGATGCTATAAACAGAGAAAACTATTTTCAAAAGAAGCAAAGACTCCTTGAAGCAAATAGTCAACCTACATCTACTATTAGTTGGTCAGTAGGGACTGGAGCCAAAGTCCTCCCAGTACATAAAATCACCTCTTGCAAATAAAAGCAGGTGAAGATTCGACCTATCCTGTGAGACAGTAAAAGTCTGTAGGGAAATTGACTTTAAGGGGTGATCTACAAGTGGGTGATTAGGAGGGCCTCTGGGAAACACAAATGTAGTGATTTCATTTTCATGTTTATTTATTTTTAAAAATGTTTAATGTTTATTTTATTTTTAAGACAGAGAGAGACAGAGCATGAGCAGGGGAGATGCAGAGAGAGAGGGAGACACAGAATCTGAAGCAGGCTCCAGGCTCCAAGCTGTCAACACAGAGCCTGACGCGGGGCTTGAACTCAGGACCTGTGCCATCAGGACCCGAGCCAAAGTTGGATGCTTAACCGACTGAGCCACCCAGGCGCCCCTTATTTTCATGTTTAAAGGCTTTCATTGGCTTCCTACCCTTAACAAAGTTTACAAGGCATTCTACCATCTGTCTAGTTTTCTGGCTACATTTCCAGTCCCTTCTTTCCTCAAATTTGTATTCCAGAGATAGTGTATTATTTCTAATATTTATATTTCCCAGTATTTTTATGAGATGTTCTATCTGCTCAAAACACTCTTTGCTTAATCACCCTCACCCCATTCCCACACACCCGCAACCATATGCCACACATTTCTCCTGCCAACTTCTATTTCTCCTTCAACTGTCTCCCTGAATATCACTTCCACCAGGAGGCCTTTCCTAATCCCACGAGTAGCTTTGGAGCCACTACTTCCTTTGCATTAGTGTTTGTTCATGATCCTTCCATGATGCACACACACTCCTGCTTGAGTTCGGCCAGTAAGAGTATGCATTTTTAAACTCACTAGCCTTTCATGTTTTTCTTTTCTTTTTTTTTTAATTTTTTTAATGTTTTATGTCTTTTTGAGAGGGAGACAGCATGAGCAGGGGAGGGCCAGAGAGAGAGGGAGACACAGAATCCAAAGACAGGCTCCAGGCTCTGAGCTGTCAGCACAGAGCCCGACACGGGGCTCAAACCCATGAACCATGAGATCATGACCTGAGCTGAAGCTGGGCGCTCAACCGACTGAGCCACCCAGGTGCCCCTTTCATGTTTTTCTTTAATCCTCTTTTATTGTCTGCAAAGTAACTTTTGCAAAAAAAAAAAATAATGTTTAGTTTTATATTTCATCAGCCTATTATGGGTAGGTTACATTTTATATAAGTTCATTAAAAATAATGTTTAGTTTTCCTGAGCATACATCCTCTCTGTAGTAGGAGAATGTATGAGAGGCACAGGAAGCAGGCTCAAGAGTACTTATATTAACATATTTTGTCTATAAATAGAAATATTGACACGTGAAAGTCTCCAGTGGAGGCCGAGGTGAAAAAACTTGATCACTTCTATGTATCCCTCACACATGATAAGGTGGCATATTTTTCTGGAGAGTTATGTGAAGTTACAGATCAAGAGCCTTCAAAATATTTATATTCTTTGATCTGTAACTCCATAGTTTATTTATTTAAAAAATTTTTAAGTCTATTTATTTATTCTGAGAGAGAGATATAAGAGTGTATGAGCGGGGGAGGGGCTCAAAGGGAGAGGGAGCGAGAGAATCCCAAGCAGCCTCTGCACAGTGTGGAGCCCTACACAGGGCCCGAACCACGAACCACAAACCTGAGCCGAAGTCAGACGCTTAACCAACCAGGCCACCCAGGTGCCCCTGGAATTCCATAGTTTAAATATTAAGAAGCACTATAGTCAGAGAATTTGGCCAACATGTTGTGATTTTCATGCAAGCAAGAAGAAATAGTCATCGTGCTATGGATCACTCTCAGCTTTTAAAACTTTTTTGTTTTAATGGTAAGAAATGCATGAGAGGCTACATGAAGAGGAAAACTAAGAAAGAAGCAAAGAAAGAAAGAAAGAAAGAAACCAAGGAAAAGAAGAATCAGGCACAAAAATGCAACTGCTCTGCATTCTTGGGAGGACACATGGCTTCAGCACCACACGTTTGCAGCTTGGGAAGAAATAAAGTGGACGGTCACACCAGAAGCATGCTGACAAGTACAATCCAGCAGTCTCTGAGGATGGAGAACAAAAGGCCGCCAATTACATGAAGCCAAGCCCCACTTACCTGAACAGCCCTATGGAATGTGTCAGGAAATGCCATAGTAAAGGGCTTACTAAGCAGTGGAATTCTACTTTCAGGGAGCAGAGTAGCAACATGTGATCAAGCCAAGAGCTATAGCCTGAAGAATACTGTATACACAGCAGCAGGACACAGTGAACGCCGTGGGAGCTGTAACAGGATACAGATTCCAAATATTTTCCAAGTAAATAGCAGCGAGGTAACCTCGTCTCTTACATCTAGTTAAGACTTAAATGAGGTTGCCAATAATTTTTCCACTACCCAACTCATCAGATGTTCTTTCTATCATATGTTCTCACTTTAAAGCATAAAATAAGGGCTGTCCTCATTCTTGGTAGAGGAGTGAGGGTATAATTGTTACCCAAAGCTACTCTTGGATGCCAATGCTTATACAAACAAGCTGTCTGAAAATATTCTTTACCTGTACGGTAGACGGGATTTTGCACTGCTAGTTCAAAATTTAATTCTTTGGATTTTAGAAACACATTAATTCCCTCTTCTTCAGTAACAAATGTCATTCGGGTGCCCATAACAAGGACTGTAAATATTGGTCCGTACTGGAAGAAAACACATAAAATACAGACATTAGTAAGCATTTCTAATAAATAAGTTACTGGGCCATGGGTTATGCAAGAACCCCAGTGCTGAATTTAGAGTCAAGACACAAATTATTATGATTATATATAATAACTAATTATAAATTTTGGCAGATTCAGCCAAATCTAAATTATATAAATCATAATTTATTCTGTCCTGATACTTAACCTTCCTTTTGATCATGTTATTGGTTTGAAACCTCTTTTCTTGTATTAGGAAATAATAGAGAGAATTATTAGAAATTATGTCAGTGATGTTTGAACATTGTTTTCCAGATATCAGTAGGCTTATGAGCAAAGTACTGCTCAGTTTTGTTCAAGAAAAACATACGAAACCACTGACTGATTTTACCTTAATCCTGTGGTCACACAACAATGCGCTGAAACCCTGAAAAGTTCTCTAATGTGTTCACTTTCTCACTTTCCAAAATTACTGTTTCCCCTGTGTACCTGCCCAACCCACTCCACTCTGAGACAGTTCTTGCTTTGTAGCCCACTAGAAAAATGGAGGCAATCAAATAAGAGCACTCTCAACTCGTCACCGCCAAATCTTGCAAAGATACACACTTGTACCCATTCTCCATGCTTCCTTTTGGTTTAGCACAGAGGGGACGTCCTGCCTCTGTGAAATGTCTGTACTCCCTAACTGGTGTTATGAATTCCACACTCTTACCTTCTCTTAACTCTATGTTAATGCCTCCTGTCATCCCACATCATCAGCCCTGCCCTCTATCAGCAGCCTACAAACAAATGCTAGCCCAGAGTTTGACTTCAGGAAGTCCATGACTTTACTGAGACAAAAATATATCATTATTTTCATTGACTTCAAATTGTAATTTAGCATTTTTTTCAATGATGAATGCAGGCAACAAACCACAATCTTACCTGTGACTCTATCATCAAAAGAATCCACTGTTTCAACTATATTCTCTTATATTCTGTGTCTATTTGGCATCTGTTCATCACAGGACCAATTATATTAACTATGTTTCTTATTCTTGATGCTCTGGCATTGGACCTTCACTGCTGGGTGGAGATGTCCCCCTGGAGCTAGTCAATTCTTCCCGGGTGCAAAGGGCTCAGCCTTCCAGGAGCATACCTTTCCCATGCAAACCAACCGACCCTGAGTTTATATTGCCATCTACTTCCTTATCTAACTCTCACCCACCAAGCCAGTATTTCCATTGCCCGAAATCATCCCAAGTCCGGGTATCAGGCAACTAGAAACCACCCATATGGCCCAAAGCCCACAAGAATTATTCAAACTAGCCAATCCTAAATTGTTTTCCCTGCCCTGCTTGCCTTTCCTGAGGAAGCCCCAAAAAAGGCTCAGGCTTTTCTCTTGCTATTATTGTCTGCCTCCTGACTCTTAACTGGTGCTCCTCCCTGTGGCCCTTCACGTTGTGCTGCAGCGGCCCCGCTCTCTGACCTGTGAGTATAATAAACTTCTTCCTTCCAACCCCTCCTTCTCATTTCCTGTGTGGCGGCTCTGACTTTACAATACCACATCCAACGTGTCCATTCTTAGAACAATCACCCATACTTTCATATCCCATCATTGTTACTGTAAGTATTTCAAAATACTCTGCTTGTCACTACTTCAATATTACAACCATTTCTAGGCCCACCATGAAATGGCACGTGATCATTCCTATGACACACTGTTGGGCCCTATCAGGCCAACAGTGGGCTTGTAACCATTAAGCCACCAAACAGTGAAGTCTCATTTTCTTACACTGGCGATCCGGACATCTGCATTACTTTCCAGTATTCCTTATCTACAGTTATTTGTTAATCAATATTTGGAAGCAGATGAATGATTTCCATTGTTCATTAAAGTTTTGTTCAAATGAGAATTCTTAATGTTCCAATTCGTAATGTGCCCTATGTAACACATATAGGTACCCAGGCCACAGTGTGGACCAGCTGGGTTCAAACACATTGAATAACTGAGGTAACTGCTGATGTATAGTATTTAAGGTAACTTACTGAAAAACTGCATAGTGCAAATGATCATGTGCGATGTTCTAAGTTCTATAATGGTGGGTTGGTTTTTTTTTTTTTTTTTTGGTCTCATTTGATTGGCTTTTGTTCTCTGTGCACGATGTCAGACTGTTATGAAGCAAAGGCAAGCACATACAGTATATCATAGATATGGCCCAAGTGTGTTGTTTCATTCAACTTTTCATTTTGAGATAATTATAGACTAAGGTACAGTTATAAAAAATAATACAAAGCCCCATGTAGCCATTACTCTGTTTTGCCTAATGTTATTATCTTGCAAAACTATAATATGCCATTGATATTGATAAAGGCCATTGGTATTGATAAAGTCAAGGTACAGAGCATTTATTTCCATCACCACAAAGATGCCTTATGCTGCCCTTTTATAGCCACATCCATTTCCCTCTCACCCCCACCTCTTCCTTAACCCTTGGCAACTACTAACCTGGTCTCCATTTCTATAATACTGAATTTCAAGAATGTTATACAAATAGAATCATTTCTCAGCTTGGCTTTTTTTTTTTCACTTGGCAGAATTCATTTGAGATCCACCCAGGTGGCGGTATGTATCAATAATTCCTTCCTTCCTTGGGGCACCTGGGTGGCTCAGATGGTGAAGGGTCTGACTCAGGCTCAGGCTCATGATCCCCTGGTTTGTGAGTTCGGGCCCCGCATCAGGCTCTTTGCTGTCAGCACAGAACCCACTTTGGATCCTGTGTCTCCTGCTTTCTCTGCCCTTCCCCCACTCTCTCTCTCAAAAATAAATAAATAAATAATAATGTTTAGATAAAAAATAATTCATTCCTTTACATTTCTGGGTAGTACGCCATGGTATAGATGTACTACAGTGTTTTTTAAACATCGTTGAAGGATGTTTTCAGTTTGGGACTATCACAAATACAGTTTCTGTAAACATCAATGCACAGATTTTTGTGTGAACGTAAGTTTTCATTTCTCTAGGACAAGTGCCCAGAAGTGAAACGGCTGGGTCATATGGCAGCTGAATGCTTCATTGTTTAAAGAACTGCCAGAGTGCTTTCCAGAGTAGTTGTACCATTTGACGTTTCCACCAACAATATATGAGTGATCCAGGTTCTCCACATCCTTACTAGCATCTGAGTGTTGTCACTATTTTTTATGTAGCCATTCTGATAGGCGTACAGTGATAGCTCGTTGTGGTTTTAACGTTTATTTGTTTGTTTATTTTTGAGAGAAAGATACTGCATGCACGAGTGGGGGAAGGGCAGAGAGAGAAGACAGAATCTGAAGCAGACTCCAGGCTCTGAGCTGTCAGCATAGAGCCCAATGTGGGGCTCAAACTCATGAACCATGAGATCATGACCTGAGCCGAAGCTGGAGACCTAACCGACTGAGCCACCCAGGTGCCCCAGTCCTTGTGGTTTTAATTTCCGTATCTTTATTGGCTAATGATGTTGAATATTTTTTCATGTGTTTATCTACCATCTACATATCCTCTTCAATAACTTGTTCCTATGTCATTTGCCATTTCTTTAGTTGACTTGTTGAGGTTTTTTTCAATGCTGAGTGTTGACAGTTCTTTATATATTCTACATAGCACAGTCCCTTGTTCAATATGTGGCTTGCAAATATTTTCTCTCAGTCTACAGCCTGTCTTTTCTGTCTCCTAACAGGGTCTTTCACAAACAAAAGCTTTTAATATTGATGAGGTCCAATCTATCAGTTTTTGTTTTTATAAATTGTGCTTTTAGTGTCAAGTCTAAGAACTAGTTTTTAGCCCCAGATAGTCTATTTTTTCTAAAAGTTGTATAGTGTTATGTTTCACGTAGAAGTCTGTGATCTATTTTGAGTTAATGCTTGTATAAGATATAAAACTTAGTCAAGGTTCATTTTGTTTTGTTTTTGTTTTTGGCTTAATGGTGTCTCATTGCTTCACTGCTATTTGTTGAAAAGGCTATCTTTATTTCATTAAATTGCATTTACAATTAAATTGAACATTTAGCATGTCTATTTCTGAGTTCTCTATTCTGTTTCATCAATTTCACTTAGCATTATACTCTTTAGTTCCATCCATGTTATTGCAAATGGTAAGATTTCATTCCTTTTTATGGCTGAATAATATTCCATTGTGTGTGTGTGTGTGTGTGTGTGTGTGTAAACACACACACACATCTTCTTTATCCATTCATCTGTTAATGGACACTTGGGCTGCTCCCATATCTTAGTTATTGTAAATAATGCAGCAATAAATACTGGGGTGCATGTATCGTTTGAAGTGTTTTTGTATTTGGAGGGTAAATACCCAGTAGTGCAATTACTGGATTCTCAGTTAGTTCTGTGTTTAACTTTTTGAGGAACCTCCAGTGTCCTCCACAGTGGTTGCACAGTGTAGCCATTTTATCAGTTCAAGCGAATCTCTTTTTTAGGTCCCTTTACCCTCTCCCATTTGTAATGTAATTTTCTTAAATAGTTCCCTTACATATAACAAGAACAATATCAAACAGTGTTATAATTATTGCTTCAGGCAGCAATAATAATTTAGAAATCTCAAGAAGAGAAGTCTATTGCACTTACACATCTTTTGTTTACTGTGCCTTTTCTTCCTTCTTGATGTCGAAGATTCCTTCTTTCATTGGTCCTTTCCTGTTTAGAGAACTACTTCTAGTCATTTGTTTAGGACAGGTTTTCTATCAGCAAATTCTCTTAGTTTTCCTTCAATTGAGAATGTCTTGATTCCGCCTTAATTCCTAAAGAATATTTTTGCTGGAGACAGGATTCTAGGTAGACAGTTCTTTTCTTTGAGCCCTTGAAAAATGGTATGCTATTCCTCCTGGTTTCTGGTTTCTGATGAAGAATCTGCTCTCATTCCACTTTCTTTCTCCACCATAATAAAGTTCCATTTGTCTTTTACTGCTTTCAAAAATTATCTCTGCCTTTAGTTTTCAAAAGTTTGACTATCATTTGTCTTGCTGTGGATTTCCTTGGGTTTATCTTGTTTGGGATTAGCTTGGCTATTCAAATCTGTAGGTTTATGTCAGTTACCATACTTGGGAAATTTTCAGTTCTACTTTCTACAATTACATTTTCAGCTCCACCATCTTTCTCCTTTCTAGGATCCTGATGACATAAATGGCCGGTCTTTTATAGTCCCTGAAGTTCTGCTCATTTGTTTTCAATATTTCTTCTCTTTACTTTTCATTTCGGGTAACTTTTATTGACCTATTTTGAAGTTCACTGATTCTTCTCACTCTTCTCCATTGTGCTGTTGTACTCATCCACTAAGTTATTTTTTCTTTTTTAGTTGTTGTATTTTTCAGTCACATATTTCTTCTTTATATGTACTATTCATTCGTAGAGACTTTCTGTTTCTTTCCTTTGACTTTCTGTTGTCTTTTTTTTTCATTTGTTTCAAGCATGCTTATAATTGCTTGTTGAAGCATTTTTATTATAGCTGCCTTAAGATCCTTGTCAGATAATTCTAATATCTGTGTCATCTGTTGACTATCTCTTCTTATTCAAGTTGAAATCTTCCTGGTTCTTGGTATGAGGAGTGATTTTCTACTAAAATCTGAACATTTTGGATATAATGTTATGACACTGCATTTTATTTAACATATTTTTTTCTAGGCTTCCTTTGGCATTATTCTGATGTAGGAAATGGGATGCCACTTCATTATTGCCATGTAGGGGGATGTAAATTTAGGTTCATCACTCAGCCTGGGGAGAGAAGAACTCCTTGTTACTGCTGGTTGGGGGTGAAAGTTAAGTCTCCCTACTAGGTTCTTCTTATATCACTCTGGCTGGGAGAAGAAGGGGTTCTTCATTACTGCTCTCACATGACCACCACTGGCCTGGAGGTGAGAAGGTGTTTGAGGAGTAGCCTCTTTATTGCTGAGTGGTGGTGAAAATCGTGGCTCACCCTCTAAGGTTCATGGGTCACCACCTCAGTGAGTAGGAGAGGATTGCTTGTTATTCCTCAGAGGTGATACAGTCCATACTCTTGGTGTGGTCTCCATTAACACTGTTGTGGGGATGGCCTCATTATTGCTGAGCAGTATGGAACATCATGACCCTCCTCTAGGCCTCTTTTGACACTACCACTGCTAGGAAAGGGAGGGTTACTTCATTACACCCTGCTTAGGAGTCAATGATAGCCTTTCCACTTGGCACTTGCTGACTGTGGTGACACTGCAATTTTTTCCTGTGGTGTTTGCCTGGAGCAGTTACAGCCTAAAAGTTTTCTGTCTTGCTAGGCTGCTCCTTTCTTGGACCTTTACCTAGAGAGGGTAGGCTTTTCTTGAGGCTTATGTTTTTGCCTGTGCCCACCAGCATCTCTAGGTTGCTGGCTTTTCTAGAGCCCAATCCAGATACATGAAACAGAAAAAAATCAAGGAAATTCACTGCCATATTGTTCACCAGATCCCGTTCATAGGTTGCTAGCCTATCTGTCCTCCTCTCTCCAAAATCTTCTCATGTTTCTTCTATATATAATGTTTAATTCATACTTAGCTGTACTTAGTGGAAGGAATAGGGGTAAGTACAACTACTCCATCTTTTCAGAAGCAAACATTCCTAAATCCTTTTTTTTTTTCATTCACAGAATATCTCTGAAAGTTATGCAAGAGAATGGAAACATTCTTGTTGGAAGAGAAAATAAGCAGCTAGAGAGGACAGAGATGAGAGGAAGACCTTTCATTGTATATATGTTCATGCCTGTAGAATATGGACCTATTTGAAAAAAAAACACATTTTTAAAAGAAGAACACAGCCTTTCAATTTTGGTGGTGACATTACAGCAACATCTTTCTGAATTGTTCTACTTCTTTCCTGGAAACTACACCGAGCCACAAGGAGAATGAAACATATGTGCACAAGCAACATTATTGAGCTAGACAACAAGAAGAAAGTCTACTCACTACAAAAGCGTGTCCCCATGGCACTTGGAACCAGTAGAACTTGTCGTTCTGCTCTTAGAAGTTATCACAGCATCGTGGGAGAGAAAAGGGGCATGTGCAAGGGCTTCAACAATGGAAAAACTCGGAAATACACACCCTTAGATAGGAGAAGGAAGTCTACAGAGCTGGAACCACTATGAGATGGGCTAAGAAAACAGGCCATGGATACTGAGGGAGGTAGCAAAAGATAACACAGAAAGTGGGCTCCAAGAAGCACTCTCTGGTAAAAGTGAAGAGTACATCTGAGAAGACAGGGGTCACCTCTTTTACTAGCAGCCACTATTGAAGAAAGGCAGTGAGAGATTAAGGCTGCAAGATTATATCTTAAAAAGCAGAGGAGCCATAGAGGCACCATATTTTCACAGTAGCAAGGGAGGATAGGATAAAAGACCTACATCAAGAAACCTAGGAAGCAACTGTCCCCAACCAAAACCTCCAGCTGACAACTGGTTCAAGACAACTCAATACCTTAAAATACAGTTAAACAGAGGCACCTGGATGGCTCAGTTGGTTAGGCATCTGACTTCAGCTCAGGTCATGATATCACAGTTCGTGGGTTCGAGCCCCACATCGGGCTCTGTGCTGACAGCGCGGTGCCTGGAGCCTGCTTAGGTTTCTGTGTCTCCCTCTCTCTCTGCCTCTCCCCTGCTCATGTTCTATCTCTCTCTGCTTCT
This sequence comes from Cryptoprocta ferox, assembly GCA_028646485.1. Taxonomy (NCBI): domain Eukaryota; kingdom Metazoa; phylum Chordata; class Mammalia; order Carnivora; family Eupleridae; genus Cryptoprocta; species Cryptoprocta ferox. The sequence continues at coordinate 101,004,635 of CM053577.1, read as the reverse complement.
CAAAAATAAAAAACTTTTAAAAAGTTAAAAATATGGTTAAGCAAAAAAGGAAAAATGTACTGCTGTAAGAAAAATTCTAAAAAAGGTGCGGGGGGGGGGTGCGGGGAAGGACACCAGAACTTCCTTATAGATGAAGTAACTCACCAGAAACATTCTTCCATAGGGTACCTAAAACCTGTAATGCAAAATTATTTTTGGAATTAAAAAATTAATCCAACAATGGCAACTGCAAAAGAAATAAGCAAAGAGGAAACATAAGAAGCCATGGAAGAAACAGGCAGACAATAAAGGAAAATTAGGAGATAAAGGAACTGAGGAAAGAAAGAAACAATAAAGACATTTCTGAATAAAAGATAATGATTACAAGAAACACAAGGAAGACTATAGGAAATTAACAGCCTAAGGACAAGACAGTATAGGAATGCAAAACATATTAAATAGAAATATGTGAAAAGAATTTTAGGGGAAATGATAGCTGTAGAAGATAGGCAAAACAGGTTGAAATGCGCTTCATGGGACGTCTTCTGCAACTCCAAATTTATTTATCCAGCTGCTGAACTCAGTATTTCCACTTGGATGTCAACATCCCAAACTCCTAAATATCTAAAGCTGAATGTGTGATAACATCGCTCCCACCAGTAAGTTCTTGCAATCATGGCGATCTCACACAGCAACTCCCATTCTCCACCTACTCAACCCAAATTTCTTGGAGCCATCTTGGGGCCTTCGCATTCTTCTACACACCACATGCAATTTACCAGTAAATCTTGCTGCTTCCGCCCTCAGAATCTACCCAGCCACCTCTCAAGTTTCCACTGCTATCTCCAAACCACTGGATCTCAAGTTTGAATCATTGCATATAACCTTCAAATTATCTTTCTCTTATTCATACATTCCTGTTTTTAACAGAGCAGCCAAAGTAAACCCTTCAGGTTTAAATCAAATCCCATCATTCCTCTGCTCAAAACACTCTCAAAAGATTTCCTATTTCTCTCTAAATTACAGATGCTTTTATACTTTGAATCTGATAATTCATTCTATAGATACATTTTCACACATACATATGGGAAACAAACTACTGTTTGTCAATCCTTAAGTCACTGTTTAAGGAAACTAGAATTCAGGGAATACTTTGCAGCTTTTAACACAAAAACAAAGGCTTCTGTTTTTGGACAGAATGCAAAATGCAAAATGTTCTATCTTTTGGACGAGGTAGAATCAGGTGAGAGAAGGATTTCACTGGCAGCTTGGAAAAGGTGAACAGATAATAAATCACTATTTAATTCCCTAGTGGCATCTGTGAATTCATGGTATGGGTTGAAGGTCAGGACTGAGACAGGCACCTTTGAAAAATCTACTGCTAACATCACGCTGAATGGTGAAATACTGAACATTTCTACTAATATTAGGAAAAAGACGAGCTTGTCTAGTCTCACCACTTCTCCAAAAATATAACTCCTACTATGGTAATAATATAGGAGAAAGAAAAAAAAAGCATAAAGATCAGAAAAAAAGGAAGTAGGTTTATCTGTTTATAAGACACATTGTTTAAGTATAAAAATCCTAAGGAATCTCGAAAGTAGCTAGTAGAACTAATAAGGTGAATTTAGCAAAGTCACAGGGTGTAAAGTTAACATAAAGAGAACAGATTGTACTTTTTATGTTTCAACAGCGTAGAACTGCAAAACAAAAATTAAATCAATTTTATCTATGAGTGTCTCCAAATATAAAATACTTAAAATAATTAACAATTGCAGGCAAGACCTCATCCCAAAAAACTACAGAATATTTCTAACAGAAATTATATAGCTAAAAAATGGAGAGATACACAGTATTCATAGATTTGAAGACTTAATATTATTAAGTCATTTCTTCCCAATTTCCTTATAGACTTAGCAAACTTCCAATCATAATTCCAGCAGTCTTTATGATAGATATTGACAAGCCAATTCTAAAATTTATAATCAAATGCAAATAATCTTGAATGCCAGGTCAATTACAGAGCAACATGGAGGACTTCCACTGCCTGATTTAAAGACTTACTATAAAACTACAGTATTTAACACAGCGTAGTATTAACAAATGAGTGGGCATATAAATCAATGGACTAGGATATAAGGGCTAGAAATAGATCTACACGTATATGGTCAACTAATTTTTGAAAAGCTGCAAAGGCAATTAGTGAGGAAAGGACAGTGGAACGACTAGAACAACTAGACATCCAGATTGATTGGGGAAAAATATTAACTTTACCCCTTACTTTTACCATACAAAAAAATTAACTCAAAATGGATCAAAGACCTAAATGTAAAATGCAAAATTACAAACCTTTTAGAAGAAAATAATAATCTTTTTGACCTTGCTTGACCTTCTGAGACAAGCTTGTAAAAACGTTCCTTATTATTTATTAAAATCATATGCCTAAGAAAGGCTACGGGAGACAAAGAAACATTCTTTTAAAAGATACCATTTTTCCTATATCAGATTCTCAATAATTATGGTATCTAGTATGGGCTAGGTAGGCAATCCTCTACACTCAGAGGAAAAGGTGTATATTGTTACATTCTTTTGCAAGGGTAACATAATAATATAAATAATTTATGTCACTGGACTAGGCAATTCCACTTTTAGGAATTTATTCTGAGGAAACAATTGGATAAGTGCCAAAAGCACAGCCACACAACACACAGGAATGCACACTAAAGCACTGGTAGGAATAAAGGGAAAAAGTTGGCAGTAACTTACATCCTATTTTTGAAAGATACACTGTATTTAAAAACTATTTTAAGGACAAAAACATCTAGTACAACAACATTACTAATCTCCTTAGTATGCAGTGAAAATGGATCTTATCATCATCAAATAACACCAGCTGAAAATACAGTGCAGGCTAAATTTACAAAGACGTTTGCAAGCAATTTTTACAGCATCCTGGAGTTAACTTCGGTTCAGACACTAATTTACTACACGTTTTCATAGATTTAAATCAACTGTATATCACGTCTGTGTTTCTGAATTATTCCAAGTATTTAGTTGATGTGTCTACACTTAGAACTTTTAAACTACGATGAAGTAACTAGCATTTATAAATTACGTATCTGCTTCCAAAAGGGCAGCTAGGAGCTGATAAAAATTTGTTCATAATCAATAAAAATCTATTTCTTTCTAAAAATCTTGCATAAAGTATAGCTGTCAATAGTTGAGGAACAATCGTCCTTATCGGTAGATCCAGATATGTTCTCGCTGTTCTAATATTGCATTTGAGAGCCCAGGAAAGAAAATTAAAAAAAAAAACAAAAAACAAAACATTACCTCCTCCGGAAACCCCACCTGCTAAGTCCACATACCTTGATTCTTGCTTTTTCTATAAATTCTAGAGGGGCTTTCCCAAACTCAAATCCAGCTCCAATCCAAGGAATCCAGCCCCTAATGCACGGGGGTCCACGCAAATTCTTCCGCTGAAGGAATAATAAAAGAGCAAGGATACCTAGGATTATAATCACTGTTGGGGAAAATAGTTCCATGTTTTTGTCTAGCACTTTCCAGAATCAGAGAAGGTAAAAATCCTGCCGCCGTGGCACTCGCTTATTCCCTCTTGGGAGGGTGCACCTACTGGACCTGCCAACTTGCCTGCTACAACTTCCGCAGTTCGTTTGCCTTCTCCACTGTAGCCTCTTTTCCCCGCCCCAATTTTTAGATGACTTTTGCAGCATCGCTCCCTCCTCCCACCTCCACCGTCTTTTTCCAGCCCAGGCCACCCCGGACCGAACGCAGGGGCTGGACCAAATTGGCGCGCGTGAGGAGGGGCGGAGGGCGGGGCGAATTTGCGCTGTTGCCATGGAGACCGGGGGTCGGCCGCCAGGACGGAGCCTCGCTCACGGCCAATCAGAGAATGGCGCCCAAGAGGCGCGCAGCCCGGCCGACTACATTTCCCAGAAGCCTCATGGGCTTCGCGTTGTTATTCTGCTCTCAGTCCCGTGGACCGCTTCAGCCCGGGGATGCTACGAAGGCTGCAGGTTCGCGGGGCCGCCTGACTGAGCCGAGCGAGGGAAATGGTCCCCACCCCGCCACTCGCAGGTTGAGGACTGGCCGCCCTGCCCTGGCAAAGTGGGAGGCCAGCCGCGGCGCGGGGCGCCGGCCAGAGGGGTGCATTGTCGTCCTGTCTTGCTGCTGAATGTCGGTTCCGGAGGATGAGGAGAGGCTTTTGCCGCTCGCCCAGAGATGGCCCCGAGCGAGCAAGTTCCTTCTGTCGGGCTGCGCGGCTACCGTGGCCGAGCTAGGTACCCAGCCGCTCCCTGCCTGGGCCTCCCCCGCGAGTCGTCGAGGTGCCGCGCTGGGGGTGGGGGAGAGGGGCACGGGGTGTGCTGCTGGCTGGGTTGCGCCCTCTTCTTGCACACCTGCTTGGCGCATGTGGCAGGGCGGGGGCAAGGCCGGCTTTGCGAGGAGGAGGACTGGAGGTCACTAAGGTCTTTTCCTTCCAATTTAATCTCCCTCAGACGTGTGCCACTGTGCCTGAATGTCTACTCTTGGAAGCTCATGAACTGTCATTCCTCTATAGGAATCCTTTTCCCTAACTTGAGGATGACCTTTTAATAAAAACACAAGCCACTTTTCATCCTTATTGAGATCATCTCTCTGATTTATATTCTTACGTAGCTTCACTATATCATTGTCTTTTGGGTCCAAGTTGTGGAACCAACTTGTGGGACTTACGTTATTAACCTGTCACTTATTGATCATCTATTCAACCTCCGTCAGTTGTCCTTCTTGAGTTGGACTCATCTATACTGTGTTTACCTTGCAGGATTCTGAGAAGTCAAATGCTAAGTCCAAGGCGGGGCACTCATTAATTGCAACGTTATTATAATGACTACAATACTAGATTGTGGTGATAGAGCTTGAAAGACTCAGCCCTGACCTTACAGGCGGGTGGGGAGACATGCAGAGACAGACAATTCCATTGTGCTAATAATTTTAATGAAGATATCAAGTACCATAAAAGCATAGGGGACGGACAGTTACTTATGCATAAGCAAGTCAGAGAAAACTCGAGACCACCTAGAGAGAAATATGATGCCCTTGCATGAGCAGGTGGTGTTCTTTCCAAGGATTTTGTAAGCAAAGTGCCTATGTGTTCCCTCTGAAGCCTTCACTGTGCATTTTAAAATTACTCTTTCATTTTCTTGTTTTTTTTGGCGGGGGGGGGGCAACACCTTTGATGTGTTATCATTAGACGGTGATAATTTTTCCTCTTTTGAAATGAGTTTACTTTGTACTTCCAGCAGAGCCAGCATAGTCGGTTGTTTTGCCCTGTATGCTTCTCCACTCTTGCCCTTTGGACCCTCTATTTCCAAATTCGTTCTCTTCTAAAGCTGATGGAAAATTTTTGTTAGTCCTAGTTTTTACTGAAATACAATTCATCGACTTTTTAAAAAATTTTAAATCAGATTGCTGAATTAGAGATTTGCCCTTTGTCTGTTTGCTCATTTGGGTGTTGTTTAACCTGACAGTTTCCCCCCTGTGACCAATGGCTTTGGCACAGAACCCTTCCTTTTGTTAAAAATTTGTGGAGAATGGTGTGGGGGCTGCGGAGGAGAGGCGGGGGAAATCAACCGAGATGGTTTGAATACAAAACAATTTAGGATCGGAAACTGAAGCATTATTTAATAACCAGCAAGTAAACCAATATTATTTTGAGAGGCATAATCCGTGTTAATATAGACATGCTTCTATCTTAAGATGTTTCAGGGCTCATATGTTAATAAAGCATGGCTTAAATTCTCTTCATGCGAACTACTTCTGTTTTAGGGGAACTATCAGCAAGATATTTTTTCCAAAGACCAGTGGTAAGATTTAATATTCCCTCCCCCCTACTCTTGTCTTCTCTCGAAAAAAGCATGACTATGGTTTCGTGTCAGGCTGTGGTCATTGAAAAGACTCATGTAATGTCAGTAATGTTCATGAATGTATCTGAATCTGGTCATTTCAGTTATTCAAGACATGATACTTATAAAGTTCTGAGCTTGATCTTCCTAAAATGGCCAGTTAGCTTCATTGTTTCAAGGTAAAATGTCTACCTCGAATTCAAAATGTAATTATTAGAAAATTTTTCAAGCACAGCTGGTACTTGTGAGGAGGCCAAACATAAAACTTAGTGCTGGAAAAACAATTCAGTATGTACCTTAATCGAAAGTATATTGAGCATGCTTCCCTTGTATAAAAGACAACACTAAAAACTCTATATTAACATCTTCTATGTCTTAAACTTGGGGTCAGTGAACATCACCCATGATATTGTAGAATTCTGCTTCACCTGCATTTATTATGAACCTATCATAAGTAGTATAGTATTCTGAAAGTCACATTGGGTCCTAATCATGGCTGCAGTCAAGGGGTCATCACAGAATATGAATATCTGAAATTATTACTATTGAAAGCAAAAATTAAGGACTAAAGTATATTTGAGGCTGAAATTTCTGAATAAAAAGAGCCGAAGTCTTGTCACTTTTTTTTACCCTGGTGATCTGGGGGGGTACTCTGGGACAATGATTCTTAAATTTGGGGGTTCATAAGAACTGATTTCTAAACCCTCATCAACCTACTGAGAATCCATGAGCGTGGGGCTAGGAAATAAATAATTTTTAATAATTTCCCCAGATGATTCTGATGTATTCTAAAATTTGAGAACCACTGATCTTGTAGTGACTAAAATATTAGTCCTATGACTTTAGAATTTTAGAATTTTTGTGTGTTTCTCTGAATGTTGTGGGTTTCCCCCTCATTTTTTTTTTTTTTTTGTTGTTGTTAGCAACCTTTCCCCTCGATCTCACAAAAACTCGACTCCAAATGCAAGGAGAAGCTGCCCTTGCTCGGTTGGGAGACAGTGCAAGAGAATCTGCTCCCTATAGGGGCATGGTACGCACAGCCCTAGGGATTGTTCAAGAAGAAGGCTTCCTAAAGCTTTGGCAAGGAGTAACACCTGCCATTTACAGACACGTAGGTATTTATCTTGATTCCAGCTGGTAAGTTTGTTATGAGTGCTGTGTTTGTGTCCTCTGCTTTTGTGTTTAGTCGTGACAAAAAACCAGTAACTTTTTTCCTATTAATATGATAAATGAATATATATTCTCTTAAAAATAAAATTAACTACCAATTTTAAGGCAATTAAGGAATGATTGCCTTACATTTTTATTTTTTTATTTTTTTTAATGTTTTATTTATTTTTGAGACAGAGAGAGACAGAGCTTGAGGTGGGGAGGGGCAGAGAGAGAGGGAGATACAGAATCCCAAGCACACTCCAGGCTCTGAGCTGTCAGCACAGAGCCCAACGTGGGGCCCCAACTCACAAACCGTGAGATCATGACCTGAGCCAAAGTCAGATGTTCAACCGACTGAGCCACCCAGGCGCCCCCGCCTTACATTTTTAGAAATGCACATACAAGTATTTAGGGATGAACTGTCATGATGTCTGTATCGGACTTCAATTAAGAAAAAAATGAGTCAAATATGGCAAGAATGTTAGCAATTGATCAATCTCAAGAATATAGAGGGAGTTATTTTCTCTACTTCTCTGCATGTTTGAAGATTTTTTTAAATGTTTATTTATTTTTGAGAGAGAGAGAGAGAGCATGAGCAGGGGAGGGACACAGAGAGAGGGAAACACAGAATCTGAAGCAGGCTCCAGGCTCTGAGATGTCAGCACAGAGCCCAACATGGGGCTCGAACTCATGAACCGTGAGATCATGACCTGAGCCAAAGTTGGATGCTTAACCAACCAAGCGACCCAGGCACCCCCTGTTTGAAGATTTTTAAGAAAAAAATGAATAATTGATACATTTTCCACTTTAGAAACTTTGAAACACAAAATTTAAATTTTTTGTGTTCTTTGAAAATTAAAACATATTTGACTAGAATGCCAAATCTCACTAGTCTCTGTCCCATACGTTATAGACTAGGTAACTGGGAAAGGGAACAAGGATGACTAATCCTATTCTCGCAATGGAGTCATTGCAGTGCAGCTGATTTTTGCCTCAGTTTCCAAGGCTACCTAACTACCTGTGTGGGCCTTCAGTCACTCTTAAAGGAAAATAGTTGTAACTATGCCACAGCCAGTGAGGATGCTTTTCTGCCCTGTTCCTAAAGTGGCACTCACAAACATGGTAGTTGTTGGGTTTTCAGCTTGTGAATGGGAAAACATAAAACTTGGCTTCAAAAGGAGGAAGGATGTGGCATTTTTCTCCTCTACATTCATAATACCTCCTCAAGTACGTAGGGACCTTTGACCAGAAGAGTGTCCAGTCTTAATATTTGCCGGCTTATTATTTTTTAAGCTTCAGTTCTTGAGATGAGTAAGTTAAAAGTATATTCATCAAGAGCTATCCAGAAGTGTGTACAGAGACTGTTGGTGTTTTGGTGCTTTGTATATTTTTGCATAGATTAAAATATTTGATCCAACTTCCTGAAATACTAAGAAAAGTGCTGTCTGTGAATACTATGTATTGATTTTAATGGTTTTTATTTTCCATGCTTCTTTTTTTCTCCTTTGCTTCCCATGATTGTTTTGATTTCTTTTCATTTGTATTTTGTTGACCATCGTATATGGCTTTACAGTTAAGATTCATTTCATATGTTTGATTCTTGACTGAAAAATTACCTTAATATAATAAATTACCCGATGAGGTTATGCGTGTTTACTCAGTGAAAATGCCTGCTGTGCACCAACCTCCGTCCTTGAGAGGGCACACAGAGTAATGAAAAGATACAAAGCCTGCCCTGAAAAGCTCACGGTCCGATGAAAAGATAAGCAACAACGCCAAGTTAATCTCCAGTTAACGTGATCAAAGTCATATTAGATATATGCCTGGGCAGTTGTGGGGGAACAGAGGGGAAGTATGGCAGGGGCAATGGCAGTCTAGAACAGAGCATGTTGTAGAAAACATGTTCTTTGAATTGAGTCTTGGAGGACTAAGAGGAGTTAGCAAAGCAGAGAAGGGAGAATCCATTCAAGAGAGATCAGACAGCATGTGAGAAGGCCTGAGGCTTGATGCATGCCACCTTTAGAGAAACATCAAGAAAAAGCCATGTGTTTGAAGCATAGAGCGCATGAGAGAAAGACAGCTAGAGAGATCCACTGGCTCAGGTCAAAATGTCCACTTTATTAACCATCTAGCTGAATTCACATTTTAAATGATCTGTTTTACACAGTCTACTCTGGAGGTCGCATGGTCACCTATGAACATCTCCGGGAAGTTGTGTTTGGCAAAAGTGAAGATAAGCATTATCCTCTTTGGTAAGTTTTGTTTTGAAAATAATATGTGCTATTGCCCCTAAGGCTTTGATGTTTATCCATTAGATACATATAAAATCGTGCATTTGTGCCAACATTGCCTCATGATAGGCTTAAAATAAAGAGTAATTACAAAGTGAAGTAGTTGAGTGTTTCCTGCACACAGTATCAAACATATGTGTACATATGTATGTTAAAGTTTTATATACTTTATTGAATATTTTAATGTTAAAAGAATTCTTGCAGAGCACCTTCTTCATGCCTCTTTCTACTGAGAAAAGAGCTTTCAAGTCAGACACAGAAAGTCTCAAATTCCTGCTCTACTAGTATGTTTGTAATCCAGTTGAACTACTTTATTATCTTTATCTTCAGTTTTCTTAGCTGTAGAAGTAATACCTACCATCAGACCTTTGTTTCTGTAGGATTAGATGAGATAATGTATGTAAGTGCATATCGCTTGTAATATTTATAACAGAAACAGAAAAATTGGTTATTATAAATAAATTAAATATACATAAATTAAAAACATATAAAAACACAGAAAAATAGGAAAAGGATATCAACAGGCAAAATTCACAAAAGAAAAAATATAAGTGTTCATTAAACATGTAAAGTGTTCAACCTCACCAGTAATCAGGGAAATTAATTAAAACTATCTTTTAGCCATTAAGCTGTTAATCGGAATATAAGTTTCTATAGAGCTTTTGTGGAGAATAAAATTCCTGTTGAAATGTTTAAATGTGTAAATCCTTTGACCCAGCAACTCTTTATGATATAATCACATTCAGAAATACTTGTACCTATGCTTACACACACACACACACACACACACACACACACACACACACACTGACCTTAGCAGTGTTAATGATAGTATTTTTTTTCTTTTTTTAATTAGATATATTTTTTTAAATTTAAATTCAAGGTAGTTAACATGTAGTATAGTATTGGTTTCAGGAGTAGAATTTAGTGACTCATCACTTACATATAACACCCAGTGCTCATCCCAAGAAGTGCCCTCATTAATGCCCATCACCCGTTTAGTAATTTTTTAAAAAAAATTAAATTTCTATCAATTGGGAAGTAGTTAGGTAAATTTTGATATATTTATACAGGAAAGCATAATACACAGCTTTGAAAGAATGAAGTAAGTTTTATGTAACAAACCAATAACAATGTCTATAATAATATCTTTTCTGGCCTAAAAAAAAGTCTAAGCCACAACTGTAAGGAAAGGGCAGTAAGCAGAACTTCACTTTCCAGGTGAAATCTATTGGCTCTGTTTTTAGAAAATTGTAATGTACTGTTATTCTAATTGCTTTCCCTGAATTAGTGATGGAATAGATTAATAGTCCTTGCATTTTGTAATTCCCCCCAGAAGAGAAAGATATAGACAAGGGGTTCAAAGGAAATATTTTACTCTGAAGTCAACTTGGTAGTGACTTCACTACACTACCTTACTACATGCAAGGTAGATGGGCTTGATGTCCTTTGACCCAGTCAGAACAATTAATTCAGTCACTAGGTATTTATTGAATGGTCATGGCGTGCCAGTTCTGTATTTAATACTGAGGCTATCATAATGTTAAAGCTGTACTCCCTGCCATCACTGAGCACACAGTAATAAAGACAGATGCCTAAAGAATTAGAATTATGTCACAGTTACCAAGGAGGCCATGTTATAAGATTCTCAAAGAGAAAAATAATGATAATGTACAACATTCATCATTGTGAGAACCAGGTTCTCTGGTAGGCTACTAGTGGCAGTGGAGATTGATACAAATTCTATTGAAAATAGTATGGCAGGACCTATCAAATGTCCTGTAAATGTTCAAATTTCTTAAGCATTAAGCTGTTTAAATAAATTGTGGTGTGTCCATAAAGTGGGATGCTATGAAACATTTTTTAAAAGAGGCAGCTCTATATGAATTAATAACCTTTGAGATACAGTATTAGGAAAATTATATCTTAAAAGATATTATTAGGAGGGCACCTGGGTGGCTCAGTCGGTTAAGCATCCGACTTCAGCTCAGGTCATGATCTTGTGGTCCATGGGTTCAAGCCCTGCATCGAGCTCTGTGCTGACAGCTCAGAGGCTGGAGCCTGCTTCAGATTCTGTCTCTCTCTCTCTCTCTCCCCCTCCCCCTTTCACTACTGTCTCTTTCTCAAAAATAAACATTAAAAATAATAAAAATAATAATTTAAATAAAGAAAAAGACATTAATAGGGAAAAATCAAAGTGTGAAACAGAATACAACCTGGCATTCTACACTTATGCTTTTAAAAAGGAGTATTTATACATACATGTTTGTGTGCGCACAAACTATCAATTGTAACTTAGCGCTTAAGACTGTGTGGTCCAGGGGCGCCTGGGTGGCTCAGTCAGTTAAGCGTCCAACTTCAGCTCAGGTCATGATCTCACAGTCCGTGGATTCAAGCCCCACATCAGGCTCTGTGCTGACAGTTCAGAGTCTGGAGCCTGTTTCAGATTGTGTCCCCCTCTCTCTTACCCCTCCCCTGCTCACGTGCACTCTCTCTCTCTCTCTGGTGGTCTGCACTCAGACTTCCTGGCATTATATCTTGGCTGTTCCACTCACTAGTTGTGTGATTTGAGTTGTCATTTAACTGCTTTTATGCCTCAGTTTCCTTATCTGTAAAGAGCACAGAACAGTGGTACTAATGTCATAGGGTTGACATAAGAATTAAATGATGTTTTTAAAAATACTTAGAACAGTGCCTGACATAATAAGCATTCAGTGAATGCATTACTATTATGTCCAGGAAACCATAAGAAACTAGTAATTGTGATTCCCCTCCCCTCAGAGGAGGGGAACTGGTGATAGGGACCCTTTTTACTCTATACCCATGTGTACCTCTTCTAATATTGTTTTAGAGTAAAAAGAAAGAAAATACACCCTTTCTCCTAGGAAAAGGTGAAAGATGATCAGAGCCTGGTCTGAGACATGAGTAGCTCGAATGGAGAGGAGGGCATGGATTCAAAGCATGTTTAAGTACACTAGTCTAGACTTGATCACTATTGGCTTTGGGAAGTGAAGAGAAGAAAGAGACAGACTTTCTTCAAAGAGAAGAAAGTTTTTCAAACTGTGTTTACTTTGCAAAACTACTAAAATAGTAGTTTACAAAATTTGACCAGCTTCTGTCTGTTAGATTGATTACATCTATGCTGTTTTTATTTCCCTGTGGTCAGAATTAAACAACAATTAAATTATCAGTTCAGATATTTATGCCTTTGAAGCAACTGCTCTTCCTTTGAATTTCAGGCAATGGAAGGCACCTGAAACCAGATGTGAACTTCAACTCCTTCTAGTCCTTTAACCCTCCATTCAGTAAACAGATAAACCATCAACCTTGCCCTGTGATTTGTTTGGGTCTATCCTTTTCTTCGCTTTGTCTGAAGTCCCTTATTCAAGGGCTGTGCCAGCTTGGTACTGTTCTCTACAAACTTTGTGAAGTTCATAGAAACTATTAAAAATGTATCTCCTTTTATAATCAGGAAATCAGTGATTGGAGGTATGATGGCTGGTGTTGTTGGCCAATTTTTAGCTAACCCAACTGATCTAGTGAAGGTTCAGATGCAAATGGAAGGGAAAAGGAAACTTGAAGGAAAGCCTTTGCGGTAAGTTCTCCAATTAACTGATACCTTTCCTTTCCCCCATCACACGTTGACATTTACCTAATGATTTATGCATTTTTGTAATCTAATATACAGTAAAGACATTAATTCTGACCTTTTAAGCTTGGAAGATATATTCGTTAAGAGAGGGGCTAACATGGATCTTTTCTTTGCATGTTAAGGTGCACATGTTTTCTGCCAAATTATATGTGTGCATAGCTCTTTGCTGCTTTTCCCAGCCAAGTCAGCTAGACTTGTCTCCTGTTACAGCTGACATAAAGTCTGATCACTAAAATTTGCCCTAGTGTGAATCTCAATTTTGCCATTATGGGTTAGTGCTGTGGAAGTCACTTAGCACTCCTAGTCTCTGTTTTTTCGTCTCTAAAAGGGTCCATACCTGAAGGTTTGTGTGACAGTTAGATTGCCTGGCTTATCCTTGTCTAAAAGCTAGGTTTCTTTCCCTTTCTTCCTGAAAGAAGGAAAATAGCAAGATTGACCTTGCAGGTTCTTTCCACTTTCCTGTCTAATTCTGCTCCTCCTTTTTCTCAAGTTGAAGGAAGGTTTTTATTACGACTTTGTGATATAAAATTCTCCTATTCCATTACTCGACATCATTGAAGTCTGCCTTTCTTCAAAGGGCTTCATGTCAAATAATTAATTAAAATACCACTTAGACTGTTTTCCCTGGAAAAGGGGCAAAATCTTAGAGACTGATAGACTTCTCCCAGAAAAGCGGAAAAGTGCAGGATGCCTTGGTCTGCTCCTCTGAACACTGCAGGTATGTGACTGGGCCAGAGGGGCAGGAGGCTTTGGGGCCTCCTTTGAGAGCCCACCACTGACTACCCCTCTTCATTCTGCTCCTCCTCTAGCCGGCTTCATGAAAAATGAGGTTGGGCTTGGCAGCCCACATCCCCCTTGAGCCCTTCACACAGAGAGAGAACACCTACCACAGAGGACAAAAGGATACCACTTTGACTTAACCAAGCAGTTTACAGAATCCCAGGGCCCATTTCATCATCTTGTAACAACTTCTAGTTAATTACTAAGCAGCAGGGCGGAGCAGTGTTGCCATGGTTGGATATATGGAGAGAACTATTGAGATCCAGAAATATCTGTGTTTTTAACTAATCTCAATTTTTTTCCCTTCGTTTCCACTGTTGGGAATTTTTGGTTTGATGTATTAGTAAAAAAAACATTTCATGTACAGAACATCAACCTTGGGGTCAGACATTCTGGGATTTATATCCAGCCTTTGCCACATTTTAGCTCCAACCCTAGTCAAGTTCCTTAACCTCTCTAAGTCTCAGTTTTCTCAGATGGAAATTGAAATATGAATACATATTACATAGAGTTTTCAGGAATAAAATTTATCTTATGTATATAAAAAGTTTCATGCTTAATAAGTGCACAATAGATTTTAGCTATAATGACCATCATTTGTGAATATAACTTCCCATGTAGCATAATAGCGATTATGTATACCCAGTGAATATGTCATATTATCTTGTTGGTTTGTGAGTATAACTTCCCATGTAGCATAATAGCGATTATGTATACCCAGTAAATATGTCATATTATCTTGTTGGTGAGACTTAGGGAATGTAATGCCTAAGTAAAAGCCACTCAGCTAGTAAATGGTAAAGGTGGCATGGAACTCCAGGTATTTCTGACTATAGAAAACCCAGACTTTTATTTTATCACAGAGGTTTCCAGATTTGATTCATGGTTCGGCATTGTTTGTCTGTATACCATAAACAAGAGCAAAATCAGGATAGGATAGTAAATTTTTATAAGCCAAAAGTACTTGATTTTAAGAACTCTCGTTATGACATTGCCCTTCCTACTCTCTGGGCTAAACATGTCATTTCATTTCCGAGAATATTTGAGGATTGATTTTTTAATGTTATTTGGTGAAATCCCACTAATAACACACAGTGTTGGTAAAACGAACCCAGACATGTGATAACCACCGCTCCCTCCTGGATTTAATATGTGCACTGATGACATGAATATCAAGAAAGGAATTTTAACCTGTTTAATAATCTGAGGAGAGGGTGCCTGTGTGGCTCAGTCGGCTGGGCGTCCGACTTCAGCTCGGGTCATGATCTTGTGGTTTGTGAGTTCAAGCCCCGCATCAGGCTCTGTGCTGACAGCTGGCTCGGAGCCTGGAGCCTGCTTTGTATTCTGTGTCTCCCTCTCTCTCTGCCCCTCCCCTGCTCATGCTCTATCTCTCTGTATCTCTCCAGAATAAATAAATATTTTTTAAAAATTTAAAAATAAATAAATAAAGAATCTGAGGAGAGGATGAGAGTTGATAAAAATTTCGATAAAATATGTGTAAGTCAAATGTTGGCTTTTTTTTTTTAAAAAAAGTTTATTTGGAAATTGACTTATTGATTTAATTTCTAACAATTCTGGATAATTAAGATGTTATTATACCCCAAATCATAACAGCTAAAGGCGAAGCTTATCCAGCTGCATTCCATATGCAGAAATGCATAGAGTTTTCACATTTCATTATAATTTTTCTTTAGATTTCGTGGTGTGCATCATGCGTTTGCAAAAATCTTATCTGAAGGAGGAATACGTGGGCTTTGGGCAGGCTGGGTACCCAATATACAAAGAGCAGCGTTGGTGAACATGGGAGGTAATGGAAATTTTATTGAATTCTGAGAAGTCTTAACTGCCTTCTTCACTGTAAGGATAAGCGGTTACATCCGGGAAAATGAAAATCTTTATTTTATTTGTTTTAGTAATGTATTTTGGCAACAGTCTTCTCTTATGTTGTAATACCTTAATTGAAATTTTCCCTAGAGCATTTTTACTTTTCTCCATGGTGATCTATGAAAAGGATTTCCTAACACAAGCAAATTGTCACAATAAGGATATTAAGAGTAAACAGTTTCTGAGGTCTCCTCTCCACCCACACCCTCCGCTAAGATTCACAGTGGCACAAGTAAGCATGTGGTAGTCATTACCCAGACTGTCCAAATCATTCCCCTAGTAGCCCTGCTTCTATCACTGTATAACACAGCTTGTGCAGCCAGGCACCCGAGGCTGGAAGCCCGAACATTTCCTTGACTCACTTGCCCCTCATCTTTGATATTCAGTCACTAATTGCTTCTGTCTTCTAAATATTTATTTTAAGTGTCTCCCCGCCAATACATAACACCACAGTGTCCTTAAAATGACCGTTTTTACAATACTCAGCGTCAAAGCCACATAGCTAGAGCACTGACACAGCCATCTAGCTGATGTCATTCTTTGTCCTCATTATTTGTACCCAGGACCCAGAGGGATTTCTCTAAAACACACATCTGAACATGGTACTGGGACCCTTCAAACCCTTCGCTGGCTTCTCATCACTCAGAGAACAAAGTGGACATTTCATAACATAACACAGGTCTGCACCATCCAACTGGTGCCTTCAGGGAATTGAGCAATTCACTGATTCAGGAGTAAAGAGTGAAGTAGAGAGTCATGAGCTAGAAGGTTCCACGGCCTACACATATCACACTATTCTTCACCTCATACTTTCTGTCCTCTTCTCTCTTCTCCTATCTAGTTTTCTCCTGCAGATCATTTAGCACCAGCTGAAGTGTCTCTCCACCATGTAATTTTCTTGAACCCTTCCTTAGCCATGTTGTGTTAGGTGCCCTTCCATGTGTTTCTGAAGTTCCCGGTGATTATCTCTGTTATTGCTTGTACCTCATTCCATTGCTTTCTACTGTATGTTGATCTCCACTAGATTATGAGTTCTCTGAAGGCAAAGACCATGTTTTATTTATCATTATTTTCCTAGTCACTTACATGTAGTCAATAAACAGTTGATGAATGAATTAATGAATGAAAGAATCATTTCTAAGACCAAAATTATATGATTCTAGGAAATTAACAGATAGCCTTTTTGAAGGTTACATATCACATAAACCTCAAAGGACGTAAATCTGTTTGTTTTGCCATTTCAGTCCATCCATGTCTACTGTATCATATTGGTGGATATTTTGGTTATCAGGAATCTTTTCTGATTGTAGTTTCTCAATTTGATGCTTCAAAATCTCTTGTAGCTGAGATTTATCTTCCAGGTTCCCAGTTATTTACTCAGCATGTTCATTTGGGTTATCTCAAATTGTTTTGTGTCCAAACCAAACCCATTTATCAAACCACTTCCTTCTCCATTCTTCCCAATCTCCTATCTGTTTTGAGCAATTCTGTAGCTGTGACTTCTTTCTGGAATCTCTTTAGAGGAGAGTTTTTCCGTTTCATCATTTTGGCTAGCTTTCTGTCTCTTGACAGTTTAAAAGCTTGTTATGCACTCTGCACCTGTGAGAATTGCTGTATTAAAGGAGGCTCATTGACTGTCCAGGGCCTTTTCATTCAAGAGGTGTTCTTTTAATGGTGTCCCTTGGTCTCTCTTGTTGTGCCTTTGGTTATTTTATTTCCCTACTCATATTGATATTTGGGACTCTCTACCATGTGTACTTTGGCTTATTTCTTGGGGTAGCCCTATGAGGCTGTCTTCTTAGTGGACTCTGTCTCTTTTCCTCCCAGACTCTTGCGGTTCAGTGTCTTATGGCTTCAGTCCTTCCTAGTTTTAGAGATGCGGGCGGGCGAAAAGTACGGAGCTCCCTGCTTCTCTGCCATCTTGCCGGGATCCCCCAATCTCAAACTCTGATAACATCATCTTCTCACCTGACCAGTGCAAAAACCTAAGCATGATTTTTGTCTCTTTCCTTTCACTTACTCCAAATCCAACCACTTCTGTTTCCTAACTATATCTCTCGCATCCACCCACTTCTTTTTGTTCAAGGAGCCAATTATAGGGGCAACTGGGTGGCTCAGTCGGTTAAGCGTCAGACTTCGCCTCAGGTCATGATCTCACGGTTCGTGGGTTTGAGCCCCACATCGGGCTCTATGCTGACAGCTAGCTCAGAGCCTGGGGCCTGTCTTTGGATTCTGTGTCTCCCTCTCTTTCTGACCCTCCCCTGCTCACACTGTCTGTCTCTCTCAAAAATAAATAACACATTAAAAAAAAGGAGCCAATTATACTTTGTCCAAGTATAATGTGTCTTCCCTTACTGGATCACTACAAAAGCCTCCAAACCAGTCTCCTCGCATCCACCCCACAGCCATTGTGTCCCACTGTGCATCTGAAACTGCTCTTATCAAGGTTACCAGTCTATCATCTTACTTAAAACATTTTAAATCAGTCCGTTCTCATTTTCACCATCTCCAACAATCTCCTTCAAATTGTTTAAGCCCAAAATGTTACAGTCTTCTTTGATCCCTTTCTTTTGCATTCTATTCAGTCTGCTGGGTAATCCTGTTGGTTTGGTCTTTAAAACATATCTGAATCTGACCAGCGCTCCACAATTCCCTTGTCCAAACCATCATCATCTCTTCCCAGAATAAATGCAATAGTCTCATGTCTAATCTGCCTTGTCTCCCTATAGTCTCCTCGCAGCCAAACAAGCAGAGGCGTTTTGTAAATGTCCCTGGATCAGTCCACTGCACTGCTCCAAACCCTCCCTTGTCTTCTGTTGCTCTCCATCTCTGGACTCTGGTACTTCTCTTACCCTTGCTTCTGATAGACCAGCATTCTTGCTGTTCCTCTAACACACCAAGCTGACTTTCGCCTCAGCGATATAATGCATACTGTTGTTTTTCCTGGAATACTTTCTCTTAGATATCTCCAAGGTTAATTTTCTCATGTTTTCTTTAGGTCACTGCTTAGATGTTATTAAGAAGCCTTCCCTGATTGTCATCTTTAAAATTGATGTACATCCTTCTTTTCCACCCTCTGATAGTCTTATCCCCCTTTCTTTGCCTTATTAGTAATTACAGTCTGAAATGCCATGTGGTTTATTTACTTCTTTGTTCATTGTCTCACCCCTCGACAAAGAATGAGAATTTTGTTCAGTCTGTCCATGGCTCTTTCCCCAGCGCCTAGAATAGTGCCTACCACATGGTAGACACACATTTAGTGAATGATCAGATGTATCTATCCATTCTTGCCTCTTTAGAATTCACTTCCCTGTGCTTCACTGTAGGTTATCTTTATAAAATTCCAGTGTTGTGATATATCACTGCCCTGTTTAAAACTCTTCAACAGGTCTTCATTGTCATTAGAAAAAAACATAAAAGCCTTAACAGAGAGTAATGGTCAAGACCTTTTATTATAAGTGACAGAATTACAACTCAACTCAATTTAGGATTTAAAAAAGGAATTTATCAGCTCAAATACTGAGAAAGCCCAGCAGCTGAGCTGACTTTAGGCTTAGCTGGATTCAGATGTTCAAAGGATATAATTGAGTTTCTGTCTCTCTTCCTCTTTTCCTCCCCCACCATCTGTAGCTTGGTTTCTTCTGCTTGAGAACAATAATGGTACCTTTCATTCCCACCCCAAGCCTAATATATTCATAACATAAAAGACATTCATTGTCAAATGAATGAATATTCCAGCCTTCTTTTTCTTTTTAATTGCCAGATTTAACCACTTATGATACAGTGAAACACTATTTGGTACTGAATACACCACTTGAGGACAATATCATGACTCATGGTTTATCAAGGTAAGTGATTATTTTAGTTTGATTCATTTTTTTCTATATCACTTTTCTTGCATATTTGGCATAAATTCTAACCTTTTGTCTCTTTTGATTGAGAATCTAGTGATATTACCCTTAGAGCAAGGTGACGGTACATTTACAAAGAACAATTTTCTTAAAAGTAGTTGCAGTTAAAGCGGGGGACAGACAGAGGTGCAGAATGTTTTATATTAAACCTTCCCAAATATTTGCACTTTGATGGTACCCTTCTGGGGTCAGATTCTGATGATCAGTTCTTGGACTCAGTTCCACAGATACATTTGAGCATCTTTTACAATAAAGGCACCTGCAGGGCCCTGCAGTGGGTACAGAAGGTAACCCAGCCTCCTTTGCAGGGAGTTGACCAAGGGGAAAGCAAGACAAGTATAAAAACAACATATGGTAAATGCTGAAAGAAAGTGACTATTTACTGTAGCGTTCAAAGAGGAAGAAAAAATAACCATTTGGACGGGACGGGTCCACAAAGAAGATAGGATTAGCTAAGTGTTTTGAAGGGCTGGAGCTCTTGACAGAGACAGGAAGTAGAACATTCCAGGAAGGAGCAGCACCTTAATCTTTTTGCAACACAATTTCAAATTATCCTTTAGAGTGGCTTACTTTATAAATGTCTAGTGTCCTTAACATTATAGTGATTTCATTTAGCTTCTGATTATATGTCCAAATTCCAGAATGCTTTATGCCATTTAGAGAACCCCAAAAGTATATTAATAGTGTCAAACCAATGAGATTGGGAGATACATAGATAGAAGTAATTCCTCATTTCAGATTTACCTTAACTTAATATTCCTGGAGTAGTTTTTCTTCATTCCTCCACTTTAAAAATAAGTGTTATCCTTAGTGCTACTAGGCCAATCTATGTATATGTCTTTGCTTACCATCCTTTCCATTCCAAATTCTCACCCACGTGTGTTCCTGAGCTACACCGTACTTTCTGTAGCCAATAGTCTGGCCTCCTCTTCCAGAGGAAACTGAGGATTTCAGCCTCCTTCCACTTCTTACTTCCATCCTTGAACACCTATGCATTACATCTATACCCACTCTTACCATCTTTCCTGCACTATCTTTGTTCATGCTGTTCACTCTGCCTGGGAGACTTTTGTCCTACGTAGTCAAGTCATCTTGTGAGACTCTCTCACTTTCAAGACGCTTGTCTGTTCCAGTGTTATGATCTACTGTAGGAGTAGGATATTCAGGTCTGTCCTGTAGTCCCACACCGATATTTCCACTCTTCCTTTTTCATTGTCTTTCTACCCCAATAGTCTTCGAAACACCCCACTTCTAACCAAAGAATCATGGATTCCCTGGCAGGTGTAAATCCCCCTAACGTATACTACTCCACCAAACAGGTCTGTCTTTTTTGGAAAGACAGTAAGATTTCCAGCGATATATATTCCAGCCCTAATCTGAAATAACTTAGTCTGATTATTCTCCAACTCAGGTTTTAGGAAAATGGAATGATGGGCATTTGGTTCATTTTTGAGCTCCACTCACCAGATCAGGTTTATTAGTGGGTTGATATGAATATGTGTGGTATTTGAGGCAGCTCAAAATGTGCTAACCATGACGTCTAAGTAGGTAAACAGTGCTATGTGATCTGGAAGTTCTGGATACCATGTCATAGAATAAAACGAATGAATGCTCATGGAGGCTTGAAGGAGATTGCAGTTTTATAATCAGACAGCTTTATATGAGCCATCAACACCTAAGGAAAAATGAGTTTGACATAAATAAAAATGGTGTAAGCACTGAACTGTGCACTTAAAAATGGTTAAAATGGTAAATTGTGTGTTGTGTCTATTTTACCACAAGTTTTTTAAATTGTGTAAGTAAAATGAAGTCCCCAGGTAGAGCAGGAGCAGTAAAAGACCAGCCAGGATTTTAGTGAGGTGAGAAAGCAGATGACAAGTTATGTTTAATAATCAAAGCAGATGAATAGTGGAGAGTTGAATTAATGGTCAGGCAATGATATAGAACAGAATGGCCAGGATAATCTTTTTTTTTCTACTTTTTATTTTTTATTTTTTTTATTTTTTTTTAATTTTTAGACAGGAGAGAGGGAGGGAGGAAGAGAGGCGGGGGGGGGGGTGTTGAGGGAGAGACAGAGAAAGAGGGAGAGAGAATCCCAAGCAGGCTTTGATCAGGCTTTGCTCTCTAACTGAGGCAGAGCTCAGTCACATGAGCATGATTATTTAGTTCATCCTTAAGAGGATCACTTTCTCTGAAACAGTGCTGATGGAATATCTTACACTGGTCTTGCAGATAGCCATTGGGCCTTCTGGAGAGATCAGAAGACTCACCCAGTCACTTTCTCTCCAATTTCACTTCAGCTGTGTCCTGGACTTCATCTGGGGGGTATTACTAGCAAAGAGAGATGAAGGCCAATAGCAAAAAGCAGCAACATCCATTTCAATGCAAGTAGCTTGAGCGAAATTGATGTTCCTTTTATTATTGCTCTATCTTTTCACTTTGACTCTAGATCCTATCTTATTTGAGCCCTCTTTAATATATTATTTGTTCTTTCAATATTTATTTTTTAAAGAAGTCTAACCAAAGCACACTGTATCCTTAGGTGTTAGTTAATATGTTTCTGTGTGAAAACATGAAGGTGTATTAAAATTGATGGTATTAAGCTTTCAAAGAATCTGAACTAATAGGAAAGAATATGAAAAGAGCAGTAGTGTGCACCTACTGGAATGGATATGGTGAACAGGAGCTATGTTTTCCCACATAGCTATGTCTTCCCACATAGACAATGCCTGTTACGTGGACAGAGACCCAAGAAAATTATTAGGTCATTTGCTGTAGTATATGAAATAGACCATATGTACATGAAATACAGTTGGGTCATTCGCTGTAATATGAAATAGGTTATATGATTTCCTTCTCTTGAATTCAAGTATTTCCAAAGTAATTTTCTCCTTTGGATTATAAATCCTGGCCTGAAAGAGGTAAACAGACTCTGGGTACTTTCTAGAGTAAGAGAGAGTATGAAGATTCCTAAGATAGCGTCAACTTCCCTGCCCTAGAGCCTTCAGAGACTTCAAAAGCCTTGGCACAGAAGCCAGTGGTCCCTGTCTTTGTGAGGTATTTGATGTCCCAGAAGGACCTAAAAGTTTTCCACAATTTTCCTTTCTAGCTTTCCATTGGCCATTTAAGTTTATAAGCCATTATTCTTCCTGCCAGGATCCCAGTCTGCAGATTCGGCTTCTGGGACATGGGACTTCCATTCTCTATGACTCAGGTCAACCACTCCTTTACTCATCATATGTCTTTCTTGTGGAAAAGTTTAAAGCAGTTCATAGGTTTTCAGTTTGTGGACACGCATGCTTTGTTTTGCCTCTCATGCCCACATAATAATGAACTGCTAGTGATTTCTTAACTTCTCAGTGTCTTGATGAACTTCTCAGTATCTTCTCAGAATCTTGATTTACTCTGCAGTAGGCTGACCACATCCATTTTGTCTGCTCTGAGTAACTGACATGCCTTTTTCAAGAAGGAGTGATTAGCCTTGTTGAATAAAGGAAGAAGGGATAAATAGAAACTTATTAGACCTTATGCCCGAGCATAGCTTGAAGGAACAACAGGAATTTTCCTATTAGATAGGGGTGCAGGACATTCCAAATGGAAGAACTGAAGGCACGGAGGTATTACATAGTATGGTAAGTACAGAGAACTACACTTAGTTATGTTGTTAGAGCATAATGGACAGAGAGATACGATCTTGGAGTAATATTGTGTGGCAGCCAGTGTATAAGCTAAATCAGGTAATGGGGAATGGGTCTTAGATGGCTTTAAGTCAGAAAAAAAAAGACATAGACTTGTATTTTAGAAAGATCCTTTAGGATGGGCAGAAGAAGGTAAGGTTATTATACTCAAATCAAAGCGTAGTGAAGTGAGTCTTAAACTGGTCAGAGTGAACTTTTTTGTTAAACATTAACCAAATTAGGTGATTCCCTTGCTTCAGATCCTTTCAATGACTTCCTTTCATCTCTAGAATAAAATTAGACTCCTTAAATAGTCTTCATGGGCTGATCTCTGCCTGCTTCTCTAGTCTTTCATGAGCCTGGCCTCCCTCCTTCGGGACGCCATAGCTTTGCTGGCCGCTTTCTGTCTCTGAAGCACACCAAGGGCATTTCTGACTCACGGCTTTTCCTGGGCTGTTCCTCTTGCCCGCAGCATTCTTCCTCCATGTCTCCAACACGGATGCTTCTCACCATTCAGGTGTCGGTTCTGCTGCCGCTCCAGAGCCTCTCCCTGACTGCCTGTCACCAGTTACTCCCTATCACAGTGTCCCATTTTATGTTTTTCATTGCACTTAGCAGCATCTGAAATTATCCATTTTTTCTCTGCCTCTTCCCAACTAAGTGCCTCAGGAACAGTATCGTGTGTGGCTTCTTCACTGCCTAGAAAAGTGCCTGCCACCAGTAGGTGTTCAGTGTATATCTGTTGACTGGACATTATTTTTAGTTTTTCCTATTTCTACCTCATTAGTGAATTAATTAAGCACTGATTGTAAGCTATACTAAGATTATTATGAAGAATAATACAATGATATATTTAGTATTCAATTCTTTCCATTCCATTCCATAAGATGCACTTAGCAGCATCTGAAATTATCCATTTCTTCTCTGCCTCTTCCCAACTAAGTGCCTCAGGAACAGTATCGTGTGTGGCTTCTTCACTGCCTAGAAAAGTGCCTGCCACCAGTAGGTGTTCAGTGTATATCTGTTGACTGGACATTATTTTTAGTGTTTCCTTTTTCTACCTCATTAGTGAATTAATTAAGCACTGATTGTAAGCTATACTAAGATTATTATGAAGAATAATACAATGATATATTTAGTATTCTATTCCATTCCATGTAAGCTATACTAAGATTATTATGAAGAATAATACAATGATATATTTAGTATTCCATTCTAAATATCAAATTTCCTTTTCTTAAAATTTGGAAACCACTATGTTTATTATCTTTCAAATTCGTTTATTTATATTTACAGCTTATGTTCTGGACTGGTAGCTTCTATTCTGGGAACACCTGCTGATGTCATCAAAAGCCGAATAATGAATCAACCACGAGATAAACAAGGAAGGTAGGTAGAAAGTCTTCCCCACTCATGTGTTCAAATGTCTGTAATAATAATGTTCCCTTAGATGTCTCCCCATGTTTATTCTTGATAGAAATGGATACATGTGTTCAACCAGCAAACTGTTTTTATGTAATACCTGCTCTTTGTCTGATGGAAAAGTACTGTGCATTTGGGGATGTAAGCTAATTTAATGATCATATTATTTAGACACAAGGTATTTATTCTGATTTTATTGTTTTCAAAGAGTTTATGAAAATATACTCTGCTGAGAATTTACAGAGCACTTTCTTCAGAAGCTTATGACTTACAGGTAACATGGAGAATTTGATTTGATATAAAAACACTATGTTCTCTCTGGAAGAGATCAGATTGGAGTGAATTCTAAGTATAAGACTAAGGGTGGGATGCATCACAAGAGTCAACCTTAGACACCTCAAGAAAATATCTTTAAATTCAAAAGATGTGATTTATATATATTGAACCATTAATATGATTTGTTCTAAGCTAGCAGAAAATATTTAAGTAAGTTTCCTTATAGTAACTTTCCTTAGACTATTTTTTATTTATGTTTTATTTATACATCTATTTACACACAAGAAGTTTAGTAGAACTGTCTTCTTTTCTTTTTAGGGGACTTTTGTATAAATCATCAACTGACTGCTTGATTCAGGCCGTTCAAGGAGAAGGATTCATGAGTCTATATAAAGGCTTTTTACCGTCTTGGCTGAGAATGGTAACGTTAGGTTTTTCCTTTGTTTTTGTTTTCCTTGTACTTAAATTGCTTTTAATCTGTAAATATTTTCCCCTTTTTCTTCTGGTTTTTAGCATGGCTCTCCCCACAAACCACAATTCTTTCTCTTTTTTGTATTTTTGTTGTTGTTGTTGTTGTTTTCTTTTTATCTCTCCTCAGAGTCCTATTACCTTTCTTGGTAGATTAAAGTAAAATAATTCAATTACATCCAGAAATAAATAAGTTGATATTCTCTTGTTATAAAGCCAGAGGAGAGGGTTTTCTGCAAAGTAAAAACCTTTAGTAGTCTATTTAGTCAAAGTACTGTAGCTTGGGACAGGTATAAAGATTATTATGCTGGAGACCATTCGTATGGAAATGTTACTGTTTCAAACAAAATTTTGTTACTTTGATGGCAAATGTTGCATTATCCTTTATACTTCTTACCACAAAGCTCTGCTTAGTAAGAAAGCATTATGTCATTTTTATTTGGTTTGGATGTTATTTTTTACTGAGGTAAACTAAGATGTAGAGGTAGACTTATTCAAGTAACGTAACATATATAATAGACACAAGGTGCTCAAGTATTTTGTAAGTTAGAACATATTTGAACGAATGAATGAGTCATGGATTTAGAAATGCAATCAATACTTTACATGATGTCATATAATAATATTAATGGGGTACCTACTCCATGCAAAGCCCTGTACTCAATGCCTGGTTTGGGGGGATGAACAGAAGAGTCTCAGTCCCTGCTCTAGTGCTGGAGCTGCTGGTTTGGTAAGGCCAAACACTGAATAAAAAACTAGAAGTGACGAGTGGTAGAGGAAAAATGCATGGTGCTATGGAAATATATGGCAAGTACAGATAGCCTAGGCCTGGAGATTAAGAACACTTCCATGGAGAATGAACTTCCGAATTGAGTTTTGAAGAATGAGTAGGACTGAGCCAGGTAAAAAGAGCAGAAAAAGCCTTCTAGGTAGAGGGAATCATTGGGAGTAGAAAGAGAACATGATGCGTTCAAGGAATTGAAGGAAACCCAGCCGGCTGAGGCATGGAGACATGGAGGGGAGAGGTACAAGGGGAGGCCAGAGAGAGGCAGAGATCAGTTTGGGAAGGGTCATAGGACCCATAAGAGTGAGGGGCACAGGTTTGATGATATGTGTATTTTTAAAAAGATCATTCCAGCTGCCGTGTGGATTAGAGAAAGGCCAGGAGCAGTAGTAGATGAGACACAGTGATAGTGTGGACTAATGTATCACAACGGGGAAAGAAAAAGATAGATTGAAAACATAATTTAGGAGATAGCAAGGACCTAGAAGCATGGCTGGATGTGGAAGGTCGAAGAAGACAAGGAACGCTAGGTTTCATTCCCAGATTCTCAACCAGAGCAGCAGATGATGTAATACCCTAACATGGGGATCATTTGTAGGGAATCTTTCATGGTAGAATAGCCAGTTTAGCTCTAGATTTGCTAAGTTTTACATACTCTTAGGACATCTAAGAATCGATGTCTAGATGACTAGCTTCATATATCGATCTGGATCTAACAGAATATATGGGGATGGAGCCTTAGAGGGGAGCACTGTCGCATATAGATGGGAATTGAAGCTCTGAGAATAAATGACATCACCAAGCAAGAGTAGGTATCTGTTAACATGGATTTAATAGCCTTGGCAATATCTGATCCAAAAGTGTACCCAAGTGTAAAACATTATTTTGATGGTCTTGATTATAACTTGAATTTATCTCAAATCTATGCGTGTTTCTTAATGAAAAGGAAGATTGTGATTTGGCCTGCATGAACCAGGCACTATCATGAGTGCTGGCAGCACTAAGGAATACGTTTTTTTGCATGAGAGGAGCTTATAATGTGATGGAGAAGATAGACATGTAAATAGTTAAAATTACAGAAATAATGAAGTCAACATTATTACATCATTTGGTAATAGCAACATCACTGAACATTCCCAGCAGTCTTTCAGTAGGTTATTGTCATCTCTCTCGTACAGAGGAGGAGCAAACGCTTAAAGAGTCTAAATAACTTACCAGGCTAGGTAGTTACTAATTAGTGGGCTCAGGGAGGCAAATCCAGGAAGTTTGACTCCAGAGGACATGGTCTTACTAAGCAGTTTGTGTTACTGCTCTACTAGTGGTATAAACAGAATGTGTTCGCAACATGGATAGTGAAGTAAACAAGGCTCTAAGTGTTTGGGAAGGCACAGAAGTCTTCCACAGAGGTATATTTGATCTGAGCTTTGAAAGATCAGTAGGCATTTATCAAGAAAAGCCTGAGGGAGTAACATAAGCGTAGGCATCAAATCATATGTGGGCCTAGTAAGTTTGGGCAACTGCAGAAAATTCTGTGTAACTGGAGAATAGGTCCTCAGGGGAGACGTGGTGGGACAGAATTCTCAGAATTCTAGAGAAGTACTTATGGACCGGGTTAAGAAGGACCTTACTGGGGCAAGTTTGGTGGTTTAGGTGAAACCCTGGAGTAAGCAAGGAGCTGTTTAACCATGGGAGCAGAGTTCTAAGGTTTGTTTGGGGACACGATTACTTTCGCAGCAATACAGAAGATACATTTAAAGCCAGGACCCATGAAAGGAAGTTTTGTCAGTCGTCTATCCAGGAGATGATTGTAAAAATGGAGGAAAGATAGATTCTAGAGACATTTATGGTTAACCCCGCAGGACTTAACTGACTCTATGTAAAAGGTAGGGGAGGGAACAAAGGAAATGGGACTTTTACGTGTCTAGTGTGGGAGACTATGAGGATGGTAAGGCCATTGGTGAAAAAATCAGGGTCAGGCGGTATTAGGGCAGAGAGAATATCCGAGTCCAAAGGAATACTGAGACCAGTGAATTGGACCCATTCTCTTTGTGCATTGGACTCAGGAAGGATAAATGAGAAAGAAGAATATGTCATATAGGACAGGCACTGTGCTAAGTCTTTGAAAACCTAGTAAAACATATAGTGTTACCCTCATTTTTCAGATGAGAAAAACATGGCTCAACGTATGAGAGACTTCCTCAAGTTGATAGAGCTTGTATGTGGCAGAGCTGGGAATTGGCTGCATGTCTGTTCAGTTCTAAACCCATGCTCCTAACTAATATAGTATAGTGAGTCTCTCAAGATCCTTCAGTTAGCTACATAAGTTGTCAGGGGAAAAATACAATGTGTGGTGATAGAGAGATGTCCCCAAAACGGCTGGTTAACCAGCAGAGATCTCCAGGGTGGCACTTCCTTGTTGACCTGCCACAGCGCATGGCCCTGAGCTTAGAAACCTGACTTATGAAACTTCCAAGAAAACTGGGCTTGCAAATACAGATTCACTTCAACTGAACTCATTGAAACTGATGATCAGACCACAGCATTGGCTCATTCACATTGAGAAACACACTTGGCAAGTAATCCAGATGCTGAAGTCCTTTCAACAGTGTGCCTCCAAAATGCAAGCTGTACGTGAAGGCAGGTTACAATCAGGAGGCTGCTTGCTGAACACAGAAAAATAAAAGAAAGAGCTTATTTGTAATCTTAGTATGTAAGAATGTCAACCCAAGAGCCCTTATGTGCTCAGCCCTACAGTAAAAGGCATGGAGAAGGACTCTTTAGCACATACGGCCATAGTCAGACCAGATCAGACCACATGGGTTCATATACACTTGGATTATTTACAGCGGTATAACTATACTAGTGAAAAAGAAACAAGTAAACATGCACCACCCACGTGTGCTCCTGCACAGATGCTCAGTGGACCCCATCTATATATTACCCTGTTAGTGGCTGTGTGCTCTCGCTGTCCAACTCCTATTCATAACCCAGCTAAACTCAATCCCAGTCTCTTCCACTACGTAAAAGTAGTATGACCTTGCTTTGCTCAATCCCTAATTAATTTGCATACAGAAGACTGATTACCAGAACAGTTAGGAATGACTACATAGTCCAGTCTTAACCAAGACCTCTCATTCCTTGATTTGATTGCAGTTATATCTGTGGCTCATTTGATTTTTGTTATCACAAGAATATGATATTGTCACAGCTTCATATTCTTTATTTTGTCTCTGTCTTCTCACATTTAACTAATCAGGATGTGTTCTAAAGCCACTGGTAAAGTCTCAGTCCCCCGTATAACATACTCTGTATTTCTAAACACATGGCATAAATATTGCTTTACAAAGTCTGTAACCAAATACACTTTATAGTCTAATTGCTCAAGCTTCTATTTTGACTGTAGTGATGGTGTTTCTCTGATCTACATCACCTATAACCTATGAACCAAATCATACAGGAACTGGATCCAAGACACTCTTTCTCTGATGATTCCTTCCCGTGTCTCCTCTGTGATTTCCTTCCATGTTTATATCTTCTATTGTTGAATAACCCCCATCCCTTTATAATTTCTTTTGATAACAGTTTTATCAAGATAGTTATGTCTCTCTGAGCTGGAAGCTCTTTTCTCTCTTTAATGTGAATTTTTATATCCACTTTGGGGTAGATCAGGTGTTGAGTTTATGATCTAAATCTCAGGGGATCATCTTTTGTCTTCAGTTTCAAGGTCTTAAATGTCTCCTTGTCCATCTCAATATACAAAGTACACACTCAATATACAAAGTACACATAGAAGAGACCAGCCTAGAATTCGTGCATGGCGAGTCCTACCCTTTTAGCTAGTAATGGTTCAGTGAAAAGAACCCTAGAATGGAAGCCAGAAGCCTATGATCCAGCTCCACAATATGTTAATAGATACTCAATTGCTAAGCCCTCATCTGTAAAATAGGGGTATCAGTACCTTTCCTTTGTATTGTAAATTGTTCAGAGAAATGTATGAAAAATAAGATATGAAAATGCTTTGTCAATTATAAAGTGCTCTATAAAGGTGAGATACCAAAATATTTGTTTTCAGCCTATGTGGATTCAAAGTGACTTCGTCATTCAAAGATGTATATGCATATATGTAGAATATTCATAATCGCTTTGAAATATGCACTAACTTCTTTGGTTAATCTTTCAGACCCCTTGGTCACTGGTGTTCTGGCTTACTTATGAAAAAATCAGAGAGATGAGTGGAGTCAGTCCATTTTAAGCCCTTAAAGATACAGTGTTCAGTATCATTGAAATATGGGCATCTACAACACACACCCCTATTATTTCTACCTCTTTAGGAAGACACTGTACTACACAGAGACTGTGATTTATAGGGGGCAGCACTTTATTTTTCTCTGGAAACCCAAGTTCTCTTTGACTCCTCTTTTTGTTCAAAAGCAATCTGGTTCTGGTTGGATTACACAAGGCCACCCAGTGAGACCCGGCACAGAATTTTCAAGAAGATTCGGATCCTGAGCACTTCCCTTGGGCGAAAAGATTTGACCTTTGAGACGCTCTTCTATGCTGAGGAGCCTACTTAGAGAAGTTCCAAAGGGAGACAGCATCTCAGACAATAGGAATGTGGAAGAATACATACATATTTAGTGATTAAGAAATATATTTAAACTATTGTCAGTATTTTCAATTGAAATTTGGGGATTCATTTTTCTGTTGTTAACATGCACATACTGTAAATTAAAGGGAAGTGAATAAAAATTTATGAATAAACATTTTGAATTTCCCTAGAGGTGAAGGAAGTTGATGTACCTTTTCTTGCCAAGAGGACAGAAACGTCCATTTGAGACGATGTTTGGATTTCAAGGAAAGAAGCTCCTTTCTGTCAGTGTCCCATCTTTAGTTGGATCTGTGTTATTGGTTGGCACTCCACTGCACAGGCTAAGGCCTTCCCGTCAGCCACAGACCGAGTCTTGATAAAAACAGAGAAGAGTGTTTGCTTTGGTACATATGCAATTGCAACCAGAGTTTCCTGCTAGCTCCCAAGAATCTAGATATATATAAAAAAATGCAAGTTGTTTGATTAAAGCTTAAGTGGATAGGTACTTTTCATAAAGCAACTTGTTATTATCATTATCAGCCTTTGAATTTTAAAAGTGTGGCATTTTAAAAGCAAGGCTGAGATGAAGTCAGCCAATTTTGACGGGCATCCTTTCTTATCTCTCCTTCCTTAACACTAAGGGCCCGAAAGAGATAACTAAGAAATCACACTGAAGTCATCTCTAGCCTGAATCCTTTAACTCCGTTTTGACAAACTTCCTGCCTACATGGTGATAAATATAAACTGCCTGTGGTATATGGTTACGTCTCTAATCATCGGATCAAATCCTTTTTCTGATTTTAGAAAGGTGAGAGATTTCTTCAGATTGACCTGTATACCACGTGCTCCCCCATCTCAGACAGGGGGCATTTCTGGATAGATGGATTCAGTTGTGAGGAGAGGCTATAACTGTCAACACAGGAAGACGCAAGAAGCTTAGACCCAAGAAAGACAGTGGGGTTGAACAAACAGAACTTGTTGTCATGGACATGGGTGATGTTGAACAACAAAAAAAAGTTTACAAGTACTCTGTGGTTGCCCTGATGTATAATCACTGCCATTTAAAGGAGGACGTATACTTTAAATAATATATTTCAATGTGATGTACTACTATGCAGTGGCTTATTGTTTTTCTATGAAATTTTCAGATTGTGGAGTTTAATCAAAATCTGTTGGTGGTCTACTTTTCCATTGCATCTGTCAATCTGTGTGAATTAAGTTGTTAACTATATTTAAAAGTAATATTGTGTACTTAAATTCCCAAGTGTTCTGCATTGGGACGACTTTGGGGAACTCCTGGGTTTTCTTGTTTTATAACTTTTAAAATTAAGTAAAAACTGGATCAAAATATGCAAACTGGACTATGAAAAACTTATTTAGCTTTATGCTTTGAGGGGCTTGGGGTAACAACACTGCTTAAGTACTGAGTATTGTTTCTTGATCTCTGGATTCAACATGAATAATTGAAATTTTTAAACTTGAAGTGACTCCTTGGGATCATCTGGTTTAACCTTCTCATTTTACATGTTATGAAACAGGCCCAGAGAAGTAGAGATGTTCATGCTCATAGGTTACTTACTAGCAGAGCCTGGATAAAAATACAGATTTCCTAATTATTATTATAATTCACAGTTATTATATACTAATTAGGTACACAGCATATGCCTTATGTTTTCTTCACAACGACCCAGTCCAGTGCCCTTGAATCTTCCAAATGTAGATTTTTATGGCATTTTTTTTGTCTTGTACATTTTATTTTTTTAATTTATAGTTTATTGTGAAGTT
>CM053577.1:100330222-100358617 GCA_028646485.1 Cryptoprocta ferox | reverse complement strand
AAAAAAAAAAAAAAAACTTCCTGCCCCACTCCACCCCCATGCTCCAATGGGTGGTAAGGGGAAAAGACAGAGAAAATCATGCCTAAAGTTTGAGGAGTAGTCTGCTTTATTAATAAAATTGCTCCCAGTAGGCATAATTTTATAATGCACCATGGGTCTCTCTCTATAGATAGATAGATAGATCTCTATATATAGATAGATCTCTCTCTCTCTCTCTCTCTCTCTCTCTAGAGATAGAGATATCTACATATAGATATATCTGTATCTATATCTATATATATAAAATAGTAGGATATCTACATATAGATATATCTGTATCTATATCTATATATATAAAATAGTAGGGGCGCCTGGGTGGCTCAGTTGGTCAAGCGTCTGACTCTTGGTTTTGCTCAGGTCACAATCTCACGATATGTAGGTTTGAGTCCCACGTCGGGCTCTGTGCTGACGGTGTGGAACCTGCTTCGGATTCTGTCTCCCCTCTTTCTGCCCCTCCCCTACTTGTTCTCTACCCCTCTCTCTCTCAAGAATAAATAAATATTTTTTTAAAAACCTTTAAAAACATAGTAATACATATATGTTATAATGTATATGTGGATGTATGTATATGTAATAGTATAATAACGCAACTATTGTCGATGGCCAACCTTTGGCCCACATGGAGTCCCTTAAGGCCAGTGACCCTCTAAATATAAAAACAGTACATGTGAAGCCCCACTTATGGTTTATTCAGAGCTCCAGGAAACAGGTGACATGTGAGTGAAACAGATATTTAAGGCATCGACTATCCTCCATAAGTGAGCATTTCTGGTTTTCTGACTTGAAGATGTAGATATTTTCAACCTTTTAATTCTAAGCTGCCTTATTCTTGTCTCCCATGGCGGGGCACACACCCTGTGAACTGGGCCTTTTCATCCAAGAAAAACAGCCTTGCAGGCCACTTCCTCATGTCTCACCTGGGCAAACCAGTTTGCCTGTCTCTCCCTGACGTCGACACATTGAAATGCGCCCAAATGGTCACTTTCCTGAAGCTCCCAAAATGTCTATTAAAAACTAATTCTCTTAATTTAATAACACCAGTCTCTCATTTAAGACCAGTTTCTGGTCAATCAAATGCTTGAGTCAAATGATTGTGTAATCAAATTCTTTCCATATCCTGCTAACACAGCTTGATGATTTTAATCAATGGCTGCCTTTAACTCTTTCATGCATTTTTTCCCCTAAAGCATTTTTGATGCCAAGATTTCAAATAGAAATTTCCCCTTCCAGGCAGCCTTGGCAGACCATACGTTTTTTCCTCCCTTCCGAGGTGAGCTTATGTTGACTGTGATTTCATAATATCACTGATACAGTGTTCCCTTTTTAAGGAGGTGGATTAATTGAAGGTGCGGTAAAGTGTAGGTGTGTAGAGGAGGAAACGTTCTCTTTTTATACAGTTATTGAGTAATTTGGAAGGCATTGCAGAAACCATCTACATCTCCTCTGTAAAAGGAGGGGGCTGAACTGAATTTCCTTTGTGTCTCCCCCACCTTTCACAGTCTGTGAGCCTACCAGCCCTTTGACTTTGAACTCCTGGGGAGCAGTCAACACGTATTAATCATCTCTGCACTTCCAAAGCCTCTCCCGAGGTCTGGCGCCCAGTAGGACCTTCTGTGTTAATTAACCAATTAATCATCTTGCCTTTTCATATCTTCACTCCAATTCCTTCTGAATACAGCAAGAATCAGATGTTACCATGAATGGCTCACAATTCTGTTCCAAAGATCACAGAATCTTAAATGTAAAATGTGCCTGTTTTGTGTTTTATTCGGTTGCTATAGGGCACATTCACATATCCTAAGTATGTATGTGGTGATGACGCTTTCTCTCAAGGTCAACTCTTTCGATCACACAACAAATATTTGCAGAACACCTGTGAGGCAATAGCATCACGATGCTGAACCAAACACAGTTCTTTCTATCAAGGAACTCACACTGTAATGAAGTCAGACAAGTTAATATAAAATGAGTCCTATGTAGGGTCAGCACAGGTGCCGTGGGAACAAGAGAAGCCGACAGGGCCTGAGGACTTCAGGGAAGGTTTCCCAAAGGAAACAATAAACAGACTCAGAACTTACAGCTAAATGGGAGTTAGCAGAGTGTAAGTGGGGAGGAGGGTGGATGGCATTGAAGGCAGTGAGCATTGCAGGTTGCTGAACTGGTCTTTATTTACAGGCAGCAAAGGACCCTGGAAGAAAGTCCAAGCAGGAAAGTGACATGATCTAAATCATATTTCAGAAAGATGCCTCTAGCTCAAGTCAGAAAATTGGAAAGGGACAAGACCCAGAGGCCAATGACATCAGAAGGCTCTTCGTGGGGTGGGGGGGCACCGAAGATGAAGATGGTGGCGGTGGACACGAAGAGAATTCGGTGGATTCTGGCTCTATTGGGAAAGGTGGCTGGACCTGTGTGCATGTTGGGGGGCGAGGAGGAAAACACAAATCAAGTCCGAGTTTTCCTTGGAGAAACCGGGTGGATGGCGTGTCATTCACTGTGATCAGAAACATCTTCTAAAGCAGCAGTACTTTGGGAGGGGGGAGCAGTGATGATGAGTTCCGTAGAGTAGCCAAGATGAGACGCCCAACAGTTAGTGGATTAGATGGGGCTGGATCTCAGGAGAGAGTTCAGGGCTGAAAATATAGAATGGCTAGCCATCAACCTGTCAACAAAACCCAAAGCTATTAGCATGAATGTCTTGAGGAGGGGAAGAGGGGCTGAGGAATGCTAAGAAATACCAGTCTTTTTAAAGTCATTCCAATGCGTTGCCTGCTGATTAATGTTACCTGCTTGGTCCCTACTGAAAAGAAGCAGATTGACTCTGGGTCTTAAAGGATCTGGCAAAATCACTTCCATTGTGGTCCCAGCTCGCAGCTCTGTGGAAGACAAAGCCAAGCCCTAGGCACCTCAGATGTCTCCCATAAATTATCAATTGCTCAACCAAAAGAATTTGCAAATATTGCTTGGTCGTATGAGTGTTACAGTCAATTTATCATCTGACTCTTGGTTTCGACTCAGGTCATGATCTCATGGTCTTGAGATAGGGTTCCATGCTGGGTGTGCTCCATGCTGGGTTCTCTCTCTCTCTCTCTCTGCCCCTCCCCTGTTTTCTGTCTCTCTCGAAAATAAATACATAAACTTCTAAGAAGGAAAAAAAAAATTTTTTTAAGAATGTTTTTATTGATTGCATGGAACACCACAGACAGAAGTTACAGTATCAAAACAATCCATCCAGGGCAGAGGTTGCTTACACCTGTCGCTAAGCTGTTACCGGGGGTGGCGGTTGGAAGTAGGGCAGAG
The DNA here is from genome assembly GCA_028646485.1 of Cryptoprocta ferox. Classification (NCBI taxonomy): domain Eukaryota; kingdom Metazoa; phylum Chordata; class Mammalia; order Carnivora; family Eupleridae; genus Cryptoprocta; species Cryptoprocta ferox. The sequence goes on along the minus strand of CM053577.1, from coordinate 100,355,281 downwards.
GTGGCACAATTCTCTGCTTTTACCATCTTCCCAAATCACAGACACGATTTAATCACGGAAGCAGAGAAGATGACAGCTGGGACGTATCAGCCAGAGTCATGTCTACCAAGAGCCACAACTAAAAATACCACGTAGACCCCTGATAACAAACTGAAATCAAAAGCTTTTGGCATAACGCTTGGTCATATAGGTAGGAGGTCTCAGTGGTCTCAGAGGCATATTACCTAACAGGGTTAGACAGAAATTCATAACCAAGCAAATAATAATTCCTTTCACCATTTTATGAAACCCTGGGAATATCGAAGTCACGTTTTATTTTAGTTTGTTTTGTTTCACGTTGTTTGAAGTATTCCAGAGCCATTTAAGATCCCATCTGTCGAGAATTTCCAAGCTTCTGTCAACTTTAGAACAAATATTTTGATGTACTAAGGAGCTTAAATCAGATAAGAGTTTCCAGGGGATACAGAACCATCCAAAAATTGTTATCTTAAAAGATTTAGTTATTTTCTTAATCATGCATCTGCCACAAACTCATATTTTAAAGAGCTAACTTTTTGCAGGCACATGAATCCCTAAGATTAGACATCTTGGTAAAAATAGACACGTGGATTAGGGTGAATAATAGGGTGACGAAATGGAATTATATATCCTGCTGAAAAACACCTCAAAGTTTTGAACTCTTTGAACTTTAACAAGAATTTGGGCATTGTACATTGGTCCAATGATTTTGTAATTTAAAATCCATCACTTTTAATTTTCTTTGTAGAAGGATGTTCTAATTAAATGAAGCTCTATTTTTTATTGAATATTGGATGTTTCTTATATTTCAAACAAAACATTTATCAACTCATTTTCCTTTGACAAATATCAGCAAATACCTATTTATTAGTATATTAAGTGATTTTTAAATGTTGCCTTCAATATTGGTGACTGAGAAAAAGTGGACTTAATTGAGAGGTGAGGAGAAACCCCATTTAAACTTTGTGAGGATTCCAAAAGAAGAGCAATTCTGAGGAACACAAAATTTTTTTAATTTATAACATTGGTTTCAATGTGGCTAACCACTTGTGAAACATATGGTTTCCATTAACTTGAGTGAGGGAGTTACAAATTAAGAAAAAGAAGAAGGACCAAGAAGGAAATAACAAAATTGCCTTGTGGGAGAGCAGAAAGAAACAATTAGCAACAGTTTGGAGGGAAGGTTATAAGAGGAGTTGAGTGGTGTGGGTGTAGGTGTGGGTGTGTGTGGGGTGTGTGTGTGTGTGTGTGTGTGTGTGTGTAATTCTCTTTAGTGGGGTTTGCTGAGCTATGAACGGTAGACAGTGAAAGGAAAATCGGGTATATTGCAAGTTCACCATGCCTCTGAAGGGAGAAAGAAGGCAGATTTGCACTTGAGTTCCCCGTGTTGGCCACGAGGTGGCGGCATCCACCCAAGACAGTCCTCTCCTGAGACTGTGGAAAGAGGCTGTGTGGATATGAGTACACAATAGTTGAACATACAGCACGTTGCGGGAGGTGGGGGGGGGGGGTGAGGCTTAAACAACAGATATTTATGTCTTATGATTCTAGAATCTGAGAAGTCCAAATCAAGGTGTGAGCCAACTGTGTGACCGATGAGGACCTGCTTCCCGGTTCACAGTAGGCCATCTTCGCTGGGTCGAGGGCGCTCTCTGGTGTCTCTTTTATGAAAGCACTGATTCCATTCATGAGGGCTCCTCCCTCATGTCCTGGTCACCTCCCCAAAGCCCCACCTCTCGAAACCCTAACACTGGGGGTGAGGTTTCTGTATATGAGTTTGGGGGGGTCACAACCGTTCAGTCTACAGCATTACCATTACTTACTTTGCCCCAGATTTGGCCAGTGGAAACCCCTTCAAGATGGTGCCTGTCCCTTTGGACAAGCTCTTGTGATTCTCAGGATACTTCCTTACTCTGTGAAGTCACGGGAAATCTTAGGATCAACTTGTACTTTCCCTGCCCCAGTCCTAGAAGCAGCCATTTCTCTAAGCAGAGTTGCTTCCTGTTGGTGGAGAATGGATTTAGAAAGCAAGACCTAGGTGCCAGGTAGGCACATTTCCACTGGTGCATTGTTGCTTCTAGGCTATCTTAGAAGACATGGTAGAAAAAATAGAAAATCTATGGAATATACATAACACACACACACATGCAATATATCACATATAACTGTTATGGTTTCTATACAGTCTGTCAATCAAAAATGATAGGTGACTCAGGTAAACGTCCAACTTCTACTCAGGTCATGATCTTATAGTTAGTTCGAGCCCCATGTAGGTCTCTGTGCTGACAGCTCAGAGCCTGGAGCCCGCTTCAGATTCTGTGTCTCCCTCTCTCTCTGCCCCTCCCCTGCTTGCAGCATTTTTTTTAACACACTTCATTTTTAGAGCAGTTCTAGGTTGGCAGCAATGGTGAGCAGAAGGACATAGATTTCCCCAGTGTCTTGTGCCCCCACAGGCATACCTTTCCCATTATTAATACCCCCCCACCAGAGTGGTGCCTCTGTTAAAATTGGTGAACCTGTATGAGCACATCATTATTCCCCAAAGTCCTTTTTTTACATTAGAGTTCATTATGTGTACATTCCGTTAGTTTAGACAAACATATAATGAACGGCATGTGTGTGCCATTAGAGTGTATACTGATGCTCACTGCCCTAAAAATCCTGTGTTCTACCTATTCATCTTTCCTTCCCTCCCCTAACTTCCTGCAAGCCGAATGGTTTTACTGTCCCCATAATTTTGCCTTTTCCAGATATTAGATAGTTGGAGTCATACAGCATGTAGCCTTTCAGATTTCTTTCACTTAGTAACAGGCATTTACAAGGCATTTACGTGTCTTGTCACAGTTTAAATACTCATACGCCATATATAAACCTAAGAATGCAAGCCAGATGGGTAAATGAAAAGCAAAATCTCCTCCATGATTAACAGTAACTTTTCCTCTCACTAAATCTTCCAGTTGAGGAATTTCCTGACATGAAAATGGTCATGGTCCCCAAAGTGAGAAATGGTAAGTCATTTTGTCTTCAAGACAACAGAACCAATTGAAACTGTAATTTTGCAGTCAGCACTTAAGAAACTAACGATCATATTTTTACATGTTTCCTTCGGGAAGGTGTGGATACAACTAAGTATGCCAAGAGACTATCCTCTCCTCTCCCCGCTCTGCCAGGTCGTGGGGATTTCTTCAACTCAAAGCCAGAGTGGCAACTTGCAACATGTACCAAGGATAAAAGGTATGGTGATCTCTTTTTTTCCTTCCCATCTCCTCAAGGTGGAACCATTAAATTCCATTTTCAGTGGTGTTTCCAAGAGGATTTTAGTCCTCCCCGTGTCCCATGCATGGAAAAAATTAATGTGACCCCCATGACCGCCTTAAAATCACAGAGCCTTTTTGAGGTTTTCCAAGGACTTTTTGTGTGGTTAGGTTTGGTTTTCTTGTTAATTCTAACAGGAAACAGGGAAGGGTAAAACCACCAAACAAAGAGAAAGTTGCAAAGTTTCGAACAATGCTACAATAAATAGTCTTACAAAGAGAGTTGGCCCTGGTATTCATCGAAATGTAAATGAATTTAGCTTTGATCTTTCTCAGTACTTTACAGCCCCAGTTTAGCTTTGTTCTTGGAAGCTCTCTCCACCTCTTTAACAATTTTATTTTTTAAAGTAGGCTCCATGCCTAATGTGGGGCTTGAACTCACGACCCTGAAATCAAGAGTCACATGCTCTACCAACTAAGCCTGCCAGGTGCCCCAAAGGCCTCCCCAGCTCTCATCCTCCAAGAAATTTCTCTACATTTGGCTCCCATTTGACCTCACCTCCTTCTTTTAGTTAATACAGGAAAAGCTGTAGATGCATAGAGAGGTTTGGGGATACAAAAATAACTACACGAGCTTTAATGACATTCACAAGAAAACAGATTCTTCGCTCCAGTTTTCCTTCTTCAGAAAGGAAGGGGTGCTTTTCCTTACTGCAGCAGGGGATGAGGAGCAGATTGGGGAGTGAAGACATGGACCAAAGCTGAGGATGCTGCAGAGTAGACGGTTCAAAGACCGGAGTCACAGGACGGGGATGATACGGTGCTTAATATATGTTGCACATCCAGTAAATCCTATATTGTACAGTATTCAGGATCTGCCTAATTGAGAATGCTCTTTCTATTTAATTAATGCCATCCCATTTGAATTAATCTTGGGTTTGTTGTTGTTGTTTTAATTTTTTTATGTCTTTATTTTATTTCGAGAGAGAGAGACAGAGAATGAGCAGGGGAGGGGAGAGGGAGACACAGAATCTGAAGCAGGCTCCAGGCTCTGAGTTGTCAGCACAGAACCTGACGCGGGGCTCGAACCCATGGACTGTGAGATCATGACCTGAGCCGAAGTCGGCCGCTTAACCAACTGAGCCACCCAGGTGTCCCTTGTTGTTGTTTTTTTTTTTTCTTTTTCTTTCTTTTTTTTTTTTAAGGCCGATCTTATCAGTGCCTCAGGCTTTTCTCTATCCAGCTGCCAGATTAGGCTCCCTTTGCCCAAGGACTTTTCAGAGTCTCAGGCATCGGCTCTCCTGCACCTGGCTCAAGGGAATGAGCTGGTGACTAGACAAGCTCTTAAAGAATGACTGATGGAAACTGGTGGGGCAATTTCCCATTTCCATCACCCAACCAGGGAGTTAGCTCTGAGGTTTGTGTTATACGGAATCCCAGGGTTCCCAGCTGAATTACGTTTCAGTTCTACATGGTGGTATCTGGCTTGATAACATAGACCATCCTGCTTGCCTTCTCTTCTTGCCTTTCTTCCCCATTCACAACAATATTTCTGGGGATCCCAAATAAACTACTCACCCTCAAATTTTTGTCTCCCAGAGTCTGCTTTTAGGGAAGTCCAAATTAAAAATATGTAGATAATGGTGGCAGGTCTTTTTATTATTATTATATTGTGGAAAATATGTATAACACAAAATTTACCACGTCATTCATTTTTCAGGGTATAGTTGATGGCATTAAATACATTCACACTGTTGTACAGCCGTCACTACTATCCCAACTCGAGAACTATTTTATCATCCCCAACTCAAACTCTCTACCCATTAAACAATAATTCTGCATCACTTCCCCGCTGAGCCACTTTACTGCCCCTGCTTCGCAGCCCCAGTAACTACTGTTCTACTTTCTTCTCCATAAATTTAGCTATTCCAGTTACCTTTATAAGTGGATTTCTACAATATGTGTCCATTTGTATCTGGCTTATTTCACTTAGCATCATTTCTTCAAGGTTCATCCATATTGCAGCATGTATCAGAATTCCATCCCTTTTTAAACAAACTATCTCATTGTATGTAGTACATGTTAGAAATAAGCCCATCCATCCAATCAAAGGAGGGACACAGACACTCGGAGCACAGTGAAGTGAGGCTTTAATCAACATTCTTGCAAGAGCAGGTGTCATGGACAGGCACACTCGGGGCAGTTACAGCTGACAATTTTTCTCCTAGCGTGCAAGTCCCTCCCCTGGTTCCTCATTGGCTGAGGACTACAGAGGTTACTGCCTTACCCGGATGTCAATTCATCCATGGAGGGACATTCATTTCCACCTTCTCGCTACTGTGAAATAATGCTGTTGTAAACATTAGCATACAAGTATTTCTTCAAGTCCTTGCTATCAATTACTTTGGATATATATCCAGAGGTAGAATGCTGGATCATATGTTAATTCTATATTTAATTTTTTAAGGAACCTCCATACTATTTTCCATAGTGAATGCACCATTTTGCATTCCCACTAGCTATGTATAAGGCTCCAATTTTTCCACCTCTTTCTCATGACTTGTTATTTTCTGTTGATTTCTTTTTTTAATGTTTTATTTATTTTTGAGAGAGAGACACAGTGCAAGTTGGGGAGGGGCAAAGAGAGCGAGACAGAGACAGAGGATCCAAAGCAGGCTTCAGGCTCTGAGCTATCAGCACAGACTCCGATGTGGGGCTCAAAACCACGAACCACAAGGTCATGGCCTGTGCCAAAGTCAGATGCTTAATCGACTGAGCCACCCAGGTGCCCCTGATTTCTTTCTTTTATAATAGCTATTCTAAAGGGTGTGAGGTGGTACATCATTGTGGTTTTGATTTGCATTTCCCTAAGGACTAGTGATTCTGAGCATTTTTTTCAGGTACTTATTGGCTATTTGTATATCTTCTTTGGAGATACGTCGGTTCAAGTCTTTTGCCTATTTTTTAATCAGGTAATTTGTCTTCTTATTGTTGAATTGTAGGAATGAGTTCTTTATATATTGTAAATATTAACTCCTTGTCAGATATATAGTTTATAAATACCTTCCCATTTTGTGGGCTGTTTTCTCACTCGTGATCATGCTCTTTGATGCACAGAAGTTTTTAAGTTATATAAAGTCTAATTTATCTATTTTTCTTTTGTTCCCTGTGCTTTTGATGTCATATCCAAGAAATCCTAGTCAAACCCAATGCCATGAAGCTTTTCCCCTTTGTTTTCTTTTAAGTTTTATAGGTTTAAGTCTTATGCTTAAGTATTTGATCCATTTTGAGTTAATTTTTGTATATGGTATAAAGTAAGGATCCAAATTCATTCTTTTGATAAATAATGTGGTTGATAAATTAATTTTTAAAAAAAAAGCCTGAATGATTAAGAAATAACTTGAATAGTTTTGCTAAAGGTAAAGGGAAATAGTCTATTATCTAGTAATCCTCCTACATTCTTCCTTACATGGTGGATTTCTGGTCAATTGCCCATGCCATTACAAAATAACTAATTCAAAGTCAGAAAGTGGTAAGTCTGAAATCTGTGAGGACAGAACAGTGAGGTCTGACTAGTACACAAATGAGTGTGTGTTTTTTTAATTTTTTCATGTTTATTTAGTTTTGAGGGAAAGAGAGACAGAGCATTAGTGAGGGAGAGGCAGAGAGAGAGGGAAACAAAGAATCTGAAGCAGGCTCCAGGCTCTAAGCTTCAGTGCTGAGCCCAACATGGGGCTTGAACTCAAGAACCGTGATATCGTGACCTGAGCCAAAGTGGAACACTTAACCAACTCAACTGCCCAGGCGCCCCCACAAATGAGTGGTTTTAACTTCACTATCTCCTTCTGATTTTGGAGGGGCAAATTATATTTAAGAGATGAGGCTATTCTTCATGAAGGATATGAAGAAGCAAAATAGTGTTCAAAAATGGAAGTAAATAAGGGGTGTTTGGCTGACTCAGTAGAGCATGCAACCCTTGATCTCGGGGTTGTGAGTTCAAACCCCACAACAGGTCTTGAGCTTACTTTAAAAAATATAAGCAAATTAGTGCAAAAAAATTTTAAGAAAACAATGTAAGAGCAAGTCTTGCTCTCAGGCCTTAACAATAAACTTCAACCCATTTTATTTTTGAGCCTCAAATCATTCCTAAGTTTTGTGAAAAATCTGCCAATCACATTTGATGTGTTAGATCTTTAAGGGAAAATTAAAAGATTAGTTTGATTTAAAATTAGAAAATTAGTTTGTTTTAAAAAATTATAATTAAGAAAGAAACAAAGAGATCTAGAAGGCACTGTATCTCAGCTTTAATAGAAAATACTGGAATGTGTTTTTTAACCTTGAAGTTACCTAATGAAAGATAAGTATTATAATGCGTCACAAGGAGGGAGATAACAATTTAAAAAGCAAAAGTGAAAATAAGTAGACGGAGGAAACATTTCAGAACCACACATTTCTAGACTAACCAAGGTTGTCCTCCTTGACTTTTTTCTCCACTCTAAAGTTTTAAAACAGCATTTTCTGCAAAGGAAATAAACAAAGGGATAGGTACCTAGAGGCAATCCACTTTTTAAATGTCTTCCCTACCCTGCGTATAATTCTATCTTGGATCCAATCAGAATAGAGGAATTTCTCTCAATTATCAGGCTCCTTGGCTTGGCTGCCCCTTGTCCAGAAGTGCTTTGGGTCTGTATAAGCCTGGCAAACCCTCCTCCCCCTTGGACAATCATTAACCGGCATATCAAATCCCAATCACTTACATTCAGATCCTGTTGACTCACCCTTCCAGAGTACAGCACGAGTGAAAAAGGAAGGAGGCAATTTTAAAGCAAGTTTCATTTCTTATGGTTTTCTAGAACTGGTTAACTTTGGCTTTCATTCTTCATTTTTCCCAAGGAACAACCCAAATGATTGTATTGATTAGGCATCACATTATTTTTAAACAATTATAAGTTTCCCTTAGAGATCCTATGCCCCGAATGAATAACAAATTGATGAAAGGCAGAAAAACACAATAAAAAGGCAGCAATAGGCCAACATATATCTAGTAGATACAGTACTTATTTCTATGCTTAGCAACGATGCCAATTTTATATTTTGTTATCTGAGTTTGGATTGCAGCTTCTTCTAGTAGAGTTCAGCCTCAACATCTCCTGCTTCTGATCTTGGCAAATATTTATTTTATTGACATAATGAGAAAAAGAATAGCATCTCCCCTCCTTCCCCCAACCCCCCTCCCCAGCCCCCAGCCCTCATCTTTCTCCTCTGTATTTGGTATGTTATTCTCTGTCCTGTTGAAGAGCCAGCAGGTGAGATTCTGGACCCCTCCTTGAGGGGGCTCGTGGGCACTTAGGATGCACTATGGTTTCCATGCATTGTGTCAGATGCTCAATTGATCATGGCATCAGGATTAAAATATTTAGAATTGTCCAGAAAACATCTGTGGGTGGCTGAAGCACCAACCTTCGGAATTCTGAGTCATCTCCCTGGAATGGAGTACACAGTGTAAACATATTCACACCCACCCAATCTATCTCGACTGCTAGAAGGTATCCTGAACGAAGGAAGCAGGGATGGATTGCACTGCATTGGCCCTCAGCTCTTCCTTCCTGAAAACAACTTTTCTCAGTGGGAAGAATCAGACATATTTGCTGAAAACCCCGAACCACCAGGAAGTTTTAAAAAAAAGGCCTGTGTTTCTACAGCCCACCTGTTCATCATGCAAGAGATGTCACTAAACTCTAACTCAGAGTCATCTTCACTCTGTCTGGGTATATAGCAAAATGTAAGATATGTAATGAATTGAAATACTGGCAATTGGCCCTGATAGCTAATACTCCTTGATTTATGTGCATAAATCTACTCGGAATTACCATGGCCGTTTTGCCTTTGTGATGTCGTCCCTCTGCCATTTTATTTCTGGATTGCCTCCTTGTAGCATAACTTAACTTGGGCTCAAGTAATAAAAAGCATTATAATTTAATATGGGTGGGTAAAACAACCAACAGTAAAAATTATATTGAAAGCAAAGTATTTACATTAGTTATCATTATTTTAAAATTGCTTTCTCCATTGAGTTTATTGCCCAATAAATAAATATATATTTGCATATAATTTAAATATGTATGTGCACACGCATATATATACTTAGCAACCCCTCTTATTTACTACTTTGGCATTACTATCTTAGTCCTAAGAGGTATATGAATGGAAAAAAAAGTGTGGTAGGGGATGATGTTGAACAGATCAATGAAATTATACAGATAGTCAATAGTCAAACCACGATTGGAGTATATTTTCTTCCTTCAGTTTGCTTATTTTTTTAAATTTTTTTTCAATGTTTACTTATTTTTGAGAGAGAGACAGAGTGTGAGTGAGAAAGGGGCAGAGAGAGAGGGAGACACAGAATCCGAAGCAGGCTCCAGGCTCCAAGGTGTCAGCACAGAGCCCGACGTGGGGCCCGAATCCATGAACCACAAGATCATGACCTGACCTGAAGTCAGATGCTTAACCAACTGATCCACCCAGGTACCTGCCTTGTTTGCTTCTTAACACACGCTCACTGATCAAGATAACCCATCACCCAAACTAAAATAAAACAAAGTACTCCATTCAAGGGGCATTTACTATTCTCCACTGCTGTTTTTTTCCCCCCAGAATTCAACATCATCCTCCGTGTGTAATATATCATTTCCTTGCATTTGATAACCATGCCTAATTAGTTTTGCACGTGGGTTTTGTTTGTTTGTTTGTTTCTGTTTGTTTCTTGGCATGTTTGTTTTCAGGTCTGCACAGTGGCAACCTGACAAAAATCCTTATTATTATTACTATTAAACTTCACTGGAGTTTATTACAAGGCGGGTTTGAGTCTGAAGTAAGTCTGTCCACCTAGTATTCTGTACAAAGCTCTCCTTGTTGGAAAACCTACAACATCTAACTTGGCTTCACCATAACCCTTTCTTCAGTGTGACCCAAAGACAATATTAAAGAGACATTCTCTGAACTACTTATAAACTCATTTTGAGAACTGAATATGACCTCCCCCAAACCTCATCTAATCTTATCATAGAAAGGGAAGCAAAACTTGTCAAGGTTTAAGTTCCCTTATCTGTCCCATAAGGGAACTGGGCTAAATGACCTTAAGATCATTTGAGCTCCATGAATACTGATTTTTTACTTTCTGTAGTATTTTAAGACCATACAGCCACAGAAATGAAATGTATCTTTAGAGATTTATTTTACATACTTGCTTCTAATGAGATTTCTGCCTTTTAGAAGAGCCTCTTATTTCCTCTACCCTTCTTCTAAACTTCTTACTTAGAGTAGTTAGTGATGGCTTTGTATATATCAAATAATCCATGGACCAGCTCATTTCTTATAAAATAAAACAAGAACCCAGACCCAGAAGTTAAGTGTCTTTCTTTGGGTTTCTGAAAAAGAGTGAAATCCAAAGTTGCAATACGTTTCCAAGTTCAATGTTAAATGTTACATTTTTATATAACGTTAGAAATGCACTGCTTAGATGATCATTCTCCTTCCTTTGTTTAGCAACTGGAGCTAGATCTGACTTGTCATTTACATTTCTTGTTAAATGTAAATGTAAGAATTGTGTCCCAGCATGAGTCAGTCTATAATGTTTACTGAGTGAAAAATAGCTACAGCTGTCAAAGGTAGGAGTATAAGGAAATAGAATAGAAAGGGAAAGTATATATCCCTTCGGGGCAGATTTCAATCTCATAGAAAAAATAGAGATAGATACTTTTGGTTTATCTCAACTGTAAAAATTATAACTAAGCTTAGTAGTTAGCGACATTATACAAAATTAATACTGTATGTCTGTGTGTGGTTATTGGAGTAACTGAGACTGGTTGAGGGGAGGAAGAAAAAATTCTTTTTTTGAGCAGTGTGAGTTTTATTCTTTTTTACGTTTGTTTATTTATTTTGAGAAGAGAGAAAGAGAGCATGCACACCAGTTGGGAAGGGGCAGAGAGAGAGGGAGAGAGAGAATCCCAAGCAGCCTCCACACTGTCAGTGCAGAGCCAGACTTGAAACTTCAACTCACAAACTGAAAGATCATGACCTGAGCTGAAATCGAGAGTCAGAGGCTTAACCGAGCTACCCAGGTGCCTCTTGAGCAGTGCCAGTTTTAAAGCGGGGGGTGGACGTGGGTATGTGGGGAAAGGACAAGAGTGCTGGGGCAGAGGAATGGTGTATGTCATGACTGAGATAGGTTCAAGTATGTGAAAAATTATAGGTGATTCAGTTTAGAAGGGAAATTAAAATTACCTTTCAATGTTTGATACCTTATTACGCTCATTCATTTACTCATCCCATAAATCCTAGGTACCTACTAGGTAACATTTGTGCTTGATGTCATGTAATTATAAATCCCATTACTGAGATGATGAATTCCAAATGAAAAATAAATATCCTCCCTTTCTAACACCATTCTTGTCATCTCTTACTGAACATTGGTGTAACCTCAGCACCATGCCACTTTATCACGGAAGGGAGTCTCCCTTAAGTACAGTCTGCCATAAATCAGTGTAACTGTTGGCAGGTCAGGCCTCTTCATGGAAACCCCAGAAAATGGCCACTTCACACTTCAGCTGCAGGCCTTCTACTCCAATCGTGGAGACTTGAGAATGGCTTCTTTAGCCTGTTTTTCTAACCATCCTTCCCCACCCTGTCCATAAACATGAGGCTTGAGTCCTAGAATCTCAGGCGCACACCTCAACCCCATCCCCTCTCTCCACTGAGGTAGCATTCCTTGAGCTTCTCTTCATTGAGTCCTCTCCATGCCATCTCTGCCCAGTCACACAGAGTCTTGCCATCCTTTTTAACCTTTTAGCTCCTATGTATGTTAGGGGATGTGCTCAAAACATAAAACAAAAAGCGCAACTGGAATTGTTTATCCATATAGGGATTTGTTTACCTAAAGCAATAAGAATCCAAGCCTTTCTCTGAGGAAACCTTCATTCGCCGGCTTCTCCATTCCTTAGCAACGATTGTTCCAGATCCAAGCACCATATGCGTTCCAGATAGAAAGAAGTAGGAAGTCAAGAATTTCTATTTATCCATATCTCTTGGGTCAAACTAAGTCATATGGCCAACCTTAACTACAAGGGAGTCTGGGAAGCGAAGATTTCCGGTGGAGGAAAGGCTGGGTAGAAGAAGGCTGGGATGGCTTGTTGAGTGCACTCTTGCCACAGAATCCAATGCCAAAGTCTTATCTCCCCTTTCTTATTCCTGTTTATGAGTTGCAGTCATTCTTTTTTTTTTTTTAACTATTTTTAAAAATGTTTTAATTTATTTTGAGAGACAGTGCAAGCAGTGGAAGAGCAGAGAGAGATGGAGAGAGAAAATCCCAAGCAGACTCAACACTCTCAATGTGAAGCCCAGTTGGGGGTTCCATCCCACAAACTGTGAGATCATGCCCTGAGCAGAGATCAAGAACCAGACGCTTAACCACCAGGCACCCCAAGTTGCAACGATTCTTAAACAGGTCTGCAACTGTGGTTGGAGGGGTTGAGTATACATATTTGGGAGTGAGGGCTGCTTCTGATCAAAGCCTTGAAAAGAAGAACCCTCCATACATTCTGACTTCAAACACAACATCTAAAAAATACTCAAATATCTCCCTGTGAAGATTTATCTCTTCCTAGCATTTTTATGCTAAAAATTCTGTTTTATCATTATGCTAAAAAGGTGTCTGCTGCCTTTTCAGCCTGAAGCTACAGTGGAAAAAGCCACTTTCTATTCCTTTAGTCTCAGTAGATAGATGTCAGACTCTACAATAGGAGAAAGAGATTGGCAATAGGATCACTCTTTCATGCTTGATATTTTCATTTAGATATATAATCATCCCATCAAACTCAATAGGTGTAAAGCTTAAATGCTTATCTTATTCCTTTCCTTCTATAATTACTTCTTTGCCCCCACAAATCTCTTATCTGGCTTCCCTATGTTTGTTCCTGGCACTATTGAATCACTCGGCCCCCAAAGGTCAAAATCATCTTGACAATTCTTCCATCGCATCCTTCCCTATAGCCACTGGAAGTCCAAAAAGGAAAGAAGTAAGAGTGTGGTGCTAAAAATATATTCGAAGAGGGGCACCTGGTTGGATCAGTCAGGAGAGCATGGGACTCTTGATCTGGGGGGCATGAATTCAAGCCCCACATTGGGTGTAGAGCTTACTTAAAAAGTAATACAAATAAAAATACGTTTGAAGAAATAATGGTTGACACTTACCCAGAAAAGACACCTAGGTGGCAAATGAGCACATGAAAAGATACTCGGTATCTTTAGCCATTAGTGAAGTGAAAATTAAAGCAATAATGGAATACCACTTCAAATCGATGAAAATGGCTTTAAAAAATACTGACTGCACCAAGCACAAACAAGAATACAGTGAAGTTGGAATCCTCATGCACTGTTGGTGGGAAAACAAAATGGGACAGCCATCCTGGAAAACCCCTGGGCACTTACTGATGAAGTTAAACATACCCCTACCATAGGACCCAGCGATTCACTTCTGCTGTACTCATCCTCGGAAAATGGAAGCTATGTTCACACAAAAATCTGTACGTGAATGTTTTTAGTAGCTCTATTCATGAAAGCTACAAACTGGAAATAAGTCAAATGTCCTTCCGTGGGTGAATAGCTAAACAAGCGGTGGTGCATTCATCCAATGAAATACTGCCCAGCAATATAAAGAAATGCATGACCGAAACACGCAGCCATTTGGATGAATCTCAAAAGCATTATGCTGAATGAAAGAAGCCAGTCTCAAAAGCTTATGTACTGTAAAAATGCATTTATATCATTCACAAGAGGACAGCATATAGGATTGAAGAACAGATCAGTGATTGCCACTGTAGGGATAGGGAGATGGTGTGACTCTAAAAGAACAGCCTGAGAGACTTTGGGGGTGGTTAATGGAACTTTTCTGTATCCTGATTGTGATGATGGTTATACTAATTTGTACAGTATGTCACAGCTACAACACAGCATGGCAACATTCATACAACTGTACACCAAAAAAGTACGTTTTAATAGATCGTAATTTAAAAAGGAGAACATGCAGAAGTGTAATAACGAGTACTGTTTGCACAAACAATTCAACTGATGGGAGTAGAAGAGAGCTAGAAAGTAGAACACTAGGGGCGCCTGGGTGGCTCAGTCGGTTGGGCGTCTGACTCTTGATTTCAGCTCAGGTCATCATCACAGGGTCGTGGGATCAAGCCCCACATCAGGCTCCCTGCTGACCATGGAGCCTGCTTAGGATTCTCTCTCTCTCTCTCTCTCTCTCACTCTCTCTCTTCCCCTCATATTAAACAAAGCAAGCAAGCAAGGAAGAAAGAAAGAGAGAGAAAGAAAGTGAACTAGCCATAGGCATCCACCAGAACGTTATAGAAAGACTGGAGAGGACTGGCTAATCTGGACATTTGGTTAAATGGAGGTCTGTTAGGAGAGCCTCTACTACACTTTCATAATTTCACTCTTCACTCTTACTTTAAAAAAACAAAAAACAAAAAAAAAACACAAAAAAAACCCAGCATTTTGATTGTCTGAATTCTCTAGATTAAAAAAAAAAAAAACCAGGATGCCTGGATGACTCAGTCAGTTAAGCGTCAGACTCTTGATTATGGCTCAGGTCATGATCTCCCAGTCATGAGGCGAGCCCCACATCAGGCTCTCTCCTGAGCGTGAAGCCTACTTGGGATTCTCTCTCTACCAATCTCTCTCTGCCCCTCCCCCACTCGGTCTCTTTCAAAAAAATATTTTTAAAAAAAAATCTGCAGAAATATCCTTCATCTTTCGATTGTTGAAAATCAACAACACTTTTTCAGTACACATGAACTCCCAGGTATCCTTTCCATTCTATATGGGCTGCTTCAAATTCCCTCCCAGTTCAAAGTCCTCAGCTCCTTCTCACTGCCTTCACGTTGCCCTCCTGAATGGGGACGGCTTCCACAGTAGGCAAAGATCTCTGTTGACCAGAAGCAACCGGCCAACTCTGACTATCACTCTTACAGGGGCTTGCCAATCTCACAAAATGCGTGATGAATGACAGAATGGAATGGTAACCCCAGGGCAGCATTTATGTGCACCTCAAAAATAATTCTGAATATGGGCCCCACTGAAGTCAGATCTTAAGAATGTTCCTTTTGGAGATAGATCAAGAGACACCTATCATGAAAAGTCTGGTTAACCTTCCACCTTCTTATTTCCCGGGATCCATCATCTTTTCCTTCTCCAAAAGTCTCAGGAGAGTAGACCCTTCTTCAAGGCTAACAATCCTCCCATGTTCTGAATTCTACAAACTTCCCGCAGTCAATATCTCCTTCTTTGTGCAACGGCACTCATTTTTCTATGTTCCAAAATCATTTATCCTTGTATAATCCTTTCTGTGAACATTTAGAGATTTTAAAATGGAAAATTATAGGCACATGTTTTCATACCTCATCTGTGGACCTTTGTTAAATCATTCTTTCAGCATATACAGATACTCTACCTTTTCTAAAGAGATTTACTTACTATTCCTTTACTGTCATTATTGCTTTACTCAGAAACTTTTCTATCAATATGTAGAGATTCCATCTAGGGATAATCTCTTACATGTATTGCTGTCTACATAAGGCAATATGTGGGAATTTCAAGTCATTTGAGGTACAGAGAACAGGAGACTGAGGAATGGAATGTCCTTGAAGATCCTCATGTTGAAAGGTTTTTTTTTTATATATATATTTATTTTTGAGACAGAGAGAGATGGAGCATGACTGGAGGAGGGGCAGAGAGAGAGGGAGACACAGAATCTGAAACAGGTTCCAGGCTCTGAGCTGTCAGCACAGAGCCCGACGCAGGGCTCGAACCCACGAACCATGAGATCATGACCTGAGCCTAAGTCGGATGCTTAACTGACTGAGCCACCCAGGCACCCCGAAAGTTTTCCTATATGCCTGTGGCATAGAAAGCTTAGGGTCGAGGAGAAATCTGTTAGCAACGGATGATGACTGTGCCATTTCTTCTGTTTCTGCAGAACACTGTGAGGTGATTTTACTTCATGAGAAGAAGCTTTAGGAAGAAGTCTTGGGCTGGGGAAATAGGAAGAGCCCACATGAAATGCCCACTGTCTCAACTATCTTCATCTGTCCCAACTCTGACCTAAAAGGAACCTAATATTAGTCTGTGGGGGCCTGTCTGGCCAGGAATGGATACTATGAGTGGCTGCGAACCATTGGACCTCTCTTTTCCCACACTTTACACCCACTCACAAGCACTTCTTGGCAGTCAGGACTTGGAGCTCATCAGACTCAAGTCTGGCCTCGTGGAAGAAATAACAATACGTAACAAAAGACATTGGGCAAAGCATAAGAATACCAAGAAAGCTCTGATTTAAATGCTGTGTGCCCATTTTTAAATGAAGCATGGAGATATCTAAAAGTCAACGCTGGCTAATTGTGACAGAGTAGCTTTCTGAAAAAAATGACTTCAGTTTTGAGTTGAAACTTTATTTATATATGTACTCTTGCCCCACCTGCCTAGCCTCCTTTCAGAAAAAAAAAAAAGGATTTTCTCTACATGATTTCCTTTCCCAACTCTCCTTTCCACTTTAAAATTATGACAGCACTGTGTGAGGTAGGATTTGTTGTGAAAAAGGCAAATGAAGAGTTGATTCTACAAAAGACGTTTTACAACCTTAGTCTGTGCAAAGCAATGCAATTCTGGGTCTGCAGTCAGCAAGGGTTCTGCAGTCCCTGCCCTTCTGAAGCTTACTCCCTGGAATAGTCTTTTTCTATGTTTTTTAATATCACCCCTCCAAGGAAACATTTTAGATATATTTTCCTAACCATCCCCATCATGAAGTTTTACTACCACAGGTGTACTGTGCATCTGTTTTTATACTGTGTCTATTATCTGTGCTTTACACATAGAAAGATAAAGATGATTTTGCCCCTCTAAGAACCAATGTTTGCCTTTGGAGTGATTTTATCCTTGTGAAAAATGCATGCTCTAGGGGAAAGGCAGATAATAAGCAAATAAAGAAGAAAAAGAATTGTGATAAATTTGGAGGAAACACAAGAGGCTAAAAATTCGGGTATGGTTACTTTATTTATTTTTAATGTTTATTTTTGAGAAACAGAGAGAGAGAGAGAGAGAGAGATGGAGTTTGACTGGGGTTGGGGCAGCGAGAAAGCAACACACAGAATCTGAAGCAGACTCCAGGCTCTGAGCTATCAGCCGAGATCTTGACGTGGGGCTCAAACTCACGAACCACGAGATCATACCATGAGCCAAAGTTGGATGCTTAACCAACTGAGCCACCTTTGGGTATGGTTACTTTATATAAAGATATCCAGTTGTTTTCACTGACTGAGAGAGAGATTGGAAACAGTTAATCTACAGTGTTTCCTTGTCTCTATTTCTTTTCTACCTCACATTGCTTGGAATACTGGACTGTTTAATTG
This sequence comes from Cryptoprocta ferox, assembly GCA_028646485.1. Taxonomy (NCBI): domain Eukaryota; kingdom Metazoa; phylum Chordata; class Mammalia; order Carnivora; family Eupleridae; genus Cryptoprocta; species Cryptoprocta ferox. The sequence continues at coordinate 100,337,541 of CM053577.1, read as the reverse complement.
CCCTGTGTAACTACATGCTTGCAAGCAAGCCCCAGGGTAGGGATACCCCTGCTTCCTGGTCCCATTTTTCCCTGGAGCCCAGCTGCTAAGTTCTCCATCTGAAACTTGAAAGGCAAAGAAAGACTGAATGTGGGAAACACAAATCAAAACCACACTGAGATACCCCCTCACACCAGTCACAGTGGCTAAAATTAACAACTCTGGAAACAACAAATGCTGGCGATGATGTGGAGAAACGGGCACCCTCCTACACTGTTGGTGGGAATGCAAACTGGTGCAACCATTCTGGAAAACAGTGTGGAGGTTCCTCAAAAAATTAAAAATAGAAATGACCCAGCAATAGCACTGCTAGGAATTTATCCAAGGTATACAGGAGTGCTGATGCATAGGGGCACATGTACCCCAATGTTCATAGCATCACTTTCAACAATAGCCAAATCATGGAAAGAGCCTAAATGTCCATCAACTGATGAATGGATCAAGAAGATGTGGTTTATATATACAATGGAATACTACATGGCAACGAGAAAGAATGAAATCTGGCCATTCGTAGCAAAGTGGATGGACCTCGAGGGTGTCATGCTAAGCGAAATAAGTCAGGCGGAGAAGGACAGATACCGTATGTTTTCACTCATATGTGGATCTTGAGAAACTTAACAGAAGACCATGGAGGGAGGGAAGGGGGAAAAATAGTTACAGAGAGGGAGGGAGGCAAATCACAAGAGACTCTTAGATATGGAGAACAAACTGAGAGTGGATGGGGGTGTAGGGGAAAGGAAAACGTGAGTGATGGGCATTGAGGAAGGCACTTGTTGGGATGAGCCCTGAGTGTTGTATGGAAGCCATGAACCACGGGAATCTACCCCAAAAGCCAAGAGCACACTGTATGTTAGCCAACTTGACAATAAATTATATTATATTATATTTTTTAATTTTTTTAATTATTGAGAGAGAGAGAGAGACAGCATGAGCAGGGGAGGGTCAAAGAGAGAGGGAGACACAGAATCCGAAGACAGGCTCCAGACTCTGAGCTGTCAGCACAGAGCCGGACACGGGGCTCAAACCCACAAACCGTGAGATCATGACCTGAGCCATAATCGGACGCTCAACTGACTGAGCCGCACAGGTGCCCTAATAAATTATATTTTTTTAAAAAAAGAAAGACCAGGGGTCCCTGGGTGGCTCAGTCGGTTAAGCTTCTGACTTCTGCTCAGGTCATGATCTCATGGTTTGTGGGTTCGAGCTCCGCATCCGGCTATGTGCTGACAGCTCGGAACCTGGAGCCGACTTTAGATTCTGTGTCTTCTTCTCTCTCTGTTTCTCCCCCGCTCATGCTCTGTCTCTCTCAAAAATAAACATTAAAATTAAAAAAAAAAAACAAAGACTGAATGTAATCTATGATGTACAAATAATTTCTCTCTTCCTGTTTTCTTAAGTTTGTTTGTTTGTTTGTTTATTGAGAGAGAGAGAATGCATGTGTGCATAAGGGTTGGGGTAGAGAGAGAGGGAGAGAGAGAGAATCCGAAGCAAGCTCCATGGTGTCAGCACAGAGCCCCATGAGAGGCTCAATCTCACAAACCAGGAGATCATGACCTAAGCTAACCAACTGAGCCAGCCAGGTGCCCCTCTCTTCCTGTTTTTCAAACAAACTCACAGTAAGTCATGCTGCTTCCTTGAGCCAAGCAGAGTCAGCGAAGGCAGTCATTTGTAGAATCCAATATTCTTGGTCATTTATTTCTGGGCAACTCTAAGTAGGCCATTGTTCTTAGTAAGGGTGTGAGACTATCAAAGATAAATTGATCTTGCCACGCTTGTGGTGGAACAAAGCATAGATATTTGCCTAATGCTCTCTCCACATAGGTATGCTCCGGAAAAATAATAAAGAGAGGATAGCTGAATGCTGAAAAGTAACATAATGCTCTGATTACATGCCCTGGTACAGGTTTTAGAGTCCAGACTGCTGTTTGCAATTGACAGGTAAAGTAATTACTCTAAGACTCCATTTATACCGATGTAAAATGAGAATAGTGATGCGATCGTATTGGGTTGTTTTAAGGAATAATGAAAGTAATATAGGTAAATTATTTAGTATAATACGTAGAGTGTAGTAAGCCCTCTATAAGTAGCTGCTGTTATTGTACCTGTTTCTATAGGCCAACCATCTTTTGTTTTGGTAATCCCTCTTAATTTTGCTATTTTTTAGAGTAAAAAGGTTAAAATCTGGTTAAAATCAAAGCAGGATCTTTGGTATTTAATAGAGAGCATAGCATTTTTTCTAATATGCCTTGGTTACAATTCAGTTACATTTGTTAATATATTTTTTAAATTAATCTGTTATTTTCCTCCTTTGGCTGCTAAGTTACATTTTATAAGTGATATTTTTACTACTTTTCATCAGCACTATGAGATGGTGAATTAAATACTCGTAGATCTGTCAACTTTAGTCCTTGATGTGGCTTACACAATTTGAGTCCCCGAACATTCAAAAGCAAACTGTCTTCCCAATTCCTCCCTGAACCTATATCAGCTCTAAGATCCTTATCCAGCTTATTAACATCACCAACCTGATAATCATCTAAGCTAATCCTCAGGATCTCTTTTCGTGCACAATCCAATTTCTCACCATATCTATGTGGTATTTCTATTATGTGTTCCTGCCTCTTCGTTCCTTTTCCAAAACCTATCCAAGTGTATTTCCTCAAGAGAGGTATCATTTCCACACGCCAGACACATGCTGAAGCACAATGGAATGGACACTTATTGTGTTTGGGGCCACCCAGCATGTTTAAACACCCTTCCTATGTTTGAAGAATTTCCCATAGCTCGCTTAGCCTGTTTAGTTAGGAATCAAGAATGTGGCCAGGGCCAGATCCTGGTTTTGTGGGGCTTGAAGCTAGTACAATTTAGGAAGTCTCCTTCAAGAAAAAGCAACAAAATCATGAATTTAAAATTAGGTTTAAAAATTAAGTGCTTATTTCAAATTAGAAAAAAAAACAAAGCAAATTACAAATTTTAAGAAGTTGAGTAGTACCACAACCGTCACAAATCTAGAAAACTAATATCATTTTAAAATTAATTGTCTAGTGCACCTCTTCAATATTTTTTCTTTATTATTTTGCCTGTATACTCTTTGATTGCCTCTTCATGTGACAATGATTTTGTAATATTTTTTCTACAAAAGATCAGAAAGAGGTGTGCTTGCCTGGCTTGGTTGGTAAAGCACGTAACACTTATCTCAGGATTGCAAGTTCAAGCACCATGTTGGGTGTAGAGATTACTTAACAATAAAATCTTTAAAAATAAAGAATGGAAAGATACTTTAGTCTTTCCTTTAGCAAAGTTGATCAAAAAATTGTTTATTGATAGTTTAGAAAATTCTTTAAAGCGTCACAACTCATGGTTGGCAATGTCGTGAATATTTAGTAAGTGTGGTGGGGAAGACAGAGTTGCATTTATGGTGTCTTTCTTTTGCAAATTGTCCCCAAACCTATGACATTTCTTGAACTTTCCCAGGGACTTGGAAGGCCCTTGCTAGTTTTAAAGCGCCAGCCTCATCAGCGCCATGTTCATACCATCTCTGCATGCAGTTAGGCTTCACCAACCAGATACACTTGGAAAGATTTCATCCCAGAAGAAAGAAGTGCAGGAAGCAGGAGACTTTACAATCTGCCATTTCACAGGAATGACAGCAGAGGCATTGCTCTTCTAGAACCTGCTTGGTGAAAGTTCTTGTGTTGGGTCCCCGCCCAGCAGCAACAGTGCCCTCTCCCCTCCGGAGCCTCACAACATGATGTAGGCGTGGATCCCGGCTGCAGAGTGTCTGGGCCTGACTCTCCAGTCCCCTTCCAGATTCTATGAGGTACCAAACATGCTTTTTTTTTTTTTTTTTTTACTTTTTTTAATGTTTATTTATTTTTGAGAGACAGAGAGAGCGAGTGGAGGAGGTGCAGAGAGAGAGGGAGACACAGAATCTGAAGGAGGCTCCAGGCTCTGAGCTGTCAGCACAGAGTCTGATGAGGGGCTCAAACTCACCAACTGTGAGATCATGACCCGAGTTGAAGTCAGACGCTTAATAGACTGAACCACCCAGGCGCCCCCAAACATGCTTTATTAAATTTAAATTACTTTTGGGGTGCCTGGCTGGCTCAGTCAATGGAGTACACCACTCTTGATCTTGGGGTTGTGAGTTAGGTTAGAGATTACTTAAAAATAAAATATTAAGGGGTGCCTTGGTGTCTTAGTCAGTTAAGCATCTGGCTCTTGGTTTCGGCTCAAGTCATGATCTCGGGGTTCGTGGGTTCAAGCCCAGCATCAGGCTCCGTGCTGACAGTGCAGAGCCTGCTTGGGATTCTCTCTCTCTCCCTCTCTTTTTGCCCCTCCCCTGCTTGTGCTCTCTCTCTCTCTCTCAAAATAAATAAACATAAAAAACATTAAAAATAAATAAATGAAATCTTAAAAGAAAATTAAAACAATAAATTTAAATTACGTTTTTCTGTCTAGCCTAGTGAGGGTAGTTTCTGTTTGCAAAGGCAAATCCTGACTAATACCTGTGAGAGTGTGCTCTACAAAGCTCTACAGGGCTGAGGCATCATGAGCCCCAATCCAAGGACTGAAAAGTGAATCCAGGCAGAGTGCACAGGAAAAAAACTAGTGTCCAAATGCTAGAAGTGTAAGGATGAAGGTCAAATGCGTGGGGCACAGAGTTGAAGGCAGAAGTCGGGAAGCCAAGAATCTATCAGTGGAAAGAGATGAAAGCAAAAGAAATTGAGAAAAAGCAAAGAGAGATAGATCAAGACTTCATGTGATAGGCCTGCGGTTGGGTGGTAGGTAAGAGGGTCAGGGGGCCTTGAAAAGGGATAGGAGGCCGGCCAGCACTTTAACTCAGGCTTCATTAGCTCACACTTGGAAACACAAAAATCTTCTAACCTCCTCCCACCTTGTTTTCTGCCCTGCAGTAAGTTGTTCACACAAATAATCACTTGCAGCCATTGTCATTGCCCTACTTAAAAATAAAATCAATTGTAGCTCCCCGTTGCCCACAGAGCATCACAGAACTCATTAGCCCGGCATTTCTGACTCTCATCTAGGTCAGTCCATTTCTCCTGCTTAGTCCTCATTAATCTTCTCATACTATCTACTAGAGCCACATTTAATTCCTTGGTGTTTCCTAGACATGCATTTCATTTTCCCGTGTGCATGCTGCTCTTTCTGCCTGGGTAGCCCTCCCTGTCACTTCTCAGCCATCCAAATCCCCTTGTCTTTCAAAGTAGCTCAAATGCCACATTTTTTTTGACAGCAACATTCCTTCCCCTGGCACTTAACATTGACTGCCCTTCTCATGGGACTTTTGCTTTCATTCTTGTATGATAGTTACTTAGAAACTTACTTCCTCTAAGAAGCCATAAACTCACTTTGATCAGAATTCATGGCACAATGCCTCGTATATTACAGGTACCCCAAATAGTGTGGAACCAAGAAGCAAATGAAGCAACTCCTGACACATAATTTTTGGTAGAACTTAAGCCAGGTGATGGTGACCTAAGGTGTGGGGGGAGAAAAGCAGGTGCTATATCAGACCAGGGAGTTGGAGTCACAGCTCTATAAGTGACAAATGAAGAATCTTTTGACATGTGGCCTAATCATGCACAGCCACTGGTGCTATAGAGATAATAATTCTGATAGATTAGGATTGTTTTGAGAAGTAAGTAAGGTTCTAGAAGGCACTGAATACAATTCCTGTCACAAAAGAGATGCCAACTCAGTATTAGTGATTTTCCTCCCCCTTACTCTCCCCTTCAGACTTAGCATCTCTAATTTCACACATTGTTCCCCCCCACTCACAACTTTTATTTTCTGGTCTGTTCATCCATCTTCATTTGATCAGTATTACTCTTCCTTTTTTAATGTTTATTTATTTTTGAGAGAGAGCGAGCGAGCAAGCGGGGGAAGGGCAGCGAGAGGGGGACAGAGGATCCGAGGCAGGCTCTGTGTGCAGCAAGCCCAATGTGGAGCTCAAACTCATGGGCTGTGAGATCATGACTTGAGCCGAAGCCAGACTCTCAACAGACTGAGCCACCCAAGTGCCCCTTATCAGTATTACTCTTAAAAATTTGACTAAGATACCTCAAATGTGAGCTGATCAGATCACAGAACAGTGGGAATAATTCTTGGCGCGATCTTGAAACTGTATTTCCATTTTTGCAGCACAACCTAGCTATGTCATACTTTGACAAATTTTAAACCTGTGATTAAGTAAAACCTTCAGATCTTTTTAGAGCAAACCACCTCCAGGTCACATGTCCATTTGATACTTGAACCTAAATGCAAATGCTTACACTTATCTCTGTTAAATTTCAACTAATTTATCTAAGGCCAGAATCTTACTTTACCAAAACCATTTCCAGCCTTGGTTTTAATAATCATTCAGAAAGGTATGGGAGGAGGCTGGGGGAGGAATAGTAAGCAATAACTTCAGAACATTCTCCTTACTCTTATTTAATGATTGCAAAATAAACACCTCCCACAGTGATCTGTAATGCAGGGCAGCAGTTTCGTCCATGTGAAGGGGAAAAAAATGAGTTTTGCACTTTTCTTCTCCCAGTCATAGCCACATGAGTAATTATGCTTCAACAACCTGAATAACAGAAATATAAATTTTTAGAGATCACCTTAAGAAAAATGAAAAAAGATGACATTCCTTTCATTTCTCAAATAGAATTATTTCATTTTAATTAAACACTGCATTTTTGTACCAGTCCCACTGTCTCCAAATTTTGATTAGCAAGTAATATTCTTGCTCTATTATAAAAATCTAAGAAAGTTAAGTTTCTCAGATTCTGTGGAAATGAAATTATATTTCTTTGACAGCATGTTAAACAAATAAAGCGATCTAAACTTCAAATCTTTTATTGAGGTTCTTTTGGTTCTTTTGCTTAACTTCCCTATATAGGAGCCATATGTGATGTTTTTCCTTATCAGAACTTTATTGGAAATATTCTTGGGAGATTTCTAATTTCCCCTACCAATGTAAATCCTACATATATCAAGCATACTTTTAAAGGGAGGGATGTTGAGGGGCACCTAGGTGGCTCAGTGGGTTAAGTGTCCAACTTCTGCTCAGGTCATGATCTCCCAGTTCATGAGTTTGAACTCCTCATTTGGTCTGCACTGACAGCTCAGAGCCTGCTTGGGATACTTTCTCCCTCCCCATCTCTCTGCTCCTTCCCCACTTACATGTGCACATGTGCACAAGCTCTCTCTCTCTCTCTCTTTCCAATATATATATATATATATATATATATATATATATATATATATAT
>CM053577.1:100238337-100329722 GCA_028646485.1 Cryptoprocta ferox | reverse complement strand
TGTGTGTGTGTGAGAGAGAGAGAGAGAGAGAGAGAGAGAGAGAGAGAGAGAGAGAGCAGAAGGGGCAAAGAGAGAGGGAGACACAGAATCCGAAGCAGGCTCCAGGGTCTGAGCTGTCAGCACAGAGCCTGACTCAGGGCTCGATCTCATAAGCCATGAGATCATGACCTGAGTGGGGGTCAGATGCAAAACCAACTGAGCCACCCCTTCTTTTTTTTTAAGTGTTTATTTATTTAACATTAAAGAGAGAGAGCACAAGTTCAGGAGGGTCTGAGAGAAAGGGAGGGAGAGAATCTTAAGTAGGTTTGGTGCTCAGTGCAGAGCCCCCCATGGAGCCTGATCCCATGACCGTGAGATCATGACTTGAGTAGAAATCAAGAGCCAGATGCTCAACCAACGGAGGCACAGGTGTCCCTGTGTATCTGTCTTTCTTCACTGGCTTTTGTTTATATATCACCACAGCTTCAACAGCTTCATAAAACTCAAATAATGTTCAAGTGGGTGGTGTGTTTTTTGATAGGAGACAGGTGGATTTGGGGTAAGCATGAGTCTTTGTTGTTGCTGAAGGTGATGGTGTTTCATGCCTACCAGGTAGATTACATTCCAGGGACTGAAATAAACTAGGACACAGATAGATTGTACTAATATAATAAGTAGCTTGTGTTTGGGGCTTCATGGTTTTTTCAATATACTTTTCCTCATTGAATAACATTAATGTTGTTATTTAGCATTCTCCTGCCAGCTCTGGAGAGGGCCTCCGAGTCCCTTATGCCTGAACCAGCAGCATCAGCATCACCTAAAAACTTGTTAGACATCCAGAATCTCAGCTGCCCCCTTCCCAAATGCTGAATCAGAATCTGCATTTCAGTAATTCCCCTGCACGATGTAAGGGTCGGTACAGTTCGAGAAGCTCTGACCTAGGGAACATTTACATCTTTTACTCACCAGATGCCTAGACTGTTTTGAGATGTCTTTCAATTTAGAGACTTAGTTCAAGACTCATAACATGCAGGATAAGTTTACTAGCTCTGCTCGGTGATGTACGTTAGTGATCTTTTACTAACTCTGGACGCACTAGGTTTACTGAATGGGAGTAGACAAAGGTATTGTTTTTCTCTTCACCATACTTGTGTCAAGATATTCAGAAGGTTTTGCTACTCTTTGAGCCTCTCGGTCACGTACAAAATTATGAAATCTTTCCCAACCAGTAATACAAGAGATCAGGTTGTTAAGGGCAGTAATGGGATCTGCTTTTGCTCCTTTTTCTTAAAAAGTTTACAAGATTGTGGTTAATGGTGTTGAGATGCATTTGTTCATTACTCTGTCACTTGTTTATCACTTATCTGGGACCTGCTACTCACTAAGAAGTTTTTGGTCAATAGATAGCTTTACATCATTTTGTTATTCATATATTGTTATACTCATATTGGATTGTTAGTAACTCAGAAATGAAAGAAATACTATGAAGTTTTTGGTCAATAGCTTTACATCATTCTGTTATTCATATATTGTTATACTTTTACTCATATTGGATTGTTAGTTAATAACTCAGAATCAAAAGAAATACTAACAATAAAGTACAAGATTATCAATGAGAACCATAAGCAGGACACTAATTCTCCAAGCCTCAGGTTGGTCCTCTCCAGATCCATCAGATACAGTCATCAAATCAAATTCTTAAATAGTACATCCACATGTACTGATTTTTTTTTTAAATCAAACTTAAATACAAAACCATTGCAAGGATTATTGCCATCAAGATTTTTCGATTACTGGACATGAATACTCCCACATGTGTCATTTGCAGGAAGGCTCTTACAACCTCTCTTACCTCATCATTTGTAAACAAAACTCAAAAGAAAAGAGAGTGGTTGATTATTTTTTTAAGTGGAAAATGCAAAAATTCAAAACACCAATTTATAAGAGCATTTATCAATTTTTGATGCCCTAACAGTTAAATTTTTCTCCAAAGTAAATATAATATGCCTTTTAAAATGTATTTGTTGGAAAGTAAATATTCCTTATAAAAATAAAGTGATCTAATAATTATCTAATTATCTAATAATCATTTAATTAATTTAATTATTAGATAATTAGATAATTCCTATTTGTTAAATAGGAAAAGACTGGATATCTTTACATATGATGACTCTTATTAAGGAATATATACAATGAAATGAGTTTCCTAATACAGTATTAAATACTATGTATGCTGACCTAAAATACAATATTTTAAATTTAAAACCTCTTCTTTAGTATTTGAGTTTTGTTTCTTAAAAAGTCTGTAGTGCTGTGGTTATGGGACCCAGATTCACTTGTTTATTACTTTGTTACTTTGTTTATCACTCATCTGAGACCTGCTACCCATTATAACACATTATAACAATTTGTATTGTATCATAGAAAAAGGTGAGACTATTTTTTTATTTTTCGGTGAGCTCTTTGTCCAATGTAGGGCTTGAACTCACAACCCCAAGATCAAGAGTCTTATGCTTCACCAACTGAGCCATCAGGTGCCCCGGGGTGAGATTATTTTTAAATTCATTTTTAGGTAATCATTTTAAATTCAAGTTTAGGTAATCATCTATTACTGTCAAAAGAGTTTGAGGTCCAAAAACATTGAATAAGTTGAAGTAAGTGCAATTTGCTAGGGTGTCTTCCATCTTCTTTCAAATTCTCTTACTTTTCAAATACGTTGGGCCTTCCTGCTGTTTCCACACTACTCCCTGTGAAAATCTGCCGTCCTGGAATTTGCTGATAAATTTACACCCAGATAAGACCAAGGCTTTTAGTGCTGTTTGGTGTTAGCTTGTTTTAATAAGAAGGAAAATCTCAGATACTATTAGAACCCAAAGTATTGAGAATGAACTGAGCATGCACTTTGATAGGTTGGGAAAACTTGATGCTACCTTTGAAGTCACCTGCCTGCTTCATTTACTTGTAAGTCCTGTCTAGCTGCAAAATGTTTCTAATGTTTAGAAGATGATTCAGCATATCAGTAGTATCAATGTCAGCATGCTGCAGACCTCTCTTTGTCCTTGACTCTACTAGAGATGTTTACATTAGTGAAGACCCATTTCCGACTTTCAGGTGGCATGAAACTGATAGAGTAAGTGGGTTGAATGGCAGTGAATTATAATCCAAAAGAAATGGATTGCTAAGAGCCGAATTTCACTTTTAATGGGGACAAAATGAATCACATTCGAAACCGCAAATCCTACTACACCAAAGGAAAAGATGGGTACAATGCAGTCACTGAAAGTGCTTATTGCTTCATTAATAGAAGTAGAGGGTCTAAAATGGTGGGTGGTAGATTTTTCTCTTCTGTACTACTCAGGACATCTGATGCATTTAAAAAGTTTGTTGTAAAACCTGGAATGGAGGCTATCAACCAGGAGGGGAAAAACATATAAAACACATCCACTGGAATGGGCTGAAGGAACTGGTGGTGTCAAGCTTGGAAAAGTGGAGACTCAGGAGTAAGATGCACCTTCACATTTTTTAAAAGTAATCTCTACACCTGATGTGATGCTCGAACTCACAACCCCAAGATCGAGAGTCATGTGCTTCACTGACTGAGCCAGCCAGGTGCTTCCCTCTTCACATATTTAAAGGGATCAATGAGCAAGGATTAGACTTATTCTGCCAGGTCCTAGAGTAAAACATAGTAATATAAATAACTATCATTCCGAGGCAACTCTATCATTTAAAGAAAGGTTTCTTTGCCTCAAGGAGTAGCTAATTCCCAATTAAAGGTAGGCTTGAAGGATAGACTCAATTCTACTTGACAAGCATAGCTTCAAGAACCAGATTAATAGTTGGGCTGAATGCCTTTAGGGCCCCTTTCAGCTGTGAAACCCTGCCACATTTCTACTACAAAATTACAGGGACAAGGCAGCTAAAATAATCAGAGTAATCAGAAAATGTAGGTTTACATGGTATTTCTAAGTCTTGGGTAAATTTCTTGATCGCCTGCATAGTACTTTGAGATTTCTATTAAATCATTTTCTATTTCCAGAACACTCAAACTGAATTTTTGCTTCATATTAGCAAATAGACACGCTTGATAATTCTTCACACTAGGATACTTTTTGGTGACAAACTTCTGCTTTTATAATGCAGATAAAAAATTGCCATACTTCCTCCCTTCAAAATTTCTCATCCATCAATATATTGTTTATAGTAATAATAATCTTTAAAAAATATTAAGGTTTATTTATTTATTTTGAGAGAGAGAGAGAGAGAGAGAGAGAGAGAGAGCACAGGCAGGGGAGGAGCAGAGAAAGGGAGAGAAAGAATCTCAAGCAGTCTCTGTGCTGTCAGTGCAGAGCCTGATGAGGGACTCAAACCCACAAACTGTGAGATCATGACCTGAGACAAAAATCAAAAGTTGGACACTGAACTGACTGAGCCACCTGGGTGCCCCTGTAGTAATAATCTTTGATGTCAAAGGTTATTGGTTTCACTGACTTTATTGTGTTAATAAAGATACAGACCAACTTTATCACATTATTTCTGAGTAAAGTAAAACAATGTGCTGATGTAAGGAAAATGATAACTTTTGTGTAACAGATTTAATGTGTGTCACATTTAAGGGAGAGCTGCCTTTCACTATTATGAATCTTGAGTCAAGAATGGTTACTTTGCACACTTACAAAGTGTTTACTATGCGTCAGACAGTGTCCTGAGGCTTAAAAAATATCAGTTCATTTGATCCTCAGAACATTAAAAGGTATATACTATTATCATGACCATGTTATTAAAGAGGCACATAGTGAGGTCAAGTAACTTGTCCAAGGTCACCCAGGCAAGAAGTATCCCAAGTGCCTCATACGATGGCAGTAAGTCAGCCCTCATGGTCACAGTACCCTAGCTTTTGTCTCTTCTAGCCAAAACCAGGCCAAAATCTCTTCTGAGGCATGCTTCAAAACTAATTTTATTTCTCCTCTATTTCATTAAAATTAACGTTTCTGGTGCATGTATTTCAGCCAGCTAAGGAAAAACAGAAATCTGATTGAAATGAATGATACTAAGGGGCATTAAACCATGAATAGATAGAAGCTGGCTGAAAATGGCGCGTGGATTTTTACCTTGCTACTTTGCAATAGTTTCAAAATTTAGGAGGGCCAACTTCAGGGTATAGCAGAGGGACCGAAATGCCAACAGTCTAGCTCTGCTTTTCTATATCAGGGTTGTCTATAAATTTTCGTTTGGAAAAAAAAAGGAGATTCCACTGCTTAAAAATAATAATAAATAGAACCACTGCCCTAATGAACTTGCCGGCTCTTCTGCCCCTCCCTTACCTGTCATCGGACACATTCCCTCCACCACCTCCCCTATAAGGAAGCTCTTAGGGGCTCGCAAAACAGAGCACAGCGCCTCTGTATGCAAAGAACTTCAGGAGGAGTTTCAGGAAGTAATTTTTTTAAGTTTTTATTTAAATTCCAGTTAGTTTATTTAATTCCAGTTATACAGTGTTATATTAGTTTCTGGTGTACAATATAGTGATTCAACTCTTTCATACATCACCTAGGACTCATCACAAGTGCCCTCCTTAATCCCCACCACCTATTTTTTTATGTTTATTTATTTATTTTGAGAGAGAGAGAGAGAGAGAGCGAGAGCACAAGCAGGGGAGGGGCAGAGAGAGAGAGGGAAAGAGAGAATCCCAAGCAGGCTCCACCCCAGCAGTGCAGAGCCCAACATGGGGCTCCATCTCACGAATCCAGAGAGATCACAAACAGAGCTGAAATCAAGAGTCAGATGCTTAACCAACTGAGCCACCCAGCCTCCCCCAATCACCTATTTAACCCATCCCCCTACCCCTCACTCCTCTGGTAACCATCAGTTTGTTCTTTATAGTTGAGTCTATTTCTTGATTTGCCTCTCTTTGTTTTTTTCCCTTTGCTTGTTTGTTTGGTTTCTTAAATTCCACAGGTGAGTGAAATCATATGGTATTTGTCTTTCTTTGTGACTCATTTCACTTAGCATAATACTGTCTAGCTCCATCCATATCATTGCAAATGGCAAGATTTCATTCTTTTTATGGCTGAGTAATATCCCATTGTGTGTGTGCGCGCGCGCGTGTGTGTGTGTGTGTGTGTGTGTGTGTGTGTGTATCTTTTTTACCCATTCATCAGTCAATGGACACTTGGGCTACTTCCATAACTTGATTATTGTAGATAATAGGGGTGCATGTATCCCTTTGAATTAGTATTTGTATTCTTTGGGTAAATACCTAGTAGTGCAATTGCCGAATCATAGGTCTTTCTGTTTTTAACCTTTTGAGGAACCTCCATACTTTTTCTCAGAGTGGCTGCACCAGTTTGCATTTCTACCAACAGTGCATGAGGGTTCCCCTTTCTCCGTATCCTCGCCAACACTTGTTGTTTCTTGTGTTGTTGATTTTAGCCATTCTGACAGGTATAAGGTGATAGCTCATTGTGGTATTAATTTGTATTTCCCTGATATTGAGCATATTTTCATGTGTGTGTTGGCCATCTGGATGTCTTCTTTAGAAAAATGTCTATTCATGTCTTCTGCCCATTAACTGGGTTATTCATTTTTTGAGTGTTGTTTTATTTATTTTTTAAAAATGTTTATTAATTTTGAGATAGAGAGCACCAGTGGGGGAGGGGCAGAGAGAGAGGGGACAGAGGATAGAAAGAGAACTTCATGCTGACAGTGGCAAGCCCAATGAGGGGCTGGAACTCATGAACTGTGAGGTCATGACCTCAGCCAAGTCAGACGCTCAACTGACTGAGCCATGCAGGTGCCCCTTGGGTGTTGAGTTTGATAAGTTATTTATATATTTTGGACACTAACCCTTTATTAGATACGTTATTTGGCAAATATCTTCCCCCATTCCATAGGTTGCCTTTTAATTTTGTGGATTATTTCCTTCGCTGTGCAGAAGCTTTTTATTTTGATGAGGTCCCAAGAGTTCTTTTTTGCTTTTGTTTCCCTTGCCTCCAGAGATCAGGAAGTAAGTTTGAGCAGATGCTTTCAGCCTCTCAGCAATGTGAAATCACACCGCAGAGGTGACTATCTCGACAACAGGATATTCCATTTGATACTTGGTGCCAACAGCCACATTTCCCAGCAGCCTGGCTTTAAAAATGATTGACAAAGCAAAACTTTTAATACTGAGCAGAACAGGAAAGTCACCAGCCCCTTCTATGCTTCCACAGAAACATTCCTCCTGTCCACCTAAGAAAAATCTGAGTCATCGGGGGGCTGGGATGCCTTGGCCCCAGGCAGGTGGCCCTTCTCCTGCTTCCTGTCGTTCTTGCTGTTAACCGGCTGAGATTGTATCTGAAAGTGTCTACAACCACTTTGGTGGAGTCGGATTTCTGGTCACGGGTCAGATCTCTGCTTGAAGCAGTTTCTTCCTCCACACCCAGTGAATTCTCCAAGGAATCATGAGTATACATGCAGGTTTCTAAAGTCACATATCGGGGTATTGAGAGCAGTGGAGAAATGCCTTTCTGGTTCTAGTCAACGATTAACTTTTGAAGGCAGCTTTTCTACAGCGTGTGTGTGTGTGTGTGTGTGTGTGTGTGTAGGACATAGAGGACGCATTTTAAGTATTTCTACACAAAGTTACATACTGCTTTTCCTGATCAATAATGACCCAATTCCATTGGGTCTAGTTCTATTGACTATCATTGAGTCAATAGTAATGTGAATGAATTCCAGAGATCTGCTGTAAAACACAATGCCTATAGTTAACAATAAGGTATTATGCACTTAAAATGTCATTGAGAGGGTCAATTTTATGTTACCATAAGAAAAAAAGGTGAGGAGAACATAAGGAAATTTTTGGAGGTGATAGATATACCTGGATTGTGGTGATGGTAACAAGAATATATATGTATGTCCAAACTAACTAAATTGTACACACTTATGTGCAGCTTTTTCTATACCAACTCTTTACCAATAAAGCTGGAAAAAAAGAATGAAGTCCCATTTTCCCAGAAACCCCTTAACTGGTGTAGAGAGGAATTCAGCATACCTACTCCCAGATGCTGCACTGTGGTCAACAGCTGACTCGGTAGTTTTCCGTGTACTCCTTTAGCCCTTGGGAGTCCATGGGTCAATTCAGTGACATATGCCCAAAGGAATCAACAACTCGATTACAGTTAGAGCTGTATGCCACATTTCCCAGAGAGAAAGCCTCAGGTTACCATTTCTACTCAATTCCTACTGATAGATTTCATTCGATATTACTAACAGCGAGACTCACATCACTATATACACTGGAAACATGGTTTGAGCCTATGGGAAAGCAGATTTCATCAAGACCTTTATAATAAAGGTTTTACATGTGCTTGATGATTATTAAATGCATACGTCCAGCAGATTTGCCCTCTCTTAAATTTCAGTTCCTCATTTCAACTGAATTTCAGACTGCTATTAGAAAGACCAGCTACCAACCCCAATGTTGCATAAATCAACTCAATATCTTCCCCAGCCAAAATACCACTTCCTCTGGATTCCCCATTTCTTTCCCTATTTCATTAAATAAAGCCTTTTTCTAGTCCCTAAGGTTCAGCATTATGTTTAATTGACTCCTCAAAATGTTTTAATGGTTTAATAGATTTTAGTTTTGTAAGACCATCCTACCTACAGTGGGATTGTGGTTCCTGCCTATAGAGTTCAGTCCAAATGGTCAGCTTTACCCAAGTGATTGATAATTGAAAGTCTTTTGTGTATATGTTAGTTAACTAGTCACACTAAGAAATGAGAAAGTAACAAATGAGAGGAAAATGCAGGGTAAAGAAAATATGTAACAGTAGAGATGATTTTTTGCCCACAAGTGATGTCAAAATAAGAAAACTAATATAAAAGAAAATCCAATAATTATCAATTACTGCTGCACCTAACTACACTCTTCCTCAACTAGACCAATAGAAAACACATTAATTTCAGCAATATTAATCAATGTGGTTACCCTGGTCTGTGGACCAGCTGTATCAGAATCATTAGAGATCTTTTTATTTGTATTTTAGTTTACTTTGTTTTGTTTTGCCCTTTACTATTTAAAAATTATTTAGTTATGGGTGCACCTGGGTGGCTCAGTTGGTTCAGCGTCTGACTCTTGATCTCAACTCAGGTCATAATCTTGCAGTTTGTGGGTTCAAGCCCTGCAACCCACTCTAGGCTGACAGCGTTGGCAGTGCAGAGCCTGCTTGGGATTCTCTCTCTCTGCCCCTCCCCTGTGTGCATGCTCTCTTTCTCTCAAAATAAATAAACAAATTTTTAAAAAAATATTTAGTTTTGAAAAACCAATACATGTGCAAAGTATCAATTTCAATAGCTATGAAGGACATACAGTGAAAATACAACATCTGTCCCATCCCAGCCTCCAACCATTCCAACCACTGTACTGGTTTCTTGTATTTCCTTCCAGAAATATACCATGAGTGCTCTTAGCAGGTATCTTGGTTAAGTTGCTTAATATCCATCCTTTAACCTCTTGCTATTATGCCTTCCTGTGTTGCAGAAGCTAGAAAACTAAAAATAACATCGCCCAGACTCCACTGTAACAAGAGTTCCTGATGTGATTTAGGTTCCTCTAATCAGATGCACTGGCATGACACTTGATTTTGAAACTGAGCTAAGTGAAGAGAGAGGGCAAGAGGCATCCATTCTGTTGGTGTGAATAATGGCAGAAGCCACACATTTCAGCAGCGTAGCACCAATTTAGCAGAGGCACCTTTCTGATGGTAGCGGAGGCGATGCCGCTTTTACAGACAAAAGCCTTACCCCCAGCCTATATATATATATATATGATTATATCAGTATTGTCAGCTTCCTGGTAACCTAGTTTTGCGCTGTGTTCTTTGGAAATGACTCCAGGAAGCTTAGCTGAAATCCAGTTAGTTATTCGACCACCAGTTCTGAGGCCATTGAAATAGGTTCATTTCTGCTTAAGCTAGCTGGAGTAATCCTTGCAATTGAATCTTGGCTTATAAAATGTATATAAATGTATCTACTACAATCGGGAGAATAACGGCCCTCCAAAATATTCATGTGCTAATCCTTAGAGCCTGTGAATATGCTACATTAAATAGCCAGGAAAAAAATTAAGATGAATTAATGTGGCTAATCAACTGATTTTAAAATAGGGAGAGTACCCTACTAGGTTATTCAGGTGGGCCCAATGTAATTACAAGGATCCTTAAAAGTAGAGGAAAGGTGTAGAAGTCAGTCAGAGGAAGATATGACTATTGAAAAATGATTGGAAGGATGCAAAGTTGCTGGCTTTGAGAATACAGAAAGGAACTACAAATCAAGAAAACTTCGGTGGCTTCTAGAAGCTGAAAAGTGCAATGAACTATATTGAGTACACAAAATAAATATTGCGATAGAGTTTGGAAAGAGCATTAAATCCTTGTTGTGCCGTAATTGTTTACAAGGTTTTAAATAACAATAGAAAGAAGAAAATAGAGATTATGTTTCTCTAATTGCATTTTTTTGTAGAAGTGTTGGGAATGTTGGCATTCATTGCATTAAATAAATAAGGTTTATGAAGTATATTTAATTTTTGTTAATTTCTTTCCAATGAAACAATTGATCTTTCAAGAGAAAAATTTCTTATTTGAGAATTCTTTTCATGCTTGATGAGAAATGAAAGGCAGGATATCAATCGTACCATTTCAATATTTCATGGAGAAGAAAAATATCAAAATCACACACAACATAATCTATATTATCTTCATTTAGATGTAGTAAATATTTTCAAGAAATTAAAAAAAAATGAGAAACAACCAATTTTCTCTTTAACCAAACAACAGAAAACGATTTAGAAAGAAGTCTTTGATAGTGAAAAGATATAATTATCTTTGATAATTTGTTAATCTATGAAGACACTGCTTTAGTCGATTACCATCGGAGAAGGAGAGAAGCTTGAAAACTTGGTGGCAATATTACAGCAGTGTCCTACCTGGGCAAAGCTAGTCTAAAAGTATTTTGGCCACCCAGTGACTATTGTTTTAACATTGTGAATCTGCATAACAATAACCATAAGAGCAATCCAGCAGGTAAGAGTGCTAAGAAATTATTGTTCCTGGGGGCGCTTAGGTGACTCAGTCGGTTGAGCATCCGACTTCTGCTAGGGTCATGTTCTCGTAATTGAGTTGGAGCCCCGCATCAGGCTCTGTGCTGACACCTCAGAGCCTGGAGCCTGCTTCAGATTCTGTGTCTCCCTCTCTCTCTCTCTCTCTGCCCCTCCTCCGCTCGTGCACTGTCTCTCTCTGTCTCAAAAATAAATATTAAACATTAAAAAAATAAAAAAAGAAGATTATGGTTCCTGCCCTATAAAACTAAACTAAAAAATTCAACTTGTAGAATTTTCAGTAAAATTGGAATAATAATTTTTAAGGAAGAATTGGCTTTTATTGATATATCATTTTCAAATGACTAACAAACTTATTCATTCACTATTCATAAAATAATTGTGTATTTTGCCCAATATCCATATGCAAAAAGTTTCCAAGATTGATGTATTTCTTGTTAAATTGGAATCATAATTTTTATTTTTTTAATTTTTTAAAAATTTATTTTAGAAAGAGAGAGAGAGAGACAGCAAATGTGAGCTAGGGAGAGGGCAGAGAGAGAGAGAGACAGAATCTCAAGTAGGCTCTGTGCTTAGTGCCTAGCCCAAAATGGGGCTTGATCCCACAACCCCGGGATCATGACCTGGGGGAAAACCAGGAGTCGATCGCTCAACTGACTAAGCCGACCAGGCGCCCCATAGAATAATAATTTTTAATGAAAAGGAAAAGTTCAGATTTGTTTGTTTATGCTATTATTTCAATTTATATGGTTATACACAGCTTTGATCATGAGTTCTGATGAAGAATGATTTTTAATTGTTGCAATTTAGTCAAAATATGTGTCTGGCAAACTTTTAATGCTCAGTCAGGCTTGGGAACAACATATTTACTGATTATTTCCATGTACCAGGTCCTGGCTAAACTGACAGTAGAAAGATAAATATCTGCACAAAGTTATACATGACGATTTACTAACAACTATGTTACCTAGCCTTGGGCTTGTTTTTGATATTGACTCACTCTTTCTTGTAGGGGCAAGGTCCTTCTGAAATTCTAAACATTTAAAACAGTTTATATTCTGAGGGTGAGTAATCAGGGTGAGAGGGAGTGTTTCTCACAATTTTATATTAAAACATTAAGAAATAGTGAAATACAAACATGGGTATAGATAGATCAGAGTCCAGAAATTGATCAAGTAGATATAGGATTAAGTATATGATAAAGGTTGCATTTCAAATCTGTAGGAGAAATCCGGATCACTGTTCTCAAACATTATGAAGAGCTAGTCATTGAAGGGAAAACAAGTCTTAATTCCAATATCACTCTATCCACCTTAAATCAAATTCAGGTAGTTCATCATAACTGAAAAAGTGATATTATACTGACTAGGGCTTTTACAGTTTGTGAAAATTCAGCAAGCTGTACATTTATGACAAATACTTCTGTGATTATATATTATTTATCAATAAACATTTTAAAACTGGATTAAATGATAGATTATTTTTATAAGTTTGGAGGAGAAAAAGTCTTCTAACTGTAACATAAAACTCAAAAAGTCATTAGAAAGAAATCAACGAGTTTAACTACATAAAAGTTTAAACCTTCTGAATGGCATAAAAACACTTCAAAAGTAAAACAAATGAACAAACATCAAGCAGGAAAAACATCTGTTAATACCCTTGTACAGACTCTATCAAGGCAGGATCCAATCAGCAAAAGAGATCTCTAAATATCTGAAACATAGAGAATCTTTTTTTTTAATGTTTTATTTATTTTTGAAAGATTGAGAGAGACAGTATGAGCAGGGGAGGGTTAGAGAGAGAGGGAGACACAGAACCTGAAGACAGGCTCTAGGCTCTGAGCTAGCTGTCAGCACAGAGCCTGATGTGGGGCTCGAACCAACGAACCGTGAGATCATGACCTGAGCGGAAGTCAGACACTCAACCAACTGAGCCACCCAGGTGCCCCATGAAACATAGAGAATCTAATATGGGAATTATTTTCATGGCCAATGAAAGAGGTAAAAAGCCAAAAGGAGGATGGTAAGCACCTCAGAGGTGACCAAGAGGAAAATGGAAGATGTGGTACTCCCAGACCCCCGTAGCCAAGGTCAACTAGCTGAAACCAAAACCATTCAGGCCTCTCTAGTGGAGACAGAAGCCAGAGGGACATAGTGGGTGCTGGACATAGTACTTGACCTGGATCATCCCTTCTTCTGGACCCCTGTGTTAGTCTTTGCTGCTATGACAAATGAACACAGGTTAAAACAATAAATATGTATTATTTTACAGTCTGGCATTCAGATGTCTGAAACAGGCCTCAGTAGGCTAAAAACAAGATATCAGCAGGCAGCATTTCTTTCTGGAGGCTCTAGAGGAGTATCTGTTTCCTTGGTTTTTCCAGCTTCTAGAAGCTACCTGCCTTGGGTCATGGCCCCTTCCTTTATCTTCAAAGAGAGCAATGACTGGTTAAGTCCTTTTCATACTACCATCTTTCTGGTTCTTGAACTTTAAGCACCCTCTTCCATTTTTAAGGATCCTTGTGATTATATTGGACCCACCTGGATAAACCAGGATGTTGTCTTATTTTAAGGTCAGCTGACTTGCAAACAATTCCATCTGCAACCCAAATTCCCTCTTGTCATGTAACATAACAAGTTCTTCTAGGGATTACAACCTAGGTGTCTTGGAGAGGCCATTATTCTGGCTTTCACACCTTCCAATCTTCCACCAGGGCCTCTCCTTGCCCAAACTCAGCTAGAAGCCAACTGGGAAAGCAGTGTGCATGGGTCAGCACCTCATGTCTCTCTATTCACCATTCACACCAAGGGGAAAAGGAAAAATGGAGCTAAGGGGAAATGGATAACAGAAAAATTCCTAATATTCCTAGGGGGGAAAAAAGAAGAGTTCTTAGAAATCAATGAGAAAATGATAAATAACAAAAATAGAAAAATAAACCAAGGATATGGCTTGGTGGGTTGGCAATTTTTAGACGAAGAAATAAAAGTAGTCAATCTACAAAAATTCTCAGCCTCGATATAAATTCAAACAGGGAACATTATTTCTCCTATCATATGGACTAAATTCAAAAGATTATTAATATTCAGTTTTGGTAGCTGTATAAACTGTTGAAAATGAGTAATTGGTGCAACATTTTTTAGATGGCTTTTGATTTAGAAATTCCACCTCTATGAAAAATTTCACACAAGTGTTATGTACAAAAATGTTCACTGAGGTAGTATTCACTCTACCAAAAAATAACACAACCTGGAAATAATTCAAAAAACCATTAGTACAGACTTGGTCATGGTTGGGAAAGAAATGGAAGGCACATTTGAAGCAATGCCTTGATAGGGAAATAAATACATTGGCATGGGAATATGCCTGTTGATGGATTGAAAAAGCACAATTGCAGAGCAGTATGTGTAGTATAATTATAAGCCATTTACATGTAGGAACATGAACAAAAATTCTGGTTAATATAAACCACACTGTTAATAGTGGTTGTTCTGAAATGCAGGATTCTTTGGGACTTTCACCTTTCAGTTTACACATTTTTGTATTGTTTGAATTTGGTACAATAAGTATTTTTTATATAACCAGAAGAGGTGCATAAAAATGTGGATATGATTAAATATGAATTTAAGAATAGGCCAATTTTAAAATTTATATTGGATTATTTGCTTTCAATTTATCCATCCTGTGTCTTAGTTAAAACATTCTCCCTTCAACATGAATAAAGAAATGAATGAAAGAATGAATGAATAAGAGAGTTTCCCTCTCAGGCCTCTTACTGTCTGACACTCTCAATAAATTTGTTTAGAGAGTTCCTCTTTCTTAGGGTCTTCCCCCACAAAGGAAACCATCCCCACTTGCTTTCAATTCCTGTCTCTACAAAGTGTCTGCTATGAAGTTCCTTTCCCTTTGATTTTGGTTTAAATAATATTCTAATAGACCCATTAACTAACTAACACTGTCATTTGGGGAAGAGAGATCCATTAGAAATGGTAATTCTAGGGCACCTGGGTGTCACAGTCGGTTAGTTGGAATGGGTCAGGTCATAATCTCACTGCTTGTGAGTTTGAGGCCCTCATGGGGCTCTGTGCTGACAGCTCAGAGCCTGGAGCCTGCTTCGGATTCTGTGTCTCCCTCTCTCTCTGCCCCTCCCCTGCTCGCATTCTCTCTCTCTCTCTCTGTCAAAAATAAACATTAAAATTTTTAATTAAAAAAAAAAAAAGGGAATTCCTACAAGGCTGTTTCTATTGGCATAATATCCTGTCCCTCCGTTTCGTCTTTTAACAAAACCCCTGCTGTGTGGTGAGCACATCTCTGTGCCTTCCAAATGTTTTGTTTAATTGGATTCCGAAACATTGAGCCTGTCTCCAAATTCTGGGTTCTCGTTTCTAACCTCATTTGAGGTAAAACTGCTCACAGGTAGTGAGTGACTAACTTCCTAATCAGCAGGTCATGACTTTTTTGCCCACAACCTTGTAGTGTTGTAACAGGCTGGTTTTCTTCATTCTTTGTACACTCTTTAGGGGTGAGAGGTAAGGTTTGAAGAACACGGTGGTGAACTCCTGATGGAAAGAGAGCATGCGCGCATGCGTACAAGCGCAACTCGACTCTCCACAGAGGCGGGGCTGATGAAACCCAGACTTCACCTTTGGGAGTGGCTGCTTTGGGGCGGACTATGGGGTAGATAAGACTGTTTCAGCATTTCTCTCCCACTGTCAGCATTTATTTCACTACTCTCTCCCACTCTAGAATTCTTAGAAAAAATTACGACCTTGTAATAAAGAGGATGTATTTATTCTGAATATACTTCTTCAGATTTTTTGAGGTAACATTTCTAAGAAATTCAAGTATGTAAAAATTAACTTAAAACTATTTCTTAATTGTTTATCCAGCTGTCTTCACTGAAAAGAAATAAGGGACCACTGAGTTAAGCAGATATCTTAGGTAATCACATCTTGGCTAATCATCTCCAAAAAGAGTTTGTTTCAGAGTGGCGAATAACTTAAAAGACAGCATTCATAAGAAGGAAAATCTGATCTAATCACCAAAGAAGTAATTCCTTGATTTGAATTTGAATTTCCTTGTCTCAAAGACATAGAGACATAATTTCATGGTGTCTTTCTATGGTTAAATTTAGGACATAATTATCCAGTACCTCCTGTGTGTTAATAGCCGGCAAGACTGCAGAACATAGGGAGGACATAGTTCCAGTCTTCAAGGACATCACCATGGTAACAGGAAATGAAAGTTGGATGATACTAGCTATATTACAAAAGAGAGCACACCAGATGTCCTAGGAGAAGTATAAGGACAATGCTTACGAAGAAGGGGAGTACACTTTTAAGAAAGGAGTCATGTAGCAGGTCGCATATGAGAAGTAATACAGATGATTTGTATTGTGTACTTGGGAAATGCAGCTTCCTTCCGTACACCGTAAGTTCCTCGATGGTAGGAGCCATGCCTCCTTCATCACTTCTCTACCCATCTATACAAGCACTTTGTACAGTACTTGGCACAGAGTAGGTCTTCAATGAATGCTTAAAGATGGGGAAAGAAATTGACATCAAGTATCTACTCTGTGCCTTTCCTGGTTGATCTATACAACAGATCTTTGAAGAAAGGTTCCTTTAGATACTCCTCCTACCTCTTTCATCCTCTTTTTAAAAAATTAGTTTATGTATTTATTTTTTAAAGTAGGCTCCCTGCCCAATATAGGGCTTGAACTCACAACCGGGGGATCAAGAGTCAGATGCTCTACTGACTGAGCCAGCCAGCTGCCCCATCTTTGCTCCTCCTCTTTAAACAAAAGAAGAAATCATGCCTTGAGGAACAAATGGACTTGAGATAAGTTGGAACATTAGCTATGGAATTAGTGCTGTGTTTAAGCACAGCCTCTGCCACTTAATATTTATGTGAACTTAGGCAAGGTTAATTACTGGCCTTAGTCTCCTGCTCTTTTAAATGGGGATGATAATACTATGACTTATAGCCTTGCAATGAGGATCACATCAGATGAGATATATGAAGTGTGTAGGTCATTTCCCAAGACTTAAAATGGTCAGATGATGTTAGCTCTTATTAATGTTGCTGTTGTTGCTAATATTGTGAAACAAGAAATATTACCTACTTCACTGATGTATTTTAAGAAACACATTGAGATTATGTACTATTAATGGGTAAAAAAACAGTTAACTCAAAATAGTCTTAGTGAGGTCCAAGGTTATTCTGTGAAAAGATATTTAATGGTGGGGAGGGTGATTAGGAGCTCAAGGAGGCTACTTTACTAGACTGGGAAGACTGGATTGACAATCCCAGGACAGTGTTAAAGAGTTAGAGGAAAAGGGTGGGGAAGGAAGAATGGAAAAAGGAGGAAGATATAGTCTGGGAAACTAAAGGTGGAGAAAAGATAGGCCAAATATAAAATTATGAAGAGTCCAAATCAGAGACATGACTATCAAGAGATAAAAAGGGGACAGAGTCCATGTTGAAGAATTGGTTCTGTAAAGCAGGTAGACAGTGTGTGCAGGAGATTATTTAGGACGACTAGGTTCCCTGGTTGTACACTGGAGGTATTAGTACAAGCCTCAGGAGCGAGAGGGGAGAAGAGTACTATGTTTCACTTAACTTGTCCTCAGATGCTTA
This sequence comes from Cryptoprocta ferox, assembly GCA_028646485.1. Taxonomy (NCBI): domain Eukaryota; kingdom Metazoa; phylum Chordata; class Mammalia; order Carnivora; family Eupleridae; genus Cryptoprocta; species Cryptoprocta ferox. The sequence goes on along the minus strand of CM053577.1, from coordinate 100,312,006 downwards.
AGTAGATTCGAGGAAAGGCAAAGCTGGGCAAGGAGATGTGGGTGGGTGGACAAGGAGATTGAGAAGGGCTGCTAGGAGCCATGTATAGAACGTAGTGTGGTGGGGGAGTGGTAAGACCTGTCCCAGAAACCAGCAGAATGGAATGTGAGCTCTCAGAAACATGCCAAGAAGAACGTCTTGGTTAATGAGCTTCTTTTGCTTTGGCAGGCATTTAATTCTGGGCATCAAAATAATATCAGAACAGGTGGTTTAAGAGTTCCAGTGTCAGAGGGGACATGACCTGCATTGTCATCTGCGCAATTAAGGAAGTTATAAGGGATCTGAAATAAAATTTCCGCTTCTTGGGGCACCTGGGTGGCTCAGTTGGTTGAGCGTCTGACTCTTGATTTTGGCTCAGGTCATGATCTCACGGTTCATGAGATCAAGCCCCACACTGGGCTCTGTGGTGACACCATGGAGCCTGCTTAGGATTCTCTCTCTCCCTCTCTCTCTCTCTTTGCCCCTCCCCTCCTCATGTACACACTTTCTCTCTCTCTTCCTAGAATAAAGAAACATTAAAAAAGTTAAAAAAAAATTCCACTTCTTGTTTCAGAAATGATTCCTGGCTAGGTGAGCAGAGACAGAAATGTAACATTTGTTGAGTGTCTTTTTTTTTTTTTTTTAGAAAGTGGTTTTACTGGTTACAATGATATAAAATATATGGCTTGAATTCTTTTTTCTATTTATTTATTTTTGAGAGCAAGAGACAGAGCACGAGTGGGGGAGGGGGCGGAGAGAGAAGGAGACACAGAATCCGAAGCAGGTCCAGTCTCTGAGCTGTCAGCACAGCTGGTTCATGGGCTTGAACTCATGAACCGCGAGATCATGACCTGAGTCAAAGTCGGGTGCTTAACCGACTGAGCCACCCAGGCGCCCCTGTTGAGTCTCTTTTAGTGTCACAGTAGGCCAGATGCAAGGAATGGTAATGCCCAAGGGATAATAAATACAGATGGACCCTCTGTTGAGAGTGTCCTTGGGCTACCATTAAACAAACAAAAAAGTTTTCTGTCATTTATACAAATTCACAAGGGAAGAAAACACAGATGACTAATATTTTTGTTTTCAGAAAAGCTACCCTATGGTAGAGGACCTTGTGATGTGTATGATTATCACCTTCTGCTTATTGGGCAATAGGTCATTTGTATTTACTGCTTAAAATTTGCAAAAGTGATCTTAGTAAGAACACTGCAAATACATTACTAATGTGAGGATATGCTCCATTTACTGGTCTGTGCCATGATGATTCTAAGTGCAGATTTTCTACCATAAGGTGGATTTTATTTAAATAAGCATATGTTCAAAACAGTTAAGCATATCTTAGACTTTAGCTGGAAATCAGATTTCTTGATGGCAGAGTTTGTGTTTGCTGTATTGCATCTCTCACAGTGCCTAGAATACAGCGCCTTGTATATTTTATTAGCTTCAATGTATTTTATGTTAGAAGAAAAAAACATAATTGATTGAGCATAGTGGGTACTTACTTAATCAATGCTTATTGAACCAAATGTTTTATATCTACTTTTTTGAGATGTGTCCATTTTTATGTGACTGTGGATGTGATTGGTAAAGTTTATCAATTACTTACTTAGAATCCTTCATTAAGTACCAATAACTTGTAGGATAAGACCTCAAATCACTTCCATGATACATGGAACCCTCTGTGTTTGGATCGGTTTTCCTGAGTCTGTCCTCACCCTCCCAAAGGCATCCCAGGGTTTCGGTTGCACACCTGCCTGTTGTCCTGGCTGTCTGAATCCTCTTCCTTGTCCTTCTTACCCCTTCTTCTGTTGTTCTTACCAGCCAACTTCAATGTACCTCTCGGGACTCCCCCAAAATTCCTCTTTATAGGGCAGGGACTATGTTTTCTATCTCTATATTTATGACAGAGCAGGTGATCTATCTTGGGTGATCAGTAAATGTTTGTTGAATGGAATGAATGAGTACTCATGACTTGAAATTCTTGGTGTAATATTGTGGGTATAACTGAATTGTGTGATATTTGAAAAATACAAGTATATTTGTCATATACTTAAAATATCTGGCTCCTCAGAAGAGACATGCTTTAACATTTTTGAAAAGTAATGTTTCTTGAAAGAGACTGTGTTTGAGAGCTTATGAGGCTCTATGACTCATCTATTATACACCAGCTCTGTGATGACACACACTATTTTCTAAATAAAGTGCAAAAAACATTATTAAAAAGGTAATTTCAATTGGCAAAGTGTTGAGTCATTTGGACGGGTTCACCATGTATTTAATTAAACTTCTTCTTAATGTGCAATAATGAAAAGTGCTTAGAGTGGTCATATGTGTGAGCACATCCCCCCCCAAATTGCTAGCAGGGCAACAGGATTTTGTTGCAAGCTGATGGGTCACCAGTTTGAGCAGGGAGATTTTCCGGCTTCAATGACCTCACATTATAGGCATTGTGTTTGAGATTATTATTTCCTGCAGTTGTTTTCTAAAGAATAATGTTTAAAATTCAGGTTATACATTGATGCAATTTGTGCTTAAGTATACAGTAAACTAGCTAAGCCAAAAATAACCCTAAGAAAACTGGCCAGGAAATCTAGTACTGTGGAACTAAGAAGAAAGAAACAAAATTAGTTGCCTCTAAGTTTTGAGCTAAATGAATATTTAAAAAAATAATATAATCGAGTTGATATTTAATTTAATTTCTTTCAGAAAAGTCTTCCTGCTTAGAACAGTTTTTACCTTGGGGCGCCTGGGTGGCTCAGTCAGTTAAACATCTGACTTCAGCTCAGGTCACGATCTCACAGTTTGTGAGTTTGAGCCCCGTGTCAGGCTCTGTGCTGACAGCTCAGAGCCTGGAGCCTGCTTTGGATTCTGTGTCTCCCACTCTCTCTGCCCCTTCCCTGCTCACTCTGTCTCTCAAAAAATGAATAAATGTTAAAAAAAAAAGAAAAGAACAGTTTTTATCAGAAGGAAGGTGGAGGATTTTTTTTCCAATATAGATATCTTCTGATAAACTCCTAAAAAAATAAAAAAATAGGTAAAACTGTGGTTTGGTGAATTTGGTTGGTCAGAAGTTATGTCATTTTCACAGAGATTATAATATTTTCTTTGATACCAAATCAATACCTTCAGTAGGGAGCAGAAAAAGAGAAAGTGAACGGTTGGAGTGATATTAGTCCATTTGTCTGGGGATACAAAGAAGGGTGAAGACGGATAGAGAAAACCTAATTTATTATAACAATAAATAAATGCAAAAAGATGATTTGTTTGTAGCTGAAAGGTATTTGAGGTCAGATCTAAATGGTATGAGATTTTCTTTCACCATATTTTCTATCATCCCATTAAGAGTGATTGCTGAGAAAAGCAAAGTTTTGAAATGAGTGTATGAAAATGTACACAATATAGTGCCATACTTTGAAGGTCTCACTGGGGAAGTAAGACTCACAAGATGAAAAGACCTCCATGGAATAATAGCAAACATTTGCTTAGTACTTAAAGAATTAGAACACAGTTTTATGTGCCATTCTGTAAATTTAAAAAATTAATTTGTAGATTTAATTCTTCTTTTGGGATTTCTCTGGCTTTACCTTTGGAAGATGGCAATAACTCTGGGATTGTGATTATTTCTTAGCTTTACTTCAATGTTCTCAACCTTTCTTATGGCTTCTATTCCCTGATCCTTCTCATTTCTTTTAGAATCCAGTACCTCAACTTTACCTTAATGGGATCTTGTCCTTTGAACTTACAAAGCAATTTGCTTATTCTGATTTTCAAAATTGTAAAGTACATGGTTTATTACGGAAATAAAACAGATCCTGAAATTTCAAGGATAGAATTGACTATAAATGTTTTTATCTTGTTGTCAGATCACATGACTTGACTTCTGGTTAAGAAAATCAGGTCACCATATCTATTTCTGGCCTCCTTATCAATCACTTAGACACTGAAACATTTAATGGACTTTTAACTTTTCTCATATATATTCTGAATACATAGTTATATGCATTATATTTTCTGTTATATATATTCTGAAATTATAACTTCAAAGGTATCCTTATTGTCAAATCCAGTGGTCTTTTTTTCCTCCTTCTGTTTGTTTTCCTTAAACTCTCTTTAGTTCTACACATTCTTTCTTCTTGAAATGTCTGGGATCCTAGAGACTTAGGAATTTAGTTCTCATCCTTTGTATTATATTTTTCTTTGTCTCCTTTCATGAATCCTCTTTTGCCTCTCAACAGGCTCATTCTTTCAAATTTTTAAATCATTTACCTTCTTATGGGCAGCTGGAGACACACAGATTTCTTTAAACTTAGGAATAGTCTGTTTGCATATCCACCTCCATTCATTACTTCTACGACTCCTCCAGGCTGAAATTATTGCCTTCCTCCAAGCTTTAGTTCCATTCCTACCGGCTCCTAGAAGTTTGCCTTGTCTATGGTAATTTATTTTCCTTTCACTTCTCAGGCAGTTTCACCTTCATTACCTCATACTTTCAATAAACTATGTGTCCATGTCTTACTTCCTAGTTAAAATGCAAAATCTTTAAGGATAAGGGCTATACATCAGCTTTTGTTTGTCTGTTTATTTGCTTGGTATGGGACAAGGAACATAATACCCCACAAATATTTTTTGAAGGAAGGGATCAAGATAGTGGAGTAGGGAGATCCTGAGGTTACCTCCTCCCACAGACACACCAAACTTACAAATACATATAGGACAGCAATCTCTGAGGATGAACTGAAGGCTAACAGAACAGACCTTACACAAGTAAGGATATAAAGAAAAAACCACACTGAGATGGGTAGAAGGGGTGGAGATGCAGTCTAGTCAGGCCCCACAGTCTGTGACCCACAGCAGTGACCCACAAGTGGAGGGATATCGTAATCATAGAGGCCTTGAGGAACAAGGGGTCCAAATCCCACATTGGGGTCCTCAGCTCAGAGAACCTGCACTGGGAAGATAAGCACCCAGAAGAGCTTTGAAAACCAACAGGGCTTCTGTCTGCAGAGTCAGCGGGCAGCAGGAAACTGAGACTTTGGTCTTAAAGAGCCTACACACAATCTCACTCACTCAGAGTTCCAGTGCAATGGCAACAGTTTGAAAAGCCCCTGGGTATCATGTGAAGGAGAGCCACTGACTAATTTTAAGTCATGTGCTGGAGAGGCAGGGATCTGTTAGAACATTCTTTAGAGATGGAAGGATTGGTGGGCACCATTTCTCGTCACTTCCCTTCTACCTAGCTGGCTCAGCACTGGTGGGTGCCATCTCTGATACTGTCCATCTATTGTGCTAGTACCAGTATTCCCCTGTGGACTCACCTTACCCCACCCACACAACCCAGCTCAGCACTCCTCCCAAGTGGCAGGCCGCCCTCCCTAGCAGCTCTCAAGCAGCTCCCCTTGCCCCACCACACCTTGTGGGAGGTCTCAGCTAGCATCAGTGATCCCTCCAAGTGCCCCCACACTGGGGGGCGCCAGGCCTGCGTGGTAGAGTGCCTTCAACAGTCACAACTGGACCTTGTAGCCAGCCACAGTGGAGGCTGGCCCTGCCTTCCAGCAGGCCCAGGGGTGTCAAAGTTGGGCCTCACAGGCAGGCGTGCAGGGGCCACACTCACACAACAGTGTGCCTGAAGTAGATGCAGCCAGGTATCTTAGCCAGACAGGTTGGGGGCCAGCTACACTTAGTAGCATGTGTGTAGCAGTCATACCTGGGGCTAGCATACAGTCACAGCAAGGCAAAGCCTCACACAACAGCAAGTCCACACCAATCATGATCCAGCCACAATAGGAGGGTGCACATAGCCCACACAAGAAATCTTTTTGGGACACTGGCTCAGTTGGCCAAGAGACTCACTTCATATTTAAAGTCATACAAAGACTGATAGTAAATAAATGGAAAAAAATATTCTATGCAAATGGAAATGAAAAGAAAGGCGTGGTAGCAATTCCTATATCAAACAAAGACTGTGACAAGAGAAAAAGAAGGGCATTAATAATGATTATATGATTATATACAATAATAATTAATAATGATAAAGAGATTATCCAACAAGAGAATATAACTCTTGTAAATATCTATGCACATAACAAAGGGGACCTAAATACATAAAGCAAATATTTACAGATATAAAGGAAGAAAACGACAGCAATACAATAATAGTAGGGGGTTTTTAACAACCCACTTATACCAATGGATAGACCATCCAGATAGAAAATCAAAATAGGGGTGCCTGGGTGGCTCAGTCAGTTAAGTGTCCAACTTCAGCTCAGGTCATGAGCTCATAACTAGTGAGTTCAAATTCCACATTGGGTTCTATACTGACAGCTCGGAGCCTGGAGCCTGCTTTGGATTTTATGTGTCTCTCTCTCTCTCTCTCTGCCCTTCCTCCACTCACACTTTGTCTCTCTCTCTCTCTTGCTCTCTCTCAAAAAATACATAAACATTAAAAAATTAAAAAAAAAGAAAAACAATACAGAAACATTGCCTTAGATGACACATTAGGCCAGAAGGACTTACTAGATACGTACAGAGCATTCCATCCCAAAACAGCAGAATACACATTCTTTTCAAGTGCATATAGAACATTCTCTGGGATAGATCACATGTTAGGCCACACAAATCTCAATACATTTAAGAAGACTGAAAACAGATCAAGCATCTTTTCGAACCACAGCAGAATGAAAGTTGAAATCAATTAGAAGAAGAATACAAACTCTTTGAGGCTAAACAACCTGCTACTAAACAACAAATGGGTAAAGGGAGAAATCAAAGAGGGAATAAAAAGATACCTTGAGACAAATGAAAATGGAACCACAGAAGCCAAAACCTATGGGACGTAACAAAAGCAGTTTTGAGAGGGAAGTTCATAGTGACACAGGTCTAGGTCAAGAAACAAGAAAATTTCCAAATGAACAACTTTATACCTAACTTTATACCTAAAGAAACTAGAAAAAAGGAACAAAACCAAAACCAGTAGTAGGAAGGAAATAATAAAGGCTAAAGCAGAAATAAATGAAATAGAGATTAAAAAATATATAAAGAAATGAATGAAACTAAAAGCTGGTTCTTTAAAAAAAAAAAACAAAATTAATGTACCTTTAGCTAGACTCTTCAGAAAAAAGAGAGGGCCGAGGCACCTGGGTGGCTCAGTCAGTTAGGCGGCCGACTTCAGCTCAGGTCATGATCTCATGGTCTGTGGGTTTGAGCCCCATGTCCGGCTCTGTGCTAAAAATTCAGAGCCTAGAGCCTGCTTCTGATTCTGTGTCTCCCTCTCTCTGCCCCTCCCTGGCTCACACTCTGTCTCTTTCTCTCTCAAAAATAAATAAACATTAAAAAATTTTTTTAAAAGGAAAAAAAAAAGAAAAAAGAGAATGCCTGAATAAAGAAAATTAGAAATGAAAGAGAAGTACAACAGATATCACAGAAATACAAAGGATCATAAGAGACTTCCAAAAAAATTATATGTCAACAAATGAAACAACTTAGAAGAAATGGATAAATTCCTAGAAACATACAACCTTCCAAAACTGAATTAAAAAGAAATAGAAAATCGGAACAGACTGATTACTACTAATAACATTGAATCAGTAATTAAAAAAAAACTCACAACAAAAAAAGTCTAGGACCAGATAGGTTCACAGGTGAATTTTACCAAACATTAAAAAAATGTTAATACCTACCCTTCTCCAACTATTCCAAAAAATAATGAAGGAAGACTTTCAAACTCATTCTATGGGTTCAGCATTACCCTGACACCAAAACCAGACAAAGACACCGCAAACGAGAAAATTACAGGCCAATATCTCTGATGAACACAGATCCAAAAACTGGCAACAAACGATCCTAAAACTTGTATGGAAACACAAAGGACCTCATATAAGCAAAGCAATCTTGAGAAAAAAGAACAAAGCTGGCATGATGACACTTCCAGATTTCTAACTATACTACAAACCTCTAGTAATCAAAACAGTATGTTACCCACATAAAAATAGGCCTTTAGATCAACAGAACAGAGAACAGAGGGTCCAGGAATAAACCATGTGTATACAGTCAATTAATCTTTGACTAAGGAGGGAAGAATATACAATGGGAAAAAGATAGTCTTTTCAATAAATGGTGTTGGGAAAACTGGACAAATACACAAAAAAGAATGAACCTGGACTACTTTCTTATGCCACATACAAAAATAACTCCAAATGGATTAAAGACCTAAATGTTAAGGCTGGAGGCCATACAGCTCCTAGAAGGACACACATGCAGGAAGCTCTTGGACACCAGTCTTAGAAATATCTGTTTAGGATTTATCTCTTCAGGCAAGGGCAACAAAAGCAAACAAATGAGACTATACAAAACAAACAAAAAAAATTGCACAGCAAAGAAAACCATCAACATAGTGAAAAATCAACCTATTGAATGGGAGAAGATATTTACAAATGATATAATTGATAATGGGTTGATATCAAAATGTATAAAGAACTCACACAATTCAATAATAACAAACACACACACAAAATAATCAAGTAAAAAATGGGCAGAGGACCTAAATACACATTTCTCAAAAAAACACCAAATACAGATGGCCAACAGGTACATGATGAGATATGTAACATCACTAACCATTAGGGAAAGGCAAATCAAAACCACAATGAGATTTTACCTTATACCTGCTGAATGCCTAGTATCAAAAAAAAAAAGAAAAGAAAAAAGAAAAAAAGGCAAGAAATAACATCTGTTGAGGAGGATGTGGAGAAAAAGGAAATCTTGTGCGCTATTGGTGGAATGCAAAATGGTATAGCCACTATTGAGAACAGTATGGAGGTTCCTGAAAAAAAATTAAAAATAGAACTACTGTGTGATCCAGCAATTCCACTTCTGTGTATTTATCTGAAGAAAACAAAAATAGTAATTCAAAAAGATATTTTGTCTCTATGTACATTGCAGCATTATTTACAATAGTCAAGATACAGATACAATCTGTGTCTACTAACACATGAACAGATGAAGAAGATGTATTATATATATATATATATATATATATATATAATGGAATATTACACTGCCATAAAAAAGAATAAACTCTTACCATTTGTGACAAAATGAATGGACCTAGAGGATATTATGCTAAGTGAAATAAGTCAGACAGAGAAAGACAAATATTAATACTGTCTGATTTCACTTACATGTGGAATCTAAAAAACAAACAAAACAAAACAAAACAGACTCACAGGTACAGAGAAGAATCTGGTGGTTGCCAGAGGGAAAAAAGGCTGGGAGGAAAGGGAATAAAAGGTACAAGCTTCCAGTTAAAAAATAAATAAGGGGCGCCTGGGTGGCTCAGTTGGGTAAGTGTCTGACTCTTGATTTCAGCTCAGGTCATGATCTCATGGTTCATGGGTTTCCAGCAGAGAGCCCAGTTAGGATTCTCTCTTTTTCTCTCTCGCTCTCTTTCTCACTCTCGCTCTCTCTGCCTCTTCCTGGCTTGCGCATGCTCACATGTACTCTCTCTCAAAATAAATAAATAAACTTAAAAAAAAAAACATGGGGATGCAATGTACGACATAGAGAACATAGTTAATAATATTGTAATAACTTTGTATGGTGAGAGATAGTAGCTTAATTTATCCTGGTTTTCACTTCATAATGTATATATGTTTAATGACCATATTATATTAATATTATATGGTATGTCAGTTATGCTGAACATGCACATCTCATTTAGGTATGCATATTAAAATTTTTTTTCTCCTTTTCAGCCTCTGATTGTGACTGAGAATTTTTATTTATTAAAAAATTTTTTAACATTTTTATTTATTATTGAGAGACAGAGAGACAGAGCATGAGCATGGGAGGGGCAGAAAGAGGGGGAGACACAGAATCTGAAGGAGGCTCCAGGCTCTGAGCGGTCAGCACAGAGCCTGACGCGGGGCTCGAACCCACAAACTGTGAGATCATGACCTGAGCCAAAGTTGGACGCCCAACTGACTGAGCCACCCAGGCGCCCCGAGAATTTTTATTACAAAGGTTATCATATGCAACATTTTGGGAAGCAAAAAAAAAAAAAAAAAAAAATTAAATATGGCAAAAGCAGGTCTGTATGAGAGAATGGGAATAAACCTTTAGAAGACTGCTACTATGTGACAGACACTGTGCTTTGCAGGGTAAAAATTTCTTTCAACAGACTCAAGAAACTGAAGTTCAGGTAGGATTAGTTAATTTACCCAAGGTCCCACAAAAAAGTAAACGACTGTGCTAAGTTCAGAATCCCAGATCTGCTTGATTCCAAAGGGCATGGAAGTTTTTGTGTTGAGAATCGTTAATTCTTACAATTGATAGTTTTAAGAATTAAATGACATACTTTCTTTAAAAAGCACTAGGCACAGTAGTTGGCATTCAACAAATGTTGCTCTCACACATCTGTCTGGAGTTGGGTCTATTTGAACAGCAGGGGGAAAAAACTGGCTGAATTATACTTGTTTCCAACTCTTCTAAGAAATGCTTATGTTTGATTACAGTAATCCTATGTCCTTCCTCATACTGAGGCTAGAAAAAATAACTGGCAGTATTTCAAATCATGACTATTTCTCCCCCTGATCAGGTAAAGGGATTTAGATGTTGTAGTCAGCAGACAGAGGCTAAATGAACCAATAAGTTATTTCTGTAAAATATACTTTTTTGTGTGTGCCTAGGGTTTTGTTGCGTTTTGGTTTCCCGACAAATAAATGCTTGTGATCCGTTAGGAACTTTGCGAGGTAAACTACAGGGATCCCAGTAGCAGCTGGGCCTTTCTTTGAAGGCTGAAAGCAAGAGGTCTCTGTCTCTCTGCCTCAGTTTCTGTCTATCGACGCCTCTTTTCTGTGTAAGTCCCCCAGAGCCTGCTACTCTGCGCGGAGCAACACAGACCGCATCGCTCCCGGGGAAAGTGGGGCAACACAGGCTCACTCTGGTTATGAACAAAAACTTCGTACCCATCTGGGGCGACAAACCATACAAAACGGCCGTCCCAGCTGTGCCGAACTTCGCGGCGGAGGAGTAGCCACAGCTCTTCCGGATTCCTTCCTCTTCAGCCCACTGCACCTGGACGCGGGCTGCTCGCGACTCCCCGGCCCTGACGTCACCGCACCTGGCACCAGCTGGGGTGCCGGGTGGTGAGCCCAGCCGCGGAGGGGGCGGGGCAGGGAGAACGAGGGGGCTCTCGCGAGATTTCCCTCCTCCCGGGTCCAGCTCCTGGCACCTTCCCGGCCTCAGTCGGGTCTCAACCTCAGTCTTCGGTGTCGCGTTCTAGAACGGCGGTTGCTGAGGGGAGCAGCGGGAGGCGGGCTCAGGGTTGGAGCCAGCGGCCAGGACAAACCGGCAGGTCCCACCCCTGCTGCGGGAGCGACCGGGACTGGGAAAGTCGCCGTCTGGGCGGGCGGGGGAGGGCCCTCCCGCCGCGGCGGCTTCGGCGGAGGCCCGGCGCGAGGAGCCGCCGCCGCCGCCGCCTCTTCTCGCGGGCCGCGCTGACGGGACTGTCCGGGGAACGCCGCGGGCGGATGGAGGCGCCACTTCGCCCCGCCTGAGCTCAGGAGAAGGAGCGCAGCGCGGGGACCGCCTCCGGCCGCAAGTGCGGCCGCGCGATCGGCAGGAGAAGGAGCAGCGGGCGCCGGGCTTCTCCCCGCGGGAGCCCCCAGCATGGGTAAGAGACTGGAGGGCGCTTCCCGCCGCCCCGCTGCACCTCCCCAACTCGGGCAGGCGGTTCCTCTTCTCCGTGTCCGCGGGGAGGGAACAGGGTCAGCCCCTTCGCGGCCCCGCCGCCCCTCCCCGCCGCCCCTCCTCGCCCTGCCTTCCACCTTGCTCTTCTCGCGGAGGAATTGGTCGGAGGGCTCGCGGGTGCTTTCTCCTGCGCTCCCCTCCCCGCCTCATCCTGCTTTGGGGAGAGGTGAGGGGATGGGGGGCGGGGGCACCCGGTCCCCTCTTCTCGCCCACTGCCCGGCTAACCTCAGGCCGAACTTCCCTCCCTGCCCCAGCCTCCTCTTTCCCTCCCCCATTCTGGTTGGATGGGGGAGGGTGATGGAAAAACTTGACAAAGTAGCACTTTTAACTTCTTTATCTTCTGCGAGGCTTTGTATAGATTAGCCTTCTAATAGGTTTTTCGTTTGTTGTTGTCACGAAAGGTAATTTTTCCCCTCCGCTAAAATTTGCCAGGAATGCCTCAAGGACGGGGAAGCTTGACTATTTACTTTGTTTTCAGGTAGGCAAGTGTATTGGCACTTAAATATTAAATCTCATCCTGGGGACTGGGGTAGGGTTCGATGGGATTTGTGTTGAACCCTTTGGGAAGCTGTTTCCTGTTTGGAGTTAGACTTCCTTGCTAGAGGAAAGAAAAGTCCACGGCCTTATATGTTATTTACTGTGTGCTTTAAAGTTTTGTTTGGAGCTAGAAAAAGACCGTGTTGCAGCCTGGTTTGAAAGGGAGTTTTGTTGAGTAGTGTAACAATTCTTTTGATAACAAATTTCGGTGTGGGCCACGCACTCTCTCGCAATCCTTTAAAACTTAAAAGCAATTTAAAAGAAGTGTGTGTGCCATTATAAATTGTGCCATTATAAAGCGTACATTTGTGCCCCCCCACAAAGCAGAAGCATGTTCTATAAGAATAATCCCAATTTTGGATTTATAAAGTAAATCAGGAGGACTCTTTTTTTTTTTTTTTTTTTTTTGTCGTTGAGAGTTGGTACTTTTCATATCAACGCACTGTTAACCGAAATGAATAATTCATGCAACTAACAAATGATTTAGAAGCAGGACAAACACAGACTACTGCTGATGTGGCACCTTCTGCCCACACATTGTTTTGCGGGAATGCTTTAAGCACAGGGTTTACAGGTCCCCGCTTAGCTCTTCTGTGTTTTGTTAGACTCTCTCCTTTTACGTTCTTTCAGGTAACTTTTGTACACAAAGTGCTCTTAAACCTCCAAACAGGAACACCTTTGCTGTTTGGAACTTACAAATGAAATTATTTCTAATTGATTAGTTGAGTATAACTGAGTTTTTGAGGCATCAATTACGATTTGGATGAAATTTATACTAAAATATGTAATTCTTTTTTGTGTTAAATAGGTGCAGAGTGTAATTAAACCTCCATGAGTTACTGTGATGCCTTGAGGATCTGCTGGGTTGTGTTCAGGACTGTTGATCAGATTCCTTTGCATTTTGAAGTTATTTAAATGCGTATTTTTCTGCCTTGCTTTTGGATGTGCTTGTCACTGTGATGAGTGCCCTCTTCACCCTCAGTTCTCTAACTTCTCTGCAAAAGTGGGAATCAGTCAAATTTGTAATTATGCATAAAGGGAAAATAAGTATACCCTTACTTAGTGTGTGAGGTGTTCTCTTCAGGGAGATTAATATCAGAACTTTGGCATTGAAGTATCTATTTCAATTGTCCAGAGGCCTTTTCTTAGTGACTTCTCTGCTGTGTTCTGGTTAGGCAAGTTGCTATATTATCTAGGTAAAGTGTGATATGTGGGTGTGTGCTTTGGACTACTTAGAATATGTTTTGAAGGGGGCATTTGTAGTTAATTTTCAAAAGGTATTTTTCAGACATTTCCATATGAACGTGTATTTTAAATTTATCGGTCATGTAATAATTCATATTAAAGTTATCAAAATCATTTAAAAGGGGTTTCCTCTTTAATATAAACCTCGTTTATTTGGTTTTGTTATCAGCAGTCTTTATTCCTTATGATTTAAGATGGTAGCTTAAAATATTTTCTGTATTTTTCTACATTATTTTATCTGGTGTGTCACAAAATGAGGAAATCTTTAATTTCTTTGTTTTGAAATAACTTGGATACCCATTAAGTGACGATTCCCACCGTCTGTGCTATTTACGTAGCATAGCTGGAGAAGTAAGAACACGACTTTCTGCTGGAACAGCTTAAGGTCAAATCCTGGCTCTTCCACCCCTTAGCTGTTGTAACTGAGCAAGTTACTTAACCTGTCTGTGCTTCAGGTTCTTACTCTATAAATCGGGTAAAAATAACCTTGTAGATTGTGATGGGGATTGGATGAACTCATACTTGTAAAGTGTTTGGAATAGTGCCAGTGCTGATTGCTGTTATTTTCATTTTCAAATGATTTCCCTAATTCGTGCACCAGTTTATAAAAACAATTCTCAATTTTTGATCTTTGTTAGAAGCTGCATATTGCATTTAAAGGAAGGGTGGGATAAGATAGATGATTTTGTAGTAATGCAGAAATTGGTATTTTTTCAGAAATTTAATTTTGTGTAATATGTCTTTATAAAATTTATGTAGGAATTTGTTTTTTTCCCCAGTGTTGATTATACTTTGAAAAAGTCCATTATTGGGAATAAGTTTAGTAGTTTAGGAAAATGTAAATGGGATGAGTATTAGGAGAGACTGTAGTTTCTTTGAATTTTATGTTAAGCTAAAGCACCGTGTTTAGTTTCTACATTTATTAAATACAGAAGAATACTTAATATAAAGAAATTTGAGGTATTGTGTGTGAAAGAATTTTGGGAGAGTTTAGAAAAATAGAAAGGCAAAACTTTACTTTTCTTACTCCAAAAGTACAGATCTGCACCTTAGAGGGGAGTAAGACAGAAAGCAAGTGGCATAAAGTGTTATTATGTGTGAATTTTTATTTTTGAAAAAAAAGTGGATTTTAAGGATTGAATTTCTGTTAAGTTTAGGTATGGTTCTGAACTTCTTAATTTATTTTTTAAAGCTCATATGTGACCATTCAGCATGTTTAAATTATGAGGCAGTTTTAATGGACAGAAATATGCATTTGGTTTAGAGATGATACGTACACTTTTATAATAGAGTGATTTATTTCCTTATTTTACTTTGTTGCACTGTGTGGAGAAAGTCTTGATTTATGCAGATAAGTATTGGCAAATGGAAATTGGCTGCTAAGCGCTCACCTTTCAGTCTGAGGATTTACTTTAATTAAACTAATCCAGAGCATGAAATGGGAATATTAGGACTTTTTTGTTTCAATGTTAGATCACTAGCAAAGCTAATAATAAGTTGTATTCCTTAACTAGTAAGTGCTCATGATTAGATTTTTCTAAGTGTTTCAAACTTTGAATAGTTATAGTTCCAAAAAAATCCCATTAAGGGTGGAAATTCACATTGATAATATTTTATATTTTCCTATAGAGACTAGTATGATGTTTGTCATATAATTTGCTAAATGAGGGATTGGCAAAATAAAATGAAATCACATTAACTTAATAAGATATACATCTTAAGGCATTTGAGATAAAAACAAAGTTGTAAAATATGAAATGCTTTTGGTTCATTCCACTTGCCAATTAAAAATAAATCCAAATTTTTATTTATACGTAATCCACATCTGTGTTTTTTTTTCTCCTCTCATCTGTCATGGAATATCCTTCTCTATTAAATATATTGTAATTGCAAATTGACCCGTGTGATATGTCACATAAATAAAAGAAAGGATAAGAACCATATTATTATTTCAATAGATGCATAAAAAGCATTTGATAAAGTACAACATCTATTCCTGATAAAAAAACTCTCAACAAAGCAGGTTTAGAGGGAACATACCTGAATATAAGAAAGACCATATATGAAAAACTACAGCTAACATCATTCTTAAAGGGGAAAAATTGAGAGCTTTTCCCCTCAGGTCAAGCACAAGACAAGGAAGGATGTCCAGTCTCACCGCTTTCATTCATCATAGTACTAGAACTCATAGCCACAGCATTCACACAACAAAAAGAAATAAAAGGCATCCAAGTTTGTAAGGAAGAAGTAAAACTTTCCTTATTTGCAGATGACATGATACTGTATATAGAAAACCCAAAAGACTCCACCAAAAAACTGTTAGAACTGATAAATGAATTCAGTAAAGTCACAGGATCCAAAACAACGTACAGAAATCTGTTGCATTTTTATACACCAGTATTGAGGCAGCAGAAAGAGAAATTAAGAAAACAATCCCATTTATAATTACACCAAAATTAATAAGATACCTAGGAATGAACCTAACCAAAGAGATGAAAGACCTGTACTCTGAAAACTGTAAGAACCCAATGAAAGAAATTGAAGACGACACAAAGAAATGGAAAGACATTTCATGCTTATGGATTGAAAGAACAAATATTGTTACATTGCCTGTACCCAAAGCAGTCTACACATTTAATACAATCCCTATCCAGATACAAACAGCATTTTTCACAGAATTAGAATGAACAGTTCTAAAGTATGTATGGAACTACAAAAGACCCTGAATAGCCAAAGCAATCTTGAAAAAGAAAAGCAGAGCTTGAGCCATTACAATTTTGGACTTCAAGTTATATTACAAAGCTGTAATAATCAAAACAGTGTGGTACTGGCACAGAAATAGACACGAAGATCACTGGAGCAGAATAGAAAATCCAGAAATAAATCTATAATTTTATGGTCAATTAACTTTTGACAAAGAAGGAAAAAATATCTAGTGGGGAAAAGACAGTCTCTTCAACAAATGGTGTTGGGAAAAGTGGACAGCAACCTGCAAAAGAATGAAACTGGACCACTTTCTTACACTATACACAAAAATAAATTCAGAATGGTTAAAGACCTAAATGTGAGACCTAAAACCATAAAAATCCTAGAAAAGCGCACAGGCAGTAACTTCTTTGACATCGGCCATAGCAAATTCTTCCCAGATATATCTCTTGAGGCGAGAGAAACAAAAGCAAAAATAAACTTTTGGTGCTGCATTAAAATAAAAACTTTTGCACAGCAAAGGAAACAGTTAACAAAACTAAAAGGCAACCTAAGAATGGGAGAAAATATTTGCAAATGACCTATTCGATAAAGGGTTAGTATCCAAAATATATAAAGAACTTATACAACTCAACACCCAAAAAATGAATAATCCAATTAGCAAGTGGGCAGAAGACATGAATAGACATTTTCCCAAAGAACACGTACAGATAGCCAGCACATGAAAAGATGCTCAACATCACTTACCATCATCAGGTGAATGCAAGTCAAAACTGAAGTGAGGTATCACCTCATATCTGTCAGAATGACTAAAATCATCAACACAAGAACAGGTGTTGGCAAGGATGTGGCGAAAAAGGAGCCACTGTTGGTGGGAATGGAAATTGGTGCAACCGCTCTGGAATATTATCCACTCAGGTAGAATATTATTCAGCCATGAAAAGAATGAAATCTTGCCATTTGCAGCCACATGGATAGAGCTAGAGAGTATAATGCTAAGTAAAATAAGTCAGAGAAAGACCAAAACCACATGATTTCACTCATATATGGAAATTAAGAAAGAAAACAAGCAAAGGGAAAAAATAAAAGACAAAGTAAGAAACAGACTCTTAGTTACGGAGAACAAACTGATAGTTGCCGGAAGGGAGGTGGGTAGGGATGGGTGAAATAATAGGCTATGGGATTAAAGAAATACCCTTACTGTGATGAGCACCAGTTCCTGTATGGAAGTGTTGAATCACTATCTTGTACACCTGAAACATATAATACTGTTAACTAACTGGAATTAAAATAAAAACTTAAAATTAAAAAATGTATTTTAAGTATGATAAATGTTTAATTTTCTAATGTATTTATGAAAAGTGGTGTCATGGCAAGGGCTTGAATATAGGCAAAGAAGAGTGTAATGATTCTTGATTTGGGTGAGAAGAGAACAAAGCTACAGTTCTGCTTCCTAGGTAAACTGGTGAAGCAAGGTATTAAAGATGTGAAAGTTCAGCTCGTGTTCATAAGAGAAGGGGAAAATAAAATCTAATATTCTGTGATTGAAATTAGGCAAATTGGGTAATTGCGATGATGGATCTGTGACTTGCTTATTTGTAGGATTTCATATCCAGCTACAGGATAGATTGACCTCAAGCAGGATTTAGGTCTTTCTACATGGAAGAGAGGCCAGAACACTGGTCTGGGGAATCTGGATAGAGATCCATAAATGTCTATAGTCAGCCTGTTGGGCTGAGGGTTGTGTGTAGTAAAAGGCAGTGTATAGACAAATAGATGGAATGGCCCAGCGTGGTGTGGGAGTGGGATGGTGTTTGGTAGCAGGCACTAGGTAGAGGTTCAGACTGACATCTTGTGGGAAAAGGGAGGAAATGGGGTTTGGCAGTAGTCTTTGAAGTCCTAGCCACAGGGAAACAAAATCAGACAGCATCTAGATTTTTATGAGAGACAAGGCAGGTATTTGTTCCCAGGAACAAAACCAAACTTGGTTATTGGAATTGTGTAGGATGAACCTAGCAATAATACTGAGCTCCTAAGCTATAGATCTTATATATTTTCTGTCTTGAGAGTATATTAGTAGCCTGCATTAGTTCCTGGATCTAGAAGCGGCCTTGGATAATGGGGTGATGTGAGATTATCTAAATACTTGAGAGGATATTTCCTGGTCATAGTCTAGGATTCTTTCTGTTTACTTGGTCCTAAGGATTTGATGTGTCTGCTTTTTCTTTGCTGCTGTTTTTCACTTGAGTTGCTCTTCTTTCAGACCCCAATGCAAAGCAGATTACAGTTTCAGTCTACCCTTCTGTTTCAGAAACAAGAACACAATCCTTAACAAGTTGAGTAGTTCTAACTACCAATATAATATTAAACAGGCAAGTAAGAAGAAATTTGAAAGTACCACTAATTATTGGTTTCTTGGTTTTTTTCACTCAATTAGAGTTAGGCTATTTATTAGAAAGACTTGGGTTTTTTTTTGGTTTTGGTTTTTGTTTGTTTTGTAGCCCTTTTCACTGCTCCCACCATATTCTCCCTCTCTTTCCTCCAGCTTTTTTTAAGGTTAATGTTAGATGTTTAGACAGAGTCATTTATTACCATTGTTAGGCAGATAAAATTCCCTTCATAATCTTACCAGGGCTTCTCTGACCTAAGACTGTGTTATAATATGGTTGACCCTTGAACAACTCTGGGGTAAGGGGTGCTGAACCCCTGCCCCGAATCTCTGAAGTTGAAAATTGAGTTTAACTTTGACTCCCCCAAAACATAGTTAAGAGCCTGCTTTTGGCCAGAAGCCTTACCCAATAAACAAAACAGTTGATTAACACATATTTTGTATGTTACATGTATTATTTACTGTAGTCATACAATAAAGTAAGCTAGAGAAAAAATGTTACTAAGAAAGTCAAAGTGGTAGAGCATGTGACTCAAACTTGGGGTCATGGGTTCAAGCTACATGTTGGGCCTGGAGATTACTTAAAAAAGTCAGAAGGAAGAGAAAATACATTTGCAGTATTATACTGTTTTATATATATATATAAGTTTTTATATATATAAATAAATTTATATATATAAATAAAAAATTATATATATATACATAAAATATACATATACATATATATATATACATATATATAAATCTGTGTATAAACAGACCTGAGCAGTTCAAACCTGTGTTCAAGAGTCTACTGTACTTTCATTTTTCAGTCAGAACTCTGGTTTTGGCTCCAAGTGAGGTAGGCATTTTGGACTAAATTTGACATTGTTTCTTTTTTGTATTTTAGTTTTTGTTTCTGAAGTCTCAGGTACCTGGATGTTCTACTTTCTTACTGTTTTCATTCAACCAAAAGTATATTTACTAGTTATTTGCACTTTTACTCTCAGAAGAAACTCTTTTTAAAAATTCATTGTTCTAAATTGATATCTAGCTTAAGATGTTGATCTATTGCTAGATATGGCAGTGTTATAGACGCTTTCTTTCCTAGAACCTATTTATACCATATCAGTCCTTTTCAGTACCTCTAGGAGACGTGCATTTTATAATCTTTCACATTTTGTATCTGTTATTAAATTTCCCATCATGATCCCATTCTCTTTCTCAACTAATTTACAAAGACAGAGGTGACTCATATGGGATCCTAAATTCCAGTTATCTGTTTCAGTGTCATGTAGCTCAGGTTCTTTTTAATGATTTGGTGTCCAAGTAAT
The DNA here is from genome assembly GCA_028646485.1 of Cryptoprocta ferox. Taxonomy (NCBI): domain Eukaryota; kingdom Metazoa; phylum Chordata; class Mammalia; order Carnivora; family Eupleridae; genus Cryptoprocta; species Cryptoprocta ferox. The sequence goes on along the minus strand of CM053577.1, from coordinate 100,292,053 downwards.
TAATTCCAAGAGAGTGACTGTGTGGCATCTAATCACTGGGGGTTTCTAGTAGGAAAATACTTTAGTATGGTAATAGTAACATGTAGTTACCACCAACATTAAGAGAAAGTTTCTGTTGCAAGGTTTATGGTCAAGGAAAGGAGCTGTATGTGAAAGCTTAATCAAGAAGTATTTGCCTTAATGTGAGGAATGTAATTAATGCCATGCTATGTACTAGGGAGATTAGGACAAATATATATTTTGGTGCCTCAAGCAGTGTTATGGATTGGGCATATTATTAGAATCACCTAGACTAAAAAAAATTTCACAACCCCTGAAGATTCTAACATAAATGCTCCTACTACCTCTTCCTCCTTCCTGGGGTTGATGAATGTCATGAATGTTTTGAGATGGCTTATAGTGCTATGATAGGAATAAGACTTAACATGATAGGAATAAAATTTAACATGTCAGTCATTACAGATCCAAACAAGAGAAGGAGTGTAGTACGTTAAGAGGATGTACTCCAATGTTAGAAATGTTAAAATGCAAATAGAGACGCCTAAGGAAGATCAGCATACAGATTTCTGTGTTGAAAGGCAAATGGGATTTGTTCCTCTCTCGTTAGTTTGACCAGTTTGACATAGTAAGGACTTGGCAGTAGCCAGGACATTTTTTTTTTTTTTTTCTATTCCTGGTGCTGAGTCTTTAGAGTGAGGCATGTCTTCATTTGAACTGATACCTTTAAGAGTCTTTTACCTGAAATATTAAAACTGCCTTAACATTGTTAGTATCTATCAGTGCCCTAATACTGAGGCCAGAAATTGACCTAACACCCTAGACGGACTTTAATTACTATAAGAGTGAAATTTCTGGAGCATTTATCATGATTATTGTAACAATCAAGAGCCAAAATGTTTGTTTGGAGTTTAAGCATAGAAGTTAATATATTTGTAAAATTGAGAGCTATAGTCTTGACTAAAGTAGAGTATAATATTTTTAGGAAACAATGAAGTTGATCTTTCAAATGTATACTCTCCTACGTGATTTTTTTTTTCTTATTCTTTATAGTAGAAACAACAAACTCAAGTCATTTAGAAATGTGTTCTTCTGATATCAAAGTTTTGTGTTAGACTTCAAAATTCCTTCTCGGCTACAGCAGATTGCCCTCTGTTACTTTGCCTTACTGTTTTGGAGTGTGTGTGTGTGAATAAGATGAAGACTCCATTTTTACTTAACTATTAATTAGACTACTCTTAGCAAACACATTTTATGAAGCAGTTAAAAAAATTGCCCTAAATGATGAAAATAAATCTGTTGAGAGTTTAGAATTTTCAGAATGAATGTCAAATGGAAGAAGTGGAAAGGTGATATTTTAGACCCCAAGGTAACCCCTTTCCCCCCCAAAATTCCTGAATTTCTTATATTCTTTATATTTTATAAAACCAAATTAAATTTATAGTTAGAACCTCATAGTTTAAAGCCTAAATAAAAACTCCTTTGTTGTTTTCTTCATTTCATATGTAATGAATGAGCTTACTTGCTTCATCACTTATTTTACTTTACTAAAAATATTTAGCACCTTTAATAACTAGCAGAAAATTGTGAGTCTGCTGTGTATCCACTAAATCTGTGATTCAGTAATACTTTAATTTGGAATAATTGGGAAAAGGGATCTAGCCAGTCTAGTGAATAATACAAAAGTTAAGTACAGTATATTTGAAGTATGCCCACCTGAACCAGGCTAACAAAATGCTGATGGGTGAAGCTACTATTTCAAATTGGTATGAGGTCTAACTAACTAACCTTAGGGGTGCCTGGCTGGCTCAGTCAGTGGAGTGTGCAACTATTGATTTCCAGTGAGTTCAAGCCCCACTGTTGGGTGTAGAGATTACTTAAAATCCTAAAAACAAAAAACAAAAAACAAAAAACCCACAAAAAAACCCCACCTCTTTAATCCTTTCTATATGACTATTGAGGCTCTTAAACATTTTGATAGGGAATCAGTAATGTCGAATATTAAGCATCTTGTCAGGTGGGTTGCTGATTGCCTACTCCATCTGCGTTGCACTGTTACATTCTCCTAGTAAATAAAGGGAAAATTATGTTAAACAAATCAGAGGCATTTCTGTATGAGTCTTCACATGTTATACACATGTAGGCATAAAGGCTTAATTTGCTTAAAATTTGTTTAAAATAACTTGAACAGGGCACCTGGGTGGCTCAGTTGGTTGAGTGTCCAACTCTTGATTTTGACTCGGGACATGGGGACATGATCCCAGGGTTGTGGGATCGAGCCCTGCCTTGGGCTCCATGCTGAACATGGAGCCTGCTTAAGATTCTTCTCTCCCCTGTCCCTCTTCCCTGCTTTCTCTCTCTCTCTAAACATAAATAAATAAAATAACTTGAAACAGTGTTGCTTGAACTATTTAAATGAGTGTTGTGAAGCAAGTATACATATGTTCTTTGAGGCATACTAACCTGATAAATTACATATATAATTAAAAATTTCCTAATAGCTATGTTAAAAAATAAAAAGGAACAGGTGAAATTAATTTTAATATTTTGGATATGTTGGTTTAAAGAAAATAGTTATTTCAATATATTCAATATAAAAAGTTATTAATGAGATAGTTTACATTTTTTTTCTGTCTTTGAAATCTGTTGTGTGTTTTACATTTATATAACATGTTAATTTGGACTAGCCACAACTCAAGTGCACATGTGTCTGATGTTACCAGCTGACCAGTAGAGTTTTAGAATGTAAACCTTCAGGTTTGTTGTGAATCTAATGAAAGTATATATGAAAATATTTTAAAATTAATGTGCAATTATAAATTATTATATGATTATAAATTATTATGTAAGGAATTGGATTATTTTAGAGTTTCTTAATGATAAACCATTTTCGGTCTTACCTGATTAATTTTATATTAGATATTAGTGATAATTTGTTGTAATTAGATAAATATATGTTCTCATGGAAAAAATTCTTGATTGCATGTAATAGGCCTGAAGTTTGTTTCATTCTGCTTTCTAAAAAAAATACAGTTTTAGGCACTTGGCCTACTGGTATATTAGAGAAATTGAAGTTTTTCAACCACATTTGGATTATTATTTGAAAGTATAGTTTGGCCTTAATAATTAGCAGTTTTTTCATTTTATAATGCTTAACTTCAGAGATAAGATTTAAGAGTGGTGTTTCACAAATAAATGAATGCTGTTGGTCAAAAGCACAAAAGAAAACACAGGAATAGTTATTGGTGGTATAATATGTTCTCAACTGACATGAAAATACATGTCAGGAGCCTGTCAGTTTTAAACATGTAAAATTTTTCATGGACCTTGATAACAGAATTATTTTGGGTAAAGGATCTATATTTTTTTTATTGGATTTTCAGTGAGGTCTAAATTCTGAAAAAAGTTCTCAAGGAGACTCTTAAATGGCTATTCTATGATTTCTTTCCCATCTTTTAACATTTCTAGTTCTTTGCAATCAGTCCTATCCCACACTCATTGGTTTGTCCCAGAACAATAATAATTATAATTCTGTCTTGTCAGTAAATACTTTGGTTTAAATTAGATATTTCTTGAGGTCTTGTATACCAGCACCGACAGAAGCATTCAAAATAAAAAGGTAGACAAGATCCTTGCCCTGGATTGCTTAACGATTAGTGGGAGATTGCAGTATATTGTAATGGCTGTTAACATTTAGTGAATATTTATTAGGTACTTCTGTTTAAAGCATGGTTTTAAGCACTTTACTGGCGTTATTTAATTGTCACAACAAATCGTACATTTTTGGGTTCTGTTATTTTTCTCATTCTATAGATTAGTAAAGAAGCATAGAAATAGTAGTTAATTACTACTGAATCCAGGCAGTTGTATGTATTCCAGCGCTTGTGCTGCTCTTCACCACTATAACATGTGGAACCAATTCCTGACTCTTCCTCTGAGAGGTGTCTTTAGGGTTACAGATCACAAACATTTAGATCTGTATCCTGCCATACTTTTTTTTTTTTAATCCATTCTTTGCACATTGTAACTTTGTAATTTCCTTATTTCATGTTTATTGCTTATTTATCTTACCCTTTAGAATGTAAATATAGAGTACAAACTTTTAGAATATAAATTCCAGGAGTGCAGAGTTGCTGCTGCTTTTTTTTTTTTTTTTCTTTCTTCCTTAGATGTATTCAGGTACTTGGAACAAGTGGCTACCTTCCAGTAGCAGCCCCTCAAATATTTGCTGAATGAGTATGCAGTATCATTATACTTGTGTTGCAAGAATAATTTAAAATTCTAGGCAATTTGGTATCTTCTATTTCAGTGCTACAAATAGCTATTGAATACATTTGATATATCAGGCACTGTGATAGGGCTTGGAAATACAAAGATAAGTCAAACAAAGTACCCTGCTCTCAACCCTGGCCAGATAACGTTTTCTGGTATCTTGAATTTAACACCTCTTTGAATATATGAATTTAAGTTATTTTTTAATGCATGTATTTACTTTTGGTGTATGCTTGGAAACATGGAGAAATTCAAATGATAACTTCAGGTTTTTTCATGATGCTGATTATTCTTATAGGTTCTTGCAGTTGTTTACATAACTGCATTACATTACATTTTTACAGTGTTCTTGAGAATTAAATTGTCTTTTATTAGCAACTTTCCATTTTTTGGTAAGCTTAAAATTTCTTTTTAACTGATATTTTTGCTAATTATTAGCATTTAGGGAATGCTTTCAGTGCGAGGTATTTTATTCAGTATTTAATTTCCATTGGAGCATTCTTGGGTAAAAGATCATTGTTTCCATTTTCCAAAATCAGAAATTGAAGTTAAAGAGATTGCTACTCACCCAAGGTCAGAGACAGGATATGGAGAAGGCTGGATTTAAACTTGCATTGTTCTGATTTTAAAGTATGTCTTCTTAATTATTTCTTAAAACTGGGGGAGAAAGTTGAGCTACACAGAGCAAGTCATATGGATTGAAATGACTGTTCTAATGTGGCATAAGAATAAAGAAATTTAAATATTTATCACCCTAAATTTGTGGATTGGTATTGTATATTGTACATGTATTTGGATAACTATTTTCTCTTAAAAGATTTTACATTTCAATTGTGTATTAACACTTTGGTCTTTTACTTATGTATCCAGTAGAGTAGCATAAGATTATTTTGATGAATTCTCTAAAACTTTATAACAAATACATGGTATTTTTTATGTGGCTTGAAATGTGCTTAAAACTAATTTCTACTGTTTTCTCAAAATTAATAGTGGGAATAAAAATCTTAATGAGGAATATATAAACAATTATTTTTTTATTTTACATATTTTTATTTTTGAGTATTTTTTTTATTTTAGAGAAAGAGCACATGTGTGCAAGTGGAGGAGAGGGGCTGAGGAAGCGGGGAGAGAGAGAGAGAGAGAGAGAGAGAGAGAGAGAATCTTAAGCAGGGTCCATTTAGTGCTGAGCCTTATGCTAGGCTTTATCTCATGAGCTTGAGATCATGACCTGAGCTGAAATCAAGAGTTGGGTACTTAACCAACTGAGCCACCCAGATGCCCCTAAATGAGGAATATTTAATAGAATTTTCCACCTTGTTTGCTTTTCAGATGTATTTTGTATATTTGTTCTTAGGATTTGTTTTTTTGGAAGGAGGCATTAATCACATGTGCATGGTAATTGCTTCGAACTAATTCTTCGTCTTTATGAGATTAAAATCCTTTTGTTTTTAAAACTTAAGATTTTTTTTCATAGATACTTGTCACCTATGGATCTGATTTACTAATATTAAAAAGAATGTAATACTGTGTAAAAATTTTCTTATACCACATATTCTCTTCTCTGAATATTCTTTGAATAAGAGCACTTGGTACTATGCAGACTTCTGCACTCTATTTGAAATACAAAACGGAGGGTTGGATTTTGTGTATGATATCTTTAGATTATGCACAAATCACTGCCAGTGGTTTACCTATTTCTATTGAAAGTGAGACATGTTTATCAGTTCTATTTTAATTTGAGGAGATAACAGAATTCTGATATATATAACTAAAAGGACTTTAGGGCTTACTGTGTTTCTCGTTAGTATTTTGACTAGGTAGCTTTAGGGAACCTGAATAATGAAACGTCAAATAACAGTAAGCAGTGCTCATCAATGTTGCATTTCTCCATTTATGTAAAAATAGCCCTGGAAATAAGTTTTTGGTAAAGATTTTTGGTTTTGGCAAGAAATAAGTATTTAATACTGAAAATAAAAAGTAAAAATATTTTTTATTTTTATTTAAAAAAATTTAAAAATATTTATTTTTGAATGAGAGAGGAGGGAGGAGGGACAGAGAGAGAGGGAGACACAGAATCTGAAGCTGGCCCTAAGCTCTGCATTATCAGCACAGAGCCTGATGTGGGGCTTGAACTCGTGAGCCGTGAGATCGTGACCTGAGCTGAAGTCAGATGTTTAACCAAGTGAGCCATCCAGGTGCCCCTATTATTATGCCCATTGTGGGGCTTGAATTTATGACCCTGAATGACCCTTGAATTTATGTGCTCTACTGACTGAGCCAGCCAGGTACCCCAGATTTTCCAAATTTAAAACTCTATCCCCTGTTTATTGTGGTGGCTGATGATCTATATATTTGAGTTCCCTTGTTGGCATTTTATATAGAACCTTATGTGTTTGAGATGGTACATTTGTGGGTGCAAATTTTGGTCTTAATATCATTTAAATTGTGTTTAAATAATGAATAAGTTATGAATAAATAAGGAACACATTATTTTAATGAATAAATTATTTTAAGATAGTGAGGTTTTATAAGCTTGCTTTGTGTTCTATGAGTGTTTTGAAAAAATTAACCTTTAAAACAAATCATCTGTTTTGGGGAACTGTTTTTGAGGCCATTTTTAGGCTACTTTCTGATTTTATTCCTGGATTATGGATCTGTTGATTTAATTAATTAAATAAAACATGTTTATTTTTTAATCTTAGCTTAATTTTTGAGAGAGAGAGAGAGAGAGAAAGGCAGAGTGTGAACAGGGGAGGGAGTGAGAGAGAGGGAGACACAGAATTCGAAGCAGACTCCGGGTTCTGAATTGTCAGCACAGAGCCTGACGCAGGGCTCAAACTCACAGACTACAAGACCATGACCTGAGCTGAAGTCGGTTGCTTAACCAACTGAGTCACCCGGGCGCCCCTGTTGATTTTATTTTTAATCTTCTGAGTAATTTGTGTGTGTTTTTTTAAAATAGAAATTTATCCATTTAAGTGAGATTTTTTAGGCTTGGAACTCTGTTTATTTACTTTTTTAGGCTTGGAACTTTATAGCCTAACGAAGAACCAGCCTAATTTCATAGGTTCTCACATTCCTCTGGGCATCTGTGTCTGGCCCCCACTCCGCAGCATCTCTCTTTGGAGTGTTGAATTGACAGATCTCTTTGTGCATTCTGTAATCTATTGTGGCTCCAATTTATTTTTCAGTGCTCATCCTGATCGGCTTCGTTGAGGTATTTAATCATTAGAGATGTTTTAGAAGTGGATAACTGGGTGAGCTAACCAGCCATACAAGTGCTACTGTTGTTCATTTGTTAAATAATCATAACTTAAGTCTTTGGGGTCAGGATAGCTGTTTATATAAACAAAAATATCCCCAAAGATCTAAGATGAATTTATTTTGAAGTTTACTGACTTTAGGAGGATATAGTTCATTTAGCTCTAATAAATCAGAAGGAAGTGTTTTTGGTTGTAGTTTGATTATCTGAAAAAATTAAATATAGAATGCTACTTTAACATGTGTAAAAACTTTTACAACAAACTAATTTTTAAGGAATAAGTAAATTTTATTGGGAAAGATATGAACTGTTGAAAGTTCGATTTTTGAGTAGAGATTTTATTAAAGTGGGTAAAATATTTGAAAGTCAACTCTGTAATTCTCCTGCAAGATAGCACAAATAATTTAGAGTATTACAACATAATTTAAATTTAAAGAGGCGTTCATTGTATTGCTGGCATTCGCTGGAACATATTTTTTTGCCATATGCTTTGTGACTTCTATAGTATTTTGAAAAACATTGTGTATGTTATATATAGAGAGTGTATTATATGTATATACATATTAGATACAAGAATATTACTAAGGAAACTTAACAGTTTTCATATACAAATATAGTCATTGTAATTAAGTAGATGGCTAAGAGCAGGTAGAACTATTAATATTAAATTGAGTCAATAAATAGTCAAGAACTTGAAAAACAATATTTGGAAATCAGGAATATTTCTTGTTCCATATGACTTGTACTATAGAATTTGTGGTTTTTAAGATAGTGAAGTGATGTTGGAAGATCAAGATTAACTTTTTTGTATGGAGTTTAGTCTTGGTAACTAAATTATAGAATTATATTGGAATAGGGTGGATAGGATTTACAGCGTCTTAATGATTTCTTCAGGGTTGAAACCTATCCCAGTTGGTTCTAACTGGCTCTTCTACTTACTAGGTGAAAGGTTTTTATGTGTATTGTGGGGTCATAACCTCAGATATCCTCCTGTATCACCTTGGAATGAAACCCTAACCGGAAAAGAGTATCATTATAATAAGGAACACTGTTGCATAACTGTGGTTCTGCCATGCCAACATTCTGTAAATGCAGTACATTATGAGATACCAACATTAGTAACATCTTTTCTGATGTAAAAACTGTTCATTTTAGAAAGTTTAGAAAATACAGAGAGAATAAAGAAGGAGAAAAAAGATCTGTAAACTCCAGTGTGAAGTTATTTTGATGTATTTCAGGTCTTAAAAATTAAATATATTTTACAGATTTGGTTTATACTTTACATGTAGTTTAGTATCTTGCCTTATTCATTTGAAATTTTATTGTACATATTTTCCTAAACTATATCATTCCTAATTGAGTCTTACTCCCTTGTATGGTGTTACTGTATTTAATTTAACCAGTCACCTGTTGTTTGACATGGATTGCCTAAGTTTTTGTGTGTGTGTGTGTGTGTGTATTTTTATGATTATTAAAATTTTCTCTTCAAGCTACATAATTTGGATTTTTAATACAAAAATAAGAAAATTGCAAATAATGCAAATGAGGGGGAAACCTGCCCAGAGATATTTACCTATCATTGTGATATTATATCTTTGTAAACTTTTTTTTGTAATATATAAACCGTGTGTGTGTTTTATAGAGAAATCGTATATTTGAAACTTTTTTCTCTTGATGGTAGTATTGTGAGTATGTGTCATTTTGTTCTGTTTCTCTTTTTTAATACAATAGCCTTATTATTCTGGCTGTATTAATTAGTATTAATTAGTTTTTAAAAAAATAGGTATTTGGGCAATTTAGAAAGTGAAAGAAAATAAAAATCCAAGTTGTTTTACCACTCAGATATAACTATTAACATTTTTGTTTATGGATTTCTGTATTCAAATTTTTTAATCTTCCCTCCCCCCCTTTTTCCTTTTTGGAAAAAATAAGATTGTATGATATATGCCACTTAGTAACATATCTTTCATTTATCACTAACATCTTTCTAGGACTACATTACCATTATCCCCCCTGATGTCAGAATTACTAGATGTTTTTGCTCTATAGCATTACAAAAGACAGTTTGTATTAGTACATAGTTATCTTGTTATTTCTTATTATATTGTCAAATTGACATACAGGAAAATGGACTTTTTTGGAGGTGTACAGTTCTATTAATTTTGTAGTCCCTCTCCCACCCCCCATGGCAACCAGCTGTTCTTCATCTTCATAGATTTATCTTTTTGAAAATGTCATATAAATGGGATTGTACAATATGTAACCTTTTGAAATTGGCCTATTTTAATATAATGCTCTTAAGATTCATGTTACTGTATCAATAGTTCATTCCTTTTTGTTGCTGAGTAGTATTTCATTACATGAATATACCACAGTTTTCTATCCATTTATCCATTGAAAGGCGTTTTTTTTCCCCCTGGTTTGTAGCACTTATGGATAGAGCTGCTATAAACATTTGTGTAGAGGTTTTTATGTAAACATGAATTTTACTTCTCCAGAGTATATATAACTAGGAGTGGGAGTGGTGAGTCATACAGAAATGTGTATGTTTAACTTTATATGAAACTGCCAAACTCTTTACTGTCTGTACTTTATTATTTATTTTTTTTGGTATTGCTACCAGCAATATACTAGATTTCCAATGGTTTCACATCCTGTTCAGTATTTTTTATTTTAGCCATTCTAATAGGTGTGTAGTAGTATCTCATTGTGTACAACTGGGAGAGTACATCATTAAATACTTGGTAGAATTTGCCTGGGAAACCATCTGGGTCTGGAGATTTCTTTTTCCAGAGTGTTTCCAACGATAAACTTAATTTTAAAAGTAGTTGTTCACACTATCTGAAACTATCAAAGCACCAAAACTTTGAGGTTTTCTGGTTTAAAAAATTTTATTTAATGTTTATTCATTTTTTTGGGAGTGAGAGAGAGAGACAGAGAGACAGAGTGCTAGTGGGGGAGGAGCAGAGAGAGGAGAGGGAGACACAGAATCTGTAGCAGGCTCCAGGCTCTGAGTTGTCAGCACAGAGCCCAGTGCGGGGCTTGAACTCACAAACGGCGAGATCATGACCTGAGTCGAAGTTGGACACTTAACTGACTGAGCCATCCAGGTGCCCCAAAACTTTCAGGTTTTCTACATGTGTATGTTGTTTATAGTTTTCCTTATTTTTTTTTTAATGCATATAAAGTCTTTAGTGATAGTCTCTCTTTTATTCTTGATATTGGTAATTTAGGTCTTCTCTTTTTATTTTTTCTTAGTCATTCTTCCTAGAGATTTATTAATTTTACTGATCTTTTTTTTTAAAGATTTTTTTTTAATGTTTTATTTATTTTTGAGAGAGAGACAGCGTGAGCAGGGGAGGGTCGGAAAGAGAGGGAGACACAGAATCTGAGGACAGGCTCCAGGCTCTGAGCTAGCTGTCAGCACAGAGCCCGATGTGGGGCTTGAACCCACTAACCGTGAGATCATGACCTGAGCCAAAGTCAGACGCTCAACCGACTGAGCCACCCAGGTGCCCCAATTTTTTGATCTTTTAAAATGACAAGTTTTGGTCTCATTGATTTTTTTTCCCCTGTTTTTTTTGTTTTCTCTGTTTTTATGTCCTATTTCCTTTAGTTGTACATTGTATGATTTCAGATTTTATGTTTTCCCCTAGCCTATGAATTATACTTAAATATTTTTTTGGTATTTGCCTTAAAGTTTGCTATATATATTTATAACCAGTCTGAGTTCATCTTTATTTATTTTTTGAAGTTGATTTATTTTGAGGGAGAGAGAGAGAGAGGGGGAGAGAGAAAGAATCTCAAGCAGGCTCTGTGCTAATAGTATGGAGCCTGACATGGTGCTTGATCCCAGGAACCATGAGATCATGACTTGAGCAAGAATCCAGGATCGGTCACTTAACCAGCCTAGCTACCCAGGCGCCCCCTGAGTTCACCTTAGAATAGCACTGCACTACTTGATGTGTAATGGAAATGTCTTAGAGTATTCCTAACTCTTCCTTTGTCCTTTACGACACTGCTGTCATTTACTATCCTGTCAATGTGCAGTAACCAATAAATTATTATTATTATTTTAAACAGTTATCTTTTAGATCAGTTAAGAGTTAGAAAAAACGTTTTATTTTACTTCCATTTTTCCTTTGCCTTCACTCTTCTTTTTTTTTTAAGAAAAATTATTTAATCGTGGTTGATATGCAGTGTTATATTAGTTTCAGGTGCATGACGTAGTGGTTTGACAATTCTGTATGTTACGCAGTTCTCACAGTGGTAAGTGTAGTCGCCATCTGTCACTATACAGTGTTATTACAGTATTACTAACTGTATTTCCCATGCTATATTTTTCATCTCTGTGACATATTTATTTTATAACTGGAAGTTTGTACCTCTTATTCCCTTCATCTCTTTTGCCCATCTCTCATCCCTCTCCCCTCTGGCAACCAGCAGTTCTCTGTATTTACAGTCTTTCTGTTTTTTTTTTTTTTTAATATTCCACAAATAAGTGAAATCATATGGTATTTGTCTTTCTCTGACTTATTTCTGCTTTAGCATAATTCCAGGTCCATCCATGTTAACGTAAATGGCAAGATCTCATTCTTTTTTAATGGCTGAGTAATACTCCATCACCTGTCTGTTTCCATGTAGATATGCATACATATGTACACACAAACACCACATCTTTATGCCTTCGTTTATCAGTGGACACAGGCTGCTTTCATGCCTTGACTATTGTAAATAATGCTGTAATGGACATGAGCTGCACATATCTTTTTGAATTAGTGTTTTTGCTTTCTTTGGGTAAATATTCAATAGTGAAATGACTAGTTCATATATTCTTTCTATTTTTAATTTTTTGAGGAAGCTCCATCCTGTGTTTTTTTTTTTACAGTGGTTTCACCAATTTACAATCACACCAGAAGTGCATGAGGATTTTTTTTGTCCATATCCTCATCAACATTTGCTTGTCCGTTTGATTCAGCTGCTCTGACTAGTGAGAGGTTATAACACATTGTGTGTGTGAGTGTGTGTGTGTGTGTGTGTTTAACACTGGTTTTGATTTATATTTCCTTGATGATTTGTTATTTTGAGCATTTTTTTATGTGTCTGTTGGCCATCTATATAACTTTGGAAGAATGTCTCTTTAGGTGTTTTGTCCATTTTTTAAACTGGATTATTTGTTTTTTTGGTGTCAGGTTCTAAGAGTTGTTTATATATTTTGGCTATTAACCCTCTTCCTGGATAAATCATGTGCAAATATCTCTTCTCATCCAGGAGGTTGCATTTTCATTTTGTTGATGACTTCCTTTGCTGTGCAAAAGCTTTTTATTTTGGTAGTCCAAATAGTTTATTTATTTATATTTTATTTCCCTTGCCTGAGGAGACTTACCCATAAATATGTTATCAAGGCCAGTGTCAAAGAGACTACTGCCTATATTTTTTAAAGGAGTATTATGGTTTCAGTTCTCATATTTAAGTGTTTAATCCATTTTGAGTTATTTTTCTATACAGTGTAAGAAAGTGGTCCAGTTTTATTCTTTTGTGTGCAGCAGTCCAGTTTTCCCAACAGCATTTATAAAAGAGACTCTTTTCTCCACTGTACTTTCTTGCCTCCATTTCTGTAGATTAACTCATCATGTAAGTATTTATTTCTAGGCTCTCAATCCTGTTCCTTTGATCTAAGTGTCTGTTTTTGTGCAAATAGCCTACTGTTTTGATTACTATGGCTTTGTAGTGTACCTCGAAATCTGAGATTTTGATACCTCCAGCTTTCTTTCTCAAGATTGTTTTGGCTATTCAGAGTCTTTTGTGGATTCATACAAGTGCAAGGAGTATTTGTTCTAGTTCTATGAAAAATACTTTTGGTATTTTGATAGGGACTGCCTTGAACCTATAGGATGCTTTGAGTAGTATGGACATTTTAACAGTATTGATTATTTCAATCCATGAGCATGGTATAACTTTCCATTTACATAATCTGCAGTTTCTTTCTTCAGTGTCTTATAATTATCACAATATAGGCTATTCACCTTCTTGGTTAAATGTATTCCTAGGTATTTTATTCTTTTTGGTGCAAATGTAAATGGGATTGTTTCTTAATTTCTCTTTCTGCTGTTTTGTTTTTAGTATATAGAAATGCAACCAATTTTTGGTATTCATTTTGTATCCTGCAACTTTACTGCATTCAGTTTTTCTAAAGTTTTTTTTTTTTTTTGGTGGAATCTTTAGGGTTTTCTTTATATAGGGCTATGTCATCTGGAAATAGTGACAGTTTTACTTCTTCCTTACCAATTTGGATACCTTTTATTCCTTTTTCTTGCCTGATTGTTATAGCTAGGATTTCCAGTAATGTTTTGAATAAAAGTGGCAAGAGTAGACATCTTTGTCTTGTTCTTAATATTAAAGGAAAAGCTTTCAGTTTTTCACCATTGAGTATGACATTAGGTATGGGTTCATTATATATGGCTTTTTTTTATGTTGAGGCATGTTCCCTCTAAACCCACTTTGTTGAGAGTTTTTGTCATGAATGGATGTTAAATTTTGTCAAATGTTTTTTCTGCATCTATTGAGATGATCATATGGGTTTTCCTCTTTTGTTAATGTGATATATCATATTGATTGATTTTTGGATACTGAACCATCCTTGCATCTCTGTAGTAAATCCTATTTGATTATGGTGAATGATTCTTTTAATGTATTGTTGAGTGCAGTTTGCTAATATTTTGTTGAGTATATCTGCCTCTATTTTCATCAGAGATCGTTAACCTGTAGTTTTTTTTTTTTATAGTGTTATTGATTCTGGTATTAGGATAGTGCTAGCCTTGTAAAATGAAATTTGGAGGCTTTCCTTCCTCTTGTATTTTTTGGGATAGTTTGAGAAGAATAGGTATTAATTCTTCTTTAAATGTTTGGTAGAATTCAACTGTGAAGGCTCTGGTCTTGGACTTTTGTTTATTGGGAGTTTTTTTGATTACCAGTTTAATTTTATTACTTGTCATGAATCTGTTCAGGTTTTTTATTTTTTTCTGATAAAATATTGGAAGAATGTTATGTTTCCAGGAATTTATCTATATCTTCTAAGGTGGCCAATTTGTTGGCAAAAAAATTTCTGTAGTAGTTTCTTATAAATCTGTGGTCTTGGTTGTCACTTCTTTCATTTCTGGTTTTATTTACTTGAGTTCTCTTTTTTTCTTGATGAGTCTGGCCAAAGGTTTATCAATTTTGTTTGTCTTTCAAAAATCACCTCTTGGTTTTTTGATCTTTTTTATTTTTAAAAAATGTATCATTTATTTCTGCTCTGATTTATTATTTTCTTTCTTCCTTTGAACTTTAGGTTTTGTATTTTTTCTAGTTCCTTTAGATATAAAGTTAGATTATTTACTTCAGATTTTTCTTGTTTCTTAAGGTTGACCTGTATCTCTGTAAACTTCCTTCTTAGAATTCTAAGTTGGATGGTTTTTTCTTTTAATACTTTAGTTTCCTTCACTCTCTCTTTTTTTCTCTAAGTTTATATACTTATTTTTGACAGAGAGGGAAAGCATGAATGGGGGAAAGCAGAGAGAGTGGAGGAGAGAGAGAATCCTTAGCAGCCTCCACACTCTTAGTGTGGAGCTTGATGCGGGCTCAGACCCACAGACCATGAGATCATGACCTGAATTGAAGTCTGACACTTAACTGACTGAGCAACCCAGGTGCCCTTACTCCACTCTTTTTAAGTCTACTGTAGTTCTTATCCTTGTTCTTCTATACATAAGGTGTTTTGTTTTGTTTTGTTTTTTCTTTTGGCTTCTTTCAAGAATTTGTGCGTGGTTTTCTGCGTTTGAATATGGTATGCTTAGGTGTAGACTTTCCCACATTTATCTGTGCTGCTTTATATTGCCTAAACGTCGTAGGTATGTAGTTTAGTGTATGGTAATAATTTTGGAAAATTCTCCACCATTATCTTTCTTTTCTGGCACTCCAATTATGTATGTTTTATCTTTTGAAATTGTTGCACAGTTCTTGGATGTTCTGTTCTACTTTTTAGTTTTTTATTAAAAAATTTTTTTTAATGTTTATTCTTGAGAGAGACAGATAGAGTGTGAGTGGCAGAGAGAGCTAGGGAGACAGAATCTGAAGCAGGCTCCAGGCTTCACAATGTCAGCACAGAGCCCAACGTGGGGCTCAAACTCACAAACCACAGATCATGACCTGAGCTGAAGTCAGACGCTTAACCCACAGAGCCACCCAGGTGCCCCCTTGTTTTATGTTTTTAGATTATTTTTTTTCTCTTTACATTTTAGTTTGGGAAGTTTCTATGAAGTATTTTCAAGTTTACTGGTTTTGTCCTTGGTGGTGTCTAGTCTGGTGATGAGACCACCAATGGCATCCTTTATGATTTTTGTTTTGTTTTGTTTATTTTCCCAGCTTTTATTTATATTTTGTGCTTTAAAACACTTGGAGATTTAAGTTTTTGCTTAGATTTTAGACCAAAAGTATTATCTGTAGTGAAGGAAAGCATAGGGTGGGTAATTCCCCTCATTATATTTCTAGAAGAAATGGGTAAGAATTATATTTGAGTTTTATTTAGGAAATAGTCTTATAGTCTTTTTCATAGGCTGTATTACATATAGGCATATAACAATATGAAGAGCATAGTATACAAAGGAGAAATATACAGAACACACCACGGTATGTATGTGCAACACAATAAAATTCGTCATAATTCTTACCACTCTATCTCATAACTTGAGAAGTGACACAATAAATCAGTGATTAGACAAGGGTTACAATGTACTGTGCCCATGGCATAACACAGAGCTTTGTTTAGTCCACAATTTTTTCCATTTACATTTGCTGGGAAAAAAAAAAAAAGCTGGCCTTTTGATTGTACTGATGAGATTTGTTTTGTTTTAAAATTTTTACATATTTCAAAATGGTGTATAAAACTATGCCTATCCTTTGGTATTGGGAGGCTTTTTAATTTTATTCTGTTTTATTTTTTTAATTTGTCACTTGTGTTGCTGAGAATACTTTGCATGTTGTAATTGTAAACACTGTTCTGCTTTTCTTGAGCTTTCTTTAGCTTTAGCTCCTCTAATTTTCCCCCACAATTCTTTGTGTTCAAATTTCTTCTTTTTTTCTTTTTCATCTTCAGAGCTAGTAAGGTTATTGAAAAGCATTTTTATGTCCATTAGGGTTTTCAGCATGTTGTATATGAATGCGACAGTTGTCAAATTCCAGTGTTTATTGGAGATGTTTTACAAACTGCTAAGTGTAATTGGCAGAATTTCATTAATATTTTCATCAAACTAAGAATATATTCATTATTACAGCGGTATGGTACCCTTTCTCCAACCTAAAACTGAGAACTGGATACATACTTGGATATCTGCTTACAAAAAGGTTCTTCACTTCTTTTGAATTGTGTTGGTTCAGTGACATCTAAGATTTCTTCAGTCTGTTCTGAAAGCATCACCTCTTTTTGACTGCATGTTTTTGGCCAAAATTTCACCAATCCTGTAACCACTGATTATGTTAGTGTTGCATCTTTCTTCAGAAAGTATACAACGCAATAGGCTAGCTGAGCAGGAGACAAAGCTAATCCTTTTGCAGTATGTGTAAGAATAAGAGCCACCATTAGAAATATGTTCTGCTTTCAGTGGTAATGGCATAAAGCCATTGATAACACTTACTAATATTTTAAGGAGTTCAACAACACCCTTGAAATGTGTATCATATATAAACCTGAGGAAAATGTTGTTAATTTGCTTTCTTATGAATGCTCTTAATCCAAGAAATTCCCTGTAAATTCAGTACAGAACAGTCTTCAGCAAGTCCTATTCTCTTAGGTATCTTCACTGTTGAAAAGCTCAGGAACTGTTTTACCAATTTCTGGTCAGTACATCACTTTGTAATGCTAGGCTAGAAACCAGAACTCCAAAAATCTTAAGAAGTCAGACACCAATTGTATGTGAAGCCAAGAGGCCTCAAGTTCATCCTTTTCTGAATCGAAATCTAGGCTATCACTTGGAGGGAAGAGTATAGATATTAGCAGTGATCATTTTTACTTTTATCACAATACACTGATTCAACAAATTACTTCACAATTAGTTGAAACATACTCAATATGTTCATTCAATGTTGCTCTTTTAATTTTGTTGATCTTCTAGTCTGAAACAGAGCCCATGAAATCAAGCAGTGTAGAACACTGATGCAACTTCTGACAGAAAGCTCTCGTTCATTGGAAGTGGCGTCTTTGACTTGGGGCGAGTAGTACCACTCTGCCTGTTGCCCTTGCTGCAGAGCTGTCAGGAGCCCTGGGAGCATTTCTGCCTCTGCACTGTGCATACCAATTTCCAGATAAAGCTGACTGCTTTCTCTCAGGCCTAGATGGTAGTGCTGGCGGTTTCCACCAGGGCTGATTACCAGGACATTTCCACCGCCCTGGTGCTTAGGAGGGCTTCTGGCACAGAATGGATAGTGGCAGAGGGAAGAGGTGGGCAAAACGTGCAGAGAGCTTGTGTCCCTTTGCCTGGTCCCTTTCCCCCAATATAATTCCCTCCTCCTGGGTACTGGAGACCTTCTTTTTGCTGCATGTCATCCTCTCAGGGCCATATCTCAGTGCTGGAAGTTTCCGGATCCCTGCTTCTCACGGAGCTCCAGGGGCTGAAGGAGGCAAGGGTAGGGGAGGAGAGGATTGAAAAAGTTGCTGATTCTGGGCATGGAGGTCCAGTGGAAGGGAGCCTGAAGTTCAGAACACTGAGGCAAGGGCCCAGGGGTGTGGATGCTGAGCATGCCACTTGTCCCTTCCGTTTAGGCTGCCAGCCAGCTGGCCAGCATCTCAGTGGCTGCTGCCAGTGCATCCTACCTTGACTGGAACTTCCTTCTGAGGTGTTGCCATTGTGGATCCCCTCTGAGACACCACAGTTGCCATGGTGCCCACTTTCCCTTTTAGCACTGACCCCTCATTTCCTGGAGCAGTGACCTGCCACCCTGGCATCCTTTATTTCTGTTAGTGATTTTTATTTCTTTCATTTCCTATTGATTGTAGAATTTCATCTGCTTACCTTTCCCATCTGTTTTTGCTTCTTCCCCCCCCCCCCATTATCAGCCTTAAATATTAATCATAGCTATTTTAAATTCCCTGATTTCAAAATAAGTGTTATATTTGAGTCTGGTTCTGATGCTTGCTTTGTCTTTGTGATTTTTTTTTGCCTTTTAAAAGCATGATATATAATTTTTTGTTGAAAGTTGGACATTGTTTATTAGGAAATAGGAACTGAGATAAATAGATCTTAAGTGTGAGATTTTATATTAATCTGCCCAAGAGTTGTATTGTGTTTAATATTTGCTGTAAATATAGGTTCCAGAGGCTTCTTATGTCTTCAGTGTCCGTTTCTGTCTCCTGGCTGTCTTTGTGCTTTCCTCAGAACTCCTCAGATGGAATCGCATCAGGCAATAACTCTTTAAGCAGTGATTAACTTACCGCATTGCAGCCCCACTGGTGTGGTGGTAAGGTGTAGAGGAGAGCAAGCATCCTATAATCTTATAATTAAATCTCATACTCTTTGTGGGTTTGTCGCCTGAGACTGTGACCTTAGTAAGTCTTTCTTAGGTTCCCCATCCCTCCTGTGAGACAGAAAGGTAAGAGGGGACTGGAATCGGAGAAGTGACCTTTCCACAGGTAGGTAAAGTCTTTTTTATGGAGATTAAGTCTTTGTTATGGTGAATGCTCTGGTTTCTGTTTATTTCACATTGACTTCTTTGACCTTCCTCCTTGCCAGAATCAAAACGAGATTTCTGAGAATCTGGTGGTGTTCCTGGAAGTAAAACCCACAAAAAGTGGGTGACTCCCCTAAGACTGTGGTTCCCAGAAGTTTCCTTCTGTGATGCTATTTCACATTCAGCCTGCAGTAGTTTATCAACAATACCATTTAAGTCCATTGACGGATGAATGGATAAAAAGGATGTGGTGTTTATATATATACATATATATGTATGTATATGTATATATGTATGTATATGTATGTATGTATGTATATATGTATATGTATATATATAGACAATGGAATATTACTCGGTGATCAAAAAAATGAAATCTTGCCATTTGCAACAACGTGGATGGAACTAGGGTATATTACGCCAAGCGAAGTAAGTCAGTCAGAGAAAGACAAATAGATGATTTTACTCACTTGGAATTTAAGATACAAAACAGATGAACAAAAGGGGAGGGAAGCAAAGTAATACAACAACAGAGAGGGAGAAAACCATAAGAGACTCTAAAATACAGAGAATAAACTGATGGTTGCTGGCAGGGTGTTAGGGTGGGGAGCATTAAGGAGGACACTTGTTGGGATGAGTGCTGGGTGTTATGGTTAAGTGATGAATCACTAAAATTTATTCCTGAAATTATTATTACACTATATGTTAAATAACTTGGATTTAAATTAAAAAAAAGACAAACAAAAAATAAAGCAGGAAAAAACCCTACCATTTAAGTGTTTACAGTGGATTAACTTTTTGCTCCCAAAATGATTGTCCGGGTTCTAAGCCCTGGTACAGATGAATGTGGCATTATTTGTAAATGAAGTCTTTGCAGACATAACTAAGGATCTTAAGATAATATGGTCTTGAATTTAGGATTGACCATAAATCCAGTGAGTGGTGTTCTTATTAAGAGTTAGGGGAGGGAGATTTGAGAGACACAGAAGGGCAGGGTCAGGTGCAGATGGAGGCAGAGGTTGGAATTATGCAAGCTAAGGAATGCCAGAGATTTCTTGCAGCCTCCAGAAGCCAAGGCAAAAGTGTGAAGCAGTTATTTCTCTGAGTCTTCAGAAAGATCCAACCCTGTTGATACTCCATTTTGTACTCTGGCCTCCAGAGCTATAAATGTGAAAGAATAAACTTTTATTGTTTTAGGTCACCTAGTTTGTGATTTTTATGACGGCCCTGGGAAACTAATATAATATTCCTATCAGTTTATGGTTCCAGTTGTTTGTGTTTGAGGTGATCTAGTAGTTCTTGGCTTTCACTCCCTGGATATGTTTGTCTCCATATCTTGAACTGGCAGTTTGCCTTGTGTTCTCAGTTCTCTGATGGACCCAAGAAAAGTTACTGATTTCCAGTTTGCTTAGCTTTTTCCTTGTTGTAAGGGTAGGAGTGACACCTTCCAAGTTTTTCACACGTTGGAGCTAAAACTGCAAGTCCACTATTTTTTGTTTGTTTGGCATTTTATACTTATTATTTT
This sequence comes from Cryptoprocta ferox, assembly GCA_028646485.1. Classification (NCBI taxonomy): domain Eukaryota; kingdom Metazoa; phylum Chordata; class Mammalia; order Carnivora; family Eupleridae; genus Cryptoprocta; species Cryptoprocta ferox. Next base: position 100,271,297 of record CM053577.1, on the reverse strand, counting down.
AGTGATTACCACATACATTATTAGGTTTTAAATTAGGTTGAATATAAGGTTAATTAATACACAGTCTGTTCCTCATTCCTTCTTGCTCCAAAATTCCTCCTAGAACTTTATGTCTCCTGCTTAGTCTAGACTGTTCCTTAGATTTGTTGCACAGTTGCTATTTTAGCACTTTTCTTACTCTATGGGATTGACTCCACTATTTTCTTGGATTTCATGTCTTCTCTTTTGTTTCATATTTTTTATTTTACTGGAAAACATCATGTAAGGTTATATGTAGGAGTTAATTTCCTTTTCCTTGCCTGTGTGAAAATGTTACATCCTACACTTGCCTGCTGATTTGGCTGAGCGTGGAATTGATTTTCCTTTAATACTTAAGTGGCCTTGCCTTTTTATTTTTCCTGTAGACTCTTGTGTCCTCAATGAGAAGTCTTCTGATGATTCTCATTCTTTTGTAGATTAACTCTATTTCCTTTCAGAGTGCTTTCTAGGATATTTTTTTATCTTTGTTAGGAAATTTCATCTAGATGTGAGTACTTCCGTGTTTGTTATTGTACTGGATTTTCACAAATCTCTTTGTTTTTGAAGATTTGTTTCATTTAAGCTTGAAGTATTTTCTTGTATTTCATTGTCAGTTCTCTATTTTCTTTTTTTCTAGAACTGTTATTTGGATGTTGAATTGTCTGGATTGATCACCTGTCTTTTATATTTTCTTTATGTCCTTTTGCTTTACCTTTTCTGGAAAACTTCCTTGGATTTTGTCTTCACTTCTCCAAAAGAAAACAAAGTTAATGGGGCGCCTGGGTGCCTCAGTCCATTGAGCATCCAACTCTTGATTTCGGCTCCAGTCATGATCTCAGGGTTCCTGAGTTTGAGCCCAGCAGTGGGCTCTGTGCTGACAGTGGAAGCCTGTTTGGGATTCTGTCTCCCTTGCTCTCTGTCCCTCCCCTAGTTTCTCTCTTTCTCTCTCTCTCTCTCTCAAAAATAAATAAAAAATAAACTTAAAAAAAAAAAGTTAATGAGACATGCTGGAAGACACAAATTTCCAAACCCTTTTTATTTTCTCATTTTTTCCATAGCATTTAATGCTGACTTTATGAACTTTGTTAAATCTCTTGAGGATACAAATTTGTACATGTTTAACTTTTTTATTTTGAAATGAAAAGTTGTAGAAATAAGTACAGTATAACAAATCTCTTCCTGACTGATGCCTTTATCCTGAATATTTTACTGTGTATTTTCTGTGAATCAGGGTCTACTACTCAATTACAATCTAACCATAGACTTAAACAATTAACATTTATTTACACATGTATGGACTCATGGTTTCTTACTTTATTTAACTGGATATATTCTGTTACTGTCATTGTTTGTTTTGATGCCCAGATTGTCCTGATTTGGCCAGTAGGAGCCTTTTTGATACTACTTCTCTTTGTCCTTTGGCATCACCTTATCTTTTTTTTAACTTCCTTGCTTTGTGGCACAATACTGTGTTTCTGGCTTATCTTGTACTTTTCCTGCCTCAGAGGCGGAATTGCCTGTCTTCCCAAGGATTCCTAGTTCTTTTTAGTAGAAAGTGGTTTTGACAGGATCTGCACATTAGATTTGCTGGTTGCCAATGGACTGTTGCTGGTTTTCAATGGATAGGCTGGTGTGTTTATGAGTATGTGTTTCGTGTGTGTATGTATATCTGTGTATTGAAAACCATAAGTACATGGTGATACTTCTCATTTAGTATTATAGGATTGAACCTGGCTTTTTCTCCCTTATGTTTTCAATTCCCTTCTCTGACATAGAGAAACTTGGCTTCCATTATCCTTAATATATTTACTTATTTAATCAGTCCCCTGGATGTAGCCAGTCTTCCATCTCTGCTGTCACTCTTCACCCCCACCCTTGCATGGACACCCTCTTCTGCTTGGGCTGTTAGTCTTCATTCTAGGTTGCCTTTACCTTTCCATACCTCTGCATGGAAATCTGCCCCCCATCCCCAATACCGTTTGGCCTTTGATATTCCTCGCCAAGCTACCCCTCAGCTTTGATGTCCTCTCCATTGGGCTTGGGCTTGGGCTCGGGCTCTGATAAACCTAGTGGATGCCTCTGTATAGATGCCTTCCTCACCTTGCCTTAAAGTGCTGATATGCTGTACTAGGATATGTGGTTGCTCTCCTTACCATATGTAGTTGCTCTCCTTACCATACTCTGGCTCTAATAGCTTGACTTCTGCCTCTCCCCCTACCCCAGTTTTGGATACCTCTTTTACTTTTTTACTTTTCTTGGTCTTTAAATCTTACACCAGACACCTCCTTCACTACCCGCCCCCCCCACCCCCAGCTCTCCTCCCTTTTTCCCCACTGTGTTTTTCTGCATCTAATGGCTTTAGGACTAAATTGTTTTGGAGGGTTAAAAGGGGGGAGGTGGGTATATGTTTCATCCAGGAGTAGTTTTTCATTTTATTTGGTTTTTCATGATTAACTATTGTCTGTTCATATTTATGGATAAATAATAAATAACAAACTGGGGACACTATTTATGTAGGTAGGACTTTTATAGCTTTAGTTTAGAATTAGAAGGCAGGGAGCTGCACATTGCTGTGGAGATCTAAATTCTAGGAATCAGTAGTCCTTTCTCTAAGAAATCGGCACTCATCCATAGGAACTTTATTAGTTTCCCCAAACTGTGTGTGGGGGGGCGGGGGTGGGTCGGGGGCGGGGTTTAGCCTGGCAGGTGAAGGATGCGGATTAATCCTTTAGTTTTAGGCCTTCAGAGAAAAATGCCTGCCTCCTTAGCATTATTGTCTTAGAGCTGTTGTTGTTGACCGTGGGTGTTAGCTCTTTCATGTAGAGATAATTCCCTATTTTCATTTCTGCATTTCTCATGAGCCCTCCTTTTCTGAATATTTAGCCTTTATGGGATTCTGCAGAGTGATGTGGTATCTCAGTTATATTTTCCTGAAGTTCTTTGGGCTTTCTATCCCTGGCTTTATTTGTTATGGATCCATTTTCATAAATTTGAAGAATTTCTTTCTTGCTTTCTTCTCAGGTTGGGATGTTTACAGCTGTAAATAGAATCCCGCCTGAAATTTACTTAACAGTTGGGGTACCTGGGTGGTTCATTTGGTTGAGCATCCCACTTAGGCTCAGGTCATGATCTCATGGTTTGTGGGTTCAAGCCCTCCATCCGTCAGGCTCTGTGCTGACAGTTCGGAGCCTGGAGCCTGCTTCGGATTCTGTGACTCCCACTCTCTCTGCCCCTCCCCTGCTCGTGTTCTCTCTCTCTCTCTCAAAAAAATAAACATTAAAAAAATTTACTTAAAAGTTAAGAAAAAAACTGCTATAACAAGAAAACTAAAGGTATTGTAGCATAGGGGTTGGTTAATTTGGCAGTTTGATCATTCTAGCAAAGATCCAGGTCATTTTCTTTGTTTTTTTCTCTTTCATTCTAAACTTTTTCTTATCTTAAGAAGGGATTGAGACAATCTCTTGCTTTTTTTCTTGTCTTAAAGAGTTATGGCAGTTTTGGGCATTACATTCTCACTGAGGAACATCCAAAGTCTTCAGAAAGACAATTTTTTCCTTGTGTTTTGTTTTTAAGGTTGGGTAAAACTTTGCCAGAACCCCTGCTCATATCTTATTGGTTAGAATCCATCCATCACATGTGTATTTGAAAAACAGTCTGTGTCTGTGTGTGTGTGTGTGTGTGTGTGTGTGTGTGAGAGAGAGAGAGAGAGAGAGAGAGAGAGATAAAGAGATTACTCTAAATAAACTATCTTTAAACCTTTGCCTCTTTGCCCAGCAGCATTAGATATCTGGGGCCTTTTCAGAGTCTGCATTTAAGCAAGAGTCAACCAGATAATTTCTGCAAGTCAACAAGATGACTTGATTGTAGATTCGTATTTGAAAAGTACTGGTTTAAACTAGTAAAGATTTAAACCTCTGGGATTGAGAGAAGCCTCATTGGTAAAAGTACAAGGTCTCAAAATACCTGATCAAAATCAAGGTTCAATAAGAAAGGAAAAAAGAGGAGGGAGTCACTATCTGCCCATAATCCCTTTCCCTTTTTTTTTTTTTTTTTTGGTTGTAGCTCTGTGTGTGTGTGTGCTTTTTAAAAATTATTCTCGTAAGAGGAAGAAAAGATGAATGGCGGTATAGCTAGTCTACCATCTTGAATATAAAATCTGTTACTGCTTTTCTTGTATTGAACCCTGTAAAATATTAATAGTATGCATATATGATGTTCTGTAATCTAAAATTCTATACTTACAGGTGATAAAAGAGATCCTTATTAATCTTTACGTAAGGGTATATTCATTTTTTATTGTTTAGTAGCAATATTGCCATAAACTTAGCAGCTTAAAACAGTACACATATATGATCTCACAATTTTGTGATTCACTAAGTCTGGGTGTGACTAACTGGGTACTCTGCAGACGGCAGTGATGTTGGCATCATTTAGTTCTCTCTAGGCTCTTGGACTGATAGCCTCAGTTTTTTGCTGGCTATCAGCCAGAGACCTTCATTAGTTTCTCCATAGGCCAGCTCACAGCAAAACAGCTTGCATCTTCAAAGCCAGCAAGTGTGAGAGTTTCCTAGCAAGATGGACATTATAATCTTACATAGTTATATACATTCCAACATTTTTGACATATTCTGTTGGTTAGAAGTCAGTCAAGGAGAGGGAATTGCACAAGGACATGAATATCAAGAGATGGTCATAGGGACCGCTGTAGGGATTGTCATTACAAACAATGTATACATCTGACCTTAAGAACACCTGATGATATGAATTATACATTGTATTGAGGCTTATACTTAAAATTTGTACTGTGCTTCATACTAAGGCAATGGAGAAATTTGCAGATGTAGCCAAATATTTAAAATCATTGATGAAGTAAGCCTTGATGATATCTTTGTAGTGTTTTTAAATAGGTTCCTTAGTTTTAAGTTTATTAATATAGTTAATTATATTTTATGAATTAAATTTTAGACATTTATTTATTTTTCTTTTTTTAGTTGACTATATTGTGGAGTATGACTATGATGCTATACATGATGATGAATTAACTATTCGAGTTGGTGAAATCATCAGGAATGTGAAAAAACTACAGGAGGAAGGATGGCTAGAAGGAGAACTAAATGGGAGAAGAGGAATGTTTCCTGATAATTTTGTTAAGGTAAGTACTCTCACCTGAACTTTTAGCTGTTGCGTTGTAGGATTTGATCTTTAACTTTAAGAAATACATGTATTTTAAAAACTAAAATGTTGTAAATAAATTTTTACTCTAGTAGCTTGGTGTCTTGGTGGATAATAATGCTGTGTGTATATGTGTGCACATGTGTATTTATATATGTATGAATGTATCTATTTACCTGTGTTTTTATAAAAATAAACAGTACTGTGTGTTGGGTAGCACTTTGTAATTTGCAAAGTAGTTTTGCTGTGTACATTCTCATTTGAGCCTACAAGCCGTGTAAAGTAAGTAGGGTGGGTGATGATCACATTTTAAAATATGGTGACATACAGATGAGAGGTTAAATGGCTTACCCAATGGTGGCTAGCTAAAAGCGAGAATCTAAACTGAAATCCGGGGTTGTGTCCTCAAGTCTAATTGTATCTTGTTGCTTTTGCAGCCCCTTTGCAAATACCTTAGGTTTCTATTTTAAGTGTCAGCACTGCAGCAGTTACTGATCAAAGTAGCAGTGTGCTTCCAACTAATCACCAAATATTCCATTGTTAGTGAATATTGTAGTAACCTCTGCCAGAAAACAATCAAGGTTCTTAAGTCTTTTGCAGACGAAGTTTAGAGAAGGAAAAAAAAAGTAAAGAGTGTCTGTCTATTTATATTTCACTTATAATTATCTTGGTACCTTTATTAGTTTTCTTATACTTAATTATTACTGGCTCCTTAGATTGATTATGAGTTCTTCTGGGAAGGCTAGAATGTGTTTCATTTTTTTGTCCACCTTACATAGTAATTGTTAAGAATACCTGCACACTGTGGATATTTATATAATATTTTGTGTTTAATTGTGGTTTTACCTCTAACTATGAATTCATACTGAAATGCTAATTGATTTCAGAGAAGGTGAACTAACTATACCTAAAAATCTCTTGAAACAGCTGAGAAAAGTTGTAATAGGGACTTGAACTTGTTATAGGGGAAGGTTGCTTTTGTTTTTATTGTTTGTTTAATAAATTGACTTATTTCTTATAACCTACAATGGAGTGTAATACAGATACCTTGGAAACTGGGGTAGAATAAATGGATTTAAATATGGTCAAGTTCTAGCTTTGTCCTTTGCTGGTCATTCAATGTAGGTCAAACCACATAACTTACCTGTTTTCTTATCCTTAAAATGGTATATTGATAGTAAATAGTAAGCCGTGACATCGCTTTCTCACCTCTCTCTCTCTCTCTGTCTCTTTAAAAAAAGGAAAGTGGTTTTTTAGAGAAAATGTATTGAAGTAATAGAACACTAAATAAAAATACATTAAAAGTTAAGTATTAATATAGTTAAAAATTTTTTTTCATTTTATTTATTTTAGAGAGCACAAGCTGGGAAAGGGGCAGAGGAGAGAGAGAGAGAGAGAGAGAGAATGAATCCCAAGCAGGTTCCACGCTTAGAGTGGATCAATCCCACGACCCTGGGATCGTGACCTGAGCCAAAATCATGAGTTGGACGCTCAACTGACTGAGCCACCCAGGCACCCCTGTATAGTTCTCTTAATTGTGCTGATGCATTGTCCCAGTAGTGGAGATGACTATCATAGGACACCATTTTGAAATACATTTTACTTTCTTCTTTCATGACAATGAACACTAGAACTTGAATTTAATGCACTGCCTGAGAATAGAGGATGCAGTTTGAGTATGCTAAATAATAGAGGGAAGCATAATCTGGGATTAAAAAGTAACCACAGGCTACAAAATTAGAATGGGAGATATCAGTATGAACTCATGTTTAGTTTAAAATACGTATCAACACATACAGAAATTATGTGTGTGTTAGTACTTGGGTTAATGCACGTACAGATATTTCTCAGCAGTCTCCACTGAGAGGGCCTAGAAACAGTGACATGCCAGTAGCAGTGACTATCTACAGTTACCAGATTTCACTTTCTAAACCTTGTTCTCCAATAAAAGAACAGGGCTCCTTAAACAAATAGTTGATTCTTGGACTGGGGCAAGGAGAATACACAGTGACCCTGGACTATTTCGTACATAGTACCAGAAAGTAAAGAAGTGCTCAAAAAAACCCCACAAAATGATGGCCCATGTCAAAGCAACATGAGAGCCAGTCTAAAGACTTTCCAGGTCAGCTTCCAGTGTCCAGAGCTAGACTAATTTAAGCAACAGAATAACCTAATACTTGATAATTACCCAAAATGTAGCATAAGTACACATAAGTCCATGCTGATATAGATAAATAGTTGAGTAAATAAGTGAGTGGAGGAGAAGAAATAGATCTCAGAGAATTCTTTCAAGTATTTGTAAATACTTCCTTTCCCTCCATCCCCTCCCCTCAAAAGCATCCCTTAGGAATGGGCTGGAGTTTTAGTGCCCAGGTTCCAAAGTTGTATAGGTTTAAAGTGGTATGTCCCAAACCCTACTTTTCTTTCTTCTTTCTCTCTCTCTTTCTCTTTCTTTCTTTCTTTCTTTTTCTTTCTTTCTTTCTTTTGCATAATCATTGATATTTTTAGTGTTTGATTTAGTTTTCACAGAATCAGTAGTATTTTAGTGTGTGATCCTCCCACCGCCCCCTGAAGGTTAGATATTTAAGAATATACATGTAGTTTTATAGTACAGATTCCTTTTTTAGCAGTCATATAGTATTCCATTCTAGGTCTTTAACCACATTTTATGAATATTAGGGCTGTTTTCCTTTTTTTTTTTTTTTAGCTATTGAAAACAGTGCTGCAATGAATATCTTTATGTAGGTTATATAGCTGAGAATTTGCTGCATCTTAGGGTGTGCACATATTCCACTGTCTTAGACACTGTATAGTTTCTCACTAAGTAATTACACCATTACATTGAAATTCCTACCAGTAGTATAAAAGAGTACCTTTCTTCCATGTTCTTATAAACATTTGATACCATCAGATTTTCTTTCTTTTCCTTTTTTCTTTTTACTCTTACAGATCTATAATAGTATCCACATGTCACAGTGTTTCATTTTTGTGATTACAAGGAAAGTTACATATCTTTTCATATTTATTGCCCGTTTAAATTTCTTTTTCTGTGTCTAGCTTGTTCAGATATTTCTCTGCATTTTTCCATTGAGTTCTTGCTCATTCTCATTGATTTGTAGTACTTCTTACTCTGAATACTGTGAATTCTGTATTGTGAATACTAGGCCTTTGTCTTCCTTCTGCTTATGCATCTTTTTCTTTTTCATAAGTGCTTTTTGTGACTTGTCTTAGTATAACTTGAGAGCAGGGAAGGTTTAAAGATACTAATCTTCTATGTTTTCATTAGTTTTGAAGTTTTTATTTTCAGCAGAAATCATTCATCAGTCTTTATTTTTTGTACAGCTATGATTTAGGCAGTAATTAATTTTTTTCCACATAAAAAATATTGAATAGTCTACTCTTCCCTGATGTGTTTGTAGTGTTTAAGAATTAAGCCATAATTGGGAAGAAACTTGCTCGTTTTTCAGATCTTTCCACATTCTCAACTTCAGTGTTTTGGACTAAAGTTGAGACTCAAGTGTCTGATTTATTTGTTAGTGTAAAGTTTGAGATTCAGTATCCGTGTTATTTGTTGATATTTGGCACTCTGCTGTAACTGAGATGAAACAAAGTAAATACTCCATTAAACAAATGCTAAGTAATTGACTATGAAGTATTTTGGGGTGTGTTGAGAAGAATTCCCACAACTTACTTTTTTGTGGGAGACAACAGCATGAAAATAGGTAGATAAATTGCAGCGCCCTTTTGGCGGATTGTCCAATAGGTCGTGAAGATGATGGGTGCTAAATGATCTTGGAAAAACCTTTTTCAGAGAAGATTTTGAAAGTAACACTTGAGTTGGTCTTTAAAGATAGGAAGTTAGATGAATAATTAGTGTGTTCTATGTCTGGCAAAGGCGCAAAATGTTTTGTGGTAAAAATAACGGATGACTTATGGGTGAATGAAAGTTTTTCTTTGGGGGGGGGTGTATAATGGGATTTAAGGCCAAAAGTATGGATTGAAGCCAGTGTGTAGTGCATTTTGAATATCACTTAAAGGTATTAAGACGGTTTAAAGGTACTAGGGAAAATCACAGGTTTTGGAGACAGGAGAAGGAAGAAAGAATGCTTAAATGGATTAATTTTAGTGAGAAGGAAAGATTTTATTAAAGAGAGAGTTGAGGCTATAAAGTGTAAAGTGGTGCAGTGAGAACGGAAGCAAATGGATAGCTAATATGCATACTACCTTTTATTTGTGTTAAGAGTTTGCATGTTCCCATACATTTGCTCACTTTATTCTGACATCTTTGAAAATTGGACAATATGTCATTCATGCCCCAAATCACACTGGTGATAGTTGGTGGGCCGGAGACTTGGTCGTAGATAGCTTTGTGACAGGCAAATACCAGCCTGTTTTTAGATGAGAAATGTATTTTATGTAGTAAGTGCTGGTTATTAGAGAAATATCATTTTGTAACATTCCCTGCTTTTAAGAATCTAAGGACAAAGTGACATGAATCTTAGCCATTGAAATTCTCCAGTAGCATCAACATAGTTGAAAGATGTTAGAATGACAAAATTAAGTGCTTTTGGTAACCTTTAGAATTGACTCTTGAAAAGAAGAATCAAACTGCTTCCTCAAAATGCAATTTTATGGAAATAAACTTTTTCCCCCCAAAACTAAACTTGAGATTTGACATGAGGGCATTTCAAAGACTGAAGATAGAATGGAAATATGCAAAAAATGTAAAAATAATAAGATATTTAAAAATGAAGCCAACTTGCAATGCTCATATAAAGTTATCTGTAGGTAACTTTATCAAATGAAGTCAGAGTTTCACTCTTGTTCTTCTACTGCCTCCATCCCTAGAAATTGTGCTGAAAAACAAGGTTTAATTACACAAGTTAGGGAAAGTAGAAGGCCCAGTGTATCCATAAGAGTAGGAGAGCTTACACTGTAGTAACAGCATTACAGTCTCAGTGGTGGCATAACACAAGGAATACATGCTTTCATACGAAATGTAGTCCAGCTAGTGAGCTATGTTTAATATAAGTAAAATAAGAGCTTTCTTTCTCTATTGCAAGTAAGATTAGCAGCAGTTTTAGCACCAAGTAGGGGATGCTTCTCAGCTGTCTTTGAAGCCTGTAGTTTTCATCAACCACATGTCTCTTTTTACAGCAGTTGTGTAGCAGGGTTTTCAATTCCTTTTAGATCATGAGTCTCTTCCCGTATCTCTGTGAAGAAACCCAATTTCCCAGGTACTCTCTATTGAGCTATGTTTTAGTAAGATCATTGGCAGTACTGCGGTATAGCCTCCCCATACCCTGCTTTTCTATTGTATTATTCTTATCTGTTTGTGATTTTCTCATTTGTTCAAATATTTACTGCAGTTCTTTCTATGTGTTAGGACTTTTTATAGATGCTAGGGACACAGTAGTGGATAAAACAGGTTAAGTTCCCTTCTCTTTGTGAATTTATTTTTAATGGTGGGTGGAAAACATGTGAAAAAAATAAATGAATAAGATGATAATTTTTGATAGCCATTAGTGCTTTGAAAGAGAAAAAGTGAGTGGTGGGAGGTGGAAAATGGCATTTGATACTTTAATTTCAATGTTCTAGGATAGCTCTGAGGTTATTTGGTCAGAAAAACACAGAAAGGTGTAGAGAGATTAGGAATGAATTCCTTTTGAGAAGGATCTTGATATTAGGAGCAGGTAGGCTTGCTGTGATAGATGTGGCTTTCAACCCCTCTACCAGAGCTATGTCAGGAAGATAGCGTGGCTTTAGGAAAAGAGCTTGGCCACTAGAGTCAGGATGTATAGACCTCTGCTTCACTTCTTACCCCCTCCTCCCCCATACCTCCACACACATGCCTCCTGTGTGTTCTTCCTTAAAGAAGTTTCACTCTAGAGCAATGCATTTCTTACTGTGTAAGTGTGTAAGGGAATCCCACCTGTTTGAGTTGTTGGTGGGAATTAGATTTTGAGTATCTGTACTTTGCATGTAGATATGTAATGAATTTATTATTTCATCCTGTTATTTTTTTGCTCAGGAACTGCCCATTTCATTAAGGGAAAATCAGAGAAGGAAATTACCTATGTAGTTAATTTAGTCAACAAATAGGTTTTTTGTTTTTTGTTTTTTTCTGTGCCTGTAATATACCAGGTACTGTTAAATCGGATGTTAATAAGGAAATAAATAGGTAAATAACTTTTCTAGTTTCTCTTTAAGAAAAGCCAGTGGTTTTTAAGGAAGGACAAAAATAAAGAGGAAAGTAATTAAGATGAGAAAATATGAGACAAGCAGTTAGCCTGATTAGCCTATTTCCCTAAACCAAATCTGTAGTCTTGGTGGTGGTTGTGGAACAGATCAAGTCTGTTTAAAAGTCTGGGCCAACTATGTAAGAAGCTAGACAGTAAAAAAGCTTTTAGTGTGTTAGGATTTGTATAAGCTCTAGCTCTTAGGGAAAACTAATTTTGATAGGTCTTTTCTAGGGAACTAAAGTCTTATATTTAGAAAAGTGATCTGGTTGAAATTATTATTGTTATTACTATTACTATTATTATTATTTTATTTTTTAAGTCCTTTGGAATGGAAAAGGTAGTTCTAAGAAGATGAGGGGGCTCAAATAAAATGCCTTTGGAAAGTTGTTTCAGTTACTGAGAAAGAAGAAAAAGCAGACATTGTCAGAACTTGTTATAAAAAGCTGAGGATTTATATTCAAGTCTTGGTAGAAGTATTGGCAGTAAAAATTAAAAAAAAAATCATAATACTGGTTGATGACCTTGGATCTAATATTTTACTAAAGAGAGAACCTGTGCTGAGTAAGAAAAATGAGTTACCTCTAAGTCCAGTTTCCCACTCTGTCTCCTTTGACACTTGGAGAGGGAGGAGCTTCTGGTTACTACTGGGTGGGGTAGGAGTTCAGGGTCCACTTGGCCTCCCTTGAATCCTTGACAAAAGGGCAAGTGTGTGCCTCATTAGTGCTGCCTTGTGGCCTCCAATGGCAGTAGGAGGGGAAGGGGCTCATTCCCACCTGGTGGGGAAGAGAGTCTTGGCTCTCCACTTGGCCTTCTCTGACACCACCCTGGCTAGGGAGTAGGGTAGTTAGTGGTTGTGATTGGGGTGTCTGGTTACAGCCTGGTAAGGGTGGAAGGCTAGGTTCCCTTCTTAGCCTTGGCTGGCATGGGTGGGGAGAGGGCTACGTTATCCACCGTCCCCCCCCCCCCGTGATTTTATCGGCTAAGAGTTTTCTGTCTTGCTGGGATACCCTTTTCTTGGTCCTTTGGCTGGAGAGATCAGGCTTTTCTTGGAGACCACCCCCCACCCGCCCCAGCTCCTCTCCTCTCATTGGCATTAACATGTTGCCAGCTTCTTCAGTTGTCAGTATAGAATATATGAGGCAAAAAGCAACCTAGTGAACTCACTAACCAGGTTCTAAGGAACCTTGGGCTCTCTTGGCTGGCCTATCTTCTTTTCATCACTTTTCAGAATCTTTTCATCTATTTTTTTTAAGTTACTTATTTATTTATTTAGAGAGTGTGGGAGGGGAGAGAGAGAATCCCAAGCTGTTGCACTGTCAGCACAAAGCCTTATGCGGGGCTTGAACTCACCAACTATGAGATCATGACCTGAGCCAAAATCAAGAGTCTGTGATGCTTAACTAGTGAGCCACCCAGAAGCTCCCAGATTACTTTTACTATTTATTTTTAATATGTAATGTCTGGAGTTTTTTTAGTTTTTAACATTTTACCTCAGGGGAGGAATAAGGAAAAGTACATCTGTCCCATCTTTACATAAGGGAAATCTAGATGGTGATGCAGTTTTTAAAAGTATTTATTTTAATTCCAGTTAGTTAACATACAGTGTTATATTAGTTTCAGATGTACAATATAGTAATTAAACAGTTCCATACATCACCCAGTGCTCCTCATGCCAGGTGCACTCCTTAAATCCCCATCACCGATTTCACCCATCCCTCCACTTCATTCCCCTCTGGTAAGCATCAGATAGATGGTTATGCATTTTAATAGAGATTGTAATGCATATCCTTAAAATCTAAAAACTCACTATGTAGAGTTTCTTTTAGAAATGGTGTAAAATAGCTAGTTTTTCTTAAGTAAAGCAGAGAAAAATCAGTGAAGTAAGATATTAAAAGAAGTTAATAGAAATACTTTTATTAGTTGTGCTTAAGCAGAACACTGTGGATAAGGGATGTTAATTTGTGAGCTTTGATATATATAGCTTTCTTGTGAGCTTTATACTGATGATATTGTAGGTTATTCCATGGTGTTATTGTTATGATATTTTTACTTTAAAAAACAAGTATATATATTCACAGAAGAGGTCTCAGGTCCTGGTGAATGAATTGGTGTTCTTTGTCTTTTTAAATGTAAAGTGAAATTTTGATCCCTTTTGAAGAGTTCTCATAGCTTGATAAAAGTGTTTCAGACTTTTTGATATAGTAAGGAACAAGGAAACAAAAGTTATTAACACTTAAGTATTGTCAGGAAGCTGACAAGTTACTAAAAATCATTTGGATATTTTTTTCTTTATTTTGACCTAAATTTCTAGAATTTTTTTCTCATTTAGAAAAAGGTTAAAATCATTGAATCCTTTTTTTAAATTTAGGCAATTTGACAATTTACATCTCATTAAAAATGTTTATTTTATTTCTATATTTCATTGATTAAATGGTTAAGTAACATTAAATCCTTAAACGTATTTAAAATCTTTTTAAAAAGTTACTTTTAAAGAAAAACTAGCAATATGGGGAATAAGATTGGAAGAGTCTTAGTGATTTCTTGTTTTTTAAATATCACAGTTTTTGGGGTGCCTGAGTGGCTCAGTCCGTTAAGCCTCTGGCTCTTGATTTCAGCTCATGTCATGATCTCATGGTTTGTGAGTTCGAGCCTTATGTTGATTCTCTGTCTCCTCCTCTCTCTGCCTGTTTCCTGCTCATGCCTGTGCACTCTCTTGCTCTCTCAGAACAAAACTTTATCACATTCTTTTTCTTGAAAGATGCTGATTTTGTTTTTAAATCTGTTGATATTCTACTCTTCCCATAAGAAGAATTATTTTTTTAATGAAGGAATGGCAGTATGATTTTATGTGACCTTAATTTTTTTGAATCACTTATTTTGTGAACACAGTTCTTTTAGATAAACCTCAGCGATGTTTTCAAGTTTTAGGAGATGTATTGGTGATTTTGATAGAGTAGTTCAGGAAACAGGCTTTATATGAGGAGAAAATTTTGTGTTTGATTTACTTTCATTATTTGAAACACATTACTGGAGAAAACAACTCTGTAGATATCAGAATACTAAATGGAAGACAACTCCACTTCCTTTCTGGGAATTACAATAAAGACAGCAGATAAAATGTCAAAGTTGTGTATAAATACTTATGATATATCGTAGTACATATTTTATTGTATCATGTACAACATTATACACACTGATAAAGAGCATTTGTTCTGTGACTTGGGATATTTTTGATAATATTCTGATTCCTACAATGGAGACCATTCACTGAGTTAAAGAAATAGTTCAGTACAGGTAATGCTAGAAAAGATATGTTAAGATTTATATTTAGTAATGTGTGCTCATACAACTAAGATCTTTCTCCAGATACCCTAGAACAGTTCAACTTGTGGCATTTTTACTTCTTAGCACACCAAATTTTTTATTTAAAAAAATCACTGAAATAATACATATTGAGACAAAATTCAAGGAGTATAGAAGTGGCTATTGGGAAAAGTACATTTCTTTCCTTACAGCCCTCCCCCAACCTCCTTCCACTTTTCGGAATTTGGTGGATACCTTCTAGATTGTTATCTATAAAAAATATTTTTAACTGAATTATTTGTATATTCTTCCCCCTTTATATCCTATATTTTATACCATAAATTTAAATTCATAAACTATGTTAATGTTCACCTGGGAGTTACCCTGGGAAGTTAAATTGTAATTTTTCCCCTTAAGGAGTTAATAAATTTTTGTTCCTGCTAAGGTATTTCAAGTTGTAGAAATAATTTATTAAAAAAATTTTTTTAATGTTTATTTTTGAGAGAGAGTAGAAGCTAGGGAGGGGCAGAGAGAGAGGGAGACATAGAATCTGAAACAGGTTTCAGGCTCTGAGTTGTCAGTACAGAGCTTGATGTAGGGCTCAAACTCATGGACTGTGAGATCATGACCTGAGCCAAAGTCGGACCCTTAACCGACTGAGCCACACAGGTGCCCCTCAAGTTGTAGAAATAATTTAAATCAGGAAAGTTTGAGTGCCGGAACCTGGGTTTCTGGGATATTTCCTGACCTTAGTTGTTGGATCCACACTCATTGTCTGCTTGCTTGATAATGTCATCTGTGGCCTCAAGGAGTCTAGCAGCTGTGGGAGAAGGATCTCCTATGTAGGCCGGATGTCTTCTGAGTCATAGATACACTAGCCCTTGTTACCTGCAGTTCTTATCCTAAAACCCCTTCAACCTAGGACTGAAAGCACAAATAACATTTTTAAATCCATGTAACTAGTGTGAAAAATGTGACCATTATAAATGCGGTATTTTCAGTCCATTTCAGTGTGGTATGTCTGAGTTATTTATTTAGTGTTTTTCCCACTCTACTGTACTTGGCTGTCATTAACATTCTTGTGATGGGAAAAGAGAAAGGAGTAGGATGCCACTGACAATGAATGTATAACTTTTTTTGTCTCTTTTCCTACTTCTGCCTTTTCTAAATGGGGGAGGGATTGTTGCAGTAGGAAGGCCCTTTGTCCCAGTTCGAGAGACAGTAATCATGTGGAGAATAGCTTATTTGGGGGAGAAAATAAACTTAGAAATTTTCAAAATCATCCTATTATATATCTGTTATTGTTGTTTTCCTTCATGATTTTGATGTGATGGCACTCAGAAGGGTACATACTGATTTCATATTAAGGAGATTTTCTCCTGTTGGTCCTTTCACTTTGGACTTAAAAGATTTTTTGTTACTATCCAATTTAATTTGGTCATAAGAAAAATGAAAATCTAATGACTTGAGGTAGTTCCTTCTGGGTCATTCCTTATACACCATCATTTATATTCTCAAAACAAAATAAATACTGTAGGAATGGGGTAAACCATTTTTTTAGGTTGGAAACCTCATTTTTCAAGTGTGGGTCTGATGTTGATGCAGTCAAAGCCAAAATAGTGGACATATGTTAAATATTTAATTCTGCTTATTTCCCTAAATCTTCAGTAATAATCACTTTTCCGTATCTTCTGATTTATGTTTCTATAAAGTTGGAGGTACTAGTTTATATAACACTTCAGGAAATCCTGAATGTTAACTTAAAAATATTAAGTGTACTCCTTATATTTTAATTAGTATAAGCAGAACTGACTCTGCTTAGGATGACCTCTTTCATTTGAGAAATAAAAAGAAGCTTTTGCCTTTAGTTTGTGTCATTCTTTGTGACTTTTATTTAATTCTGTGATATAGAAGTTAATTGCTTACTATTTTCAGATTATGATCATGAACTGGCAATGATTAGATAACCAAATTATTATAAAGATACAACATGAAGAAGTGGTTTGTGAATTTTGTTGATCAGCTTTTAAGCTGTCTTTGGTTAGTGCAATTAGAGTAAGTATCTTCGATTATCTTAAGAAGAATAACTATACCCTTTCTAACCTTTTTAGCTCTTTCTCATTTGCTTATATTTCTTATCTCCCTTTAATTTGCTACTTATTCTTTATCTGTGAAACAAATCAGTGTAGTTGCATTGATATTTATATGGAGATTATGCACATTGTCTTTTTGTTGGCTAGTTTTGCATTGATAGTAACCTATTTATAGGCAATTTTTCTCATTTGTAGGTCAAAATGAAAAGTTTTTCTGAGTTTGTCAATACATGATACTCTTCTTAAGTGAGGAGTCTTTTTTACTGGACTTCCTGGAATCATTTTCAAAATCAGGAAAGGAAGTAAAGTTGGTGGAAAATAGATGCTACTATGTTAACATCTGTTTTATTTACTGGCTGATTAGGTAAAAGGAAGTAAAGGGCAGAAGAAGGAAGAAACACTGGAAACTTTACAGACACTTCATAGGTGCTCAGTAAAATTTGGTGGTGAAGATGATAGCCAAGGAGTAATTAGGAGGCACTGTGTGTTCAGGAATTAGGGAGAAAGGAAGTTGGTGAGGGAGTGTGTGTGTGTATTTGGTGGTGGTGGATTGTAGCAGGAAGGGGTTCCAGAGGAGGTGGAGCCCAAAGTAAACTTTACTTGTAGTTTTACTTAGAGCCTTGAGGTCATTTGGTACTTGTGGTAACATCTTAGTTGGAAGGTTGTAAACCTGAGTCTTCTCTATTCATTGTAGACTACATATTTCTAATTCACTTCCCCCCTTACCTTTTGTACTTTGTGTCCTCGGAAGATTTATTATATCTAATATTCTTGGATGTGATTATATCTCTATGAATATTGAAGGTCCTTAAAATGTTTCTAGATCTTGGGGCACCTGGGTGGTTCAGTCGGTTAAGCATCTGACTCTTCCTTTTGGTTCAGGTCATGATCTCATGGTTTGAGAGTTTGAGCCTGGCTTTTGGTGATAGAACCCAGCCTGCTCTCTTGCAGTCTCTGCCCCTACCCTGCTCAAGTGCTCCCTCTCTGTCTCTGTCTCTCTCAAAATAAATAAACAAACTTAAAAAAAAAATGCCTGTAGA
This sequence comes from Cryptoprocta ferox, assembly GCA_028646485.1. Lineage (NCBI taxonomy): Eukaryota > Metazoa > Chordata > Mammalia > Carnivora > Eupleridae > Cryptoprocta > Cryptoprocta ferox. The sequence goes on along the minus strand of CM053577.1, from coordinate 100,253,429 downwards.
TCTTGAGGAATTTTTGCTTGTAAATTTTTTTAGAAAGAAGAAATATTGTCTCAGTATATCTTACTTATTCATGTGGTTAATTTTTATTTAAAGCTCACATAAATATCTAAAGTTATGTAGCCAGTGAACAGGATAGAATCAAGTTTTATAGCCAGGTCTTCTGTCTCCTGAACTTGTCCTCTTAATCACATTTGATCAAATTGGAATTACTTTCCTAGAGGAACAAAATTTGAATGTCAAGCCAAGTTTCTGGTGTCCTGTATTAGAAAACAATAGCTCTCAGATATAGGACTTTTTGTTTGTTTGTTAATACAGATAGCTCATGAGACAGTAAGGAGAATTCAAAGTGAATATGTTTTAGCATATTGAGGTTGTAAGTACTGTTCTTTACAAAGATTTTATGCTTTTATGAGTTTGAAAAATACTTAGTGCAGTCTGAAAACTGAGGTTTTCAGATGCTGGTATGTCATGTGTTAATAGCGAATTAAAGTATTTTTTCTTAAGTGCATTAACAATAAAAATGAAGTGGCCTACCTTGTGAAATAGTGTCTTCCATGATTTGTACTTTAATAATTTTTCAAAATTCTTTACCAAGGTAATAGTTTTCCCAGAATGAAAACCTTTTTCTCATTGTAAGATTATATGCATTGTTAAAAAAACAAACAAACATCAGACACTTCTAAACAGTATAAAGAGGTGAAAAATCATCTGAAATCCTACCAGGTAGAGAGTAATAACTGGTTAACATTTTGGTAGATGTAAATACCTGGAGAGCAAATTCTTTGTTAGCTTTGTATGTGAAAAATATCTTCTGGTTAGTAATTTGCTTTTTTAATGGTTATCTTTAATGAACAGAAGTTGTTAATTTTAATATCAAATGTGAGTGAGGAATCCAGTTTTCTCCCAACCCCCTAAATATGAAACATTAGTTTTATGAGTATCATGTGTTTTCTTCACTTTTTGTCTGTTACAAATCAAGCTTGTCTGTTTATGGACTTCTTTGTTTCATTTTTCTGTATGTTTGTTTTTATGGCAATACCTCACTGTCTTAATTTATAGTGTTTTATAGTTTTTCTTGATATCTTATTTAAAAAAAAAAGAAACCCTCACTTTTTTTCCCCCTGAAGTATTCTGGCTGTTCTTGCCCTTTTGTTCTATACAAGTTTAAAACCAGTTTATTGCTGTCCCAAATCTGTGATAGAGTTATTGGATTGCATTGCATTATTACATCAATTTTAGGGAGAATCGATAATCGTATGATAATTGAGTTTTTGATCACTGAATATAGCTTGACTTCCCTTTTGTTTGTCTTCTGTTAGTTTCATACTTCTTTTCCTGAAGGTTTGCATATCTTCTGTTAGACCTACGACTTAGAATAGGATTCATCAGGCTAGCCCACAGGCCAAATATAATACCACCTGTTTTTATAATGTCCATGAGCTGAGAATGCTAGTTAACAATTTTATAAATAGTTGGAAGAAACCAGATGAATAGTATTTAATGTCACGTGAAAATTCTATGAAATTGAAATTTTAGTGTCCATAAATAAAATTTTGTTGGAGCATAGCTGTGCTCATTCATTTAAATATGTAACTGCTTTTGCTCTACAAATGGCATGGTTCATTTTCCCAACAGTTTTTATGGCCCATATATCCTAAAATATTTTACTATCTGACCCCTGAAAGGACAAGTTTGCCCACCCTCACTTGTTTGTTTATGTATCTCAGTTTCTTTGTATCTTGGGGTGGAGGTGTGTTTTTAGCCTGTGTTTCTTTACCTCTGTCTTCAGTTCTGAGAAGACTTAAGCTCATAATGACTCACTGTTAAAAGTGTGTTGCATTCTTTAGAGATGAGTGAGGAGACAAAAATGTTGAAGACTATTGATACCATGTTTTATATAATAATCACTGTACCTGTTTTTTGGGGGTATTTTACATTTGGGGGATTTAATTTAATAAAATGCAACTTAATTTGCTTATATATAAATATATAAATTTGCTAATTTGATCTTTTCCCTTTTATAGGAAATTAAGAGAGAGCCAGAATCCAAGGATGACAATTTGCCCATTAAACGGGAAAGACATGGGAATGTAGCAAGTCTCGTACAACGAATAAGCACCTATGGACTACCAGCTGGAGGAATTCAACCACATCCGCAGACCAAAAACATTAGGAAGAGTATGTAAATAATTTCTTTCCTGTTTAAATAACTCAAAATAATAATTTGATAACTGTTCATAAGTTATGTTAAGAAAAATTAGCTTAAACGTTTTGTAGCAGACTGCAGAAACTTCGTACATATTCACATGTTACCCTTGTAGTCATTTTTCGTAAGGTAATTGAGCATGAGCTACTAACGACTATTTATAGGAATTATAAATTAAAATATGAGGCTTTGCTTTCTTATTAGCTTTAGAGGCTCTGTTGAATAGTTAATGCTTTGCCTTAAATTTATCTTAATACCATTTATGTAATAGGATGCTTAATGTCTGCTCATCTTTAAGCACTATAGATAGAAGAATTTTGATAGTATGTTTTCGTTAGTGGCTAGACATCTGAACATATACTCAGTTTTCCAACGTGATTGGCTCAGCAGAGTGCCCTTTAAGTATTTGGTATTCTATAAATATGTTAGAACATTTTAGCGTAGAGGGAGAGCACCACGTTTGAAATCAGACATGAGTTTGAGTCCATCTTATGACCTTAGATCATTTAAACTCTTGAGTTTTGTTTTGCCGCTGGTGAGAAAGTGGTAAAAAAACAGTATTGCTGTTTTCAGAATGCTTACAGTATTGGGAAAGACTTATTAAAAAAAGTATTCAACATTAAACATGTACAAAATACAACATTATGGGAGCAGATGGTATTTTAACATAGTACGATCTGAAGCCCCTTGAGAGAGTTAATAAGTAGTAAATGAGTATTTAACCACATTTCTCTTGGATCAGTGTCCTTGATATTGTGCCTCGTAAATCCCTTATGGAACCAAGTAGTCCACAGTGAAGGAGTATGTTCACATACATACATAACAAATGTAAGACTATTTATGATTTTGTAGTCTCCTTATATCTTGTTCCTTCTGTGCTACTGTCTGTGACATTTGGGGGAAAACTTTACTTTCTAGGTGCTATCATCCTTTGATTATTTTCATAAAATGAAAACAGATTTTCATAAAAATGAAATAGATTTCATGACAGGAGGACAGACCAGTTAAGAGGTTCTGTGTGTTTTTTGTTTCCCAGTAAACGTAGTGCACAAACAGTGTTTAGATAGTGGCCGTACTGCTTTCAGCTACTGCCTGAGAGTGGACAGTGTCAGTAGTTTTAATTGTCTTGGATGCTCAGACTGTATTTGTTTGGAGACTGGGGGACAGAGTACACAGAGTGTGTTCATATCCTACAGGTGAACCTGTGCATCGGAGAATTTTTAGGCCCATGGAAGAGTTACTTATGACCTCTTATAAAATCTATTTACCACTTTCTTTAGCTTTGCTGAGCTAAAGAAGGAACAGTTTTCTTAAGTAGAGGCTAGACAAAGAGCTTCAAAGTTATGATTATTGTATTCATTTTGTCTCCTAATAGGAAAGGACAACACACTACATTTTACCCTCCTCAAGAACACTGGTCATAATTCTTTTTCTTGTAAAAGAAAACCTATTATGTAGTTGGTGCCAGGAGACTTAGACTTTTTCCTAAGGATCCTCCATAACTTGTTTTTAAGCACATGTGCTGCAAGGACTAAATTGGTCATTTGGTGCTAGCTAACATGTAAAACAGGATGCAGGTTGCTTTTGCTTTGATTGCTTTTCCAGGAAAAGCAAGTTAATGTGTTTGTTTTTTTAATCTGATTTTTTTTTTTTGGTTACTGTTTATATCATATCCTTAATTCACAAAATAGACCAGTTATTCAAAAGGTGGTTTACTGTACTGTTAAATAGTAGTGGATACTACTAACCAATACTATTCATAATTAAAAAAACCCCTGCAAAACTGTTGTAAAGGTTGACAGTAATAATCACTACAATGTGAATGTTCAATTTTAATCTCTGTGTGTCAAGGCAAGTAAAATCTTTATGTGTATTAAATGTTGTATAAGCAACTAAAAAGGAGAATATCAGATACATCCTGTGGTGTTAACTATCTGGAAACTGGACTTGTTAACTATTTTTCTGTAGTTTCAAAACCCAAAAAAGTGTGATTTTTTTTTTTGTGAAGTCTGGTCACGAAGTCATTGCAACTTTTGCTGTTGTGTATAAGTTAACCATAATAACTGGTCAAACAAACAGGTATTTTCTAGCATGAGCACAGAATAATGTTTTCCAGGACAATTACTGTAAGTTGCTAAAGTTATAGAAGAGAACACATTTACACATCTCCTAGCAAAAACAGATACTAGTCACATTGCTGCTAGACCCTTATAAAATCAGGCACAGAGATATGGTTGTAGAATAACATTACTTAGTGAGTAAATAATTGACATCTTTCCGCATCACAACTCTGTATTCTGTTCAGTGAGGAATTTAGTAGATATTTAACTTTGCATTTGGAAAAAAATTGATGCCAGATGTGAACCTACTCTTGCTATAGGTAAGGGAAGACATCAATGCTTGTAACTTTGTATTCCTTATTAGTGCTGTGGCAGTGATTTTTTATCTAGTTAATAATTACTTTCAGTGTAAAAGATACATTGAGATTGATACTACGGAAATGATTTTGCTGTATGAAAAATTAGTTGACCAGAATACCAATCATCAGTGTTTCATTTTTAGAAAATAGTTGCTAGCACATACTTTGCTTCCTGATTCTGAGTCAGTGCTAAAGAAAATAATGAAAATTCTAAACACCATCAAGATATGGTCATTGACTATACATTTTTACAGCATACTTGTTAGCCCAAATATATGGGCATATTAGCTCAGACTCTTCCCCTTGATATTAAAATATTCTGACGCAAAAGGGGAAAAAGACTCATCTAACTCCTCTCAGCTTCTCAAATGAATAGGATAGGGTGTTCTGACTTTCTATTTTCTTTTGAAATCTTATAGGAAAGTTGAAAGAATAATTGTACAATGAATATTTTATATGCTTTACTTAAGTTTGTTGTTAACATTTTTTACATCATCTTCATATCTGTATATGTCCATATAAAGTACAGCTTTAGCTGGGTCAGTTAAAGTATGTTGTAGACATGATACCTCATCCCTGAACACGGAGTTTTCTTCTTCATGATGGTGGTGATAATCTAAGATTTTGATTGTTGTAATCAAGAAGTATGTCAGCAGTGTCTTCAAACAGCTTGAATCTTTCAATTAATGATCTAAGTAGGCACTATGAGTTTTTTTTTTTTATTGCTGAGGATAATAAAAAAATGTAAGGAAAATTCATCCATATATAGGAAATGGCTCTGTTTCTTAGCATTTGATGATTTTCTCCGCTTACTGGAGAAAGAACTTGGTAAAAAAAAAAAGTTTTTGACATCAGAAAATTTTTAGTGCTGCAGTAAAACATGAAGATAAAATTTCCAGAACCAAATGGAATCAAAAGTAAATCAGGAATCCTTTTGCTGCTATGAAATTTTAACATTCAGCCTCCTAGCTTCTGAATGTGGTATGCTCTTCATTTTAGTCTTTGATAGGGAGATTAAAAGTTGTAATCTTAAGTAAGGAATTGTTCCATAATTTGAGAGGTTGGTTTGATCTGAATGTTTAGGTCTGTTTTTCAGAACCATGAAAATATTTGCCATTCTTGATGGACCTGCATTTCTTAAGATTTTCCATTTTAGTAGGAAAAATAGGAAAGTAACTTTACCGAGTATAAAATTTTACAGAATTTGGTTTTGTTTTTGAAATAAATACAAAATACATTATTTTAAATTTTTATTTCTTTTTGAGAGAGAGAGAAAGAGAGAGAGAGAGAGAGAGAATGAATGAATGAATGAATATGGGGGAGGGGCAGAGAGAGGGAGACCCAGAATCTGAAATAGGCTCCAGGCTCTGAGCTGTCCGTACAGAGCCTGATGAGGGGCTCAAACTCAAGAATCATGAGATCATGACCCGAGCCAAACTCAGATGCTTAAACTGATTGAGCCACCCAGTTGCCCCAAAATACAAAATATTTTTAAAAAGACTTTTTGAAAAATTTCAACATTGATGTGTTGAATGCTTTAATACCTGTGAATCTGAAGACTATGAGAACAGTGTTAATGTGGGCAATCAAACCTGCCAAGTAAAGCTGTGTATGGATGATGATTCAAAACTTGTAGTTTAACAGGGGAAAACATCAAGTTACTATAAAATAGAAATGAAAGTAATAATTACTTCGTAGGTTTTGGGGGTATTAACATGTCAGGTAAATATTATAAGAAGTGCTCAGTAAATGTTTATAATTATTATTATAGTGTTTAAAGTCTGCAGCTATGATTCAAATAAAGGGGCAGTTCTGTACTGGGTTGTCAAGCAAGGTATATTTAAGCTTTTTTAAAGTAAAAGTTGTCATTCACATAGGGGATTATGACATTCCTGGTAGAATTGCTACCTTAGAAGATCCATGGAGATAAGCAACTACATGGTATTTACTACAGGTAGTAAGGATCCAGCATGACTAGATTGTATGAACTATGTTAAAGCACTTTGTAATCTGTAAAGGAAGCAGCATTGATAAAAGTGGAAAGATAAAAGGCTTAAGAGTCATACGTGGGTATGGTTCTAGTTTTGCCTTTTTTTTTAGCTCTCTTGGACAAATTATTTAACTCCTGAGTTCCTGTCTCTCACTGGAAAAAGTTGACAACACTCTGTATTATCTGTTGTGGGGGAGATGTTTGTAAAGGATTTAGAGTAGTACTGGCACATAAAAGGCATGGAAGTGTATCCCTCCTTTTTTTCCTGCACCTCCTTTATCTTCTTCCTTGTCAGTAACTTTACTTATAAAACATTGATTTGACAAATTTTATTTCTTTGTGGATCTGAAAAGCTATATAGACAAAATACTGTTTATTTTAAAAATGGACTTATATTCAGGCATCCTTTTATTAACTAGTCTTGAACATACTATTTTATTTTCTCATGTGCTTAGCAGAGGTTCTGATACATTGTAGGAATTCAGTAAATACTTATGAATAGATACTGTGTATGCCTGTTGAAGTGTAAAAAAATCTCAAAATTCCTTTTATTGTGCTGGCAATTAATAGATGAACTCAACATAGGCAGTCACTTCAATTTATGAGTAAACCATATTTAAATATGGAATCATGAAAATTTTTTCTTTTGTAAATGGCTCATATTTTATAGCAATAATAGGGGCCTTTCAGATGTTTTTATCTAATGTGGCTCTTTGAAAAATAAAAAAAATTTTGCAAAAAATTTGGAGAACATTCTGGTGAATTATGCTTAGTGTGAGCAGGGAGAAAAACCACAAACTCAGTTTCTGTTTTTTAAGTTTTTAATGTTTATTTTTGAGAGAGAGAGGGGGAGACAGAATTTGAAGCAGGCTCCAGGCTCTGAGCTGTCAGTGCAGAACGCAGTGTGGGGCTTGAACTCACAAACCTGTGAGATCATGACCTGAGCTGAAGTTGGTCAACTGACTGAGCCACCCAGGTGCCCCACAAACTCAGACTTTCTGGTTAAGATATAACTAGTCTCCTCAAAGTTAATTGATCTGCTTGGGAGCAGGTGTGTTAGTTAATACTCTGTCCACTTTAAATAACTTAAAAAGATGTTAATACTCATTAAAAAGAAGCAAGCTACATTTTTTAAAGGCCTAACATTATCAAAATGATAGAAAGGATTTACTTTGAAGTGCACCCTGAGCAGAAGAGAATTTCTTTTCAGTAATGTAGACCATTTTCCCTTCATCTATGAAGTGCTAACGACAGAGAACACATTTATGGACTCATTTTCGCAAGCTCACTTTAACTTCCAAAAGTATTTAGGGACTATATTTATCTATAGTCTAAGAGATGAGAAGTTTTCTTACAGTATGCATAAAAGCCACTATTAAATTATTACTTAAAAATTAACTGACATGTGATGAAAAGTGGCATTTGAAAAATTTTACCGTAAACTCTAAGTTAGTTATTAAAGTATGTTCAGTGTTTATTTTCTTTGGTTACTTCTATTGTAAAACATTTTTAAAATCAGATATAATTATTAATTCCTTTCTGAAGTGGGGGAAATAATTACTGAGGTGTAACTGTTTCTTATTTGGAGACTCTAGATCCTTCTGCTTGATTGTCATGTCTGTTTTATACCTCTTTCATGGTGTTGATTGCATGCAATATGCTTCCTCTCTTGTTTTGGAGGTTCAGCTGGATTTATTTTTTTGTCTTGACGAACAATTTCATAGATCCATAAAAATGTCAGAGCTCGAGTAACTGTCATAGTTAATCTAGTCCAGCTCTTTTATTTTGTAGTTCAAGACATTGATTCCCAGAGAACTTAGGTCAAATAACAAGGTAATGACAGCTGTACTAGAACCCAAGTCTTCTGACTTCTAAACTAGTGTTATTTCTTTCATAGCGTGGCATCTTTTTTTTTTTTTTACTATATAAAAAAGTTTATTTGGAGTTGTTTTGATGTAGTTAAGTTGTATCTATCTAGACCACTTTTCAGGAGTCACTTTTGTTGTCAGCAACAACCACCTCCTTAGAGTTTTTGTATTCCTTGTATTATCAACTCATTGGGAAAACTGTTTTATCTAGAATGCTGCTACCTCTTTTCCACCTTGTTGTATTGTGTTCATCTTTAATTGTGTAACTCTGTTACCATTTCTTTGAATTCTTCCACATCTGCTCCAGTTCAATCCTATCCTTTCTATTAATTTTGGGGATATTTGTAGTTTGCACAAAATATTTACTATCTCATTATTTATTTGTATTTTATTACTAATTGTTTCCTGTTTCCTAAATTCTGTTAGTTTAAGTGTGCATTTAAATTATTAAGAAAAATCTTAGGATTGTTGGTGGTAAAGGGCTGATGGAATGTTGATACTCTTGGCATGATATTTCTTAGCACTGATGCTGTATGGTTAGGCCTAGATAATTGTTCATTAAATCATTCAAAAATATTTAATGGAGGTGTCTGGGTGGCTTAGTTGAGGGTCTGACTTTTGACATTGGCTCAGGTCATGATTCCAGGGTTGTGGGATCAAGCCCTGCATCGGGCTCTGCACTGAACGTGGAGCCTGCTTAAGATTCTCTCTCTCTCTTTCTCTCTCTCTCTCTCTCTCTCCCCCTCTCTCTCTTTCTTTCTCTCTCTCCCCGCTCCCTCTCCCTCTGTCCCTCTCCCTTGCTCATGCTCGTGTGCTCTCTCTCTCTCTCTAAAAATAAAATAAATCTTAAAAAATAATATATATTTAATGGGCCTAGCATAAGCCAGACACTATGCTGGGTGCTGGGGAGAGAGCATTTAATAAACTCAGTGCCCATTTATCTTTAGCCTACAGACCATAGGGAGTACATGCAAGAAAATAAATCATTATGATAGACTGAAAAGGAAACAGTGAGTTGTCAGTAACAGGTAGGTAGTAGAAGTAAACAGTGTAAGTATATAAGCACAAAGGAAGAGTCCCTAATCCAGAAAGCTGTTTTGGAAAAGTTTTTTCTAAGTTGAGACCTCAAGATGAGTTGAAGATAGAGAAAGGTGGACTTTGTGGATGAAGATAAGGTGTCTTTGGCAAAAGAAACAATATATTTAGGGGCGCCTGGGTGGCTCAGTAGGTTAAGCTTCCAAATTCGGCTCAGGTCATGATCTCATGGTTCATGGGTTCCAGCCCCATGTCGGGGACTGTGCTGATAGCTCAGAGCCTGGAGCCTGCTTTAGGTTCTGTGTCTCCCTCTCTCTCTCTGCCCCTCTCTTACTTGCATGCCCATGCGTGCTCTCTCTCTCTCTCTCTCTCTCTCAAATAAATAAACACTAAAAAAATTTTTTTTTAAAGAAGCAGTATATTTAAGTCTCAGAAGCAATAGGTCTTGTCACTTTCAAGCAATTAGAAATCAGTATACTTAGGTCATTGAGTGCAAGATGGAGAATCACCTAGGAGATACTAAAGTGCAAATTCTGATTCAGCATGCTAAGGCAGCCATAACAAAATATCCCAGACGAGGTGGCTTGAACAACAGAAGCAATAGTATTTTCTTACAGTTCCAGAGGCTAGAAATCTAAAATCAGGGTGCTGCCAGAGTTGGATTCTGGTGAGGTCTCTTTTCCAGACTTGCAGGTCATGCCTTTCTCCCCAACCCCACATCCTCACATGGCCTCCTGTTATGTGTGTGCACAGGCACACATGCACAGTTAAGGGTGTGTGTGTGTGGATTAGGGCTCCACTTTTATGTTATTTGACTGTAATTAGCTCCCAAAGGCCCTACCTCCCAATATAGTCAAGGACACAGTTCAGTCCATAGCAGGTAGGTCTGAGGTGGAGCCTGCATTTCTAAGATTTGAGGTGATACTGTTGCTGCTGGGGTCTGAGGAACATAGAGTACTTTGACTAGCAAGAAGTAAGCCTTTAATCATTTGTACCTGGTCATCTACCCATAGGTACTTTAATGATTAAGTTTTAAAGGTGGAAGTGAGTCTGAGTTCTCATTTCTTAGAGTTTGAAACAAGGTGAGAACCTCAAACTGCATAGTTATAAATTATCATTACTTGTCTGAATAAATGAAGCTTGCTTGAAAAGTTAAAGTAAAATTATTGTTATCTTTACTTACATGAGTTTGATTTTTATCTGTCAGAAAGTAGAGCTGTTAAAGAAGATAAGATATATTTTGGATTTTTTCATTTTGTGTGTTTTTAATACATACTTTCAATGCATTTTGAGTATTCCTAGACTTTGATCAGGAACTAGTCTGAAAATTACTGTCTTGGAGGACAGCTTATCTGTGATAAAATTTGTTTTGCCAACAGTGTCTTTTATGTGATTTTAGTCTCAAAACTGGCATTGGATATTTTACTTTTGTCTAATTGGTGGGATCATATGCATAAATAGATTTCATGGCTAGGAGCCTTGTACGTTATTTGTAGTTGGTTTGAATTTTGGCATGAGTAGATTATAGTGTGGAGGCAAGGTAAAAAGCCAGCCAGAACTGATTGTGGTTAGCTGCTTAGAATGCTTACATGTTTTGATTTTTATTCATACATACAAATTCTTTGGCAATAAATACAGTGTGTAAATAAAAGTGCTGTTATTTATTTTAAGGAACTTTCTTAACCCAATTTTGTTACTATGTTACTTCCTTTAGGGACCAAGAAGCGTCAGTGTAAAGTTCTCTTTGAGTACCTTCCACAAAACGAAGATGAACTGGAGCTGAAAGTGGGAGATATTATTGATATTACTGAAGAGGTAAGAACTTAATGTTAGAGATGAAGCGGCATTTGGAATTGATGCTCTAGGTGTTAGAAAACTGATTTGTAAGCATATTAATTTTTCATTAGAACTTTTTTTTGCCATTTTCATTGCTTTTTATACAAAAATACAGGTTTTAAAATGGTTCTTTAATGACTTAGTATAAGGTTGTCTTATATTTTGGAATTAAGCTTTACTCATTCTTACTGCACTGGTCTTGTGTACTGTATTTGTATTTGTATGTATTGACTTCAGGAATAAAAAAAATTTATAAGCTAAAGATTAATGTAATCTAAGTAGCTACGAATAAATTTTCTTTGATTCTGAATTCACTTTAGGCACAAAGCAATAAAATAGAATCAGTTTTACCTTCTGCACAGCAGAGGGATATGAAAGTAGAATCTGTTTAAAAGGTTTGCCTTGTTTGAATTATCACATTCAAATGTTAACCCAAATCACTTGTCCCACATTTTAATATCTTAGAATGAGATTTAAAAATATGGTAGGCATAACTTTTCATATCTCTGCTTTTACCATTGAAGGAATATTAAAAGTTTTATTTGGCAGCTGAAGATCCCTTTTCTTTTTCTTTCTCTCTTTCTTTCTTCCTTCCTTCCTTCCTTCCTTCCTTCCTTCCTTCCTTCCTTCCTTCCTTCCTTTTTTGTTGAAGATCCCATTTTCAAAAGTTTTTCTTTTGATATGTACAGTCATAGGGATTGATTTTATGTCATAACATCCTGTAATTTATCACTTAATGTTTATATCAAATTCCAATGTATTTATACAAAAGACAATTCTGTTTTATTTCTACGTAATAAAATTATTAATTTTATTTTATAATTACATTAATAATACAATTCTGTATTATTTCTAATAATAATAGTTAATGTTTATTGAACCTGTGTGTCTGAAGCATTATGCTAAATGTTTCACGTTTATTTTCTTTAAATTTCTAAACAACCTGAGGAGACTGGAATTTTTATTTCTACTTTATATACGAAGAGATTGAGTCATAGAAGATAAGTGATTAACTGTTCTGGTTCCTGTTGATGCATATCATGCTATCCCAAACTTTGTAGCAAAGAACAACTGTTTTATTAGGTCATGGATATTATGTGAGTCAAGAATTCAGATAGGGCACAGCTGTGATGGCTTGTCTGTGTTCCATGATGTTGGGGGCCTCAACGTGAAAGACTCAAAGTTTAGGTTCTGGTAGAATCTTAGGAAGGCTCCTTTACTGATGTGATTGGTACCTAGAAGTCTTGAAGACTGCCTTTGGAGAGCCATTATGTAGCTTCTCCATTTGGCTTGGCTTTCTCACTGTACTGGGGACTCAGGATAGTTGGACTTATTGCATGGCATTTCAGGGCTCTTGAGTGTAAACATTTTAGCGAACACGGCAATAGCCTTTTATAATCAGACCTTGGAAGTGCTGGTGTCACTTTCACCATATTCTTTTGGCTACAAACATGTGAAAAGTCAGCAAGATTGAAGACGGTGGGGACAAAGACCACCACTTCTTGGTGGAGGAGTGTCAAGATTACCTTGTCGATGAGCATGTGGGAGAGGAGATCTCATTTCAGCTATTTTTGCCCAAGCCCATATGCATGGGATGCAGAGGAGCCAGAATCTGAATCCACATAGTTTGAGTCATTCTTTATTGCTATACTGTCCTGCCTTTTGAGAATTCCTAAATTTATAGGAATTATGAGGTTATTTACCCTGACTACTCAGTTGCTGTCAATTTGGGATTGCACGTGTAGATAACAAGTTTCCTGATGTTTCTCTCTTAGTTGTAATTTGGTCTGCATATCTCCATCACCATGGGTTGGAGAACTCTCAATTCGTTGGTGGCTCTTTAAGTCTGCTAAAAACATTCTGAACTCTTCACTCTTACCACCCCCCCATTTCTCCTTCAAATAGCTTGTATTCCAGCCATCTTGTGTTTCAGCTGTATATATTCCAGAAATAAGTCCTTTATTTTTATGTCATCATATTTTTCATTTAGTTTGTGCTTAGAAAACTTATTTAGCCTTTAATGTCTAGCTCTTCTGTCATTTCATTTAGGGGAGCTTTTTTTTTTTTTAATCTTTTAAGGCTTTCTTTTGTGCCTTTTCAGCATTTTGTTCATAACTTTTGTTATAGCACATGTTGTATTGTAACTATCTGCTTAGTGTTTGTTTTCTTTCGACTGTTTTGCTCAAGGATAGCGATTTCTCATCAGTCTTTCCCTAGCAGGTAACACCATGGTTTATACACAGTGCCTGCTGGACACGTACCTTATTAACATTTACTTTGTAATTCTGAGGTGAAAACCACTTAAAACATTTACAACACAATCAAGAGCCTTTTCTAGCTACGATATTTCATATACTGCCGTCAAGTGAATTTTAACAGTGAATAGTTTAGTCTTAAAATATTTTTTTTACCTATTAAGACCTGTTAGCATACTTAGCAGAAATTATACATTTTAAAACAGTTGTTAAATGTTACTAAATAACCTGGGGAGTGTTTTGTAGAGCCTAGTATCTGCATTTTGAAAGTAAGTGATTCTTTTGCTTACTTGGGTTAAGAGTCACTTAAAAGGCTTAGGAATTTCATGTCCTTTTTGGGAAATTATATTCCTCAAGCTTTTTCCAAATAAAAAATCTTCATATACTTAAATAATATATAAAATATATTACAAATATTGAAATGGTTACAAATTGAGACTTAGTAGTGTTCAAGAGCATGACATTCCAGAAGAGAGCTATCTACTTCCTGCCATTAATACCTTATTCTTGGTTATCTGACATTTTAATAACAATTATTTATGTCATACATTGCACCTGATTACAAATTATTGTAAATGTTGTAAAATACTGCTGATATGACTAATCCTATATATGATCAATCTAATCCATTTAATTTACTTAAAATATATTTTTCCCCATTATACTCCCTTAACAGATTTATAGGGATTATTTTGCTTCATTAACTTTGTGCTCACTTATGTAGCTTAATTTTCCCATAGCAGGACATTTTCACTTAACAGAAATTTTTATTACTTTTGATTTGTGAACTCTTTCAGGTAGAAGAAGGATGGTGGAGTGGAACCCTGAACAACAAGTTGGGACTGTTTCCATCAAATTTTGTGAAAGAATTAGAGATAACAGATGATGGTGAAACTCATGAAGCCCAGGAGGATTCAGGTAGATTATTTAAAAATTTTGAATAGATTTAAATAAAATTATATATGATCTAGTGTTTATTTTGTGTTTTTTGAAACTTTGTTCTTGTGTTGAACTATGAGCTTCAGTTTTTATACTTTTAATAAAGCAGCCGATGACAAGGACTTAAAATGAACTAAATATCTAGGCAAATAATTTAATATTTTTCCTTTTCTGATGTTTGTTTCAACCCAAAGTAAATGTTTAGTACCCTGATTATGAATTGTTACTACTTATGTTTTCTGATTTCCTCCATTTACGATGTACTAATACAATGTTTTGATTTGAATTTGCAAATGGCCTATCTACTTCAGAGATTTTAGGAATTTAAAAAAACTTGCTTTTCTTTTTTTCCATATTCAGATAATTATATTTTTTGTGCAGACAGAATGTCATTTAATTATTTTTATGATTGCCATCATTTATAGACTCACCTGCAATTTTATCTTAAATTTGCTCACCATGTAAAACTAAGAGCAAGGCTAAATTTAAATTATTTTTATTTTTAAGAATTGCTGTGGGATTAGTTTTTTTTTTTTTTTTTTTT
>CM053577.1:100145936-100237837 GCA_028646485.1 Cryptoprocta ferox | reverse complement strand
AGCGGCTGTACCAGTTTACATTCCCACCAACAGTGTAGGAGGGTACCCGTTTCTCCACATCCTCGCCAGCATCTATAGTCTCTTGAGTTGTTCATTTTAGCCACTCTGACTGGCGTGAGGTGGTATCTAGTTTTTTTTTTTTAAGAGAAATTAAATTCGTGAGTGGTAATGCAGGGATAAGTAGATCTTCTTCTGTATGGAAAAGTATGTGTAGTGAGATTTAATATACTTATTCAAAATCAAGACATTAAGTATTGACAGTATTTAATTTGACAATATTGTTTAATCCATAGTTCATATACAGATTTAATTGTCTAGTAATGGTTTATATAGCTTTTTTTCCCCCTCCCATTTCTGGAAGAGCACGGAGGGAATTTATTTCTCAAGTTTCTTTAGAATAGTTTTCCAGCTTTTCTCTGTTTTTCTTGACAATTTTGAGGAGTTTAAGCTGGATATTTTGTATAATGGATCCCAGTTTGGGCTTTCCTCCTGATTCCTCATCATTAGTTTCAGGTTGTATTTTATTGACAGAATTAGAAAATGATGCTCTCTAATTGCATTGTATCAGGAGGCACATGATGTCTCTGTGCTTTATTTTTGGTGATGTTAAATTTGATTACTTGGTTCAGATTGTGTTGCCAGTAAATGTACTGTTTTTCTTTATAATTGTTAAGTGTCTTGTGGGGAGATACTTTGAGACTTTGTAAATATCCTGTTTGCTCACAAACTTCACCCAACAGTTCATGCATCCATGGATAAATTTTGTCTGAATCAGTTCTTGCTACGATAGTTGCAAAATGATGATTTTCTCACTCCGCCATCCCATCTTTGTTTATTACTTGACATTCTTCTCTAAAGAACTTTTATTTCTGCTCAGTTTGTTTATTTATCAGTGCGGACTCACCAGTGGGTTCTCTTTTATTCACTAGATATTAATCTATTACTGTTATTTATTTTGATAGAGCTCCATCAAATTAGTTTGTGTTTTTCTTTTAAATCAACTTTGTTGGAATTATACTTTATATACAGTAAACTGTGCCTATTTAAAATACACAGTTTGATGAGTTTGACAGATGTATATGTATGTCCATGAAAACCACTGCCACAATAAATGTACAAAACATCCATATCACCCCCCCAGATATTCTACATGCCCTGATGCAGCCCATCTGTTTTTCTGCCTCTGGTCTCAGGTGATCATACATCTGCTTTTTTATCATTCCAGATCAGTTTGCATTGCTGTGTCCACTTGACAGGTCTTCATCATTTTTAGAACGCTTTGTTACTTTGTGATACAAGATGTTCCAGGCTTATCTTGAACTTTTCCTTACTTTAGTCCTGAAATCAGCTGCTTATGTAGGTAACCGTGGTTTCTTTTAGAGAGGTCTAGTAGTTAAACATTGAGATCTGAATGCAGTTGTGCTCATTGATCCTGGGGCGATTTTGCTTCTAGGCCCTCTTAGTGGATAAAATTGAGGACTGCTTACACACGTGCACACACGCCCCCACACACATTCACCCCTAGATATCTTTACCTGTCATGTATCTTCTTACCTACCCACCTAACCACCTATCTCCCTATTCCTACTGGTACCTCTCATTCTAGTTTAATACCACAGGGTACATTCTAGTCTGCAATGATTTCATCTTTAAGCTCCTCAGCCACAGAGATGAATGAAATCGGTAATTTGAGATTGCTTTACTTTTAAGGGAATTTAATTTTTCTTATAGGCTTTGGTTATATTTTACAAGTCACAATTATATTGCCTGTGTATGTTTGCTTTTATGTTTATTTATGAAAGAATTAATGCTTAAAAAGCAATATTATAATCTCTGGTATTATAAGTAGATTATTGTGATGAATATGGAAAAATGGCATGAAATCAATTTCTGAAATGATACATACAGAAGACCTTGGATTTTAGAAAGTGTCAGGGAGAAATGTATTATTTTACATAGTCATAAAATACTGCTAATTGTTCTGTGAACTAAACCGTATATAACAGGTCTAGTAATGAGAGCTAGTAATGATGAATGAGATATTAAGGGAAAATTGCCAGTTACCTATAAATAATACTAAATTTTCGGGAAAGGGTTTTAGAAATCAATTTTATTAGGGGCTCCTGGATGGTTCTGTTGGTTAGACGTCTGACTTTGGCTCAGGTCATGATCTCACGGTCCTTGGGGTTGAGCCCTGTGTCGGGCACTGTGCTGACAGCTCAGAGCTTGGAGCCTGCTTCCGATTCTGTGTCTCCTTCTCTTTCTCTGCACCTTCTCCACTTACACGCTCTCTCTCTCTCAAAAATAAATAAACATTAAAAAATTTTTAAAAATCAATATTAATAATAATAGGTAATAGAGTGAAGGTATAAATCAGTCTGGTGGTAGTTTTAACTCTAATCTTATTTTTAGAATAAAATATATGACCTTAGGAAGCAGTAGAGGCCAGTTTAATCAGTGAATATTTCTTATGCTTCTTCTATGCTAAGTGCTAGTTTGGTTTTGTGAGAGGACAGGATCCCCTCTGCAGTCCAGGAGCTTAAGGTCCAGGCCTCTGGGTGACAGGACAAGGTATGAACTCAAATTTTAGTATGTTTCAGTCTGGAGTAAAATGATCTGAGTATAAGAGGTACTAGTGAAAATAGTTCTAAATGGAATATATTGTTTGTCACTTAAAAAGAAAAACTTACTTTGTACATTTTCATCTTCTCAAATGTTCCAGGAAATCTTAGATATATAATATGAAGCTCAGGGGCACCTGGGTTGCTCACTGATTAAAGGTTTGACTCTTGATTTCTGCTCAGGTCATAACTTCGAGCCCAGCATTGAGCCCTGAGCCAGCCTTGGCCGTGGGGGTGGAGCCTGCTTAAAATTTCCTTCCTCCCTCTCTCTTTGCCTCTCTCCTGCTTGCATGTGCTCACTCTCTCTTTCCCTCTCTCTCTCTCTGTCTCTAAAAAAACAAAAACATAAACAAAAACCCCACCAAAAAATCCCAAAAATATAGTACACAGCTCTGATTGCAACTTTTTTAGACTATGTTATCTTCCAAACTTCTGTTTTTCCTTCTAATCATCCTTTCCCTTGTTTTCCTCTATAGACTTTTTTTTTTGAAAAATTGTTGCTATAAAAAACATTATATAGAACTTATCATTTTGACCATTTTTTAGCGTAATGTTCAGTAGTGTTACTTATGTGTATGTTGTGCAGCTGATCTCCAGAACTTTTTTCCATTTTGCAAAATCAAAACTCGAGGAACCCATTAAAAAACTCTCCTTTCCTTGACTCTGAAACCACCATTCCTCTTTCTGTTCCTATGAATTTGACTACTTTAGATACCTCATATAAATGAAATCACACAATGTTAGTCTTTTTGTGGCTGGCGTATTTCACTTAGCATCATGTTTTCAGAGTTTGTCCATGTTATAGTGTGTGACAGAATTCTTTCTTTCAGATTGAATAATATTCTGTTGTATGTGTGTACTGCATTTTGTGTAGTCATTCACCCATTCATGGGTGTTTGAATTGTTTCCACCTCTGGGCAGTTGTGAATAATGCTGCTAAAACATGGGCATACAGATATTTGAGACCTGTTTTCAATTCAGATATATATCCAAAAGTGGGATTGCTGGATTATATATAGTTCTAGTTTTAATTTCTTAAGGAAGTGCCATATAATTTTCCATACTGTTTGCACCATTTTACACCTCCACCAACAATGTACCAGGGTTCTAATTTCTTCATATCCTCAGCAACATTTATCTTCTGTGTTTTGATATTAGCTCTCCTAATGGGCATGAGCTGCTGTGTCATTGTGAGTTTGATTTGCATTTCTCTGAGGATTAGTGATGTTGAGCATCTTTTCATGTGCTTATTGACCATTGTGTATCATCTTTGGAGAAAGTATCTGTTCAAGTCCCTTGCCTGTTTTTTAATCAGGTTATTATTATTATTTTTTATAGTTGTAGGAATTCTTTATATGTTATGGACATTAATTCTTGTGCAGGTATTTTCTCCCATTCTGTTGATTGTTTCTTTTGTTGTAGAAAAGTTTTTATGTTTACTATAGGTAGTCTATTTTTTTCTTTTGTTGCTTGTGCTTTTGGTATCATACTTAAGAAATCATTGCCAAATCCAGTGTTAGAGACTTTCCCGCTGTATTTTCTTCTAGGAATTTTTATAGGTTTTGGTTTTATGTTTAGGTCATTAATTCATTTTGAGTAAATTTTTGTATAAGATTTTAAGACAAGGGTCCAACTTCATTCTTTTGCATGTGGATATCTAATTTTCCTAGCAGTATTTATTAAAGATGTTACTGGACAGAGGTCTGTTCAAATTCTGGTTTGGTTGCTCACTGCTCGAAATTAATACTCAAGAGACAAGTGACAGTGGGAAAGAAAAGGTTGCTTTATTCAGGAAGCTGGCAACCTGGGAAGATGGTGGATCAGTGTCTCAAAGACCGTCTTCCCCGTCCAGGCAAAGCTGGACAGTTTTGAAGGGAAGGCATGGGGAAAAGTGAGGCAGGGAGGCAACCTGCAGGAGAAGCACGTGCCCAGGCAATGTAGTCATATGTGGACATGACCCTGAACAGATTTGCTGGCATCAACAGCAGCTGTTTTCAAATGTAGTTAGGCCTTATATTCTGGCCCCTTCATTCCTCAAGGTCAGTGGTCTACAAATCTCAAAGTAAGTTAGTTCTGCTGCAGATCAAGGGACTTAGGTCAGCCAGCAAGGAGTGCATAAACTTGAAGTAAGTTAACCCTTAACACCGGTTGGGGCACTGTTAGAGAGAGAGAGTTCTTTCCCCATTGAGTAGCCATAACATCATTGTTGAAGTGCAGTTAACCAGTCGGTGCACACATTTATCATGGCACCCACGGCTGTTGTGCATGTTTATGACTTTCCTCTCCAGCAGGCTGTCAGCTGTTTATAGGCAGAGACTGTTCTTTTCTTTGTTTGCTCACTGCATACTATAGGGGTCCAAAAAAATGAATAGCTTATGATCAGTTTAAATTTTATTCTAGAGTATTACATTTCATCTCATGTCACTTATGGGCCTTTTTATAGTGCCAACCCTTTGAGGAAGAATAGTGTAAATAAAACTTCACAATTTATATATGGAACAGGTAGCCCTCATTCCAGTTGATTATGTCATCTGTTTTCTGGAGCACAAGGGAATGCTGCTGGTTATTTCTAGGGAAAGTAGATGAATCTCTGCTATGGTTGGTTAGCCTACTTTCACCAGAGTGCTGTGTTTTTAAAATCAGGGGATTGATCAGTCAGCATTTGAGGGTAATTATTGCCTCTGGGCAAGAATATTACTTTCTTCATGTTTCTTGGTTCACTTTTGAGATGCAGATGAAAGCTGTACACTCTCTGAAAAGTATACATATAATCATATGAATAAAGTTTTACATATTAGTTCCTGTCATACAGAGTTCACATACACACACATACACATATATGACTGAATTCTTGGTTCAAAAATTAATATTTAGGGGCCCCTGGGTGGCTCAGTGAGTTGAGTGTGCGACTTTAGCTCAGGTAATGATCTTCTGATTTGTGAATTCAAGCCCTACTTTAAGCTCTCTGCTCTCAGCGCAGGGCCTGCTTTGGATCCTCTGTTCCCCCCCTCTCTCTGCCTCTCCCTGCGTGTGCGCACGCTCTCTCTTTCTCTCTCTCAAAAATAAAAAAAATCAAAAATTAGCATATAAAATGTACCCTGTAATATGAAAAACATCTTCTTTTTCTTTTTAAAATTTTTATTTTTGAGAGAGAGAGTACGCACGCATAAGTGGGTTAGGGGGAGAGAGAGAGAGGGGGACAGAGAATCCAAAGCGGGCTCCGCACTGACAACAGAGGGCCCTGTGCAGGGCTTGAACCCATGAACCGTGAGATAATGACTTGAGTTGAAGTTGGATGCTTCACTGAATGAGCTACCCAGGCTCCTCTATCTTTTCTTTAAAAAAAAAAAAAAAAAAAAAAAAAAAAAAAAGTGCATTGTAATACTTGTCTCCACCCATGCAGTTTTCTCTTCTGTTCTGTGTAGAAAGCATTTGTATTTTCTTGGTATCCTCCCAGTGTGTGTTTATGCAGGTACATATGAAAACATACATTTGTATATTTCCTTCTTTCTTAAACTGTAGCGTAGTATGTTGTTCAGAATATGCTGCAGTGAAAACAACCTAAAAATCATGGTGGCCTAAAACAAAGACATAATTATTTAGGGACTTAAACTGATGGAGTCTCTTTTTTGACACATGGCTTAATGCTTGTGAAGGCAGGGGAAAAGGAGCATGGCTTTTAAAGCTTCTGCTCCAGATTTACACATATCACTTCCACTCATATTGTATTGGACAGCCATGGTCATGCCTAAGTCAAATAGAGCAGGGATATATAATTTTCCTACAGGTTGGGACACCAAATGTGACTAAGAATACAATCCACCACATATGCTATCATGGATTATCTTTCGAGAATCCATTATTTAATACTCATTAACCTTTTGGGGTGCCTGAGTGGCTCAGTCACGTCCGACTCTTTATTTCGGCACAGGTCATGACCTCATGATCTCATGATCTTGTGGGTACACTTGATTCGTGGGTTTGAGCCCCACATTAGGCTCTGCACTGTCAGTTGGATTTTCTCTTTCTCTCTCCCTCTCTCAAAAAGTAAATAAACTAAAACAAAACAAAGACTCATTGGCCTTTCAAAGGAGCTCAAGTGTCCTTTTTAGCTCTGTGCATGTAATAAAAATTAATGACAAGAACACTAACTTCATGGGCATTTAGTATGAAATGGTGATGACCAGTAGCCTTGTGAGAGGTGCAAGTTTCCATTTTTAGGTTGCCTCTCATTTCTATGTGTTCTTCCGTTGTATTTTTTCCTCCTTAACTTTATAATGAACTTTTTAAGATTCTAAATTTCTCTAAGGCTCTACTCTAAACTATGTGAATTAAAGAAACAATAATTCAGTAATTGAATCCTTTAAAAGCTTGTCTTTTGGTCAGCATCTGTCTAGTGTCCTTTATTTAATCTGTACCTCCTATAAAGCATGCCGTCATTTTTCAGATTATGTTTATAGAGAAAACTTGGCATAGTAGCTGGCAAGTTTTGAGGCATAATAGATGTTAATTCTTTCCTTACCACATTATTTTATTTTTACTTCTTTACCTCATTCTTTCCTTTAGTTTGCCTGTTTAAAAAAATGTGGAGTCAATCGTATTTGAATAGTGACCTTAGAAAGTTGTGTTAAGCAAAGCAGTTTTTATTTCTAGGAGTTGGAGTGGGGTGGAGTTGGGAAGTTGAAATCTGTCCCAGTAGAGATATTGATTACGTTGAAAGATAGGAAATCAATGAGATAGGAAGATACAGAAGAGTCATGAAAGACAATTATTTTATGTTACACTTATTTGAGAATTCTTAGTATTCTAAAGTCAAAACTTATGTTTTAAGGATGTGTAAAAACCATTAGAGAACAAACAAGTTCTGAAAACATCTGGCTTAATTTAGTAGTACAGTTACTACTTAGCAGACTGTCCCCTGAATTACTTCTCATGCGTGCTACTGTTTCTTATGTTACATAGGTAACTGGATTTTCTAGTATTTATTTTTAATATTAAAATTTGTTATGAATTAAAGCTTATGGTGAAGTGATATGTATGATGCCCTGTAAACTCAGCCCTTAAAATATGTACAAAAGTTTAAGTCCATATAGGGCTGCCAGCAAAAGAAATATAATTTAAGTTTTATTATATTTTATGCATTTATATTTTATATTTATAATTTTTTATAACTACTTTGGGTACTTTCTTACACTATTCAGCCTTATTTAAATTTTAGTAACTTTGCAGAATTTTGTCTGCTAAAAATGTACTTCCTTGCTTGCTTAACCCCTTTAAAATAACATCAGGTTCTAAATGTGGAGTTTTGTGATTATGGGGTGGGAAGTCAGTGGTTGAATTACACTATAATTCCCTTTTTTAAAGAACTCTAACTTTAAGGAAAAAGTTTTTGCGTATTCATTTGAATGCTTTATAAGGACTTTAGAAACCTCTAGTGATAAAAGAATATATAGTTCTTTTAAGTTTTGATTTAAGAGTTCCATCTTATGCATTATGATTAAAAGAATTGAACCACTATTCCTATGTCCTAATGAAATGTAACGTACTCTGTCTGTAATTGATATTTTTGCATTCTTTTTTTTTTCTGTTTTACTTAGTAAAGTAGTGTGTTGTGTTTCTAGTAGCTGTTATATGAATTACAGTTGACCTACATTATAGAATGTTACTTTTTGCTTATAGTATTGAAAAGCCATATCCAGCACATTTGATTAGTTTACATAGTTTCCCCTTATACCGCTTTACATTGAGTAAAGCTGTTCTCTTCAATAAACTAAAATATTTGGGGGTGATGTTCTTGGGTTGGCTAGTTGAACTCTAGATATTAATGTTAAGAATTTAATCCTGACTCAAGACAATATGGGCAGTTCATGGGCAGTTTACTTTTATGTCCTCAGTTTTCTTTGAAGAACTGTAGAATAAAAGTTATAAGAAAGTCACTATTACATTTTTTATAGGAATGTGGTAAGTTCAAAATCTGTTCTGTTACTTGGTGATTTCTTTATGCAGCCTCAAGATAAATGTCTTCTGATAATCAATTTCAAGAAAAGCTTTGCTTCTCTAGGGAAGTGTTATGTTTCCATTTTTATAATGAAATGACTCCTTTTTCACTTTGTCAAATATACTTAAACTTTTTTTGTTAGATGTCCTTTGTAATCTTTTATATGCCACTTATTTGCTAAGTAGGACTTGATTTCACTATCCCCCCCCTTATTCTGTAAAGCGCGTGACTATAGCTTCTGGTATTTTCTACTCTGTATGAGTCTTCTCCCTGCCTTAAGCCTATAAAAATCTCCCTTTAGATGTCTAATAGGTATCTCAAACTTAAGGTGGTCAAAACTGATCATCTCTCCTTTTCCTTGCACCTAGATTTGATCTGTACCATTTTCTTCATCTGAATTAATGGCAATGCATTCTTTTATTTAAACCAGAGTTGGATTCATCTTTAACTCTTTTAATCTCACATTCTACACTTGATTCATTAACTGATTTTGTCACCTGCTAAATACTGCTCCTGCTTTGGTGTAAGTTATCTTTTGCTGTACAATTGCACTAGGCTGTTATTTGCTGTTACCTGCCTCCTGAATGTTAATGTGCTCACCTTCTAGTAGGTACGTATTTTGCTTAGAGTAAAAGCCAGAGTCTTTTTAAATTGGCTACAAAGCCCTGTGACTTGGCATCTGCATATGCCTCCCGCTACTTCTCTGACTTTGTCTCCTGTCTAACTCTCCCCTTTGTCCATGTTGGTCTCCTTACAGTTTTAAAGATGTTAGGAACATTCCTGTTGCCCAGCCTTTGCAGAAGCTTTGGAGTTAGATGAGATCACCTAGAGAGGCTGTCTAGAGTGAAGAAAAGAGCCTTGGACCAAATCCTATATAGCAACATTTATGGTATGAGCTAAGATAGAATTACTAAAAAGAAGACCAAGAAGGCACAGAGAGAGAGCCAGGAGGAAACCTTTAAGTGTGTGGTAATCAGAGAAGAGAGTTTTTCAGGGAGGGCATAGGCAGTATTGTCTGATGCTGCTTGTGAGGTTTAGTAAGGTAAGTAAGATAAATAAAATGTAATCTTGGATTTAGGGACAGAGAGATCATTCATGACCTCGATAAGGGCAGTAAAGAAAGATGAATGGGACAGGAGCTTGAGATGATTTGGTGGGGAAGCAGTGGAGAGAGTAAGTATAAAGCAGTGCAGCAGCTGAGACCAACATATATTCAATGGCAAAGAACAAGTAGAGAGGGAGAAGTTGAAGATACAAATTCAGAAGAATGGGATTTATCACGAGAACAGGATTTGCCCAGAAGGTAGAGGAAGTGAGATTCACAATGTAGGTATCATGATTAGTCTCAGTTGATTGGAGAGACACCAGTTAGTGCCAAGAAGTTTAGAGAGAAATGTCTGACTTTTGATTTTTTTTTTCTATTAAAGAGGAGAGATGCCAAAAATGAGAGGTCAGAATTTTGAGGACACTAAAAGGGTGCCCACTGTTCAGTGTTTTGAGCCATGCATTCCTCTGGGTTTGACTGGGCTACTAGAGGCATGCATGGCACAAAATGTTCAAGAAACCCTGATGGGTTGTTCCTTAGAAGTTCTGATTTCTTGTGGGTAGGGAGGGTTCATTCTCTTAGAAGGAGTCAGCAGAGGTTTCATTTGATTATTTGGGCTCTGGAAGAGAAGATAGTGCTTATGGCTAGTGGGGCAGAGGATCCATGTGGAATGGGAGTATATGCTGAAAATGCCAAAGGTGGTGGGGTGAAATTTGGTGGTCTGCAGCTTGGCCTGCAGGATTTAAGGTGGTACACACTTACTTTGGCGTTTGTAATCCTGCATTAGCATTCACCTGGAACAACTCCCCGTGAACAGCTTTGTAAGGAAAATTGTTGTAGGGCTTTGATATTTTACTGGTAATACATTGTGAGTCTTTATAAATTAGGTTATAGCCAGATGCTGTTTCTAAAGGTTCTCTTTAGGAGCTAAGGAATACAGATTTTAACTATTTAAAACACACACATTTTCTTAGGAAATGTAGGACTATTTTTAAGATCTTTGATTGATGGTGAAAGGTATATTTTGGAGTAAAAAAAGGGGGAATTTATGCTAGCAACTTTAGATTCTAAGTCCTTCTACTTGGTTTATGTGTTTTACTTTAAGATACTCTACATTAGTTTCTCATTTAATGTTTAATTTTTTTTATGTCTTTATTTTATTTTGAGAGAGACAGAGAGACAGAGAGACAGAGAGTGAGCTGGGGAGGGGCAACAGAATCTGAAGCAGGCTCCAGGCTCTGAGCTTGTTAGCACAGAGCCCGACGCGGGGCTCGAACCCACGGACTGTGACATCATGACCTGAACTGAATTTGGATGCTTAACCAATTGAGCCACCCAGGCGCCCCGATTCTCATTTAATGTTTAATAGTAAACTTGAGTTGGGGCTCCTGGGTGACTCAGTCAGTTTAGCATCTTATTCTTGATTCCCGCATAGGTCATGATCCTAGGGTTGTGGGATTGAGCCCCATGTCAGGCTCTATGCTGGGTGTGGTGTCTGATTAAGATTCTCCCCACTCTCCCTCTGTCCCTCTTCCCCATTCACACACTCTCTCTCTAAAATTAAAAAAAAAAAATAGTGAACTTGGATTGCTTCTATTAAATGCTTTGTATTTTCATCAAGTTTCTACTTTTTAGTACTTTTCCTTAGCACACAGTACAGCTCACATAAAGATTCTTCTTATTTTTTTTTCAACAATTATATTTTAGGACTTTTGGTTATTTTTAGTCGCTTTATTTGGAAGTATAAGCCATTAAGTGGCTTTTAGTATAGAGATTTAATGCAAAAGGAAGAGAGAGTTTAGGCTTAATAGGAAGACTTGCTTGTTATGTTTTCTGACAGTGGCACACATAAATGCAGATACACTTTTTCTGCAAGCTTCGCAACTGAAGAACAATCTGACAGGTAAAGTATATAGGCATAAAAATATTAAGAATACCATATAGGTTAAGATTTCTGTTTTCTCTGATTATAAAACCTCCTGTTCACACCCAACCCTCTTCTCCATATACCTTTCTTCTTTTCTCCTCTCCCCCTTCTCCTCCCATTCTTCCTTGTCGTGGTTAAGACGTTTTCCCTTTTATTTTTTGTTCTGTGTTAATCATGCTCTCTCTTAACTTGAATGGTGCTAATACCTCTTTAAACTCAGTAAAAATAATAGCCACTGAGCCAGACACTGTTGGGCACTTTATAGGAATCAATTTAATCCTCATAGCTGTCTTATGAAGAATCTTGTTTTACAGGTGAAGAAACTGGGCACATATAGTAGAGGAGGTGATATGAATCAGGAAGGTTTGACTCTGTGGGGCACCTAGGTGACTCATTAGGTTAAGCATCTGACTTTGGCTCAGGTCATGATCTCATGGTTTGTGAGTTTGAACCCCACATCGGGCTTTGTGCTGACAGCTCAGAGCCTGGAGCCTGCTTTGGATCCTGTGTCTCCCTCTCTCTCTGCCCCTAGATATCAGTTGCATTCTTCAGTTATAATAACTAAAATTGTCTCTAGACATTGCTCCATATCTCTTGGGGGGCAAAAGCACCCCAGGTTGAGAACCACTGGTTTTTAAAGGATTAGAACAAGGTCTAGCATTCACCTACATTAAATAAAACGAATTACTAGCTATATATCAAGAAGTAGCAAAATGTGACAATTTGGAGGAAAAATTAATTGATAGAAAGTGAACAAGAAATGATGGAATTGGCAACAAGGATGTTAAAATAACTATAATAAAAATGCTCAGTATGCTCAAGGATGTAATGGAAAGTGTGAACATAATGAGGGAAATCAAAGATATAAAAAAAGAACTAAATGCAACTAACTACTAGAGAAAAAATACACAATGTTTGAAATTAATTCCTTCTTGTGGAATTTTGCCAGTAGAGCATGAAGAAAAAATGATTGAACTTGAAAATGTAGCAAAAGACTTCATCCAAAATGAAGCACAAAGAGCATAAAGACTGCAAAAAACTTGGGATAATTTTAAAAAGTCTGTAACATACATAGAGTTTCAGAAAAAGGGAGAGAAAAGGTGGTCAGGAAAAAATTTCAAGAAAGAATATTAAAGTAATGTCCAATTTCATGCAAACTATAAATCCACAAATTCAAAAAGGATAAACACACATACCCAGGGCTTGTAAGGGCACATCATAATTAAGTGCTGAAAATAAACAGTGAAGTAAAAAATTTCAGGACTTAGAGGAAAAAGGCACTTCAAGTTGAGAGGAATGAAGATAAAAATCCACAGAAGGGCACCTGGGTGGCTCAGTTGGTTGAATGTTCAACTCTTGATTTCCACTCAGGTCATGATCTCATGATTCATGAGATCAATCCCTGTGTTGGGTTCTGCGCTGACTGACAGCATGGAGCCTGTCTGGGATTCTCTCTCTCCCTCTCTCACACACGAGTCCTTTCTCCCTTTCTCTCTCTCAAAATAAATAAACTTAAAAAAAAAAGACAAAAGTCCACAATCATCAGATACTAAGTATGGTGGAAGACAATGGAATGAGATCTTTGAAGTGTTGAAGGAAGAAAAGTGGTCAACCTAGAATTATATTGAATTTTGAATTCAATTCTATTTTTGTGAAAATACTCTTCAGAATAAAGGTGAGATAAAAAAAGTTTTCAGCCTGGGGTACCTGGGTGGCTCAGTCAGTTAAGCGTCTCTTACTCTCAGCTCAGGTCTTGATCTCAGGGTCGTGAGTTCAAGCCCCATGTTGGGTTGTGCCCTGGGCAGGTGTGGAGCCTATTTTAAAAAAGAAAAAAAAAAAGTTTTTAGCCAAACAATAGAGATTTCCTTGCCAGCAGACCAGCATACTAAAGAAGAATTAAAGCAAATTATCCAGGAAGAAAGCAAAATGGTACTAGATGGAAACTTGTATCTATATAAGCAAAATGAAGAGTGACAGAAATAGAGGCAAGTATGTGGATAAGCATAAAACCATTTCCCATGACTTGAGCCTAAATCAAGAGTCAGATGCTTAACTGACTGAACCACCTAGGCACCCCAATATATATAATCTAGTACCAGAACTTCAAAGTACATGAGACAGAGATTGCCAGAACTGAAAGCAGGCAAATCCACACAGAGATTTGAACATGCTTCCCTCATTAGTTGATAGAACCACTGAACAAAACATTAGTAATGATGTACAAGACTTGAATAATCAAATAAGTGGATCCAGTTGATGTTTATGGAATAGTTAACGCAACAAGAGAATACACATTCCTTTGAAGAGCACATGGAATGTTTACCAGTTAGACCCTTAATGTTTGGGCATCAAAGAAGTCTCAGAAAACTTAAAAGGTTTTGAAGTCCTACAAAGTAGGTTTTGTGACTACAATGGAATTATTTTAGTAATAGATATTTGGGAATCCTCAGTTACTTGGAAATTAAGCAATATTTGTAAATAACCTGTGGGTCAAAGAAGATACTGTGAGGGCAATTAAACTGGGTTTTCAAGTGAAAAAAAAAAAAGGAAACAATCAGAATTTGTGGAATGTAGGTAAAATAGCACCTATGGAGAAATGTATTGCTTTTAATGCTAATACTAGAAAAGAAAAACCTGAAGTCAGTGATCTAAGTTTTTCTCTGAAATCAGTAAAGGAAGAGTAAAGTAAACCTGAAATAATTTGGAGCAGGAAATGAGAGCAAAAAAGAGACTCTTGAATACTCAAAACAAACTGAGGGCGGAAGGGGGAGGGGGAAAGGGGAAGGGGGGTGATGGTCATGGTGGAGGTCACTTCTGGGGAAGAGCACTGGGTGTTATATGGAAACCAACCTGACAATAAACTATAAAGTTAATTAAAAAAATTAGCAAATAAAAAAAAAGCCAACATTCAAGAAGATCAGCAAGTTCAACAGTTGAGTTTTTTGAAAAGACAAACAACTGATAAAGTTCTAATGACTGGTCAAATAAGAAAAGAATATTACTGATAATTAACATGAATGTCTGATTAATAACCAGATGTGAATGTCACCACAGATCAGATATCAAAGGGATAATGAAAAAATGTACTCATGAATTTGATAACATAGATGAGATGTACAAATTCCTTGAACAGTACAGCCTATCAAAACAGAAATAGAAGTAATACAAAGTCTGAGTAGTATTTGAAGAAATTTGAATTTATTATCAAAATCTTCACACAAAATACTGAATTCTGTCAAGCATTTAATCTTTCTTTTTTTAAAATACTTATTTATTTTTGGGAGAGTGCAAGTAGGAGATGGGCAGAGAGGGGGACAGAAGATCTGAACCAGGCTCTATGCTGACAGCAGCGAACCTTTGTAGGGCTAGAACTCACCAACTGAACCGTGAGATCAACTGACTGAGCACCCAGGTGCCCCTATCATCAAGCATTTAATCTTACACAGTATTTTTTCAGATTGCTTAGGTTTATATGACTTTGATGTAAAAATCTCATGAAGTCATGAAAAAATGAATTACCATTATCTCACGAGCATATAACACAAACCAAAACAAAGCGTTAGCACATCAAGTCCAGCAAAATGTGTAATGGTTATACATTATGATTAATGGGGTTTATCCCATG
The DNA here is from genome assembly GCA_028646485.1 of Cryptoprocta ferox. Classification (NCBI taxonomy): domain Eukaryota; kingdom Metazoa; phylum Chordata; class Mammalia; order Carnivora; family Eupleridae; genus Cryptoprocta; species Cryptoprocta ferox. The sequence goes on along the minus strand of CM053577.1, from coordinate 100,222,621 downwards.
TATTCAGAAGTTAATACACTATATTAATAGTTTAAAAGATGATCATCTCAATAGATGAAGAGAATTTTATGTATTCAACAATTATTTACAATAAAAACTCCATAATAGCAACAAAAGGGAACTTTCTAAATCGGACACACCTCATCCATTGCTAACATTCTTAATGCTAGATAAAATAGTGATATAGCTATACAATGGAATACCAATCAGCAATAAAAAGAAATGAAGTAGGAATGCAAGGAACAGGAAAAAGGAATGGATATATTTTACACATTCTGCTTAGCAAAACAAGCAGACATGAAATTTCTGTGCTGTATGATATAAGTTTGACACTTTAAAAAAGAGATCTAGTGATCAGAGGTTTCTTGGGGTTTGAATTTAGGAGGGATTAAGAAAGATGTTGTATAAGTGTCCATTTTAGGGTGACAAAAGTAGTCTATATCTTGATTGTTGTGGTTCCATGGTGCATTTCTCAAAAATTATTGGACTGTCCATTTAAAATTGTTTCATTTTATTGTATGTAAACATTCTAATAAAGTTTGTTTAAAAACACATTACAAAAAGTGTGTCCTCTAGGCTAATATTGAAAGTGGTTAGAGTAGATGGCTTGTACTTGTTAGCATTATGTTTTTAAGTTTGTAAAAGTTGGTTAATTCTCAGTTGTGTGATTGGAGGCTTTTGTTATTTAAATAATTATATTAAAATGTTTGATTTGGGGTCATCTAGAATTCCGTTCAAATGTTGGCTTTGTTACGTACTATCTATATGGCCTTGGGAAAGTTCTTAACACTTTGCCCAGTTTACTTATAGTGCTTAATGTTAAACCTATGAGTGGTTATGTGAATTAGATACAATTCATGTATAGTGCTTAGCAAGTGCCTGGCATAGATTAAGCCCCTAATAAATGTAACTACCATTGTTATTAATTACCCAATTACCCTGTTATTCTTATGTCAAACTTCAACAGACTCCTTTAGTTCAATGAACTGATAAAATGTATTTTTCCCTACCTCTCATCCCTATTCTTAAATGTTTCTGGAATTTTTTGGACGATTTGCTCTAGAACTTTGTTTCTTAGATTTTAAGGCCTTTTGAGAATCTGATGAGAGCTGTGCTGCTTTTATCCAGAAAAATAAGCTGAAAAAATACCCATACATTTTCCATGGGGTTGTTGACGTACTTACTCATTGAAGCCTATAAATAAGAGCCTGTGCCACTGGTTAAGATTATGGAAACAACTTTCTTACTCATATAATGTTAAAATGTCTTTAAAAATTTTTTTATTATAATTTTCAATTTTCATTGCTTCAAATTTAGACTTATTAGTTTATTCATCTGTAACTTAAAATGACAGATCTTAAAATTTAAAAATAAAAACAGAATTTTTAAAATAAAAATCTGCTGGTTGTATTTGGAAACTCCCCCAACGTTGATCTGATTGAATCATATAACTTAGAAATGATTAATTTTTGTCTCTAATGTTTTGGTCTACATTGTCACAAGAGGTATGAATTTTGACATGCTTTTGTTAAGGACCTTATATAATATGACTTCTTAGATTTCTTTTTTTTAAAATGTTTTATTTATTTTTGAGAGGGAATGAGCAGAGGAGTGGCAGTGAGAGAGGGAGACACAATCTGAAGCAGTGCTGTCAGCACAGAGCCTGATATGGGGCTTGAACTCGTGAACTGTGCGATCATGACCTGAGCCCAAGTCAGATGCTCAACTGACTAAGCCACCCAGGCATCCCCTAGATTTCTTATTTAGCATTTCACTAATTAAATATACCTAAAATTGGTATCGTCTTAAACAATATCCAAAAAATACAGTATAAGTGAATCTTACTTCTTTGGATATTTTAGTACTCATCATTTAACTTTTTATTTTTATTTTATCATTTTTAATTAGGCATATATTGTAAACAATATGAGAGTGTTAAGATCTTGTAATTCCACATTCTTCAAAAGCAAATTATTCTTTCAGAAACTGTTTTCACTGGGCCTACCTCACCCTCACCATCTCCGGGGAGTGGGAATGAAGCTGCACCTGGATCAGTTACACAGCCAAAGAAAATTCGAGGAATTGGATTTGGAGATATTTTTAAAGAAGGCTCTGTGAAACTTAGGACAAGAACATCTGGTAGTGAAGTAGAAGAAAAGAAAACAGAAAAGGTAATAATGATGAACTTAGATTAACTGCACTTATTCTCTCATTAAGCATTTTTTAAAATGTAAGTCAGTTTGCAGCTCTGTTACACACCCTTTTTTGAGATTGCTAATGATTGGTTATGAATGAGCAGACTGTGAGAAACTGTTTTCAGCTTTATAGTGATTAATGTTTATATTTGATTCTTATAACGTGAGAATGTTTATTGGTAAATTTAATACTAACTTTTCTTAAGTAGTTACAGGTAAAAATGGAAAAGGCAGGGTTTTTTTTTGCCTTTTAAATAGAAAATTACATATTTTTTCTTTAAATTTGAAATAGGTGTAAAATGGGTCATTATAGAATGGATTCACAGATATTAATTAGGCACTACTTAAGTTTCCTCTGGATTGTTGGCAGTGGTGAAATCTGCTCTCCTTCTCTAAATGTATGGAGATTATTTTTCATTAGCATTTTGCTGCCATTGTGAAATAAATCAAAATGAATGTACCATAAATTATAGCGTCTAATTATAGGTTTCAAAGATTTTTTTAAAATTTTTATTTATTTAAGCAGTCTCCCACTGAGTGTGGGATTTGAACTCAAAACACTGAGATCAAGAGTCGTACGATCCTCTACCCAAGCCACACAGGTGCTAGGTAATGTTACAGCCCTTACAACTATAGTCTAGTAAAAATTATAGTAACAGATTTTAAAATAAACCCATTACTTTTTGTTTTGGGGGAAAATAGCTACAATTTTTAGAACATTAATTTCAAAGCTGTTTTTGAGGTTCACACCTTAGAGATACAGGTTGAGTACTTACTTCGGTTAGGAGGTTTTCCTGTTGACTTTTAGGGCATCGTTTCATTTTAGTTCTCAGTTGTATGTCTATATTTAACTCTTAAGAGTTTAAAGTATTTTCAGTATTTACTTGCCTAGTTCAGCTATATTTCACTAATTAAATAGTTTTGGTTGGTGAAATATATTCTCAAGTTTTCTTCTAAAATGGTTAGTTTCCACAAATTTTTTCTTTCCCAGTTTGCTGCATATTTTTTCATATAATAATGATTTGGATTCAGGAAAGAGAACTTGTACTTTCTACCCTACCCTCTTCTCGTTCTGAGACTGGCAGTTAATTATGGGGCCTAATTGATTCTTGGTTGTAAAGGTAAAGGTTGGAACTCTTATGGTTTTAGGAATGGTTGGTGCTGCATAGCCATATAAGTAGCCAGGGATGCTGGAGAAGCAGCGTTTGCATTATGAGGGACATTAGATAATCTGGGGCTCCTTTCTAACGTTAAAGCTTATGATTTATAATGAATAACTTTAATTATTGGTTACACTAGTACTTTCAGTTGCCACTTATAATGTTCACTACTTAAGAGTAATAGTGAGAGTCGTCTCAGGGTCACCCTATGTGATGGTCTTGTGAACCTTGCTTTGATCACCGATCCAGGAATTGATAAAGTAGAGAGCACATTTAGAAGAAATGATGGTTAGAATTGTGAAAAATTAAAGTGAGTGTCTTAAAAGATAAACAGAACACACAGTGAGAGGTAAGTTAGTGGTATATTTAGATTTTTAACTAGTGAAAGCTAACATTACTTTTAAAGTAATGTTCTTTCTGGGGAGAGAAGTCAAGGAAAACACTAGTATGAAGGACTTACTTTAGTCAATTACAATGTAAAGTTTTTACTATAGTTATAAGCGTTGTAACAATACCTAGGTGTTTTCATTCAGAGAGCAGCAATGAAGTTACAAAGACCTTCTTTTTTTTCTCTGTCTTATCCTAAGGAAGTTAAGTGCTGTTCTTTAAAAGCCCACTTTCTGGAGTCAGACTTTCTAGGTTCAAATCCAGGCTCCACTACTAAAATTACTCTTATGGTGGGCAGGTTTCTTAACTGCTTCCTAATCTATAAGAAGAGCGAGTAATAGTGCTTACTTTATGTAGATTATTCAGAGGATTAAGTTATAATGTATGTAAAGTGTTTAGCTAAGGAGTTCCTACTCAGTACATTTTCAGGTGCTATTATTTTTATTTATTTTAGAAGTTTAAAATTAAGTGACAGTACTGTATTATGGCTATCAGAATTTGTATTATTCTTAAGGTAGGAAATTTTAAAAATTTGAAATTCTGAGCTATCATTTCAGTAGTTTTGTTATCTCTGTCTTTTCAGTCACATTACTAACCTGGCTACATGACCATTAGGGAAGGCTGGCTGACTGCAAATGGAAATTTTGTTTAACACTATTATCTTAATTTTCACTTAAGTTGATACCGTCCTTTTCTTTTGCAGCCCTTAATTATACAGTCAGTAGGATCCAAAACTCAGAGTGTGGAGATAACAAAAACAGACCCAGAAAGTAAAATTAAAGGTAAGTTTTTGAATAAAATTTTCATGTTGGGAAAGAAGCATGCTCAAATGTATTACTACATTTTTTTGAAGATGTTTATCAACACTGTACTACTTGATCAGAGTATTAGATCCTACTGGAGGTAAGCACTGCAAGGTCAAAGATTTTAGTGTGCTTTGTTCACTGATTTATCTCCCTGCAGTTAGAACCATTGCCTAGAACATACCAGCACTAGGAACTATTTGAAAGTATGGATTAATGCAGTTGTTACTTAATTCAACATACAGTATTGGCCGACATTATTAAATTCATCTTTAACAGCTTCTAGTGTAAATTTTTTTTAGCACAAAGTAGAGGTTTAATAATAAGTATTGTTAAAGAACCAATTTATTTAATCTACAGTATTTACTTTCTTTATTTTAGCTAAGGAATATTGTAGAACATTATTTGCCTATGAAGGTACTAATGAAGATGAGCTTTCTTTTAAAGAGGGAGAGATAATCCACTTGATAAGTAAGGTAAGATATTTCTCAGGTTTTCGGTGAATAATTTATTCATTCTTATATTTCCCCTACAATGTAAGCTCTGGAGGAGCTGGGACTTTGTCTTGTTTCTGTGTCCTGAGAACCTGACACATAGTAAGTGCTCAGAAAGTTTTTTTGAGCACATTTTTATTGTCTGTTTTTATAAAAATTGATGTTTTGAGGATTATTTTTACCATCCTGTTGTATTTTTTCTCTAGCCCCAGCTCCCCTAGGTTTCTGTTCTTACTTCCTAGTTCACTCTATTACATTTTTTCCACGTCTAATGTTTGTTGTATTGTTTATAATATAAAAAGCAAAAGAAGGGGGCGCCTGGATGGCTCGGTCAGCTAAGCGTCTGACTCTTGATTTCAGCACAGGTCATGATCCCACGGTTCATGGAATCCGATCGAGCTCCACGTCTGGCTCTACGCTGACAGCTGGGAGTGTGGTTGGGATTCTGTTCTCTCCCTCTGTCTCTCTTTCTTTCCCTCATGCCCACACTCTCTCCCCCTCTCTCTTTCAAAAATAAATAAACTGTTAAAAAATTTTAAAAATGAATAGGGAAACAGTTTAAATTCCATCAGTATTGTAAGTGTTTATGAGACCATACTGTGTGTGGACAATGGTACAGCTATTTCAAAGAAATTAAGTAGTTTTATAACAGAATGAATTATGTCAAAAGAAAAACAAAACCCAGGAGTATTTGGGTGGGCAGAATCCTGTAACTATTTTTGTTGTTGTTGTTGTTTTATTTTTGAGAGTGTAAGTGAGGGAGGGACAGAGAGAGAAATCTCTGCACTGACAGCAGTGAGCCTGATGTGGGGCTCAAACTCATGAACTGCGTGATCATGACCTGAGCTGAAGTCAGTTGCTTAACTGACTGAGGCACCCAGGCGCCCCCTGTAACTATTTGTAATAGAAGAAAACTATAAATAAAATACAGTTTTTATTAATAACTATATAGAATAATTTCTGAAAACTTTACCCTTGTCTTAAATTGACTTTGTTATCAGATGGTTTAATATATGTAATTTTTAATATCCATACAGTTTTGGATTGATAGCAACGTATTTCTCATGGCTGGGTGGTATCTAGAAGGAATTGTAAATATCTTGTTAATTTCCAAAGCAAATGAATAATACGATTGTTTTTTGGTATATAAAGTGTTAAGAATGTTTAAGTAAGATACAGTTTAGAAAGTTATATTCTCTATTGACCCTCCTCTCCCACTTTGCTTTGTCCTCTCTTTACTGAGAACTGTATATCCTCATAAATCAAATTTTAATATTATTTGACTCATTTATTTTTTATTTATACTTATTTTTTTGTTTATTCATTTTTGAGACACACACACACACACACACACACACACACACACACACACAGAGTGTGAGGAGGGGAGGGGCAGAGAGAGAGGAAGACACAGAATCCGAAGCAGGCTCCAGCCTCTGAGCTGTCAGCAGAGAGGCCTACGTGGGGCTTGAACTCACGAGCCAAGCCGTGAGATCATGACCTGAGGCAAAGTCAGACTCTTAACCAACTGAGCCACCCAGGTGCCCCTAAAATTATTTGACTCATTTAAAAAAAATGAATCCCAGTTGTGTAACTACTGCTGGAAGTAATATGTGGGTAATATTTGCTTTTATGGAGGACCTTATGATCTATTTAACCCTTTTTTTTTTTTAATATTTAAAAAAATATTAAATATTTTTTATTTAATGACAGAACATGAGTGGGGGCGGGGGAGTGCAGAGAGAGAAGGAGACACAGAATCCGAAGCAGGCTCCAGGCTTCAGCTCGAACCCACAGATTGCGATATCATTACCTGAGCTGGAGTCAAACATTCAACCAACTGAGCCACCCAGGCGCTGCCCCAACCCTTTTTTTTCCTTGTAAAAATAATGGAATTCAGTATTTTCATATTTTGTTGTAAACTTTTTCCTATTTAAAGATAACACTTATTATAAATATTATATAATATTTTGCATTGTGAATATTATAATTATCTTTAAATTTTAAATATCAATATATAGTATTTATATATTTATAGCATATATAAATGTATATTATATGTTGTATTTATATTATATAAATAAATTTATAATCTTTATATATAATCTTAATATAATGAATAATATAATTATTTGATTCTTTATTTTGTATTATAGGAAACTGGAGAAGCTGGCTGGTGGAAGGGTGAACTTAATGGGAGAGAAGGAGTATTTCCAGATAATTTTGCTATTCAGATAAATGAATTGGATAAAGACTTTCCAGTAAGCTTTTATTTTTCAATGATGATAACAGTTTAATGAACCTTTGACCAATATTTCTTTTTTTTTTTTTTTTACCAATATTTCTTTAAAAACAGGGTTTTTTCTGCATGATTAATGAACAACTATATGAGGGGGTTTCCAGTTTATATATTTAGGTAAAATTGATTTGAGCTGTAGTAAAACAAAAGCATATTCAGTTCTGTGCTTTGTTTTAGGATTTCTTTCCCCACTGACTATATTGAAAAGTAATCTTAGACTTCATTACTTTATTATAATTAAAAGAAAAAAGTCTCTGATACTAGTTAGACAAATTAACACCTGCCTGAAAGAAATTGTACTTTAACTGTACTTTTGTTGAAAATCTTATTTTAAGGAACTGTTAATCTTACTATATTACTCTGTCAGTGCATTTTTGGGAAGGTAAAAAGCAGTCTTTGCTTTCTTACAAGATTTAAGATGTCTGTCTCACTTCTTACAGTGAATAAAGTGAGGGTCATTCATCAGTGATCTTTTGCTTTTCTGCAACTTGATCCCTTTTTTCCCCATGGAAGAATGGATCTAATTGAGGATTGATTGATTGACTGAAGTATAATTGACATACAGTATCCTATTGGTTTTAGGTGTTATAGATCATAAGGATTAGATATTTTTATGTACTACAAAATGGTCTCCATATGATAAGTCTAGTTATGATGTATCACCATACAAAGTTATTATAACATTATTGACTGTACTCTTTATGTTGTACATTATAGCCCCATGACTTAGTTATTTTATAACTGGAAGTTTGTACTTCTTACTCCCCTTCATCTTATTTCACCTGTTCCCTATTTCACCTTTTCCCTACGGTATCCAGGAGTTTGTTTCCTGTATCTATGAGTCTGTTTCTGTTTTGTTTATTCATTTGTTTTGTTATTTAGGTTCTACATATACGTGAAATCATATGGTATTTTCATTATCTGTCTGATTTATTGCACTTAGCATATTATCCTCTAGGTCCATTTGTGTTGTCACAAATGGTAAGATTTCATTCTTTTAATGTCTGAGTAATATTCCATCGTGTATGTATACACCATCTATATATAATATATTATCTTACAGTAGTGAACAGTTTTACTTCTTCCTTTCCAATTTGGGTGATTTTCTTTTTCTTGCCTAATTGCTGTGGCCAAGGTTTCTAGTATCATGTTGAATAAGTGTGGGGAGAGTCCTTGTCTTGTTCTTGATCCTAGAGGAAAGCCTTTCAGCTTTTCACCATTGACTATGATGTTAACTGTCAGTTTGTCATGTATGGACTTTATTTTTATTTTGATGTACATTCCTTCTATACCCACTTTGTTGAGAGAGTTTTTATAAATAGATGTATTTTTTAAATGGTCTTTCTGCATCTATTAAGATGATCATAGGAATTTTATCCTTCATTTTGTTAAAATGGTGTGTTATGTTGATTGATTTGCAGATGTTGAATCATGTTTGCATCCCTTAAATAAATCCACATGATTATGGTATATGATCCTTTTGATGTTCAATTCAGTTTGCTGATATTTTGTTGATTTTTACATCTATATTCACCAGGGATATTGCATGTAATTTTCTTTTTTTTTTTTTTTTATGATGTCTGACTGGTTTTGGTATCAGGGTAATGCTGGCCTCGTAAATTGAGTTTGCAAGCATTCCTTCTTCAGTTTTTTTGGAATACTTTGAAAAGGATAGTTACTAACTCCTCTTTAAATGTTGGTAGAATTCACCTGTGAAGCTCTCTGGTCCTGGACTTTTGTTTGTGGGAGTTTAAAATTACTGACTGAATTTTGTTATTTGTAATCAGTCCAATTTTTTTTTTTTTTTTTTTTTATAATCAAGTCTTGGAACCCAGAAGAAATGGATAAGTTTCTACAGTCATACTTTTTGTGTGATTATCATGATTATCCATTTCTTCTGTGTTTTCCAATTTGTTGGCATATAATTGTACTAATTTCTTATGATCCTTTATATTTCTATCATGTCAGTTGTAACTTCTGCTGTTTAATTTGTTTATTTATTTGGGCCCTGTCTTTCTTTCTTGATGATTTTGACTAGAGGTTTATTGATTTTGTTTATCTTTTCAGTAATCAGCTTTTAGTTTCATTGATCTTGTCTGTTGTTTTTTCAGTCTCTATTTCATTTATTTCTGCCTTGGTCTTTGTTCTACTAACTTTGGGTTTTGTTCTTCTTTTTCTAGTTTCTTTACATGGAAACTAAGATTGCTTATTTGGGAATTTTCTTATTTCTTGAGATTGCTATAAACTTGCCTATTAGAATTGCTTTTGATATGTTCCATAGTTTTGGAAAGTTGTGTTTCTCTTTTTCATTTGTTTCAACATATTTTTTAATTTTCTCTTTGATTTCTTTGTTGACCCATTGATTGTTCAGTAGCATTATTTAGTCTCCATGTGTTTGCGCTTTTTCCAGGTTTCTTCTTGCAGTTAATTTCAAATTTCATACCATTGGGATTGGAAAAGATTCTTGTTATGATTTCAGTCTTCTGAAATTTACTTATTATTATTAAATTTTTTTAATGTTTATTTTTGACAGAGAGAGAGAGAGACAGAGCGGGAGTGGCAGAGGGTCAGAAAGAGAGCAGGCTCCAGGCTCTGAACTGTCAGCACAGAGCCTGATGCAGCACTCAAACCCATAAACCATGAGATCATGGCCTGAGCTGAAGTGGGACACTTAACTGACTGAGCCACACAGGCGCCCCTAACTTTTGCCATTTTAATTATAATATATCTTTGTGTGGCTCTCTTTGGTTTCATCTTGTTTGGAGCTCTCTGTACTTCCTGGACGTGGAGATCTTTCCTTTACTAGGTTAAGGATGTTCATATCCATTATTTATTCAAATAGATTTTCTGTCTCTTTTATTTTTATCCTTCTGAAACCCCTACAGTGTGAATGTGAATACACTTGATGTCATTTCTGAGGTCTCTTAAACTATTCTCATTTTTTAAAAGTTCTTTTTTCTTTTGCTGTTGTGATTGGGTGGTTTCCACTATTCTGTCTTCCATTTGGGTGATCCATTCTTCTGTTTGGTCTCCTGTTGATGTCCTCTGATGTATTTCTTAGTTCAGTTATTGGAATTTTCATCTCTGACTACCTTTTGGTACCTTCTTATATTTTCTACCTCTTTGTTAAGGTTCTTCCTATATTTTTTCATTCTTCTAAGTTCACCAAGCATCTTTAGGAACATTACTTGAATTGCTGATCAAGTAATATTAGGGTTTTTTTCCGAGGTTTTGTCTTATTCTCTTGTTTTGAACATCTTCTGTCTCCTTATATTGTTTGTCTTTCTGTGTTTATGTCTATAAATTTGGTGGAATAGCTAACTCTTGGTCTTGAAGGAGTGGCCTTTTGTAGGAATGTCCCCTTTGGTTGGGATTTGATTGGGCAGCTGGAGCTGGAGTTGTCCTGGGGCTTGCTGCAGCAGGTCACTTTGGCAGGATGGCAGAGGCTAGAGCTGGCACAGGTTACTTGGTGTATGACTTGAGCTGCTGTGGGCCTGGGACCAGGGATTCCAATATGCTCTGTGCCAGGGCCACACTGGTAGGAGGGCTTGAGCTGTTGTCTGCAGGCCTGGGGTGTGCTAGAGCTTCCAGGGCCACCTTGTTGGGATGGCTAGAGCTGGGGCTGGCAGAGTGCAATAAACTGTCTTGGCGGGAAAGCTGATGTGGGCTATGGGACTTGCTGGGGTAGTCCCAGTAGGCCAGCAAGAGTGCCTGGTCTCTGCTTTCATTGGTACTGTCAAAGTAGAGGGTGGGGAACATAAACAGTGGCAATTGCAGGCATCTCCAACCCTGGAGAGAGTTCTAGCAGTTCCTTCACCATTTACCAGAGGCTCTATGGTTAGTAAATGGATTTTCTTCACTTAGAATCTACTTGTACTTTAAATTGCTGTTTTGTTTCTGTGCCCCAGGGTAGGTGTGTCTGCTTGGGACCCTCAGTGATACCCCCTACTGCAGGTTCTTCAATCTGAGGTGTGGTTTGTATTGTTACCTTGTCTCCTACTGTTCTCTGTATGGTCCCTCTGTTGTGTGTTGTGCAGAAGCTGTTCAGTCCACCTTCACTTTTTCAGGAGGAATTGCTCTTCATGTAGGTGTAGATTTATTGTGTCCATGGGAGAAGGTCAGTTCTGAGTCTTCCTATTCCATTATCTTGGACTGCCTCCTCCTTGCTACTTTTCTAATGGAGTTGGAGAGCAGACACTGAGAACAAGAAGGTCTACTATATTTTATTTAAGCCAACATAGAAATTTCCAACCTTTGCAGTCTTTACACAGTAAGTTACGTGAATCAATTCCTAGAGGTTACTCTATGGGTTAATGCTGTCTGAGGCCCTTCTTTTGCTAGATTTCATTCCGTCTTCATCCTTCAGGGTGTGCTTTATTTTATTTATTTTAATTTTTTAAAACACTTTCATTCATTTTTCAAAGAGAAGGATAGAGTGTGAGTGGGGGAGGGGCAGAGAGAGAGAGGGAGACACAGAATCTGAAGCAGGCTCCAGGCTCTGAGCTGTCAGCACAGGGCCACGAATGTGAGATCATGACCTGAGCTGAAGTCGGATGCCCAACCAACTGAGCCACCCAACCGCCCATAGGATGCTTTATTTTTATACCTAATGAACAAATTATTTGGGAGTGTTTATTTGGCGTTTATACAGCACTATTAGTTATTTTTAATTTGGGAAAGGCACATTCACATGTCCAAGTGTTTGAAGTCAGTAAGTCTTAAAAATGAATAAATGCTAAATAAACCCAATGCATTTGAATAAATTGAAGAAAAACAGGTCTTTTCCTTAAATCTTCTCTTTGAGAGTTCTGAAGAATCAAGAGTATAAGCTAGATATATTTATTAGCTACTTTTTTTTTTTAAATGGTCTCTTTTCTCTCCTTTTCCCCGCCACCTATCTCTCCTTTCTCCCAGTACTCCACTGTTAAAGGGAGGTAAAACTGTGCCTTGGAATCTTCTTCGTTGTTTTTTTTTTGTTTTTTGTTTTTTGTTTTTGTTTTTGTTTTTGTGGTGAATCGGAGTTTAATTTTACACTGGCGGGTTCAGAGGAAATCCTTCTCCAGAGATCTGAGTCCTGAGCACAAGCATGGAGGACAGTTTATCGTCTGTTACTTTATTCTGCATTAGTAGTAATTTGTGTGCCTTGGAATCTTAAAGTAGGGGGGACAGTAGTGAATATTTTTGATTATCATTACACTTTTTTAATGTTTATTATTTTTGAGAGAGAGAGAGAAAGAGAGCAGGGGAGGGGCAGAGAGGGAGACAGAGCATCCAAAGCGGGCTCTGTGCCGAAAGGAGAAAGCCAGACGTGGGGCTTGAAAACTCATTAACCATGAGATTATGACCTGAGCCAAAGTTGGATGCTTAGCCAACTCAGCCACCCAGGTGCCCTGATTATCATTAAAATTTTTTAGATTTATCATAATCACTGGTAAGTTTTGACGTATTTGAATTTTGATCAAGAAGGCATTTGTTCTAATAGAATAAATTTTTTGTCAGTGATCTTTTCGTTGTTAAGTTCTTACAATTTTAGAATTTTTGTCAGGGACGAGATGAGGACAGATACTCATATAATTTAGATTATTAATCTGAATTTATTTTAAGTATAAATATGTAAAATGTAAGTGTTCATGTATTTTCACCATTGTTATTTTAATAGAAACCAAAGAAACCACCACCTCCTGCTAAGGGTCCAGGTATGTAAGAAACATTATTCAGTTTGCCATTTTTCATATTTTCAAGTTATAAAATGGTAAAATTGGGATTTAAGTGTAAACCATTTATTTATATTAGCAAAAACCAAATATGATGTGATGTATACAAATTATAGAAATATATAAAAATTGAGTGTTCATTAGTCAGTATTTTTTAAGTATAAATTATATAAAATAGGATTTTAAAAATAATTTGGATACTTTAGTTATTACTTGTCATTTTTTCACACAATTTAAGTTTATTTATTTATTTTTGAGATAGAGAAAGTGAGCAAGCAGGAGAGGGGAAGAGACAGAAAATCCCAAGCAGGCTCTGTCACTGTTAGTGGAGAGCCTGATATGGGGCTTGAACCCACGAACCGTGAAATCATGACCTGAGCAGAAATCAAGAGAGAGACACTTGACTGAGCCACCCAGGTTCCCATCATTTCTAACTAAGAAAATTGACCAAGTTAAATGCATTTAGAATAGAATAATTAAGGAGCGCCTAGGTGGCTCAGTAGGTTAAGCATCTGACTTCGGCTCAGGTCATGATCTCACAGTTTGTAGGTTCAAGCCCTGTATCGGGCTCTGTGCTGACACCTCCAGAGCACGGAGCCTGCTTCAGATTCTGTGTCTCCTTCTCTCTCTGCCCCTCCCCACTTGCACTCTGTCTCTCTCTCAAAAATAAAAATAATTTTAAAAAATTAAAAAAAAAGGAATAAGATACTTAATGTATTGACCTGGTAGTTATTCTGCCTTTTCACATTAAATTCATTTGTTAATGTCTCATATAAATACTAATTATTTGTATTTCTTCAGAGAGTATGCTAAGGGTTAAGCAAACTAGAAGAGTTTATTTTTTTAAGCAGTTGAATATATTATGGTATACTTAGAAGAGTTTCCCAGAGTTATAGTTTCATTATCTGGCCCTATTTCTGTAAGTTTTAGACCCTAATTTCTTTTCTTCTCTCTGTTTCTTTCCTTTCCTTTCCTTTCCTTTCCTTTGCTTTCCTTTCCTTTCCTTTCCCTTTCCCTTTCCCTTTCCCTTTCCCTTTCCCTTTCCCTTTCCTCTTTTCTCTCCTCTTCTGCTCTTTTCTATTTTTTGTTTTCTTTTTCTTTCTTTCTTTTTTTCTTTCTTTCTTTCTTTCTTTCTTTCTTTCTTTCTTTCTTTCTTTTTCTTTCTTTCTTTCTTTCTTTCATTCTTTCAAAGAGAAAGTGGGGGGAGGGGCAGAGAGATGGAGAGAGAGAGAGAATCCCAAGCAGGCTCCAATCTGTCAGCATGGAGCCTGATGCAGAGTTCCATCCCACAACCAAGAGATTATGACCTGAGCCCAAATCAAGAGTCCAACTGAACCACCCAGGCGCCCCTAGCCCCTAAGTTTTGATTTTTACACGTGAAATACAATTATTTTTCTTGAAAGATTTGCTCTTTTAAAAAACAATACAGGTCCTTCCCCACTCCAAGTTTTCATCTTTGTATTTGCTGACTTAATCCCAGAGCAAGGAAAGCATACAATAAAATTAACTTTTATGGAAGTTGGTGTTCAAGGCTTTTTATTCATTAGTCATACTGGGGCTTTCAAAATTTAATTAAAGTTAAATAAAAGATTGAATTCCGCAGTCAACAGTAGTAATATTTCAAGTCTCCATACTCAATATTGGATAACACAAAAATAGAATATTTCCATCATCATGGAAAAGTTCTACTGGAGAGTGGTGTTGTAGGGGGTATGAACACCTTCATTTGACAAAGAAGGAACTGAGACCACAGTTATTACTGTGGTTAGTACTACTGAGACTTACTACTTAGTCATGTAATAGTGGTAGGTGCAGGATTCGATATTTAGCCTAGCGATTATGGTACATTGTTCTTTCTGTTAAGTCCTGTTTTCCTCTGATGTTATTTTTAAACTAACCTTTCCAGCTGAGTATTATAATTGTCTTTGTGCTTTGAAACTAATTTTTTTAAGTATTAATTTTGGGTTTTTTCCTTAGCTCCAAAGCCTGAGCTAATAGCTACAGAGAAGAAGTATTTTCCTATAAAGCCAGAAGAAAAAGGTAAGGCTAATTCTTCCACTTTCAGAAAAATAATTCTTCCTTTCATTTGTCATTGTAAATAATAATATCTCTCCACATTGAATGACTTGCACTGATTTTTAACAGCTGTTCAGTATTTATAAGTATTTGGAGTTTTCTGGGAGGAAGTAGTTTATCAAGATTGATAGGAAATTAAGATTTTATTCAAATTGCTACCAATTTACATTCATTAAAAAGTTAGACCATTACTTCAGTAAGGATATAGTATTTCATTATATTATTATATATTATTATTTTTTCAAAAAATAACAAAACTAAGCATTAAATAGTTATACTTTAATTATTCTTTTAGAGTACCAATTAAAATAAATTAAAAAAATCTTAGGTGTAAAAGTGAGTTCTGGGGCATCTAGGTGGCTCAGTTGGTTGAACATCTGACTTCGGCTCAGGTCATGATTTCACAGTTTGTGCCTTTGAGCCCCGTGTCAGGCTCTGTGCTGACAGCTCAGAGCCTGCAGCCTGCTTTGGATTCTGTGTCTCCCTCTATCTCTGCCCCTCCCCTGCTCTCTCCCTGTCTCTCAAAAATAAACAAATGTTAAAAAATTAAAAAAAAAAGTGAGTTCTAACATGGAAGTGATTTGTTATGTATTATTTAATTTTCACTGTCTGTATTGGTCATATAAACTTGGAAAGTATTCCAAGGTACCATATCTATTTTGTTAGAAACATTGTTTTGTTCTGTTATTATTAGTTTGGAGAAAATAACCACTTTTCTTTGTATACAGAAAGATCTGCAGTGCTTCTTTCTAGTGTTTTAGGTTATATATACAGTTGACCCTTGAGCAACATGGGATTCACAGGTCCATTTGTACATGAATTTTTTTTTCGATAAATAGGATACTGCACTGTATCCTATTTATCGAAATAGTGATTTTATTAATAACCTTAAGCTTACCATATCATAAGAATAGAGTATATAATATACATAATATATAAAATGTGTTAATTGACTGTTTATGTTATTGGTAAGGCCTTTTATTCAGCAGTAGGCTTTCAGTTAAGTTTTTGGGGAGTCAAAAGTTATATTCAGATTTTCAGCTGTGTAGTGTATTGGTATTTCATGAGTTTGGACAGAAGTATAATTTGCTAAATGTGTAATACAATATCTTACAGAATATGTCTTACTGTTCTAAGAATCTTCTTTGCTCTGTTATTTCATCCCTTTCTTCCTTTAGCCCCTGGCAACCATTAATGTTTTTATTGTCTCCATAGTTTTGCAGAATGTCATAAGGTTGGAATCATACAGTGTATAGCTTTTTCACTTTGTAATATGTGTTTAAGTTTTCTCCATGTCTTCATGACTTAACAGCTCATTTCCTTTTAGTGCTAATTAATATTTCATTGTATAATTGCTATAATATTCTATTTATAGCACAGTTTATCCAGATATACCTACTGAAGGACATCTTGGTTGCTTCCAAACTTTGTCAGTTGTGAATAAAGATGCTATATATAATTAAACATCCTTGTGGACATAAGCTGTTAGTTCACTTGGGTAAATAACCAAGGAGTATGATTGCTGGATCATATGTTAAAAGTATGTTTAGTTGTATAAGAAACTGTCAAATCGTCTTCCAAATTATACCATTTTGCATTCCCATCAACAGTGAATTAGAGCTCCTGTTGATCCTTATCCAAGCCAGCTTTTGTTGTTATTGGGAACTGACCCCCCCCCCCCCATTACAATTCTGGTATCATCTTCTACCCTTTTTATTCACTAAATACAGTAACTACACTCTTGTCCCTGAATATGCCATGTATTTTCATAGCTTTATCTCTTTCTCATTATCTGTGCTCAGCATGGAAAGTTTTTAGATTCTTTTTTCTTTATGTTTGAGAATTTTTTATTTGTTATGCAAAAACAATTTATACTTATAAAAGTATTTCTTAATCTCAGATGTAGTATGGCTATTGTTAGGTCTGAGTATTGGATCAGTTTATTTTGGTACCTGGTTATAATACCTGTCCTACATGAAAGACTCCTCCTACATAGTTATGTAGAACCAAATGTAAGAACTCTGTTGTTGGCTTCAATACCTACATTATGATATTCTTTTTATAGTCTCCTCCATAAAGTAGGTAGGGGTTTTATTAAAATTTATAATGACTTCCCATATTCCTTGAAATTAGTCAAGTGATATCATTAACAAAATGGAAGGTGATACATTTTTAGATCATTTATCTGCTCAAAAGCCTGGCTTGATGAAGTAACAAGGACTGAATTTTCCCTCCTGAGTGAAACAACCAGAAAACTGGACAAAATAGATGAAATAGTGGTTTCAGATATTGGACAATAGGTAGCTTACGACTGTTATCACTGAAGGAAGTTATCACTGAGCCAGTAAGGCAAGCTCTAACATTACCCCAGCTTATTGTCTAGAAGCAGTTTATAGGCAGCAAAAAGGAGGAAACCAGACAGAGTCTGGTTTTCCTGTAGAGCTGAGGAAGCAGGAGAAAAGGAGTTTAGGGAGGCCAGAGCAGCTACAATTTGTGGGGCAGAGTGCCAGAATGGAGAGAACTACACAGAGAACATTCTGAGATCTCAGTACAGCTTACCGTGAGGCTTTGGCTGAGTACTGTGAATTATATACTCATGAAAGGAAACTTCCATTGCTAGAGAAATAACTGCTAGAAAGCATTTGGTGAAGTCGTTTTTGGAACTCACTAATAGTTCATGTTCCCACAACCCACAGGGGAAAGACTTCATAAGGCATAGGATGGAGTCCATAAAAGATTATATCACCTTAGGCTAAAGTCTTTTTTTTTTTTTTTTTTTTGCATTTACCTTGGAAGCAGATTGAACTAATTCGATACAGAATTTGATACAATTTGAAAGAATATAACACCTGAGAGTGTAAAATATATAGTGTCCATTATCTGATAAAAAATTACTAGGCATGGAGAGAAACAGGATAATAGCGACCTGTAACTAGAATTAGTCAATTGAAACAGACCCAGAAATGATAAGAGATGATGGAAATAGCAAGGACATTAAAACGTTTGTTAGAGGGGTGGCTGGGTGGCTCAGCTGATTAAGTGTACGACTTCGGCTCAGGTCATGATCTCATGGTTTGTTGAGTTCAAGCCCCGCATCGGGGTCTGTGCTGACAGCTCAGAGGCTGGAGCCTGCTTCTGATTCTGTGAGTCCCTCTCTCTCTCTGCTCCTCCCTTGCTCTGATCTGTCTGTCTCTGTCTCTCAAAAATAAATAAATGTTAAAAAATTTTTTGAAATGAATGGAGTTTAAATCTTGACTATTTCCTGCCCCACGCTAACATGTAGATTTTGTCAAACCTACTTAGCTGTTTCCTGCCTCCTGTTTTCTAGAGATACCTGAATGCTGGCCATAGTGTGCTTCATTAGAATAATAATATCAACACTTTTGAAGCATAAGTTTTTCCTCCTGCTGTTTGGAAAACGTTTCTTGGACATACCTCTTAGTAGCCCACTTCATTCTCAATGACTTGTTCTTGGTATGAAATATGTTTGAAAGGAAGGGAGCAACTGATGTTTATTTTGGAGTGCCAGGCAGTGAGGCGTATAAATGCGTAGGAGAGGCTTATAACTCATTTTAAGTGTTTACCTTTATGTACATGTTCTCCCTTGTAGCCTCAGTCACATCCATAGGAACGGCATAATGGGCTAACGTCCAGCCGTTGAACACTTTTATTAGTAGAGGCAGTGAAACTGTGCTCACTTGCTTGAGGAGCATTTTCCTCTAGAGTTTCTATACCTGCAGGCGGTAAGACCAGGTTTGTCTTATTTTTCAGTCAGTTCATAAGCAGAACATAATGAGATGGCACACACCTCCAGGCAGGAAGTAGGCACCAATATGTTAATATTGGCAGTGTTTCCTAATTAGCAGAATGGGAAGGGAGAGTTGTGCTGGTAAATGGTCCCTTGACTTTTTTGTCTCTGTCTCTGACATTAAGGGAGACAAGTTACTGCCGAAGCGAGCACTGATTTCTGGGACTTCCAACCCCAGTAAATTGAATTGTGAATCTTACCCTGTCTGTTTGAAACAGTTGTATTTGACAATGTAAGATTTTCTATTGCATAAGGTTGCGTGACCAAAAAATGTTTGCAGGACTGCTACTGGTTCCCACACAAAGGTCCAGTGGCATCATTAATTAATTCATTTGCTCAATTACTGAACTAAAAATTAATAAGGACTATCAGTTGGATTTTTGGTTTTATTCTTGATTCTTTGAACAGTCCTATATATAAAGGGTCATGGCTTAACCACTGTCTGCATTCTCTTGATTCCCAGTCAGTGTTTGGATTTGTTCATATTCATTGCTGTTTTCTTTGTACTTTCATTTGTTTGTATTTCATATTTTCTGCCTGTGTGTGTGTGTATTTTTATATGTTTTTCTAAATATTTATTTTTGAGAGAGAGGGAGACAGCGCATGAGCAGGGGAGGGACAGAGAGAGAGAGGGAGACACAATCCGAAGCAGGCTCCAGGCTCTGAGCTGTTAGCAAAGAGCCCAACTTGGGGCTTGAACCCACGAACCATGAGATCATGAGCTGAGGTGAAGTTGGACGCTTAACCGACTGAGCCACCCGGGCACCCCTATGTATATATATTTTTAAAGAATTTCTTTTATGGAGGACCTAGTGGTAGAACATGTTTTGTTTTGTTTTTTTCTCCTCATTCTTGGTATTTTGCCTTATATTGAATCCTAAGCCGGCAAAATTGGTCTTGGTACATAAGTCAGCATACTGCTGGAAATGAAAGGCTTGAGGTGTTGTTTGCTAGGGTGTTCTCTTCTTCCTATGAGCCAGTAAAAGGAATGTGGAGGAAAAACTTAATGAAATTGCAATGTGATAAAAAGGTGTAGATTTTCCAGTTGATATGCTGGCTATGGATAGTCAGTATTCTTCATATTGCAGAGTGATTTGGAAATCAGTATTCAAAATATGCATTTAAATTAGTATGTGCTCTGGAATTTTGGTGTAATACACTTTCATGTGGAATTAAAATCAAGATCTGTGTGTTTGACTCATTTAATAGCAGTTATTATTGGAGGCCCTGAACTCGAATGCCTTTTTATCTGTGATGCAGTCTGCAGTACAGCGTCCTGAGTTGAGAGCTGTGGTAGGTCTCTATTGTATTATATATTTAGTATGCTTACCAAAAAGGAAATAGTACTTATCTCTAACGTTCTACAAAGAATATTTTGGTATCTGTAATATATCTCTCCTGTTTGAACCTAAAAATAATCTTGACCTCTTAAGAAGTAGCAAATATTCTTTATTATACTTAACCCACACATGAAACAGACTTTTAATAAATGTTAAATATGCAATAACATAAAACCAGTCAGTATGCATGCATGAGGCAATTGGCTTCTGTAATCACTAGGAAGATTAATTTTTTTTTCGATTTCAAGTGATAGTCTAACAATTCTAGTTGAATAGTTAATGTGCATGATAATAAGAAGACTGTAATTATTCAGAGACTTAGAAATGAGCATAATGTGTTGACTGGAAAAGAGAAGGTGATTCCAGACCACAGAAAGAGAATATGAAAAGATTGAGAGAAAGCATATTCAGGAAATGGCTGTAGGTAACTTAGGAAGAACTGTGAGAAACTAAGATAGAAATGTGGCTTGGTACAGTTGTTTTTTGTCTTGGTGGCATATTAGAATTACCTGGGTGTCTTTTAAAAATATGCTGATACTAAGGATCCTTTCCAGATTTTTGTAGGGTAGAACTCAGATAGTAATAATTTTTTTAAATATTTATTTAGTTTTGGGAGAGTGCAGGTGGGGGAAAGGCAGAGGGGGGACAGAGGATTCGAAGCGGGATCTGCAGTGACAGGCTGACAGCAGCAAGCCCTATGTGGAGTTCACGAACAGTGAGATCATGACCTGAGCCAAAGTCGGTCGCTCAACTGACTGAGCCATCCAGGTGCCCCTCAGGTAGTAGTATTTTTAAAGCCCTCCATGGGATTCTAATCTGAAGATAAAATTAAGAACCACTTATGTAACTCATAAAAGGCCTTTCAATGCTATGGCAAGGATCTCTTTATATGTTGCCTTGCACCAAAAAGGATTTAAAGTAGTGATAAGGGTTTCAGAATTTATATTATGGAAATAAAGGGTGTATGCTCATGCTTCATATAAATATGTGTTGGTCACTATGATGCATGCATGGCACATAAACTTAATATATTTGAACACTTCCTGTTGCATTTGGGAAGAAACTCTAGCTTACAGTATTTTCTTCCCAAAAGCAGACTTATAGAATGACTTATAGAATAAAGACAGTTCCTAGGAGAAAATACACATGAGTTCAGCTTTTCATAAGGGATTTGATATGAATATAGGAAATATGGGATGAATCTTTGCTGAGAGTTTATATTAAGCATTTGTTTCTAAGGTGTTATCTTAGAAGTTAGCTGTTAAATTTATGGATACAGGTAAGGTTGTTCAAGAAGATTGCTTAAAATCAGAATAGGAAGAGTTTAGCTTAGAGTCTTAGAATATGTACATTTAAGAAGTTGTTAGATGAACTGTTACTCCTGAAGAAGACTGATGAGTGATTATAGAGACAGGCAGAGAATGATCTCAGTGAGAACAACTGGAAACATTGTGTGAAATATATACATATATATACTAGACATAGAGCTCTGAAAGGTAGGAGAAGTTATAGGGTCAAGATCTAAGAGAGGAGGGGAGCCCAGGAAAGTGAGTCTGGCATTTGAGCCCATGTTTCCTTTTGAGGCATTTGCCATTTCTGAAAGTGCCAGCCAAGACTATGAAAAGAACTTTCAATGTATTTTTGGGTTTGAGAAGACAAAAATTGGAGTTCAAGGGCCACAGAAAAGGAGATTCTTTAGTAGACTCTTGAACTTTGAATTTGTTCCAAAAGGACTTTCTTTAATAAGAAGTGTGAAATGGAAGTAGAACTAGATCTCAAAAGTACCGAAGCCCAAGGGCTGATTGTATCAATCTGATTGGAAGAGAGGGTGCTCTGGGGTTTTCCTGTGGCTTAGCCTCACTGCCTGAAGCAAAGTAAACCTTCATTCTCTAGAAAAGAAGACATCATCTAGAGTTTTAAATTATTTTTGTATGTTTTCACATAAATATTTTATGTCTCTTACCCATAGAGAACTAACCAGACATACTTGGAGATATGACACATGACTAGAAACAGAAAATAAACCTGGTCCACAGATCTAGGTGTTTGAAATATCAGACAGACTCAAGCTGTAAAGTATCTATGCCTATATATGTTCAAAATAATAAAAGCATAACTAATGTCACCATAACTAAAAACCATATATATCAGTGTAAATGTAAGTATAAGTGAATGTAAGTCTAAATGAATTTGTGTAACTGTAAAATATACACTTGCACCCTTGAACAATGCAGGGGTTGGGGTGCTGGCCCACTGTGCAAATATTCCCATACAAGTTTTGACTCACCAAAAACTTAACTAATAGCATATTGTGGTCCAGAAGTTTTAGTGATAATATAAACAGTTGATTAACACATATTTTGTACGTTATATATATTATGTGCTGTATTCTTACAGTAAAGTAAGCTAGGGAAAAAATATTAAAATCATAAGGAAGAGGAAATACATTTATAGTGCTGTACTATATTTCTAAAAAATCTGTATATAGGTAGGCCTCCACAGTTAAAACATGTTGTTCAAGGTCAACTATGTATGATATATGTGTGTGGGTATATGTTAATATATATGTGTGTGTATATTCAAAAGAAAATTTCTGAATTGAAGCTCATAGTGGGAAAAAAGATGGAAAATATAGAAAGGCTCTTAAGAGACATATAGAATAGAATGGAAAGGTTTAATGTATATATATAATTGAAGATCCAGATGGGGAGGAGAGAGGGACGGGACTAGAAACCTTATTTGAAGGTATAATGGTTTCCAGTCTTCCAAAAATGACAAAGCAAAAAGATACAGAAACAAGAAATCCTGTGGAGCCCAGTCTGGTTATATACAAAGAAAACTACTCTCATATACTCATTGTTAGTCATGCTGCTATAAGCAAAAAATAATGTTGAAAGGAGCCAGAGAATAAGACACATTTAACTTCAGAGTAGCAAAAATAAGAGTGACTGTTGTTTCTTATGGGAAAAAAAATGAAGCTGGAAGACCATGGAATGCTGTCACCAAAGTGTTAAAGGAAATAACTGCTAACCTAGAATTATATTGCCAATGAAAATAGCTTCAGGAAAAAAAAAAAGACGAAGTAAGACATTTTTAGGCCAGTCAAATCTGAGCGAATTTATCACTGGCATGCTAGTACTTTAGGCAGTTTTAAAGGATGTTATTCAGCAGAATGGAAAGGATTCCAAATATCAACTTGGAGATACAGAAATCAGGAGCAACAGAAAAGCTTAAATAGGGATGCTTGGGTAGCTCAGTTGGTTAAACTTCCAACTCTTCGTTTCCGGCTCAGGTCGTGATCTCATGGTTCATGAGTTTGAGCCCCGTGTCAGGCTGTGATCTGGCAGCACAGAGCCTGCTTGGGATTCTCTCTCTCCTCTCTCTGCCCCTCTCCCACTTGCACGCATGTGTATTCTCTTGCTCTCTCTTTCAAAATAAATATACTTTAAAAAATGCTTAAATAGGTAAATCTAAATATTGACTATATAAAATGTTAATAATGCCTTCTGGGCTTTTATAGAAATAAAAATTCTATGACAGCAGGGGTATAAACGGAGTTAAAGTGTTAGAGCAGTAGAAAAATTTATATATGACTTCAAGGATATGTGCTGTAATCTCTAGGCAGTTACAAAAAATAGAATACTGTATAAAAATATAATCGGAGAATGTAGAATAATGAAAATACAAAAAAGCAAGGAAAGAAAATGAAACAGACCAAGCAAGAAAAAATAAACACTAAGTAATTACAGAAAATATAACTAGACTAAACATTCCAATTAAAAGAAAAATTGTTAGACTCAAAAAAAAAAAAAAAGAAATCCAACCATATGCTGCTAACAAGAGACATATCTTAAGGATAAGAATTCATGAATGATTAAATTAAAAGAGTGGACGAAAATATGCCAGACAAATGCCAATCAAAAGAAAGCTGGTCTAATTATATTAATAGTTGACAAAATAGGATGACAGAAAGCTTTTAGAAGGACTTACAATTAAGTCCATGTGATTTATAAGCAAAGTTGCCATTGCTGTAAAGATTAGTTAGATGAGTGATACTGATATTCATATAAGAAATAAATCTTAACCTCTACCTCTCATTGTACATAAATTTGAATCCAGAAATAGATTGATAGGTACTTGCCTTACGACCAAAGTTGCAACTGTGGAGAAATGGTAAAGGGCATTCTTCAATAAATGAAACTTTTACCTAAAATCCACCTTATACCTTAACCTTGTGGCTTATACCTACCTTACAGTATGCATTTAAAAAGTCAGTTCTGGGGTGCCTGGGTGGCTCAGTTGGTTAAGCCTCTCTGACTTTGGCTCAGGTCATGATCTCACATTCGTGGGTTCGAGCTCCGCGTCGGGCTCTGTGCTGACAGCTCAGAGCCTGGAGCCTGCTTCAGATTCTGTGTCTCCCTGTTTCTCTGCCCCTCCCCCTCACATGCTCTATCTCTCTCTGTCTCAAAAATAAATAAAAACATTAAAAAAAAAGTTCTATGTGGATGGCGGTGCCACAGATTTTCTGCAAGATACTATAAGGTGGTATTTCTGTGCTCTTGGAATAGGAAACTATTTCTTTAATGGGATGTACACACACACACACACACACACACACACACATCCCACCACATCCCACCACATCTTCCTTATCCATTTGTCTTTTGATGGACACTTAGCTGGCTTCTATATCTTGACTATTGTAAATAATGCTGTTATAAACACAGGGATGCATATTATCTTTTAGAATTAGTATTTTTGTTTTCTTTGGGTAAGTACCTAGTAGTGGAATTATTAGATCATATGGTATTTGTTTTTAATTTTTTGAGAATTTTATCTATTCTTACTCATGTAGGAGGGAACTAAGCCTTGTCTGAATTAACAGATAAATTTACTACATACAGTGTTAGTAATATATTTTTATATTCTGTAATAAATAAGATGGGGCATATTTCATTTATTTTTATGCATTTTTTAGCTGCCATATATTTTAGCTATTTTCAGTAAAACTACTCATCATAATTCTTTTTTCTATCATAAATTATAACATCTGTGTCTTACATATTTCTTCTGTTGGGCATTTGAAGAAATAACATAAGACTTTTTTTTTCTTAAATTTCTTCTTGTTTTTGCTGAATTTCTACCTAAACTAAAAGTCTGCTGTGTTCTACTGTGCACAATTGGATATCCACATACAAAAGAATGAAATTAAACCCCTACCTCATACCATATACAAAATTTGACTGAAAATGGATCATTCACCTAAATTAAGAGGTATAAAACTAAAACTCTTGGAAGAATACATAGGGCTAAATCTTGATGGCCTTGGGTTTCACAGTAGATTCTTAGATATGACATCAAAAGCTCAGACAACAAAATAAAAAAAGTGGTGTGTATACACACACACACACACACACACACACACACACACACACAATAGAGTATTACTCGGCACTCAAAAAGAATGAAATCTTGCCATTTGCAACTACATAGATGGAACTAGCGGGTATTAGGCAAAGCGAAATTAATCAGAGAAAGACAAATACCATATGACTTCACTCATATGAGGAATTTAAGATACAAAACATGAACATAAGGGAAGGGAAGCAAAAATAATACAAAAACATAAGAGACTCTTAAATATAGAGAACAGAGGGTTGCTGGAGGGGTTGTGGGAGAGGGGATGGGCTAAATGGGTGAGGGGCATTAAGGAAGACACTTGTTGGGGTGGGCACTGGGGTTTATACGTAGGGGATGAATCACTGGAATCTACTCCAAATCATTGTTGCACTATATGCTAACTAACTTGGATGTAAATTTGAAAATTAATTAATTAATTAAAAAAGGAAAAGTTAAGTTGTAATTCATCAAAATTAACTTTTGTGCACTGAGGGACATTATGAAGAAAGTGAAATGATAGGCCACAGAATGGGAGGAAATATTTCCATAAATCCTATATTCGGTATCAGGAATATATAATGGGTTTGTATTATGATATATAAAGAGTTACGGCAACTCAGCAGCAAAAAGACAGCCTAATTGGCAAAGTACTGAAACAGACATTTTTCTAAAGGGGATACACAAATGGGAAATAAGTACATGACAAGATATTCAACATCGTTAATTATTAGGGAAATGCAAACCAAAATGACAGTGAGCTACTGCTTCACACTCACTAGGATTGATGCACTGATAATAAAAATGAAAATAACAAGTGTTAACAAGGACATGGAGAAATTGGACCCCTCATACACTCCTGATGCGAATGTAAAATCTTTCAGGTGCTGTGAAAAACAGTTTGGTAGTTCCTCAAAAAGTTAAACATGGAATTGCTACATGATCTAGCCACTGCTCCTAGATACATGTCCAAAAGAATGGAATACAGATATTCAAATATTTGCATGCAAATATTCGTAATGGCATTGTTCATAATAGCCAAGAGGTGGAAAAAACCCAGACCTCCTTCAGCAGATGAATGGGTTGTGCTATATACATATAGTGGATATTACTCAGTCACAGAAAAGAATGCAGTGGTGATACATGTTACTACATGTTACCTTGAGAATGAACCTTGAAAACATTATGGGAAATGAGCCAGACACAGAAGGTCACATACTGTATGAGTCCATGTATACGAAATGCCCAGAATACGTAGAGACAGAAGGAGGCTGGTGGTTGCCAGGGGATGGGTAGAGGAGCAAATGAGGAGAAACCGAATAATGGGAACCAGACTTTTCTTTTGGGGTGATGAGTTTTGGACTTGGTAAAGGTGGTGGTAATATAACATTGTAAATGTACTAACTGGCACTGAATTTTTCACTTTAAAATGGTTAATTTTATGTTATATGAATTTCACCTCAATAAAAGTAAATAAAACCTAGTACATTGCTGTCATATATGAAAAATCAACATACTGTAGTTGATTTAGTCATGACTATACCAGGAATGATGAATCTTGATTTTGTTACTTTTGATTTCCATGAATATTAAATGTATACTTTTAATTTAGGATAGACTACACAGTTGAATTGATTTCAAGCTGTTATTTATGTATCTGTTAAAAGAAGTATGTTCAGTTAATCAGTAAACTTTTATTTGACCTTCAGTATTTTTCCTGATATTTTATATAAAACATCTTTCTTAATATTTTCTAGAGATTTGGTTGACTGTGAATAACCGATACAAATGGCTATGTTGGTTTATAGTTAGATTTGGGTGGTATGATTATGATGTAATTATATGATGCATTGTTTATTTTGAGGCCATATAAAAATGGATTTTTGTACCAAATGATGACCATGGTTTTAATAGACGATGCTGTATTTTCAAATAGTCCAAGGAAACTATACATAAATAATAAAACTGAAACAATGGTGATTTGTATTTTCATTATTGTTAAATTAAATCTGTTAATTTGAATGAGAGGGTTTACCTGTGGCTTGCAGTATTTGTTTATGATTCATAATCACCAGTTTCCTCTTGATATGAAATCTCATGAATATCTTTGTGGTCGTGTGATAGACATTGTTTACAAAGATGAAGTAAATTTTGAAAATTACTCAGTATTGCACTTAAGAGTGTCTTATTTTTGGATATATGTGTTAGACACATTTTTGCTGACTGTTGTGTATCATGAATATCTAGTATGTGTGCACCTGTGTCAATTAAAAAAATAATCTCTTTTGCCCATTGCCCATGTCCCCACCCACTTACCCTCTGGCAACCATGAGTTTGTTCTCTGTATTTAAGAGACACATGTGTCAATTTTAATACTTGTTCTTAGTACCTGAAAGATCAGGAATCAAGTATGTCATTATATATAGTACCCTGCCTTTTTGGTGATAAAATTGTTTTTATTAACATGGCATAAAACTGTTCCCTATGTTATTTCCAGCATATTTTCTTATCTACTTCATAGGATTATTAATGATGTTAATAAACTGGAAAAAAATGAAATTGTGTTAATACATTCCTAGTACAATTGTGAGGATTATAAGTACAAGCCTGTAATTTTCTCGAATGTGACTAATCAGGCTAGCCTGTTTTTCTTAACATTCTTTGTCATTGTGATTATTTTTAAATGAGTGTGTTAAATGTCACTAGTTTCCTATACTTCAGTTTCAGAAACTTGGTCTGGATTTAAGTATAGATAATATTGTTTTCTGCTGAGAGTAGAATCATGTGATTGTATTCAGTAGTATACCGCCCTAAAAACAAAGGATGCTGGGAAGACAGTAAGAACCAGGCATTATTTGTTGTTAGAAGCTTACGAGTGGTCCCCTTTCTCACCTAACTAAACTCAAAAAAAATTTTTTTTTGAGAGTGCAAGCGGAGGAGGGGTAGAGGGAAAGGGAGGGGCAGAATCCCAAACTGGCTCCAACCCACCACTGTGAGATATGACCTGAGCTGAAGTCAAGAGTCAGATGCTCCACTGACTGAGCCACCCAAGTGCCACCAAAATAAGCTTTTTTAGGTAATCTTATCAAATTATAACTTCAGAACAGTATACACATGCACAAATAATCTCTCTTTGTGTTTCACATATTTCCAGGCTGACATTAGCTTTAGCAAATAGAAAAACTTAAATGATTTTGATTATTAATAACTTATTAAATATTTTTAAATAATCAGATGAAAAATCAGTCCTGGAACAGAAACCTTCTAAGCCAGCTGCTCCGCAGGTCCCACCCAAGAAGCCCACTCCACCCACCAAAGCCAATAATTTATTGAGATCTGGAACAGTGTACCCAAAGCGACCTGAAAAACCAGTTCCTCCACCACCTCCTGTAGCCAAGTAAGTTTTACCTAATTTTAAATTACACCTGATTATTTTTACTAATTTACTTTATCTCAAGTTTATTGATTACCTGCTTTTCTAAATCTCAAAATCATTTTAAAGTATTTGTTTTCCATATTTTTTTATAGACGGTAATGATTCTCTGTTAAATGTTAACTTTATATTCATACTAGGTGAATACACAGATGAAACTTTTTACGTTTCTGATTTTATTGTGATTAGTTTTAAAGTGGAGGTTTATGTTTATGGAAATAATATTGTAGAACAAAGAGAAAAATTACTATTATGCTATAATATCTTTAGTGTCATTAATCCATAGTATTAAAAAATGGTTATGATTCACATACAAGTAATTTCTACATATGTTTGATTTTCTCATTTCAGGATTAATGGGGAAGTTTCTACCGTTTCATCAAAATTTGAAACTGAGCCAGTATCAAAACCAAAGCTAGATTCTGAACAATTACCACTTAGACCCAAATCAGTAGACCTAGATTCATTTACAGTTAGGAGCTCTAAAGAAACAGGTAAGTTAACATGTAGAAAGGTGGTGCATTTAAAAAAAAAGTTGCCAATACAGTTTTCGGAAACTATTTAAGAAATTTCTGCATGCATTTTATGTCTGGATAGATACAGTGGAAATTAATTAAATTTTGTTAAAAATCTATGAAGCCGGAATAGAAAAATAAAATGAAAAGAAGGTAAATGGGCAAAAATACTTGATTCACATAAGGACTGAGAAATGGATTAAAAGATAATCCATTTATCATTCTGTCCACTCATAGTGGAATGTCTATACTAACTCAGGCAGATATGAATACATTTTAGTTTGAAAAGTTTAAGAATAAAGAGATCACATTGATTTTTAATGCCAACACTAGATTATATTTACTTCTCCACTTTATCTCAAGATACTTTTGTTTCCAGTTCAGGAAAATATGCTGTCTGTGTGTGTGTGTGTGTGTGTGTGTGTGTGTGTGTGTGTGTGTCTGAGAGAGAGAGAGAGAGAGAGAGAGAGAGAGAGAGAGACGGAGAGCAGCCTTTACTTCTTTAGTTAAATGTTGTTCCTTAAGTTTTAGGACAGATTTTTCAACCCATCAATCATTTTTGTCTCTTGGTCTTTTATACTTCTTAGCTGTAAAATGGAAAACTTGGAACAGAGAAGTTTTGAAAAGGTCTTAGTATTGAAACATTGCACAATCATTACTTTGTGGTAATGGTTATTGGTTAGTACTTTGCATTTGTTTTTAGTTCTTTTACATTTTCAAAGCGCTTTCTCATCTATATTCTTATTTATGTTTATAGTTATTCCAAAAGGCAGATGCTGTTTTGTGTCTAAAGTAATCAAACTATGGACACATCATATGTCCAAGATCATGTAAATCAGAAGAGAACTCTTTAAATTCCCTAAAGTGCTCATGATATTCTTTTAAACATTTTAATGTCTTAACATATTTTCTAGCCTTCATGTTAACATTTCATAAAGACATTCAGACTTAAAAGTCAATTACGCCTAAATTTTTTTGTCACTATATTGTAAGATATGTTACTTACTACCTTTTGAAAATTGTAGGTGGTTTTATTATTTTTCCATATTGTCATTTGCCAATGGAAAAGCTCTGACCTATGCATGGCCTCCTGCAGTTTTTTAATTTAAATGTTTTATAAATATCCTTTCATCCTATATTTGGCTCCTGCCTGCTCTGACTGAAGCCATAGTCATTAATAATTTCTGGAAAGTGAGATGTTGATTATACTTTAGGGACGTTCACTCAAATATATTTAGTGTGTTGTATCTGGTAAATATTTTTGTTTATTGTTAGTGAAATAAAAACAAAAAAATCCTCCTTATAAAAGGTTTTTTAAAAATATCCTTTATTTTTTATTGAAGTCAGTAGTAAAAAATATACCTCTATCAGTTTCTGCTGTTTTCTCTTTCATTTAAAATATAGCTAGAAATATGTTTTCAAAAATAATAGTTGAGCAAAAAAGATTAAGTGCACACTTTTAAATTAAATTTGTAAATAAAAGAATCCATTTGTATTGTTTTTGGATATTCTACAGTTTTCTGCAATCTTTATCACAGAATCCTTACATTTTGATGAGTCTCTTCAGAGGCTGAAAGAGTAATATTTAGAGCCTGTATTTTCTCTGTTTTTCTGTTGTTTTTAGCATTCTTGACCATTTACTTTATTTAGTTGTCTCAAGGTTGTGGAAATTATTAAAAAATTAAGTAAATTAAGATAAATTTTCATCTTTTAAAAAACTTTTCTATATATAATCACAGGCAAGCTTTGTTTCCTTTGCTACATTTTTAGTAGAAATAACACATGTAATAATGTCAAACTATTGGTGGTTGTAAAGTTCAATTTTTTTTTTACCGGTTTTGGTCCCAATTTTTTCTTTTATCCATAGCCATTATTTACTCTTCATTACAAAACAAAGAGGCTGTGTGAAACAGGGTTTGCAAATTGCTAATTTTCTGTTTCTTCAAATGAATAAGGAAGTAAGTTAGAGTAGCCGGGACATATGTAAGGACAGAAGACTTAACAGCTGACTTCCAAACTGTTGTACTTTATTCCTCCCGCTATCAGGCTGCCTTTGGTGTTCTACACTTAACACCCAGTTAAGTTCAGAAAATACACAGGCATACCACAGAGATGTTGAGAGTTCCATTCCAGACCATGCAATAAAGCGAATATTGCATAAAACGAGTCAGATGAATTTTTTGGTTTCCCAGTGCATATAACAAAAGTTATGTTTACACTGTACTATAGTCTAGTGTACGATAGCAATATGACTAAAAAAGATGTGTATACTTTAACTAAAAAATGCTAACCATCATCTGAGCTTTGAGCAAGTTGTAATCTTTTTGCTGGTTGGAGGGTCCAGCCTTGATGTTTATGTCTGCTGACTGATCAGGATAGTGGCTGATGAAGGTTGAGGTCGTTGTGGCAATTTCTCTAATACGACAACAGTGAACTTTGCCACAGTGATGGACTTTCCCTTTCATGAACAGTTTCTTTGTAGCATGTGATGCTGTTTGATTGCATTTTACCTACAGTAGAACTTTTTTCCAAATTGGAGTCAGTCCTCTCAAACCCTGCCTCTGCTTTATCAACTAAGTTTATCTCATATTTTACATGTTTTCTTGTCCTTTCAATAATTATCATAGCATCTTCACCAGGAGTAGTTTCCATCTCAAAAAAACACTTTCTTTGCTCGTGAATGAAGTTTTATCATGAATTTGCAGCAATTCAGTCCCATCTTCAGACTCCACTTCTGATTCTAGTTCTTTTGCCATTTCCACCACGTTGTAGATACTTCTTCCTCTGAAATCTTGAACCCCTTAAAGTAGTAATCCATGAGAGTTGGAATAAACGTCTTCCAAACTCCTGTTAATGCTGATATTTTGACTTCTCTCATGAATCCTGGATGTTCTTACTGAGATCTAGAATCATGAATCCTTTCCAGAATGTTTTTAATTTATTTTGTCCAAAGCCATAAGAGGAATCACTGTCAATGGCAGCTATAGTCTTATGAAGTCTATTCCTTAGATAATAAGACTTGAAAGTTGGAAGAAATTCAGAATTAGTCCTTGATCCTTGGGCTACGGAATAGATTTTATATTAGCAGACATGAAATAAACATTTATCTCATTGTACATCTCCATCAGAGCTCTTGGAGAAGTAACAAGGTACATTGTCAATGAGCAGTAATACTTTGAAAAGAATCTTTTTTTCTGAGTAGTAGGTCTCAACAGTGGGATTAAAATATTCAGCAAACCACGTTGCAAACAAATGTGCTGTTGTCCTTTTGTTTCATTTATAGAGCACAGATTTAGCATAATTCTTTTTTTTTTTTTTAGTGTATTTATTTTGAGAGAGAGAGAGAGTCCACATGTGTAGGGGAGGGGGAGAGAGAGAGAGAGAGAGAGAGAGAGAGAGAGAGAGAGACCCTAGCAGACTCTGTTCTGTCAGTGCAGAGCCCATCATGGGGCTCAATCCCATGAACTGCAAGATCTTGACCTGTGATGAAATCAAAGAGTTGCGGGCACTTATCTGACTGAGCCACCTAGCCGCCTGAGGAATTTCAGAATGGTAAATGAGCTTTGACTTTAACTTAAAGTCACCAGCTGCATTAGCTTCTAATAAGAGAGTCAGCCTGTCCTTTAAAGCTTTGAGCCCAGGCATTGATTTCTCCTCTCTAGCTGTGACAGTCCCAGATGCAGTCTTCTTCCAATACAAGGCTGTTTCATCTACATGGAAAATGTGTTGTTTAGTGAAGCCACCTTCATAAATAAGCCAGATCCTCTGTATAATTTACTGCAACTTCTGCCTCAGCACTTGCTGCGCTGCCTTGCACTCTTATGTGATGGAGATGGCTTCTTTCCATAAACCTCACGAACCAACCTCTGCTAGCTTCAGACTTTTTTTTCCTGCTGCTTCCTCACTTCTCTCAACCTTCACAGAATTGAAGAGTTAGGGCCTTGCTCTGGATTAGGCTTTGGCTTAAAGGAATGTGGCTGATTTGATCTTCTGTCCAGATCACTGAAACTTTCTCCCTATCAGCAATAAGTCCCTTTGCTTCTTACCATTTGTGTATTCATTAGAGTAACACTTAATTTCCTTCATGAACTTTTCCTTTGCTTTTGCACTTTGGCTAGCTGATACGGTTGGGCTACCTTTTGGCCTGTCTCGTCTTTCTGCATGCTTTCGTCACTAAGCTTAATCATTTGTAGCTTTTGACTGAAAGTGAGATATGTGTGACTGTTCATTTTACTCCAATACTTAGAAGCCATTGTAGGGTTATTAATTGTCCCATTTCAATGTTGTATGTCTCAGGAAATAGGGAAGCTCAAAGAGAGGGAGAGAGATGGGAAACAGCTTCTCCATGGAGCAGTCAGAACACACACACCACTTACAGATTAAGTTCAGCATTTTATGTAGCCATAGTTCATTAAGTTACAAGAATAATAGACTGACCACAGATGACCATAACAAATATAATAGCAATGAGAAAGTTTGAAATATTGCGATAATTACCAAAATGTGACATGGAGACTGATGAACTGTTGGAAAAATGGCGCTGATACACTTGCTCAATGCAGGGTTGCCACCAACCTTCAATTTGTAAAAAAAATGTAGTATCTGCAAAGTGCAATAAAATGAGATATGCCTGGAAATTTTGTTTATATTACATAGAAAATATTTACTGAGCAAGAGTTATATCCAGGTAACATTTTAGGCACAAGTACTATTCTAAGACAAAAGGCCTGGCTGCTGATAGCATATAGCTAATGTTTCAAACTTCAACTCAGGCTGTTCCTCATTTCCTTTTTTTATTGGAATATTAATGTTTTTAGTATTTGTAGTATGAAAGGGTTTGAAATCTTTTTTTGAGATATTGACACCTTAAAAAATACTGGTCTGCATCAGATAACTTCCAATTTGGCATTAGGTTTAGGTATATCTTAATTTATATTTTTGGCTCAGTTTGGGTTTCAAATCTTTAAAATAGTAAATGAAACTTGCCCTTTAACATGTTTCAGAAAGTTTAAAACATACATGAAAATCTTCTTAGAATCTCATTATTAAAGAAAATAATTCCAGGTGATGATATAGTAGCAACTACACTGAAATTGCTCTTAAAAATGTGGGTTTTAGATTATTAGCTCATTGATCATTGTCTTATTTCTTAATCTCTTTTCTCGCTTAAATAACGATTGGTCCAATGTATCTATGATACCTACTAGAGTATCTGACATGGAAGTTGTTATAAAATATTATTTCCATTATTTTCCTTTCCTCTGTTGTTAATCCCGTCTCCTGTTTCTGCTCTTATCTGTAGAGGATGTAAATCCCTAACACTACTCTCAGATATGATTTTCCTGTTTGTAAAGCCATTTATAAGCTATTTTTAAAATAACTGTCCTTCAGTATATTCTCACATATAAGGTAGTACTATAAATTGCATAGTCATTAGAACCATGTTTTAATATTTTCCCCTTTTTTTCAAGTACTTCATCAAAAATTGGTTTAGAATAATCTCGCTGCTACTACTGGTTAATTATAACGTTCACATGGTCTAAATATTTCTAAAGTAAGTTTTAATTGATTTAAAAATTGCTCTTAAAATATAAGATAGAAAATTTAGTGGTAACATACCCATTACAGTGAGAAAGCACAGCTGATGAAGTATTCTTCTAGCATAGTATTTTATCCTTTTTGATTTTCTGTGATAAATTCTTCTTGTGTTAAAAGGAAATTGTGGAGATATATAACATTATTTGATCCAAAGCATTACATTGTTAAGTAGTGAAACATTTTTTTCTCTTCAGTTTTGTTTGATAATTGGTTTATTTTTGTTTGAATTACTTTCCCAATATTTATTCATTTATTTCTTCCAGAAAGAATTTAAGGTGGAGTTTTTCTAATAAGATGCTTACTTGTTGAGTGATACACACTATAAAAAATGAGTCTGTATCTAAATTAGGATACAAAAACAAAACACACCCAAAAATGTGGAATTTACCTAGAGCAGAGATTAAAGTTATTGTCTTATGATAATTTTCTTGATAATATCATTATAGAAAGTATCATATAAAGCAAAATTGAAGTTTCGTTTATGTATTATGTGATTTTAAATGTTGCATAAGTTGTATTTTTATAGTGAGATATTAAAAAATACTGTTTGTCCTATTTTCTTTTATTATATCATAGAATTAAAATTGCTTTTTCATTGTAATTACTGTCATATGCTGAAGACTAAAACTTAACTGAAAGGTAGTTTAATTTTAGTTCTAACTATATTAATGAGTTGTTGATATGTTAACTGTTGATTTATTACTCTGACCTCTAATTTTTTACTAAAAATCCTTTTCAAAGCTGTCTTGGTGTTCAGTGAGTAATTTTAAAAAGGCTTCTTTCTACTTAGTGGTTTATTAAAATTAATACTAGTCGTTTTTTCTTTTGAAGGACAATAAATCTAAAATCTAACACACATCTTATGTAAGTTTAGATAAACTGCAGTAGGTATATGCTAAGCATTGAAATGGTTCTATTCATTCTACAACTGTTCCTTTTTCCTGCTTTGTAAAATAATTTTTTTGGTTTAGTCTTTTTTCTAGACATTCCTATCCTTGACTTTTCTTTCCAGATTTTGTTTCCTAGCCTGTTTGCCATGTTTCCCTTCTTACGTGTCAGGAAATTATCCTACCTTTCTCCATTTTGGTAAGATGACAATTTATAAAAGAAATCAAAACAATATATTCAATATAAATAGGTGGTGCACATTGATTTTTCTTTGTAATTGTACTAAAAGTGTACATGTTTGTCTGTCTATTCTAACCCTTTTGGTTTTCCATTTGAAAATAAAATGAAACTTATATTGGAAAATTTTTCCTGATTAGTGTAAGGTATTCTTTTGGTAAAAATTTTTTTAATTGAAAACTGTAAAAGTCCATTTATCTTCTCCCAAAATTTGATATTTCACTTTGACTTTTTAAAATTCGATGTCTTCTTAGGCAATATGTAGAAATGTAAATGGCTGACAGTGGCAATTTAATTGTAAGAGTTAAGTGATTGTCATGCCTTTCATGCCATGTGTACAGTGTAAATCCACTCTTATCACTCTTAGGTCATTTTAAATGTGTTAAAGTAGATCATGAGTCCAAAATGTGCACTGTTTTATTTTACTAATCTAATGGCTTAAATGGAGGACCTGAGAGAGTTTTAGAATAGTGAAATTATTTGTCTTGGTGTTGTAGCCCCAAACTGGACATATGGAAGGCATTTTTACATGAGCATGGTCTATAATTTAATAGCTCTACCTTTTATTTATCCTTTCAGTTTCATTTCTCTTCATCCCTTCATATGTTTTTCTGTTTGTTTCTTTTTCTTTCTGTAAGTTGCTTAAATATGCATTTGAAAATAATCTTCACAGGCCAAAATTACTGGATTGTACTTCTCTAGGTTTTTGTGTAGATTGTCAGTACACACGTGGATCAGCATTTTTTTAATGTTTATTTTTGAAAGAGAGAGTACACAAGTTACGGCAGAGAGAGATGGGGTGGGGGCTGGGGGGCAGCGGATCCAAAGCGGGCTCTGTGCTGATAGCAGCGAGCCCGATGCAGGGCTGGAACTCATGAACCGTGAGATCATGACATGAGCCCAAGTTGGTTGGGATGTTCAACCAGGCACCCCTCGGCATTTTTTAACCCTTCATACTATAGCTTATTTTTAACATCTTTTTTCTTTATGAAATTTACAAATAAAATGAAATATTTAAAAATATATTTAAACTCAAGGTCTTTCACATTATGTAATGCATTTGCCGTTAAAGCCACTGTGTCTCTTATTATGGTTTGTTATATTTCATAGTGACATATGAACAGTTATCAAATGGCCAAAATTAAACTCATTCAATTGCCTATTGTGATGTATTAACCTCATGACTAGATATAAGATAGAACACCCAAAGTAATCCTAGAATGTGAAAATGGAAAAGAATTAACAGAGAGATCAACAAATACTTAAATGTGTTATAAAATGCATATTGTCAAACAGTGATACCTTTGTTAAGTCTTAATATTTTTTTCTAAATTAATTACTTTGAATATGAAAATTGATGAATAAGCTTTGAGGGGAATAATAGTAATTATCTTTAGATACCTTTGAAGAAATAACAAATCACTGAGTTTGGATATTTAAATATTTGACAGAAAGCATTATAAATATCCAGACAATGGTAATATACAGAATTTTTTTTATACTTTGAAGACTAAACCAAAGATGTATGTTGCCATATCAGTTATCTTTACTGTGATTGATATCCCTAGTTTGGAGTCTAGGATGAAGGAAGATTATATTGACAATGGAAGTGTCTGGAGTTACCTTAGCATACTTGGATCACTTACAGATTTCTAGGCTTCAAATTAAAGATCACCTCTTCAGCAAGGTTTTCTGGATCATCTAGAAAAAGCGAAGATATTATATATTATATATATACCATTGTTTCAGAGATACAAATTACATAGGTTTTTCCTTAAACCCAAGTTACTGGGTCAAAAGTCAGCCAGCCTCTGATGGTGGGGAAACATGTGAATGATCCTTGTAGCGTTTTTCCTTGATACCCAATTTACCTTAGATTTATAGTTTATAGTTCCTAAACATGGTAATGTCTAAGCGGTAGTGCAGTGAACTAGTAACAGTTTGAGTCCCAGCTCCAAAACACTGTGCATACACACACACACACACACACACACACACACACACACACAAGACCCATTAAATTATACCTTCACTTTACATTGAAAAATGCAATTGGAGAGTATCAGGGTCCCACATACAGTTGAGTCCTTAAAATTTGAATATTAGGATACTAATATTAAAACATTTTGTGTGTTAATTTTCTGATATATTGTAATCAACTATGAGGTGATACCGCAATTTTTGTTCAGATTTATATCTTTCAATAAGAACTTTTGTTGAGGTCTAAGTCTCTATTAGAAACATGACTTTATGTTGTTAACAAAGCCTTATAAAATGTATTCAGTAAAGAGAATGTTTGTTTTTAAGGGTGAGTGTTGTTTTCCAAATGCATATGAAAAGCACAGGTTAACTTGTGAGTCCTAATGGTACTCTTTTTAATGTATAATTTGTTAAAAATCCAGAAACATTCTTTTTTAACTTTTAAAATGTAGTTATCTCTTAGTAGATATGTTTAATTTTATTCTCCAGATATTCTAAATTTTGATGACATAGCTTCCTCAGAAAACTTGCTACATCTCACTGCAAATAGACCAAAAATGCCTGGAAGAAGGTTACCTGGCCGCTTCAATGGTGGACATTCTGTGAGTTACACTTGCTGTTGTAAAAGACAGAAATTTAGCAGAGCCAAAGTCCCTCTGGAGATAAGAATGAGGGAGGATTTATGCCTCCACCAAAGTTTAAAAATCAGGAAGATAGCTGTTAAACTTAAGTGGCATACGGTAGGTTATATTTAGGGAGATATGGGGTTATATTCTTTTCAGAGAGACTTGGAATGGAAGGTTACAGAATCAGGAATAAAGAATTGTCCAGAGACCAAAGCCACAAAAGCACAGGGTCAAAAGAGATCAGAGTATCTGTAATCTACCCATCTAACAACAATAATTAGAATTGAGTGGTACATATTCACCTTAGGAAGGAATGAGAACATTTTTTTTCCTCTGAAATAGTCAGTGGTTTTTTGGTAGTACTAATGCTGGTATCTAAATGTGTAGCTTCTTTTTATGCTTTTTGTACTTTGCCTGGGATACGGGTAGTGCTTTATTATTAATATATTAGCTCTTAAGCATTACAGTGCTTTTAAATTACCTAAGTAGAGAAAATTTTTGTTGCTAAGAGGCAGGCTATTTTTATCTTTAAGATATGCAAGTGTGTTGTTCAGCTTGAAATTATGTACTATCCTGTTAACAATGATGGAATATCTGGAACAGTAGCTGCTAAAAACAGTGATGAAAGTTACATAGTTTATTATCCAAATGTTTATTGCTTTTTCCTTGGTATTTTCTGTTTCTTGAATTTCAAAAAATCATTTAGCCAACTCAAAGCCCAGAAAAAATCTTGAAGTTACCAAAAGAAGAAGATAGTGCCAACTTAAAGCCATCTGAATTTAAAAAGGATTCATGCTACTCTCCAAAGGTGAGGTGAATTGTGGCCCAAGATTTGTAGAATTTGTAGGATTCTTTGTGAACACCAAAATTGTGGAATTTAAAGTGTCTTTTTTTTTTTTTTTTTTTTTTTTGAGAGAGAGAGAGAGAGAGAGCCTGCGCCCAAGCAGGGGAAGGGCAGAGAGAGGGAGAGAGGGAGCATCCAAGTGGGGCTTCAACTTACGGACCGGGAGATCATGACGTGAGCTGAAACCAAGAGTTAGATGCTTAACCGACTGAACCACCCAGGCGCCCCTTAAATTGTCTTTTAAAAAGAATTGTTTCTACCAAGACATAAAATAATTCCTGCTAAAAAATTGAGTTATGAAAGTCACACTATTCTCTGTAGCTCATTTTGTAGAGGACCTTATTCTTATTGTAAATGAATAATATAAATGTTATATGCTTCAACTATTTTTTAAGGCATAACTCTATCCGTGTCCTTTTCCTTTTTTTTTTTTTTTAATGTTTGTTTGTTTTAGAGAGAGAGTGAGACAGAGTGTGAGCAGGGGAGGTGCAGAGAGAGGGAGATACAGAATCCCAAGCAGGCTCCAGGCTCTGAGCTGTCAGCACAGAGCCTGACGCTCAGACTACGAGCCGAAGTCGGATGCTTAACCGACTGCTCAGACTACTGAACCGAAGTTGGATGCTTAACCGACTGAGCCACCCAGGCACACTCATCTGTTTCATTTTCCTATTAAACGTACACTCTGTGTGTCAGAAGCCATCACTTGTTTATTTCTAACCTAGCTTGTTGTTTGGAACCATAATAAGTGCTGAATATACCCTGGAATGAATGGCAAAATACATGGTTTCTTCCCATTTATTACATGGTGTTAAGACTCTTCTAAACTTGCCATTTTTATGTAAGATAGTATTATCACATCCTATACACATTTTATATTTAAGTTCATGTTTCCTCCTCAAATTTATTCCAGGGCATTTGGCTACTATTCAAATTTATCAGATACAGTTAATCTGATTCTCTCAACTGTCATCAGTAGATTGAAATTTTACTTCCTGTTACATTAGTGAAATAGTACAAGAGCATCAGGCCATGGATTCATGTTAATGCCTTGCTAAATTCTTCATGATTACTTTTAAGTGTATCTCTTTGCATATTTAATATGGAGGATCAAAACAACACCCTAATGGGGCACCTGCGTGACTCAGGCAGATAAATGTCCATCTCCTGATTTTGGCTCAGGTCATGATTTCATGGTTCATGGATTGAGCCCTGTGTTGGGTTCTGTGCTGACATGGCAGCGTGGAGCTTGCTTGGGATTCTCTCTCTCCCTCTCTCTTTCTACCCAAATCTATGTGTGCACTCTCTTGCTCTCTCAAAATAAACAAGCATTAAAAAAAACCCACAACACCTTAATAATGCTGATATATTCATGACTCTAGATGCTCCATTTGGCAGACCATTCATAAGATAAATCTAGTAGATTTTTCTTTTCTATACCACTTTTTTTCTTTTTAATTGATAAAGCCCTTGACATTTCTCACATAAACCTCTAGTGATTGCAAGTTTATTCTTTGGTTGTTTGGTGGTTTTACCAGTTGTGAATATTATCAAACTGATTTTGGAATTTTTGAAGTATTATTTTAATTATCTCCTTGCTATAAAAATTTTTTGAACTTTAACATAAATACCACAAAATAAGAATGTTTTCTATTATGTTTTCAGCCATCTGTGTACCCTTCAACACCTTCAAGTGCTTCTAAACCAAATACGGCTGTTTCTTTAACTCCATTGGAAATCAAAGCTAAAGGAGAGTCAGATGATGGGAAAAAAAATCCCTTGGATGAACTTAGAGCTCAGATTCTTGAATTGCTGTGCCTTGTAGAAGCGCTGAAAAAGGATCATGGGTAAGTAGCCCTTGTTTTCTTTCAATACTTATTAACATGTGTGTAAAGAATTCTTTCAAATCATATCAAGTCGAGATGTAATCTGCCAAATTTCTGGTATAAGCAAGTATTTTTCAGTGAAATTTTCATTAATAGCTCTTCTCTCTACAAAAATCTTGACTTGGAAAATTTGTTCTTGTAGCTTGATTATAGAAAAGGTAAGGGTACAAATTTAAGGGTACAAATCTGCTCAAACAAAGGGGTTAATTAGTCTTAAAAATATTAGGAAAAGTTCTGTTGTATTTCGGATCTGGAGTGTATCTGCATGTATATTTACTTTTCAGAGGAATTGGATCACTGTCTCTGCTAGGGTTGAGATTGGCATTTAAATAAAACCAATGGGTTTGGGTTTAGGTGATTTCTAAGGCTGTTCTCTTAACTCTGAAACTTTTTGATAATGGCATATGGTGAGATCCTAAGTGAAAGTTAGGCACCTTTTGGAGCAAAAATAAATGTAAAAGGTCACCTACAATAGCCCTTCCTCTCTTCTCTTCTCTTAGCTAAAGAGATAAAAGGTTCAGAGAGGTAAAACTGTTTACCTAAGATCACACAATTCTTAAAAGCCAGAGCTAGAACTCAAGTCCATTTTCTGTTGTTTTAGAGATATTTTCTATAACTATTATTATTTGAATTTTAAAACTTGTTAACATTTTAAACATAATTCTGCAAAGGACCAGTAGGTAAAACAAATCTAAGATCAGTTGATCTAACTGAACTGAGGGTTCAGGTGTTCTTTCCCTATCTCAGCTTCCCCTGTAGCCTCCAGAAGTATTTGATGGAATCTGAAATCTGGTATAAAAGTCATTGCCAGAGGGGCACCTGGGTGGCTCATTCAGTTGAGTGTCTGACTTCGGCTCAGGTCATGATCTCTTGGTTTGTGAGTTCTAGTGCCCCTGCATTGAGCTGTCTGTTCCCAGCAAGGAGCCTGCTTCAGATCCTCTCTCCACCCCCCCACCTCCCCACTCGTGTACACTCTCTCAAAACTAAAATAAACATTAAAAAAAGTCGTTGCCAGAAACCATGTTACCTCTGAGCTGAGTTAACCATTTCTCCCTCAATTCTTATTTGCATTGGAATGTTTATTAAAAACAATAATGAGATTAACAGTATGATGTATTTGTAGTTGCAGAGCACTTTTACAAATGTCTTTTTAGGTAGAAACAAAAAAATTTACCTTGAATGACTACTTAAATAAACGTACTTACATATATATATATATTAGAGAGAGAGAGAGAAAGTATATGTTTGTAATTTGACACATGATGGGTCTTTTATTGAATCCTTCAGTTTATCGAGTCCTGCAGATTTTTTAACAGGTTCCACAATATATACATTATAAGCTGTTAAGTTCATTCTTCTAGTATTTATTGAATACCAGTCATGTATGATTAGAGAGCTCTCCTAATTTGTTGATTTTGACATTTTATATTTTTGATGCCAAGTATGCTGTTTTTAATGAACTAATAATTATGTTTACAAATTGCCTGTAGGTGTTCTTTTTTTTTTTTAATGTTTGTTTATTTTAGAGAGAGAGAGGAAGAGAGAGAGGGAGACAGCCTGCGTAAG
The DNA here is from genome assembly GCA_028646485.1 of Cryptoprocta ferox. Classification (NCBI taxonomy): domain Eukaryota; kingdom Metazoa; phylum Chordata; class Mammalia; order Carnivora; family Eupleridae; genus Cryptoprocta; species Cryptoprocta ferox. Next base: position 100,179,378 of record CM053577.1, on the reverse strand, counting down.
TGGGCTGGGGCAGAGAGAGAGGGAGACACAGAATCCGAAGCAGGCTCCAGGCTCTGAGCTGTCAGCACAGAGCCTGATGCGGGGCTCTAACTCACGAACCGTGACACCATGACCTGAGCTGAAGTCAGATGCTTAATCGACTGAGCCACCCAGGTGCCCCTCCTGTAGATATTCTTAAATTAGCTGTTGGATGAATAAAATATTTATGATTTATATATATTTTAAAACATATATATCAGATTTAGAAGTCTTTCCAAAGGGCAAATGTTTTCAAAATCTTGTTTCCTCTGAGAAAATGAAATGGATGGTAGATTTTTTAATCTGAAAAATATGAGCATCACAGGATAATGGATAAATACATACTGGTATGTTTATATAACAAAATACTATACAGTGTACAGCAATAAAAAAATAAATGGATTGCAACTACATATGTTAACATGTAATTAATCTGAAAAATGTTGAGGGTGGGGAAGGCAAGCCAGAGACATGCTACAGTATTATTTAATTTACATACAGTTTGAAAAGCGTGCAAAATCAAACCTTAAGTGTGTTGTTTCAAGATATATTTGTATATGTGGTAAAATTAGAAAGAAAAGAAATAATAAATACTATAAAACTTCCTATGATGGAGAGGACGAAATAGATTTGAGGGTCACTGAGTATCAGAGGTACTGGTAATAACAACTTATTTCTTAAGCTGACTTGGAGTTCTAAGGTTTTTGCTTTATTATCATATCTTTATAGCTTGCAAATCTTTATGCATTCAGTATTAAAATCTAAAATGCTTGGAACAAATCATTAAAAAAATTTAAATGATATTGACATGAAAAAATTGACAAATTTATTAGTAATTTATTTCTTTAGTTGAAAAGTTATAGAAGAAGATATATAGTTTGATCTGTTCCTGTAGAAGGGAAACAATGTTACATAAAAATTTTATATTTATAATTTTAAAAAGAATAATAAAAATGTGAGAGTGGTACTAAATTATCAGTTCAAAAAGCAAATAATTAGAATAATGTAACGCTATTACAAATATAGATAAATAGAGCAGGATAAATATTTTAGGAATAGATTCTCATTTAGATATAAATTAAATATATAATAAACTCAGAATAATAGAATAATTAGAAAAAGAAAGCATTATTTAATTTAGTGATAACATTTTGAAATACAAAGTTAATATTTTAGCCCATTTTCTATCATATACCAAAATAAACTCTAGATAAATTTGAGGTAAATATTTAAAAAATTGTAATCAGTTGAAACAGTAGAAACTCTGAATATAGATAGTTTTATAATCATTAAAACCACGGAAGAAACTAGTTTTGAAACTATATAATTTAAAACTTCATTTCTTCTATATTCTTTCTTCCTCAGCATTTTCATGTTTTTCTCAAGCTAGTATTTCTATAATACTCCTTAAGATAACTTTCAAGGGGATGAAAATGTCTGTACTTGCCCGTACTTTTGATTTAGAAATTTGATATACTGGTATATTCATGATGTTAAATAAAATTCGTATTCTTCCCATCTCCCCCAAAAACCCAACTAACCAAACAAAAAACTTGGATATTTGAGTGTCACACATTAGTTATCAGAAATATGATAATTTTAGCAGTATGGAAGTATTTTTAAATACTTTGTGAAAAGAGACAACATGGAGTGTATACTTATAGCTATGGAGGGAAAATGACTTTATAAAAAGATAGAAGGGAACACAGAAAAATGAAAACATGAGTTAAGGAGGAAGGTTTGTTGGGGTGTCTGGGTGACTCAGTCGGTTAAGTGTCCGACTTCAGCTCAGGTAATGATATCATGGTTCATGAGTTAGAGCCCCGCATCGGGCACTGTGCTGACAGCTCAGAGCCTGGAGCCTGCTTCGGATTCTGTGTCTCCCTCTCTCCCTGCCTGTCCCCTGCTCAGTCTCGCTCTGTTTCTCAAAAATGGATAAATGTTAAAAATTTTTTTAAAAAAGAAAAAGGAAGGATTGTTGACTAATGTTTTTTTTGTTTATTGGTTTGGTCATTTTAATGTAAGGTTTCATTTGAAAAAATAGAGAAATGTAAAGTCCAGGTAATCCTGTTAAATCATTTGCCTTGTACTGTGACATGTTTTGACATTACCAAATCACTTGGGCTTTAGAGTGTCCAGCCTGGGAAATGCATGATAACTGAATATGGAAAACTGTTTATAAAGGCCAGTTATTATTCCTTTATTTTATCATGAGCTGCTCTGTATTCACTTAAAAATTTCTTTATTGCAGATTTTTAACTGTTGGATTGAAACCATTCCAACTAGTGATTTTGAAATTTTTCTCAATCAATATGGCTATTTTCTTTAAAAAGTTTTCCCATTGTTTTGGTGTGTCAAGTAACAGATCCTGTTAACTTTAGTCAGATACATTGTTTAAATAAAAGACTGAACAGTAATAAGTAATACATTGTTTTTTAGGAAAGAACTGGAAAAACTACGAAAGGATTTGGAAGAAGAGAAGGCAATGAGAAGTAATCTAGAGGTAATTCCTTTCTCCTAACATTGAGATTGTAGTCAGCATAAATAAACTGGATGTGTTTTTCCATCCCAGCTAGGTGATTGATTTCACTACAAATTATGCTAAGTTGGACACTCCCTGCTGCTTGGTAGCTATTTAATTAATCTCTTGTTGACTCCCTGTCACATTCCATTCATTCATTCAGCAAATATTTTTGAGCCCTAACTCTCTTAGGCAGTGCACGAGGCATAAGGTATACATTCATAAATAAAACAAACCTGATTCTTGCCTCGTAAGTGTGTAGTTCTAGATCTTTTGCCCTCAACATTGCTTTCTTAAGCTATTTCTCTTTTTTCCAACAGTAACCTTTTTTCTTTCTTTTTTTTTTTTGAATTTTTGAATTTTTATTTTTTGTCCGGAGGCTTGGGACAATGGGGGTGGGGGAGATAATGGGATGGCTCTAGATTTGTTGACATTGATTTCTCACTGAGAGTTTACTTTATAACCATAATGTTAACACCTCCACTCTCGGCTAATAACTGACAATTTCACTTACTTTATCTTACTTTTTTTTCATCCTCACTGACTTTGGTCTTCATTTGTGTACTTCTTTTCTGCATATTTCAAAGAAAGTCTATTCTGCCTTTTTTCAAAGGCTCTTCCCATTCTGTATTTAAGTATTTCATATGCTTCCCTATTTTTACCTATTTCTCTTGTTATCATTGTGAAACCAAACGAACTTGTTCAAAAAAACTTGAGCCTCTGACTTACAGCTGTGACTTTCAGCTCTAAACTATGTGTCAGTTAGGCTTGGCATCTTCTATACATTATCAATGGAGACATATATCAACTTGTAAGGATTATTCTTCCTGTTTTAAGGGTGAGGTGAGGAAACTCGGGTTTAGAGTGACTAAGTCAGCAGTGGAGCTGAAATCTTTAACACAAACAGCCAAACCTCGGAAACCTTACTTTTAGGGATTAAGTTATATTGTTTCAACTTGAGTTATACTGTTTAACCTCCTTTTAGCTTTAGTTATTAATATATGTGAAGGTATTTGGCAAATTATCAAAACTCCATTTTTACTCTTATATTTGATATATCCCTTTCATTGGCACTTTCCCTTTTCCTATGAAAATATTCTATTTTTTCCCCTTTTTCAAAAAACAAAAGCCCCCTTTCAGGTCCAGCTGCCCTCTTGATCTACTGTAGTTTCCACTTTTCATTTGAGGTTCATTTATTGCAAAACAGAAACAACCAAAGTAAAATGTTCCTTCAGAACTGCACCTGGCCCTTCTTTCTGTATCTGCTCGCTTTTTTCCTACCTGTGCCCACAGGGAATCTATGATGATTAGCTCTGTGCCTCTCGCATCTGAATCGAATGCATCTTTTCCCACCTTCTGGCCTGTTTACACTGCTGTTCTCCCTGGATGTTCCATTGTGAACTTAGAACTAGCATGTCCCCTTTGACACTCATCTTCCTACCCTGTTCTTCTGATTTTCTGTTTCTGTTGATGGTTTCTTTGCCTTTCAAGTCATGCAAACATGATACTTCCATTCTAAAACTGTTCCCATTCAGGCCTGTTAGCTTGACTCCCTCACCTTTATCTCTTTGTTCCTGGTATTTCTGTCCTTTTCCTGCTCTTTATCTTCTGTTTAGCTGTTTAAGTTTCTCTCATTCTTGTCTCAGATTAATCTTTCTTGCTCAGTACTTTCAAGAACTTTCTGTTACTTGCTCAATGAAGTTCAGACTTCTCAACTTAGCATGTAAGGTCTTTTATGTCCTGATCCTAGTTTATCTTTCTTTTCTTGCTTCCTGATCTTCAGTGGTCCTTCACACTTAATTTGTCTGAATTTTTGCTCTTACTGTATTATCATGGATTTTCCTTTTGTTTCATCTTCTCATGCATAAGTTCTACAGATTCTCAAGCTCACCTCCAAGAGTCACCTTCATTAAGTTAGTACCAGTCGTCCTCTGATTAAAAGTCATTTTGTCTCTTTCCAAATTCATGTCCTGTAGTTTTGAAAAGAATGAACGAGTGATACTTTTCTATCTTATCACTGTGACGTTATCACTGTGACTTTTATCCATCTTGTAGACTGTTAAGACTGATCAAGGGAGATCTCTGTTTCATCTTTGTCCATAGCTCTGAGCACATTGTTTTATACATATTAGATAGCTAATACATTTTTGTCAAATTACAGAATACATATTAAAAGCATCTTAAATTCCCAGTAATTCCCAGTGTGTAACATAGTAGAAATTCAGAAATGAAAAAACTTTCTTGGGGCACTGGGTGGCTCAGTTGGTTAAGTATCTGACTCTTGATTTCAGCTCAGGTCATGATCTCACAGTTGTGAGATTTGAGCCCCCACATCGAGCTCTGCACTGATCGTGGAGCCTGATTAGGATTCTCTCTTTCCTTCTCTCTCTGCCCCTCCCCCACTCGCACTTTCTCTCTGAAAATAAAGACATTTAAAAAAAAGTTCCGTGATTATATTTCCCTAAAGATTAAAAGTAGTACTTTGAACTATGCAGTTAACATATAGTATTAAATTATCCTGAGGGATGATAAAAAGACTAAAGATGAACAAAGAACATAAAGGTACTAGAAGAGAAACTCTAGCAATAAAAATATTTGCTTGATACCTAAATTTATATGATGATAGTCTGTAAGGAGTATTATTGACTGAGCATAGGGTTATTCTTTGCCTACTCCCTCTTTAACCAGTGTGGGGGGCAGGGGAGGAGCCCTGTTTTGTTTGCATCCTCACTCATTAAAATTGGAAGAGTTGGTTCATGTATCTTTGGAATAGAGACGATAATAGCACATCGGGCTGAAGATTGAAAGTATTTTATCTCAATCCAGGCTAAGACCAGTGCTACTAAAATGTTTAGCTAATATTATCGTGTTAGTTGAAGAAGAATAATCAGGAAAGATCCTAGAACTAACAAACCATTCTTGAATAGTTAAAATCCATTAGGAGATTGTGAACATATGGAAATCATACATTTTGACCGTGACAAAATGCTTATCATTTAATAATAAATTATTTGTCAGAGGTTAGCCATAGCATGTGTCATTTGTATGCAACGTTAGGGACAGGGATAATGCTATCAGGAGAAGGTGAGGCCTAAATATTCTTGCATGCAGTGAAAGGCCAGAGATAATCGTACCTTATGTACTTGGGTGGAGTAGAAAATTGTAGGCATCAGAGCCTGAGACCCTACCCGTACAAGTTCCATACCATTTGCTAGCGTGGAGCCATTGGCGTGGTCTTGAATCTTGTGCTTCAACTCTGTTAGCTGTTATGTGTCAGAATTAAATAATTTTGCTCACAATTAATTGTGAACATATAGTGAATATTCCTAATTGTCTTAAGTTTCTTAAATTGTGAATTTCAGTTAAGTGAGGATGCCTTCTGCCTAACGGTGAAAATATTTCCAGCACATTGACCGAATCTTTGATATATTCCTGTGCTTTAAATATAATTTAATCTAGAACGTACTGTTTACAGATAAGGAAATCTAGACCAAATAAGGTTGGTGACTTACCAGTATCACATAGGTAGTAAGTGACAAACACAGAACTAAATTGGTCCTTCATTATGATTGTTTTCATAGTTCTATATGGCCCCCCTTTCTTTAATTACAGGTACTTGTACACTTCTTAATTCTGTTTCAAGGGTTCTCTTGTTCTTTGGAGGGTTGATTTTCTTATAGTTCTTTCAGATACTCACATTCCTTAACATTGTTCTGGCTGAAACGACTATAGTTAACTTTTCTGTTGTTTCCTGCCATTAAGGAACTTGCACTGTGACGTGATCTTCTATTAAACTTGTCCTATACAGATCACACCATCAGAAATTAGATCTTAGAATGGAAATAAAAATCTGGAGGCTTGAAAGTATGATTGGATCTTAATGACAGAATAAAATGAAGAAACGTTACTAAAGATATTTTATCTGTTGTCAACTTAACATTTTGTATTTTAGGTGGAAGTAGAGAAGCTGAAAAAAGCAGTCCTGTCTTCTTGAAATGGCATGGACCCATGTTCTTAATGTTCCAGGGGTTCAGAAGCAACACTATGAACTTCACCTGACTTGTTACTTAAATATAACAAATGCTGATGTCCTGATAAATATGAGTATTTGAACTATAATCTATAGAAAAGTAGGGAGAGGGTGGATCTTTTTATATATATTTTGTTTTGCCAATATGAAAAAAAGAGGCCTTAATTCTTATGTGCTGGAATTGCAAACTTTCTTTTTAGTTTGCTTGAAAATACTACTGAATCTGTATAAAAAGGAAAGTTCACAATCGTTTTTTTATTGAAACTTGTAGTATTATTTTTAAAGAGATCTATACTATAAATATGGTGATATCTTTACAAATAATCTGTAAAATATACTATTTGAGAGGGACAAATTAGCTTTATAGTAACTATAGCCACTACCTTTCCCATAATATGTAAGGGATATAAACTTTGTGTATATATTTTTTTTTACTTTTAGCTTCTTACCCAGGATACACTGTTGTGCCTGTTTGTTTGCAGTGCTGTTTATACTCTGGGTGATGAAATAGGAGTTTCCTAGCTATAAACCAGATTACTCACCCATGCATATAGTAATAACTAATGAAATAATCAAAATAATTTCAACTTTTAGAATATTTTATATTGCTTGCACTATAGGATTCATAAAAGGAATTTAGTTAAAATGTATTGGATTAACTATATTTGGGAAAATATGAGCTATATTTTAAAAATTCATTAGGTCTAAGGAACTAAAATGTCAATTTAACCCTTAACTTGTGCCTAGAAACTACAGCACATATAATATGCAAACACCAGCCTTACTGCTGTACCTTTTTGCTTATTTTACAGGCTCAGATATTACTCATTTCATGATCTTGTGATTTACTTCTTCATGCTCCTCCCCCTGATTTTTAATAATAATAACACAAGGAGAACAAAACTAAGAACATTCAGAACTTCAGTGTGAGGTTTCATACTTTGACAAATTATCATCATGTAAATACTCAGGTTTTACAATGTGTAATTTACCTAAAAGACCAAACTAACTGGTGGAGATATTTTAGACTGTCGTTTATAAAGGTACCAACTTTATAAAAAGTGTTAATATATTATAAAGCATAACAGTACAGCTTATTTAAAACCAAATATAGTTGACCATATTCAAAATACATTTTCACAAGATGGATGAATTGGTAGTTTCTTCAGAGTCACTTATGAACAGTTGAATGTCTTAAAATGTTATATCTGTAGGTAATATGTCTTAAAATATGTGGGTTCATATTAAAAATAGAAAAATTGACTTTTCACTTGCAAAAAAAATTGATTTTAAGCTTTATTACAACAAAGACTTTTCAGATTTTGAATACCACCTATCATGCTTCCATTTTGTGTTATTTTAAACCACCAAACCAATATTTTCCCTTTTAAGTTTTAATTTTATATACTGAAATCTTGTGTTAATGAAATTTTGTCATGTTGTCTCGTATGAAAGAGAACTGAAGTAGAAAATAATAGAAATTCCAGTAATTACTTAATGTTAAATTCACAACTTACATTAGTGCTTTTGGAGAAACTTGATTGTGCATTGAGTATGTACATTTTGACTCTTTGAAGTCCTTGGGCGTTTCTGATGAGATCACTACTGAACAAAATTGTTTACTCCTCTTCTAATGTTTTTAAATGACTTGTCAAATGAACGATTTCCTTCTTGCTAAAAAATTAGGTTTTATTTTCTTTTAATGAAAGTCCTTAGGTAGAAATAAAAGCATTCTATCCTAGAAATCTTCTCCAGCTTTCTGACTGGAAAATCTATTAAGTGACCCCCTCCTCACCCCAGTAATGGGCTGAGGGAAGTTTCCAGCAGATTTCAGGCCATTCGTAAAGTTTTTCTTGGTCATTTTCTCACTAGTGCATAAAATGAAGATGGTCATGAATGCTGACATACATTTAGAGTATTTGCTTTGTATACTCCTCAGTCAGAAGATTAAAATACTGTGTCTCTTTTAGAAAATTAAAGTATTGTGTCTCTATTTTTCTGCCATTGACCAAATAGTAAAGAAAAGAAAGCCAAACTCAAAGGGAAAAATGATTACTTCAGTCTAGCAGTTTACCAGTGTTTGCTCTTGATATGGGGATTTTATTATTTTTACTCATAAAGTTCATATCACAAAATGGTATGTAATGATAATAGCCTTTATTTGGCAATAAATCATTGTTTTTCCTGAGTATAAATGACAGACTAGAGATGAACAGCATGGAGTCTGTCATTGCCAAACTGTTAGTGAATGTATTTTTCAGGTTTGCTATTCTTTGAAACATATAATATTACTAATTTTCCTACTTGTATTTCAAAATTAGGAGTATTGTGTGTGTGTGCTTGTGTGTGACCACTGAACTTCAGTGGTTTGGTCTTACTATAAAGCTGTTACCTCTTCACAAATGTAAGTCTGAAGATAGGAAGAGAGAACGGGCCTCGTCGAACAGAGGGTTCTCTTTTTTATGCTTCTTACTGTGATCACAGAAAAAAAAACCCAAGTGCTCTCTTGATTTGTTGGTAAATATTTTATGCTTGCATTTAAACTTGACATGTATGAACAGAATGAGACAATCAGTTACAATCAGAAATGAGAAGCGTTAAAAATTTAATGGCCTTGTTTTGCTGTAGCAATAAAATGACCAAGTGCAATGACTTGATTTAATAAAATCATCTTTTAAAAGTTGCTGCTATGAATATTTTTAGCCATAAAATTTTACCCTTGTTTTAGCCTGATTTGCCTTCAGTAACTATAATGTAATGCAGTTGGTGTTGTGGTATTCTAACATTCCAAAAAAAAAAGATAATATATATGTGGGGAAACTCAATATAGTATACTTCACTGACGTGTTTACAGGTGCTGTAAAAAAGCATGCTTCTCCCTCAGAAAAACAATAAAGAATAGTATTGCCAGTTGTGTCGGTCTTTATTGGTTATTTTTCATTAATATCATCCTATGTTTGTTGCAGAATATGATGAAAATTCTATTAGGTTGAGTTTTCCAAATAAAAGAAACAATGTAAATGGTAGAATGGAAGCATTCGAAATTCTAGACCTATGTGACTTTTACTGAATCTTTGTGATTCTGTTTTTCCCCTGAAACTGTGAGAAAATAATTTCTACCTCACAGGTTTATTGGGAGAATTTGAAATGATTTATATGAAGTATGTTAGAGAATACTTGGCGTAGAGTAGATTTAAAAAATAAAAGTGGAAGCTTGTATTCTTCTCAAAAGCATTTTACAGTGATAGGATGAAAATTAGGCGGCTAAGATGAAAAGGAAGGAGGCACAGTACTTTCTGTCTTCCCCTGGTTTTGAGTCCAGCATCCCTTTCTCTATTTGTATTATATTCAAATGGAGCCGCTCCCGTCCTACAGATTCTGCCTCCCTGACCATCCAGTGATTGACCCAAGGGAGAGTATTTTGCCCAAATTGAGTTACTGACTCATAGACTGAGATTTTAAAAATTCAGGAAAAAAAATTTTTTTTTTGAAACAAAAAGCACCAGCCTCAACATGGGCGCTCTCTCAGTAAGTCTGTTATCTGGAAAAAGCTGATTTGAAAGAACAAACCTTAATAGGCCATAAAGAGAAGGAAACAGTCCAGAAGGATTTTAAAGCATTACTGTCCTTCCTAAATCCCAGTTCTCCATCCACTGCTAGATTCCTTAAGCATGAACTTGCTCATACATTTTTTTGGTTTTCTGAACTCACACCTGGAAGTCCTGGTTAAAAAAAAAAAAAAAAAAAAAAAAAAATCCTGAAGACATCAAGGCCCCATGTCCTCTTGCTGAAAATACACCATGCACATGACTCTAGCGTTTTAGAAATCCGCTGGAAGATTTGAATCCTTGGAAAGGAATAAGACACCATGATGAAATCATAGAGAAAAATAATATGACAAGTCATTTAAGTTAAAATTTTAGTTTGAAAACTACATGCTTCTTACTGGCCTTTATAAACACTGAGGCGTACATTAAGCTTTACGAGCACAGGATGGTGAGGTTTTGGATTATAGAACTTTTTAAAACTTTTTTGGATAATAGAATCTTTGTATTTGAAGGGACATTGAAGGGGTTGGACAATCCAATCCCTGTGCATATGGTTTTATATGAAGATACAGTTACAGATTTAGTCTTATTCTAGGTAGTAAAAGCAGAGAGCAGTTGTAGTTCAACTGAAATGGATCTATTTGGCATTATTACTTGCCATTTAAGATTTAGAGAGTAGACTGGGTCTTGATGTTAAAATTTGTTTTTGAATCCTAACCATTATTCCTTTTATTTTGCAACTAACACCTTTATTGTGAATATGCTTGTTGTATATAGGAAAATAAATTTAGAAATAGGTATCAATATTTTTTGTATAGAGCCAATAATCTTTCTATCCCAGAAGGTGTTGTGGTTTTCATTTTGCAACTATTGGGTGGTATTCTTTCTTATCAGGCTACAAGTGTTTTTTATTAGCCACATTTCAGTTCCTAAAAAAATGTGTGAATAAAGTTATTAAAAGTAAAACTCATTTTTAAGTGTACTGAGTAACTTAATTCTTCAATAAGGAAATCACTTCTTAACATTTCATGGTATATAGTGTATTTTTAGTAGTATTCCTAAAACATTAATTGAACAGAATGCAAACACAATCTGATATGACAGTAATGACATTTTTACTCATCATCTCCCTTGAAACTGACTAAAAACAAGTGGGATGAAAAATAAATTTAATAGATTAAAAAGGAGATGTAAAATACAAACGTCACTCTCCAATAAGGTAACACTCACAATTTATAATAACACCACATCCCAGGGGTGCCTGGGACTTAAGCGGCCGACTTTGGGTCAGGTCATGATCTCACGGTTCATGAGTTCAAGTCCCAGGTCAGGCTCTGTGCCGACAACTCAGAGCCCCGAGTCTGCTTCACATTCTGTCTGTCTCTCTGTCTCTCTGTGTCTCTCTCTCTCTCTCTCTCTCTCTCTCTCTCTCTCTCTCTCTCTGCCCCTCCCCCATTTGCTGTCTCTCTGTTTTCTCAAAGAATAAAATTAAACATTAAAAAACTCTCCCAAATGCTTTGAGATCTGGAAAAGGAGGGCCAGCTTGAAATCTGACATAAGCCTCCACAGACCTTGTGTACAATGCAGATTCCTCTGAAATATTTATCTGATTATCTGGGGCCCAAATCCTATACAGCAGAATGGCAGTGGAAAGAACCCACACTAACTACAACTATTAATTTGAAGACTGAAAGTGGGGAGGGAGATGTGCTCTTAGGAAAGAAAACAGCCCTGATGAGAGGGTGTTTAGGTAACAGACTGAATTAACACTACGGTTCTCTCCCTGTGCTGGTCAGCAAGTCCCTGACGCCATTCAAAAGTGAGTAATCACACACGCCACACACAAGTGCCCTTTTAGATGCATGTGCTATATAAATGTGTAAAACAAATTGTCCTAAAACAGGCTTGATCCTGCAAATAGAAATCCCTGTGTCCCAGGGAGAATAATGGATAAGATAAAGAACACCAAGACACATATTTGTTGTTCTGGAACTTTAGGATAATGAATACTGACCCAAAAAGAAAGTTTTTAATTGTGACTAATAATACCATAAATAAATAGGAAATGTATTAAAGCTCTACCACTAAAAAAGGCAGCAAAACTAAAGGGAAATCATGGTGGTTTTAACTGCTTTAAACTACTCCTAGCTTTAGAAAATGGAAAATCTCTCAATTCATTTTATTAATCCAACATAACTTTACTTTCTAAACCTGACCACCATGACCAATCTCACTTGGGAAGATTCGGTATCCGGTAATGATCAATCTTCATGCATTGTAGGAAGTGAGGAAAAAGGAAAGGGTCATGCTGAACAGCAGGGCAGGACCAAGCATTTACTGGGAGTGTGGCGGGAGAGAACATGGTAGTTAGATACTGCCTTGATTCATGGAAATGGCAACAGTTCGACCCACAATAGCATTTATACCATCAGTGCGAATGTCAACAGTGAAAGAAGCAACTAGCATTTTAGTATTATTTTGAAAGTAGTTTTGGCCTCCTGGGCCACGCTTTTAAGAATGGCTGACCTAAAATTACCTAGTATTGTCCTTCGCCTCTGGTACTTAATCAGTGTTTAGTGGATGAATCGATAAATGAATGACAAAGAGGATGTGACCCCTCTTCTCTCCCCCTGTCTTTCCGCTCTCCCCCTGCTTTTCTTTCTTCGACTATTCAAGGATTCAGGTTGAAAAAGCTTCTCAGGACTAACCACTAATCATGCCAATTGTTATATAAGATAGCCATGCTTCCAAGGCCTCTCTGCACTGGGCTCTCGAAATGTTTTTAACACATTTGTTATAGTTGGCTTTCAGTGGTCCCTGTAACTACCCTAAGGATAATAGCAAACTTGCCTTTACTCTAAAAATAGGTGTCATGTCAAATACTAACAGCTAAGGTTTTATTGTGCTTACCATGTTCCAAGCACTGTTGCAAGTGACGTCTATCTATCATCTATCTATCTGTCTATATCTATCTATCTATCATCATCTCAACAATTTTATGATAGGTACTATTGTTATCCTTCACAGATGAAGAAGGGGGCCTAAGAGGTTAAGGAACTTGGCCAGGGCTGCTCAGCTAATAACGGGTGGAGATAAACCCAGACAGGTTTTGAAGCCTGTGCTCTTGATGGCATGCCCTACACAGATGATGTATTTAGAAAGGAGGGAGCCTGGGGGTACCTGGGTGGCTCAGTCGGTTAAGGGTCCGACTTCAGCTCAGGTCATGATCTCATGGTTTGTGGGTTCGAGCCCTGCGTCGGGCTCTGTGCTGACAGCTCAGAGCCTGGAGCCTGCTTCAGATTCTGTGTCTCTCTCTCTCTCTGTTTCTCTCTGTCTCAATAATAAATAAACATAAAAAATTTAAATAAACATAAAAAATTTTCTTTTAAAAAGAAAGGAAGGAGCCTGAATTGAGAAATTCTACTTTTAGTTCGTCATCCTTTGTAATCCTTTGTTATCTGAGTATAAAATTTTTCAATCAGTTTGGTGAGTTAAACTAGATTATCAACAAAGTCCGTTTTCAGTGATCCCGTAGTTTGTTTATATTTCTTTGTGTGACACGGTCACGTACATATACATAAGGTTATAAGGAACATTCTTTGTTTCTTAGTGTACATCTTTGCAAACTTAAGTGATTTTCATGGCTTTTCAGCAGACATGGAGAAGGAAAAATCCCTACTTAGCTTCCATAAAGATGACCACTAGATGGCAGTCAAATAAAGCTCAGCTTCTTTTGTGTCTTGAGTAAGCCACTCAGACGTGGAGAAGCTGCAGATGAAATCCTTGGGCTCCAGCTCATTGAATTCATGCAGAAGTAGGGCACACTTTCCTAGCCCAGCCGCTTCTGCGGGGCTCCACATGATAGAGTGAAAGGAGCTGAGGCCTTGGAATCTGAGATCTGGCTTTGAAAACTGGCTCTAAAAATCAGTAGCTGTGTGAACATGGCAAATCACTCTAATCTGGTCTCTTCCCTAATCTCTTAGGAGATTTAAAAAAAATTACTGCTAAAACTGAGCCTCATAGACTCCGAGAAGGGAGAGGAAGGGGGCCCTGAGTGCTTTGTATTAGTTTTTCTCCGGCGAGAATGACCCTATCACAACTGCAACAGCAACAAAACCTTTCTCTTGTTTGTCGTTCATGTTGGATGTTGATACCATGAAGGCTCCAGGGGACCCAAGTGGCTACAAGGGGTCTTCAGCCCTTCTCACACCTGTGATTTGCCATGTTCATCGGCCCCTGTTTCTCTGGGAGCTGCTCCTGCTTCTCCATTTTGTCCTGCAATGTGCACCCATATCCACCAGGCCGAAGAGAACAAATCTTTATGGTCACTTCTGTAACAAGCTCAGGAAATAGTGAGCTTGTGCTTTGGGCTTCTGTAAAGAGATTCCTGTAAAGCATCTCTTATGTTGCCGCTTCTGCTGTCTTGTCCCCAGAGGTCTAGTATAATTGCCGTAGAGTTGGAGTCTGACGCGACAGCCCAGAGCAGGTGGTTGATGGAGGCTCCATGGTGGCGTGGCTAGGCCTGACCAATGCAAATCTATTTTCAGCTCAAATTCTAAGCCTAAAATGACTTTTCTCTCCAAAAAAGAATGAAAATGTCCATCTCATGGGGATGACATGACTACAGGGTCACAGAAGCAGAGAACAAAAGTACTGCAGAAAGGACATTGTCATCAGACTTTAGAGATGGCACACGGGGTGCGGGAGGGCAGAGCTGAGAGAACATCACATAGCCCCTTCCACTAACTAGCAGAATAGCTGCCACCCGCGGTGTGCTTCCAGGAGAAGGTTTAGCCGATCATCTTGAGCAAGTGACAAAACTAGAGGTTATCTATGATTAACAGTGGTAAACGTTCTGGAGTGGGACCAAAACAATGTGGGACACAGAAGTATTCGGATGTAGAAGGACCACTTCCTTAATCTCACCAAGATTGTCCTCCCCCATGGTGGGAAGGAAGGAAAGAATGAAATAAAATAAGGTATGTTTACCTTTTCGCATGAGTCAATGTATGTGTAATGCAAAAATGCCTTGTGCTTATTGATGTCATCTTGATCTAAAGCCCTTGCTCCCGTGGATGGCAGGGAAAAAAAGACAAAATTTGTCATTCAAAGGCGGCAAATCTTCAATGGCTTACATTACTAAATATGTAAAGTAGTAAAGTTCTCCTCAAGCTGTTTACCCTCACTCAAGAGCCTTTGTTCTTAGTGTGGTGTCTGTGTTGGGGGGAATTAGATACATCATCTTGGCAGCAGGAGGACACGAGACCTCAGGTCTGTGCTTTGAATCTTCGTTGTCCCCTCCCCCCACCACAGGGCAGTGTCTTCACTGATCCCTATGTCCACTGAGGCACAGCTCGTCCTGGCTAGTTTCTCATGGCATCCCACTGATAACGCGCTTGGTTCCCGCAAAAATCTCCAATAACGAGTCTCTGAACATTGCCTCATCCCATGCCAATTTTTCCAACAGTTCTTGAAGCTTCCCTAACTAAGACAACCACAGATTTCTGGGTAAAGTTATGCCGGGCAGGGGAAGACAGATGATTATATAACACCTGTCTTATTATACACTTTCCTTTGCTTCTACTATTTGTTGTCTTGATTCAACATTAAGCAGCATGCCGGGCACCTCGGGAGACCCCTTTGGTTAGTTTGAAACCCCCTGTGATATGTTGGGGGAAATGGGGCTTTCATCCCTTGTTCTTGGGTCTCCTCAAGTGTAGCTGTGTATTTCTGAGCCCCTTGCTTCCCTCTGCCCTTTCCTTCCCAGGTGAGTATAGACCCGAGAAGATACTTACATATCTTCTTGCTCTGCTCTTGCTCTCTCTTCTGTCACCTCCTGTCCCAGAAGCAGAAGGGCTCTGATTCATTTCCCATGGCTTCTGTGATCACCACAAACTAGTGGTGTAAACAACAGAAGGTACTATCTTACATGCTGGAGATCAGAAGTCTCGCTGGGCTAAATCGAGGTGTTGACAGGGCCAAGTTCGTTTCTGGAGGCTCTGGGGGAGTATCTCCTTCCTTGCCCTTTCTAATTTCCACAGGCTGCCCAAGCTTCTTGACTCCTGACTCCCTTTCTCTGTCTTCAAAGCCAGCAATGTTGGGGTGAGTCCTCACATTGCATCTCTCCACCCTTTTGTGTGGTCACATCTCTCTGACCCTGACTCTTCCACCTCCTTCTTCCACTTCCAAGAGCCTTCGTGATTCCACTGGGCTCACCTGGGTAATCCAGGCTAACCTCCCCATCGCAAGGTCCTAACGTAATCACAACTGCAAAATCCTGTTTGCCACATAAGGGAATGTATTCACAGGGATGTGGACATCTATGTGTGGGGAAGAGAGGCAATTATTCTGCCTACCAAGGGCTCTCTGCTCCCTGTCATGCTGGGTTCCTAGAACCCAACCTCCTCCTCTCTATGCTATGGCATTCGCCCTTCCCTTCTTGGAGTAGTTGGAAAGGCCTCAGGGGAATGATTCCGTACACAAGTGAGAGAAAGTACGGTTCTAGGGGATGTATTTCAAAAAGTCATCCCCAGTTTGAGCAGTGGCTTACTTGTGGAGTTCAGTCAGACTTGAGACTGTAGGGTGCTGTACAAATCCCTTGTCATCCACATAATCCCCTGAAGTAAAAAAAACAAGGGGCACCTGGGTGCCTCAGTTGGTTAAGTGTCTGACATCGGCTCAGGTCATGATCTTGCGGTTTGTGGGTTCGGGCCCCGCTCTGGGCTCTGTGCTGCCGGCTGCGAGCCTGGAGCCTGCTTCGGATTCTGTGTCTCCCTCTCTGCCCCTGTCCCGCTCATGCTCTGTCTCTCTCTCTCTCTCTCTCTCTCTCTCTCAAAAATAAACATTAAAAAAAAGTTTTAAAAACAAAACAAACAAAAAAACACCCAAAATGGAACAGAACAAAGAACGCTTTACATACTGTTTCACCTATAACAGATAGTTGGACTGGCTGGACACCACCTTTCTAGAGACTCCCTAGCCCCCCCGCCTTCCCCGGTTGAACCCCAGCACTCTGGTACCCCAAATTGGAAGCTCGAGGTAAGTGGGAACTTTCATAGTATTATCACTTTTTTAAAAAATTTCTTTTAATGTTTATTTTTGAGAGGGGGGGAGGGGCAGAGACAGAGAGAGAGGGAGACACAGAAGCTGAAATGGGCTCCAGGCTCTGAGCTGTCAGCACAGAGCCTGACACAGGGCTGGAGCCCACGAACCGTGGGATCGTGACCTTTCCAGCCCCTTCTGTCTCTAGGGCACAATAAGTCTGCGCAGACTCTGTGACTTCTGGGACGCTCTTGACAACAACCTGCTTTGCAGCTGGGGGCCGAGACTTTTGGTGACAGCTTCCTATTGCTGCCCCTCAACCCGCGGCCCTTCCGGAAGATGTGGAAGCCTCTCTAATTCCCTAGATTAAAGCCCTCCGTACTCAGAATACCAAAAATTGCTTGTGTTTTTGGAGCTAAATTCTGACTGGTGAAGGTTTTTGTTTTGTGCTTTTTTTAACTTCGAAAATATACGCATTGTAAAAACTTGGAAAATATTAGAGTCTGAAAAATTTCCCACAAGCCCAGGCACCAGGAAAGAGAGAAGAATTACAAATATTTTAACGTTTTAAAATATTTGCCCATGTCCGGGGGATATATTTTTGGATATTTTATTACTTGGCCTTTTACTAATTCTTTTTCACATCATTAAAATTTCTCAAAACATGAATTTACATGCTGTGTGATATTCCATCATATGGTTATACTATGTAATATAACTTATTGTTGTATTGTTGGACATTTACGTAGGTTTCTGGTTTTCACTATTATAAGGCTGTGATATATCTTCTTCTACATGAATATTTGGTTATGTCTCTGATATCCTTAAAATAAAGACCTAGGGACACATGGCTGGCTCAGTCAGTTGAGTGTCCGACTTCGGCTCAGGTCATGATCTCACAGTCTCTGAGTTCGACATCCCCTCCCCCCCACCCACCGTTGGGCTCTGTGCTGACAGCTTGGAAACTGGAGCCTGCTTCAGATTCTGTGTCTCCCTCTCTCTCTGCCCCTCTCATGCTTTCTTTCTCTCAAAAATAAATAAACATTAAAAAATTTAAAAAAATACCTAGCAGTGGCATTGCCAGCTGGGTTAATGGTATGAACATGTTTAATGCTTTTGATGTATGTGGCCAGAGTCCTCTAAATAAGTTGTACCAATTTATACTCCCTATATCTCTCTTAACAGCATCACACTGCATGGGCTCCAAGTAGGCTGAGCCTCCATCCCGGGTTTATCTATGGTAGCTATAGCTGGAGAGGACATGAATACAAACCCATTAATATACACCCAGGGTAAGGGAGAGAGACGAGAGCAAGGCTAGGGAAGACCTTATGAGAGAAGAGTCAGCTCATGCTCTGCTCTATTCAAACCCCCTTCTGACCCTGGTGCATTGTCCCAGATGAGGCTTCTCCATCTCAAGGGAGGCTTTTTCTTATAAGGATGAGTTCTTAATCGTGAAACATGGCGTTCCTAAGGCTAATAGTCTGCTAGAAAATCTGCCTTTCTGTCCCTCTGGATCCATATGAAGACACATTAGATGTACAAGCTGGCACATAGAACTCTGATGCCTGATCTTTAAAGCACATCCCAGTGTGATTTGTACTTTTCCAGTTTTTCCTTCCGTTTTACTCATCCCCTATGAGGCACGTCTGCTCTGAACTTACACTACAGCAAGACCAGTGGTAGAAGAAGTAGCAGTAGTAAGGGTAGTAACTAAAGCAGTAGGGGTCATAGTAAAGATAGTTAACATGTAGAACGACTTGTGAAATGCCAGGTTCCCTTTGAAGTGATTTTAGGGGCTCCTGGGTGGCTCAGTCATTGAGCCTCCAACTTAGTGAGGCTCAGGTCATGATCTCCAGGTTCTGTGAGTTCAAGCCCCACATGGGATTCCTTGCTGTCAGGGAAGAGCCTGCTTCGGATCCTCTTCTCCCCCGCCTCTCTGCCCCTCCTCCCCTTGCACTTTTCAAAATTAAATAAAACATTAAAAACTTAATGAAGTGATTTTCAATGGATTAACTCAACCAATCCTATGAGGCAGGTAATATTATCAAATGGCTGCATGTAAAAAAAAACAAACAAAGGTGCACTGTAATTTTTTCTCATAATGTCACAAATCAGGAGGCTGTCGGCCCAAAACTTGTGTAAAATGCTCAAGGAAGGCATCAAGAACCATAGCTGTTTCTGTTCTGCCATCCTTAGCATGTGGCTTTCATTCTTAATTTTACAAAATAAGTATTGCGTCTGAATCCCAGGTAGAAAGGGGGAATGTCTTCTTTCATGTGCCTGGTGAGTCTGTCCCCTTCCCCATCCCCCATTCCCCATCCCCCATTCACTTTCTTTTAATAGAAAATAATAGAAAATTTTCCTAAAGCATCACACAGTGACTTCAATGAACATCTGATCCTTGATGAGAACTTGGTCACATCCCCAGCCCTAGTCACAAGGGTCTGTTGGAATGTGTGTATTTTAACAGAGCACACTGCAACTCTCCAAAAGATCAGAGCTTGTTAGTAAGGAAAAGGGAGTAGAAATATTGGGTAGACAGATATCAGTCTGCCATAGCCCTATTTCCAGATGAGAAAACTGAGGAAAGGAAAGATTAAATAATTGGTCAAGTGTGCATAGCTGGCTGGTGATGGAGTAGGCATAAATGTGCTTTGTGGAGAATCAAACCTGGGTACAGTGGGTCTGTATGCTTTGAGAATCCCTCAACAGTTCTTTCACCGCAGAACACACACAATTTTTATATAGTTTTAAGGGCTTGGTGTGTCTTTACAGCCTATTTTAATAGATACTATTTGGGGACCCCTTAGATACCTCTAGGGCACTAAATTGAATTAATAAGAACTAAAACTTTCTTGTAAAGTTTTGTAAGAAGGGAGCTACAGACAATGCAAGGGACAAAAGATAGGAGTTGAGATCTGGATTCTAACCTGGCCTCAGGGATCCTAAGTAGATTTTATCACATCTTTATATGTATTTCTTCAAGTGAAAAATTAGAAACATGAATTGTAAAGGCTATTAAAACTCTAACATCATATACATTTCAGAAGTAGTATGTTTTGTGTTACCCCTTCTTGCCCTTGATGCCACCTATACGAACTGTTGGTTGTAACTCCTTTTCAGAGTTACTCTTGTTTAATCTCAGGGAGGATTTCTGTAATCAACCAGTCAGCAGTGTCTACCTGCGAGTCCAGCAGTCCCTGAAAAGGCAGGGAAGCAGAAGTTTCTGGAAGCTTTCCCCTGAGACCCAAACCCACAGGGCCCTAAGCAAGAACAGCAGCATCTACACAGAATGAAGGCATTGCAAGATGCACCTGGAAGTGAACCAGAACTGGAGCCACCATTAAATATTAAACACAGGAAATCAGCTGAGAGAACCAGTCCTTTAATGAGGAAAGCAAGGAGGTGGCTGGAGGTGAATTGATGAATACAATGAAAAGGAAACATGTTCCCCTCTGGGAGTCATTCAACATTACAGTCCCTTCCAGCAACCTGACTCTTCAAGTTAGCCAGTGATGGCTAATTTTGTGGTAGATAATAACACTGTAAGAGAAAGATAATAGGCTCTCCTACTGATCAAATTTGAGCCTAAAAGCCTATTTGATGATTAAGATGGGAAAGGAAGTTATTGACCACTTAAACAATGGAGTTGGAGAAAGGTGAGGGGTGGGCAAAGAACAGGGAATGAATGCAAATTAAATTTGAGGGCGAGTTTTAGAACTTGACAAACAAGCTTTCCTGATGGCCAAGAAGTCAAACCAAGTACTTTCCTGTGTGAAACAATATTGGAACTGAACATTCTTTCCTGTCCCAGTGTGAAATAACACACACACAAATAAGCAAAAATAGCTTAGGTACTTGCTCTCCAGGAAATCTTTTCTCCTGAAAGATAAGCTCCAAACCACATAGAATAGCTCATTATCGGCCGCGGCAGCTTGTTCGTCAAGACTTGCTGGAGATTTTGCTGTGTTGTTCCCACCCAGCCAAGCCTTTATGGTGTAGACTGCCCAATCCCAACCAGTTCTCCAGTTTTCAAGGCCCGAAAATCCCATAAATATCCTCCCCTGACCTCCCTGTTCAGAAACCAACTAAATCTAACATACGACAGGTCTAACAGACTCAGCTTTGTTCGATCATACACTGGTAGATATTTGGGCAGTTACAGTCCCTTCCAGCAACCTGACTCTTCAAGTTAGTGTTGTTCTTATGTATGAAACTTTATTGTATAGCGTCAGATATGAGGCCACTGTGTCATACCAAATGGCCTTGAAATTTTGAATACTGTTTTAAAGGTCAAGATCTCTTTGGATCCTTCCAGGATCTTAGAAATCCTTGAATTTTTTTCACCCTTGGAAATTCGAAGAGCTTACAGAAACTGCATTTCCCATATCAGTCCTGTGGCAACTCTTACCTTTCTCCTTTCTACCCTCTCCTCTACCCCCAGAAGGCAGAAGAAGGTGACCAGAGACTGATAGAATTTGAAGCAGTGTTCTTTCGAGGATGGTTGAAGTAATGGTGGATATTAAATGCATTCAAAACTAAAAATTTACTGTGTGTGTAGAGCTCTGGTTTCTCTGTGGAAGTGGGGGATAACTTCCAAATAAAGAAATATGTAGATGATTTTAACTTGGAATAAATGAACCGAGAGAAACAAATGGTGCAGTGATTCAGGATTATAGGGGAACTGGGTCGATGGATGGGGGCTATTTAGAGAGAATGGTCAAAGAAGACCTTTGTGAGAGAGAAGACCTGAGAAAGGAGACAGGCTGGACTGAGGTAAAGCAGGAGAGGGGTCTTGGACATGACACAAAGTTTAAGGAGGCTGTCACTCTCAGAGGCACCCAAGACCTCCCTGAGAGTGAGTGCCCTCCTAAGGTTTGCTCCCAGGTGCATGCTGGAGCAGAGAAATAGCCAGTCCCAAGAATGTGGGGAGTGTGCACATGCATGTGTGTGTGTGTGTGTGTGTGTGTGTGCTGAAGAAGGCAGCAGGACAAGTGGGTGGGGGAGAAGTAAGCATGGAACAGTGGTCCTAGGCAGAAGAAACAGGATACACAATGGCCCGGAGGTGGAAAACAGCTTGGTATGTTTCTGGAGCATTTCTACCACTGGGCCCTTATGTCTAGATCAGAGTGGACTAGAGGAAGAGAGTCCCAAGGCAGGTCCCAGGTCAACCGGGACTTGAAGGGTGCATAAGGTGCATAGACCTTATTCTAAGTGCAATGAAAATAGGTTTGAGGCGCCTGGGTGGCACAGTGAGCTTAGTGTCTGACTTCGGCTCAGGTCATGATCTCACAATTCATGAGTTCAAGCTCTGCATAAGGCTCTGTGCTGACAGCTCAGAGCCTGGAGCATGCTTCAGATTCTGTGTCTCCCTGCCCCTGCCCCTCTCATGCTCTGTCTCTCTTTCTCTCCCTCTTTTTCTCAAAAATAAATAAACATTAATAAAATCTTTTTAAAAAGAAAATATATTTAAATCTGGGAAATGGTATGATTGAGTATATGTTTGAGAAGATTTCTGAAAGACAGATCGGAAGGGGGCAAAAGTAAAATCAGGGAGACGATATGAAAGTGTTTGTATTAGTGTAGGCAAGGGGAAAAGATGACCTGGACATGGACTGGCTGCAGAGAAAGAGAAATGGATGGATTTGAGATGTATTTTGAGGAAGAAATCATAGGGCTTGCTGAAAGGTGAATGTGGAGCTGAGGAGAGATGTGGCCTGTGGATCTAGGCTGTGGAAGTGGATGAGCTGCTCCAGGGAAAGACAGAGGAGGAGAAAAAGGAGAGTGGAGTGAGGCAAAGGATGAGGAGAGAGGGCTTGGGAAGCCCCACACTTAGAAGTCAGTAGAGAAGACACCAGAGAGGAAATAAGATGGTGAGAAGCATATGGATTTATGTAGGAGGTGTTTCAGCAACCCAAATGTCCATTGGTGGACAAACAGATAAATATGTGGTATGTACACACAATGGAATGTTACTCAGCCCTAAAAAGGAATGAAATTCTGACAAATGCTACAATATGGATAAACCATGAGGACATTATGCTGAATGAAGTAAGCCAGTCACAAAAAGACAAATAATGTATGATTCCCCCATGTATGAGATATCCTGCAAAATCAAACTCCTAGAAACAGAGAGTAGAATAATGGTTACCAGGGGCTGGAAGGAGGAGGAAATAGGGTGTTATCATTTAGTGGGTAGAGTTTTAGTTCTACAAGATGAAGAAGTCCTAGAGATCTATTGCATAAAAATGTGAATATACTTAACACTATTGAATGACAAAAATGGGCAAGATGGTAAATTTTAAATATATTTTTTACCACATTTACTAAAATAAAAATTTTTTAAAAAGGTGTTTCAAAAAAGGGAAAAGTGGTCAACTGAGTTGAGGGCTGCCAGATCAAGCAAGAGGAGAACAGTTGATAATGTTGATTTATTAAGATGGAGAACATGGGTGACCTTTCTACATTGGCCATGGTGGCAGGGAGGAGAAAAGTGGATCGAAGGAGAATGGAAGGTTGGGAAGTGGAGACAGCCATGCCGATAGTTCTCAGGAGAAGTTTAGCTAGGAAGGAAGGCCTGGGGCAGAAGCCACAAAGAGGGATTGTTGTTTTGTTTTTGGAAAGAAGGTACTTGAGCATATTTGAGTGTTAGTAGGATGATCCATTGTAGAAGGAGAGATTGATGAGGCCGGAAATTGGAAATCTAAAAGAATGCCATCCTTGACAAAGTTCTGAGGAGAAGGGATAGAGCTCCTGGGAAGGACAAATGTTGACAGGGAGTCAGACACTTCCTCTAACATGACAGGAGGGAAGGAGGAGAAGTGGGGGTGCTTGCAGGGGGCCTTGTGCGGTTGGAGGTGAGAAGCAGGTAGAGTTCCCATCTGATGGTTTCTATTTTCCCTGTAAAATGTAAGGTATGGTTGGTAACACGAGGGGTGGGGAGAAGTTACATCAGTGGTTTGAAGACAGCAAATGTATTGTCATCAGTCACATGGGATCCTGGAGAAAAGGAGCTTGCCAGCGAATCATAACAGGATTGATCCACTGTGTGCAGCAGCTGTGGGATTCTGTATTCATTCTTTTAAAGTAAAATTACCATATTATATATTTTATCAATTCTAAGACACACCTCTGAAATTGAGATAGAGTCTAGTATCATTCTATGGGATTGTATAGTTTCGGGACATGAGAGATGCCATTTTGGAACACCATTTCCTTTTTGACCAATGGACTCTTGAACTGGGCCAGAAGTAGCACCTGTTCCACAAGCAGCTGCTCATAAAATTTCAACAAAGCAACTGGCATCACAGTTAATACCAGGGACAGTTTTGATAACACCAATAAAATAATCAATAAGATAGTAATCAGAAGTGAACCAACTGGTTGTCATCAAGTCAGCCATTTTTTCCCCTCTTCTCTTCTTTATCTAACTTGTGTAATCACCCTACTCTTCTCTTTCATAAAAACCCCTTGTGTTCCCCACATGGGGCACTTTTCTGGATACTCCCGAATCTCTGCTCCCCCAAGTGCAATTCTGAGACCCCAGATAAAGGCTTTTATTCTTTTTCAGTTTCCCCTTCCTCAAAATGTACATCTATTTTCTTTGCATACAGGGATGTTTCCCTTATTTCTAGTAGTTTAATTACATTTATTAGAATTCTTAACTCTTAGAAACCTTAAATTCTTAATTTTTTTGTAAATTTATCAGACATATTTCCTTTTCTCAAAATGAGGAAATGAGTATGTTAACTAAAATTTAAATTTAAAAAAAAGGAGGAAATGGTTTTGGAAATAACAGATCGGCTGATGGAAAATTCAACTTACCTTCTAGATTGTGAACTTTAAACTTTATAAGGCAGGATGGAAGGAGTTCTTAAGTCTTTCCCAAATGTGCCACCTTGGTATGTGGGCTATTTTGAGCTGAAGTTGATGTAGAGAACAAAGGCAAAAGGAAATGTAGATAAAATTAAATTTCCTTATAACCTGCAGCCCATTGACAAATACTTGAGGCAGACAGAGAATAACTTTATTCCAGGAATTCCTTACTTAATGTTAGTGTGCCTTGCTAGAGGGAAAAACAACCTTACCTTGACCATGGCTAGGTCTCCAGGATCCAGAGATTCTTCTTTAGCATCTGAAAATCCTGAAAGAAATTTCCTTTGTCTTTACCTCTCCCAACTCCCAAGTATGTAATGAGTCACTCCTCACAATCCCAGTGCAGCTCTTTCTGCCCAGCGGTCCTGGGTTTAATAAAACCACCTTTTTGCACTGAAGAAAGGTCTCAAGTATTCTTTCTTGGCCATTGGCTCACAGACCCAAACTTGAAACCACATCAAAGGCCATTGAGACCCTGTGGGCTCAAGAGAAATAACTTGAGCCTTCCTATTTTTCTCATTTTTGTCTGCCTGCCTGAACATGCATGTTGTCAGGTCTTTCTTCTGGCTGTCTTTGGGGGTGATTCTGGATCTTGGGCAGAGAAATACCCCTTGTACCCTCTTTGGGGACCCATCTTCCAGCCAATGGGTACCTACGTATTGAACACCGTCATATTCAAATACTGAAATATTTACTGTTTGTCTTTTTTTTTAATTTTTAAAAATGTTTTTTACTTATTTTTGAGAGACAGAGGGAGACAGTGCGAGCAGGGAAGGGTCAGAGAGAGAGAGGGAGACACAGAATCTGAAGACAGGCTCCAGGCTCTGAGCTAGCTGTCAGTACAGAGCCTGATGGGGGGCTGGAACCCACGAACCGTGAGGTCAGGACCTGAGCCAAAGCCAGACGCTTAACCGACTGAGCCACCCACGTGCCCCTTTACTGTTTGTCTTGACTGAAAATCGTTAAGGATTAAAAAAAAAAAGAAGAAGAAAAGAAAGGAAGAAAGAAAATAAAAAAGCTCTGTAGTCAAAAGCTGGCCAGATTGAAAGCTGATATTCAGAACCTGATAGGAATTTTTTTTAAATGTTTATCTATTTTTGAGAGAGAGAGAGAGAGAGAGAGAGAGAAAGAGAGAGGCAGACAGCAGGGAAAGAGGCAGAGAGAGAGGGAGACACAGAATCTAAAGCAGGCTCCAGGCTCTGAGCTGTCAGCACAGAGCCACACGCGGGGCTTGAACCCACCAACCGTGAGATCATGACCTGAGCCAAAGTCCAACGCTTAACCAACTGAGCTACCCAGGTGCCCCAATAGGAATTTTTAAATGCCTTCTCCCCTAAATTAAAATTAAACTATGTACCCAGAGGGAAAGAAGAAAATTGATTATAAGGTAGTGAAATGAATAGATCAACTTACTGTGTTATTTAAATTGCAACTCAATTACTCAAAGGATTAAGTGTCCATACCTTACAAACCTTGGCAAAACTAGAAATACAATCTCGGAAACAATTCAAAGGGCTTCTGCCTGTCTTTTTCACCAGTCCCAAAGCTCCTCCTGTTTGTCTCAGAAGTCTTGTAACTCCTCTGGGAACTTTTACCTGGATCATCCCCGGTCCTAAGACTAAAGAAAAAAAAAAAAAAAGAGTGGGGGGAGAGACTTTTTAAAAATACAAACAGCTATTTTTAGGGGCAGCGTCCCTGCCCAAATTAGCCCACAGCTTCTATAAGCTTACTTGTCAAGGAAAAATACAAAACTAAGTGTCTTCTCCACAGATATTAGCAGGAAAAAAAGCTTCAGCCATCTGAACAGGTAACGTTAACTTCTTCCATCTGCTAGAAAAATAGTTTGGATCCAACTGTTCTTTTATAAACTAGAGAGTTCTGCATCATCGTGCCAGTCTCATGGATAAAAAGGTAAAAACAATAGCTATAAGGTTTTTGTTTGTGTCTGTCTGTACGTTCATGCGTGTTGAGGATGTGTGCAATTTTCTACCTCCGGATGGTATTGCCAAAATTACCTTGTAAAAGAGCTCTGTTTAATTAGCTTAAAGAAAATTAAGCACGTGTATAAATTAAATTCTCAAAACTAGAATACAAACCAACCCAGGTAAGGTTCAAATTCATGTGATCTAGGATTAATCTTTAATAAGTAAAAGCTAATTGAAGTTTGTTGGTTGAATTGACACCGCAGGGTGTTTTTAGAGTTGTCAGCGTTATAATACTTTTTGATGTGGAAATGCTGGGGTTCAGAGCTGATGGTCAAGAAAGAATTCTTGAGATGTCTTTGATACAAAAAGATGGTTTTATTAAAGCACATGGACAGGACCCTTGGGCAGAGAACGCAGCACTGGGGTTGTGACAGGTGACTGATTATATACCTTCAGGTTGGGAGGGGGCTAGGGATGGCACAAACCTCCAAGATATTTTGGAAACAAGGTTTCCAGCGCTCTGAGGAGGCTAGCTATTGTTAGGAAAGGGTTGTTTATTACTATTTAGCAAAATCTCAGTCATGAGACCCTTCAGATGCATAGCAGGGGCCCATATGCTTGGAGTATATTTGTGATCATACAGATTGGGGGTATGAGATAAAGGAAGTTTCTAAAGGAATTTCTATATGTTTAAAGTAGACTATGGGATGCCTGGTGGCTCATTTGGTTAAGAGTCCGACTCTTGATTTCGGCTCAGGTCACATCAGGCTCTGAGCTGACAGCACAGAGCCTGCTTGGGATGGTCTCTCCCTTCTCTCTGCCCCTCCCCTGCTCTCTCGCTTTCTCCTCTCTCTCTCAAAATAAATAAACTTAAAAAAAATAATAAAGTAGACTCACAGAATCCTGGGGGATCAGGCTAAAATTGCCTTTTGCCCTTAGCAAAGTTCCTCATGGGAGCAGCTGAGCTCCTAGAGGTAGGTCACTCTGCCTGTCTCAAGGACTTGCCAATGGGCTGTCAATTGTAAGGAAATTTAATTTTTTTTCTTTTGTCTTTGTTTCCCACATTACTTTTTATTCTACTTAGGTTTACCCAAAGTCAAATAGCTCATGTTATCTCTGTTACAGAATTTGTTAGCAAGAAAGATAACTTATAGGTGATGGTTAACTGTTTAATGTCTTGTGAAATTTTCCTGACTAATCTAAATATAATTATGGAGAACAAATGAATTAGATAGATATAAGTAAGAGAAAAGTTTATAACAGCTTTTCAGCAAGTTTTGTATCTGCTTAAATAGTTTCTACAAATCTTTTCTGGTAACTTAAAACCTTAGTTTTGCCAGGTTAAATTACATGATGGATAATCCTTAAATATCTAGGTTATTCCCAAAGAGGATGAAATACTGCAACATTCCTAACCATGGGTTTATCTCCTTTTCACTTCCTATTACAGAGAAACTCAATTAATAAGCACGTTTTGTGCCATGTTGAGAAATGTACTACAAGAAGGCCTTTGTTTCTAAAAATTGTGAAATGTATTCATAAATTTGCCAGTCTAAAGGAGTCTGGTTTAACAGTTCACAATTGCTTACTTCTTAGCTTTTGCTAGCAATTAAGGTTTCTAAGAGTTAAAAATTCTAGTAAATATAATGAAACTACTAGAAATGACATCTCTGTATGCAGAGAGAATAAGATGTGTAGTTTTTGGTAAGAAAAGTATGACAAATGGAGATGGATTTTTTGTTGAGGGAAAAGAAAGTAGTTTTATCCTAAAGTGAGGCTGGTTGTTTCAAGAGGAAGCACACAGACAAACTGTAAATGAAAAAAAAAAAGAAAGTTGTAGAAAGTTTGTGGAAAAGGAATCTTTGGGAAAGAATTTTATGCATGATTAGCACTGGCGAAAATTGGAATGAATGAGTTGTTTTGGTTTTCTTCATATCAAAAGTACACTGGTACAAGATTAAAATTTCATTTTCCTCTCTGTTAAAATGACATTTTCTTAGATTATTGGTCTGCCCTTGATAAGAAATTGCTAACACAAATTTTTCTTTATTTTTAATGTAATCTACCTAGAAAAACAAAGTTACTGGTTTTGTCTTGATCAAGTCTTTGATCGGGAATGAAAACTGAATCTTAATATTAAAAAGAAGCTTTGGGGTGCCTGGGTGGCTCAGTCAGTTAAGTGTCTGACTATTGACTTCGAATCAGGTCATGATCCTGTATTCAAGAGTTTGAGCCCCACATCAGACTCTGTGCTGATGGTATGGAACCTGCTTGGGCTTCTGTCTCCCTCTCTCTGCTCCTCTCCAACTTGCTCTCTATCTGTCTCTCAAAATAAAAATAAAATAAAACAAAAAGAGTGAAGTTTTCTAACAGCTATGTTGCCTTTGGCATTTGCCTTTAGAATTCTCTATTGTTACCTTGGCTAGATAGAAAATTAAGTATTAAGTTTTGCAATGATCTGTGATCCTATTTAGGCATGTGCTTTAAAATCTTCTGATATTTTTTGGGGCACCTGGGTGGCTCAGTCTGTTGAGCATCTGACTTCTGGTCAGATCATGATTTCGCACTTGTGGGTTTGAGCCCTGAGTCGGGCTCTCTGGTGACAGCTCAGAGCCTGGAGCCTACTTCTGATTCTGTGTTTCCTTCTCTTTCTGCCCCTCCCCGGTTCGTGCTCTGTCTCTCTCTATCTCTCAAAAAGTAAAATAAAACGTTTAAATTTTTTTAAATCTTCTGATATTTTTAACAAAATTCCCCAAATTCAAGTTCTAAATGAAGTCTTTTTAACTAATTAGGCTTATATATTTGGTATGCTAAATTACATGGCAAGCACTGTCAGATAAATGAAGAGAAACCTTTTTAGATTATACTCTAGAGGTGAATGCTATTAATAATATGACTGTTCTAGAAATTATATGAAATTCCTAAATTTTTGATATGTCTTGTTAATGTTACCACTTGTTAATTCTAATTATTGAAGTGTTGTGTGTCACAGAAATTGCCAGATTTCCTTTTCATTTGCATTACAGTGAACTCTCATTGGATCTTTAACCATGACCATTTTTGAGTCTTTTGTCATTTGCAGTTATTATTTTACCCTGATGCTCTTGCAAATGTGTTCTATCTTCAAGGAGATTCTTGGAAAAATCTTTGGACAAATACAGGCTCCTAATATCCTTAAGATCAGAAAACTAAACTGAGAATTTCTGGAACTAGTGGGAAAACTAGATTCCAACAGAACAAGAATTAATGACAGGGGCCGAATGGACTGAGGAGGGTAGTTATAATTTCTATGACTTTTGTTTGAAACATTGCTGGTTCTCTAATGTTTGCTTTTCTAGATTTTAGGAAATGTTTTCTCTTAAGCTATGTACAACTTACAGAAACTTGGTAAAATATTCCTTTGTAAACAAATATGAAACATTTCTCTTTTTCTCTCTACCTGATCCCCCTGGGATTTGAAAACTCAGTGAGTATTCTTACTTTCAGGGCAGTTATAGTTATCTGCATAAGTTCAATAAAAATTTGTTCTCTTCACTGTTGGTGGGAGTGCAAACTGGTTCAGCCACTCTGGAAAACAGTGTGGAGTTTCCTCAGAAAGTTAAAGAGAGAGCTACCCTATATAAAATGAGACAGCAATCAGAAGTGGATCAACTGGTCGGCACCAAGTTAGTTTTTTTTCCCTCTTCTCTTCTTTATCTAACTGTGTTAACCCAGCAATTGCACTACTAGGTATTTATCCAAAGGATAAAAAAAAATACTGATTCAAAGGAGCAGCATTATCGATGATAGCCAAACTATGGAAAGAGCCCAAGTGTCCATTGACTGATGAATGGATAAAGAAGATGCAGTATTAGCCATCAAAAAGAATGAAATCTTGCCATTTGTAATGATGTGGATGGAACTAGAGTGTATTATACTAAGTGAAATAAGTCAGAGAAAGACAAATATATGATGTCACTCATATATGGATTTTAAGAAACAAAGCAGATGAACACAGGTGAAGGAAAGGAAAAAAAATAAGATAAAAACAGAGAGGGAAGCAAGCCATGAGAGCCTCTTAAATACAGAGAACACACTGACAGTTGCTGGAGGAGAGGTGGGTGGGGGGATGGGCTAAATGGGTGATGGGCTAAATGGGTGATGGGCATTAAGGTACTTGTTGGGATGAGCACTGGGTGTTAGATGTAAGTGATGAATCACTAAATTCTACTCCTAAAACAAATGCTACACTATATGTTAACTAACTTGTATTTAAATAAAATCCTGGAAGAAAAGTAAAGAATCTGTTCTCCTTGATCATGACACCATTAGAAACATTGGTCACATTACCAAGGCTTTGACTGGAATGTCAGTTAAAAAAATTTTTTAATGTTTATTTTTGAGACAGAGAGAAAGAAAGACAAAGCGTGAGTGGGGGAGGGGCAGAAAGGGAGGAAGACAGAATCCAAAGCAGGCTCCGGGCTCTCAGCTGTCAGCACAGAGCCCAACAAGGAGCTTGAACTCACCAACTGAGAGATCATGATCTGAGCCAAAGTCAGACGTTCAACCAACTGAGCCACCCAGGTACCCCTGGAGTGTCCTATTTGAGACAGGCATGCATAAACTCAGATATGGCCATACATCTTTAAGGAACTAAGGTTGACTTTATGAAGCACGAAGCCAATAGAACCCCTTCAAAAAATCTGCCTGATACTTTGCTTATAGGGTTTCTGAGAGTCTCACCAGGTAAGTAAAGAAGGTCACTTCCTGGTAGGCTCAAGAACCTCAGGATATCTGGGGGACCTCAAGAAGAGTCACTCAAATCTATAGGTATTGCAGGTGAGTCTGACGGCAAATATTTGGCTTGACTTATTAGCTTTGAGAGGTTGTTAAAAGTTCAATCTGAAATTCTTTATGAAAAATTCTAGCAAAGCCAATTTAGAAGAACCTATATGGTAATTCACTATTCTTGCTGTGCTTAAGTAAATAATCAGGCCACTTTTGTGGAAACCGGACTTACAAATGGATTAGTCTTATTTTGGCTATCTTTGGTAGGAAATGAGGGTGATTTTATATAGAAAAATCATGTTTCAGTAACACGCCTTTAGGGATGTTAGATTCTAGTTTTGACTATCTTTGAGGGTTTTGTTGTTTGCCTATAAAACTGGGCTGGATCCTGAGTTCTTCTGGTTTCCTCAAATATCTGGCCATGGCTTTCTAAGCTAAAGTTTTCGATTTTCTCCCATTCTTTTGAGTTGGAATCATTGAGAATGGAAACTTCCCCTTTTCCAGAAGCTCTGCGGACAGAAGCTAGATGACTTGAGGTAAACTTCAGAGAAATTGCCAAAACAGCCCATGTTTATACAAAAGATCACCAGAGACATTCAAACGGAAGACCGGGAAAGCCTGTCAGACTACAGTGGCAGCCCTCACTGCATCCGAAGATGCTTCAAGGCCAACACTAGAAATCTTCTACTGGCAGCGCTCAGGACTCAGACATTGGGTCTTATCATTTGCCCCAACCGTTAAACTTTGTTTTTCTTTTGGAACAGTCTTCTTACCTAAGGTCCAGAACAGAACAAACTCTGGCTAGGAGGGAGCAATGGGGATCTGTGATAGTTTTCGAAGAAAAAAATCTTCATTGAAAGGGGGGATTATGCGATTGTAT
The DNA here is from genome assembly GCA_028646485.1 of Cryptoprocta ferox. Classification (NCBI taxonomy): domain Eukaryota; kingdom Metazoa; phylum Chordata; class Mammalia; order Carnivora; family Eupleridae; genus Cryptoprocta; species Cryptoprocta ferox. Next base: position 100,146,770 of record CM053577.1, on the reverse strand, counting down.
AGAGTTTTCGGGACATGAGAGACTCCATTTTGAAACCCCATTTTCCTTTCCGACAATCAATTCTTGAACTGGGCCAGCAGCTACAACTGTTCTGCAGCAGTTGCTCATAAAGTTTTGACAAAGAAACTGGCACTGTGATCATATGAGGGCAGTAAATTTAATTAATACATGCCAGGGACAGTTTTGTTTGATGGCACCAATAAAATAAGAAGATAGTAATCAGAAGTGGATCAACTGGCTGGCACCTGATTATTTGTTTCCCTCTTCTGTATCTAACTCGTGTAATTACCCTATCCTTCTCTCTCATAAAACCCCCTTCCTTTTCCCATATGAGTGGGGCACTTTTCTGGTTACTCTGGAATCTGTGCTCCCCCAAGTGTAATTCTGAGGCCACAAATAAAAGTCTTTGTTCTCTTTCAGTTTTGCCTCCTTTTCTCGGCAGACAATTCCATAGCCTTATAGCATTGCTTAGAGTTTCATCATGAGTGTTGCTTTTCCTTAGTGGGCCATAAAACAATGGGGACCTTAAAATCTGCAGCATCTTCGAGTCAGTGACATATGAGTTTTATCCCTGCCAGGTTCACCGGTGCTAGAAGCCATTTTCTGAACTCACTAAAGTTGAGAAAACTCCTTGTGAGGTAAGGTGGGTTTGCAAGGCAGGGGCCTCCCGCCGTCAGATGGCGACTGATGTCTACCCCCCACTCAATTATTTTTGTTTGAGCACCGACCCCCAAGGCGCCTTGTTGACTGGTATCAGGAGTGACTTGTCCCCTTATCCTTTAAATATGCTAATTGTACCTTGTGAAGGAAATTATTATAGGAATTTCTTCTTTT
>CM053577.1:100014125-100145836 GCA_028646485.1 Cryptoprocta ferox | reverse complement strand
GCTCATAAAGAACTAACTTTTGTCTTTGCTATGCTAAAAACATTGTCTTGTATTAGAATGCTAAATATACCTTCCTTCCCCATATGATAAGCATCTAAGTCACCTACATCAATCACTATTGATAAAGATTATGCATGAGTCTTCTACCAATCTATGTTCTGGGAAATTTTTACATACCAAAGAATTTGTCGTCAGAAATCATTGTCTAAGGCAACTGCTACTTCTGTTTTGTACCCCATACATTTTTTCCATAAATAAAGCTGACTCTCCAGTCAGTGCAGAGATGCCTGCCTGGTGATCAGAGAGAAACTCGAGGCTCTCTCTCTCTCTCGCCAACACCATCCATCCTTCAGGGTACCCTGGACCTGCTGGAGCTGGACTCCAGCACACCGGCTTGTATGCAGACATGGAAAAGGCATTTCTTTTGGGGCTGAGTTTCAAAGACAACATGAATAGACAACAGCTTGACAGCTGTCAATAGCTTTCAGTTGCAAAGAAGCCTATCTGAGCCCACATGGAGAATAATGTAATTGCACTGGTTCCTGAGGTGTCTGCTCTTCATTATTGGAAGTATTTCATCTGGAAGTTTGGTCTACAAGGTCAATCTTTAAGATCTTTTGCCAGGTTAAGACTTTATCATATAATTTTCTTGTAAGATTGACTATCATGAAACAATAGTCTAGAAATCCTTTAGCAAGGTGTCCAATATTGGAAACTCACCAGTTGTATCCTATCTGGAGGGTGGTTATTAAGAAGGGTTTAGAGAACATATTCATTAAATATTTATTAATTACCTACTGTATTTCAAGCAATCTGTTTTGGGGCAAATAAAAAGAAAATCTGGGGTGTCTGCCTGCCTCAGTCGATTAAGCATCTGCCTCTTGATTTTGGCTCAGATCATGATCCCAGGGTTGTGGGATCAAGCCCCACATTGGGTTCCATGCTGAGCATGGAGCCTGCTTAATTTCTCTCTCTCTCTCTGTCTCCCTCTGCCCCTCTCCCCCACTCATGCTCTCTCTCTCTCAAAACGTAAAAATAAAAAAATCAAAAAAATATGTCATAAATAAATAAATAAAAATGTGGATTTCTGATCTAAAGGAGCTCACAGTCTGCTATAAGAGACAGAGAAGAAACAGAGTTGTCCCCAGAGGTATTCATTCATCCAATTACTTGGGTAACATATTTTTTAGCTCCTACAAAGTGCCAGGCACCATCCTAGATGCTGGAAATGTAGCAGTGATAAAATTGACAAGGTTCCTGCCCCCAGGGTCCTCCTTACCTTCTAGTGAGGGAAGACAATTAACCAAAAGCATTCCAATAAGCATGATAATTTTGACTAGTGATATATACTAGGAAAATAAATGGAATATAATAGAGAATGACTGGGATGCTACTTAAGATATGGGGTTAAGAGTATCAATTAAACTACTTTGGCTATGAGTAACAGAAAACCTAACAGTAGCATAAGACTTAAGAACCTCAATTATTTAAAAAAGGCAGATGTTATGATTTCAGTAATTTAGTGGAATCATTAAGGATCAAGGCTTTTCCCATCCATTTCCCTTCCTTAGCATGTTGGCATTTTCTTCATTTTCCTCAACCTCATGGTTTCAAGATGGCTGCCATAGCTGCATTACATCTTCTTATGGATCCCAAAACCAGAAGGAGAAAGAGGTAGGGGAAAGGAGAAAAGATAACTTAATTTCCCCCTACAGTAGCTCCCTCATTTTATCAGGAGAAAATTCTTCCTAGAGCTCTGTTATCTCCCAGTGGACTTTCCCTTAAAAGTCACTGAACACAGTCACATGCCCACATTTGATTCAGTGACTAGCAAAGAGGACCTGTACTGGCACAATTGGTTCAAAATAATTATGAGTCATTAAATGTGGACTTTTGGCAAGGAAGAAGACAAAACAACCTGCGACTGGTAAATAATGACTGCCAAATCATGGAGTGCTTCTCTGAGGAGATGACATTTGAACTGAAACCTAAATGATGAGGTGGTGCCAGTCTTGTGTACCACGGATCATGGTGGTGGGAAGCAGGGAACCGGGCCAGGCTAGTTGGTCATGGAAGGTCCAGCAGTGGAGGAGTCTGAGAATGAGAGTGAGGAGTGAGTCATCCAGGTGAAGCTGTGGGTGGGGATAGGTGGATGCCTTTCAGGCTGCAGAAGAGGCTAATGGAGTGGAAAAGAGATGTGAACCAAATTGTCAGCTAGAGCAAGATGAACAAGACAGGGGAGGTTGCAACTCTGATGGAGATGACTTCAGAGGGGAAGATTCAGATTCCAACATTACAAAATTAGCCATAAAAATGTATGCAGAAGGAAGCATACTCATTTCACCTCAGGCTTTGGAGGAGACTTGCTCAAGAGAGAGAGACAGTGGGATTGGATTCTGACTCAGGACAGCAACCAGAGGGGGATAAGTTGTCCTAGGCATAGAGCACAGTATGCACACAGGCCTGGACACTTGAAACATGATGAAAACACCCAGTAAGGCATTACCAGCATGCAACACGTAAGTCAGGGCGTGACTGGCAACGAGGTTGGAGGCATGCTTGTGAGCTCTGCTTTATTTAGTTTAGGCCAGGACTTACTTTTTAAAAAGGTGACAGTTCCAGGTAGGAGTAGCTGAGTTGGTTTCTCAGTGTGCAATGTGAGGTCAGGCTTGGATGATCTCTGAGAACACTTCCCGCTTTTACATTCTTGATCTCCAGTAGGTGCTCAATAAAAGTTTACTGAGCAAATGAACTATGAACAAGCCTTATTCATTCCTGCTGCCCAAACTTTGCTCATCCATATAAATGGATGTGTCCTGGCCCAGCCCTGCGTGCTCCAGGAAGTGGCCCTGACCACCAGCCTCCATCAACTTTCCCCTGCATTGGACTAACTGCTTCAGCTCTTAGCAGAGAAGGCCTTGTCCATTTTCACATGTATGTTTCTTCTCTTCCAAACTAGACTGTGAGCCCTGAGACATCAGGGGTCATATTCATGTAAATCAATATACCCACCACTGTATGGCACATTGGGCACATTGTATATACACAACAAAAATACTGAATTTTCCCACATGATGGATGGACTTGAGTGGATTTCAGCCTCAAAGGGCTTCTCAAATCTCTTGCCACTCCCTAGAAAATCAAGAACTAGCCAGGAAGCAAAAGAGGATGAGAGAGTGCTGGGATTAAAAATAAAGGATGTCTCCACAACACTATAAGAACTTAGTGAGGGTTTTAGAAAATGCCACTCCATAAATAAACATAAGTGTGGTTTTTGAAACACAAGCTAGAAAGCCCATGAATGCTTAAAAAAAGAGAAAAAGTTAGAAAGGAATTTTGAGTGTTTCAAAGTTAGATACATCACTGCCCATGTTGCCTTCCAAATACCTTGGTACTTGTGTCAGTGTGCAGAGGCTAGGTTATGTTGAGGTAACAAATAGCTCCCAAATTTCAGTGACTAAGAACAACAAGGAGTAATCTTTTGCTCATGCCCATCACAGGTCAGCAAGGCCCTCTGCTTTTCACAGTCACTCAGTGACCCAGGCCGCCATTTTGAATTGCTGGTCACCATGGCAGAACAAGGTGCATGACCCCATCGACCCACAGAGAGGTTAGGAATTGCAGTGCTACCTTGTGCTTGGATCTAGGGACAACCGGAAACAACCAGAGACCCATAGTACCATAATCCTAGTGACCAGAAGGTCAGTCAAAGACAGAGCTCCAGGCATAGATACTTGTGTTTTCCATACCCCATTTTTCAGGCAGATTCGTAGGGATGGTAATAACTACGGTTGAGTACCAAGGATCCTGTGTCACCACTGTACTCCCAGATTCATTGCCAAAAAGGGAAGCCTTTGCTTATTGTGAGAGTCCGTGAGTGTATCATCTAGTGTGTGACTCATCCATTCTCCGGCACTGTGCCCCTCCCTCTGCAGGAGCTACTCCTAAGCAGGACTTGTCTGTCGGGCTGCGGGGCCCCTATGTATGGGGCTGCCTGCTGGCACTAGGGCAGGGCTCAGGCTGAATGCCTCAGCTTGAGTATCCGCCATTCGGGGCTAAATTGACTGCTCAGAGGTACAGGAGCCTGCTGACTTGTTGCAACATACAACGAAGGAAAGCCATTGACACCTGTGTCTTCAGCTGCCAGGGAGTGGGGCAAATGTGCTGGTGACTTTGCTCTTGCCTAGCTACAGTGAGTACTCCCACGTCCTCCTTCTCCTTCCAGTGACTTCCTTCGGAGAGGATTTCAGAGATGAGCAATGCATTATGATTCTACACTTTCGAGGTTTGGTAATTTGGGGTTTAATTAATAACATACTCGGTGGATAAGTATCAAAAAGGAACTTGATAATTTGAAGGCACGGTACATAATTCAATAAGAGCTCTAGTCTGGTAAGAAAATATTTTGTTTTAATTACCCTCTGCTCCTCTGATTCCATCCAAATATCAGAGTCTAGGAAATTGGATTCTTTGAAGACATCATTTTGTGTTCTGATGGCCTCAAAATGATTAAGTGCAGATAGAGAAGCGAATTCACTGTTTATTAAATCATTATTTCCCTCATCAAACTTTGTAATGTTTTACCTATAATTTTACTTATTATGAGATATCACCAGCTTTAAAAGTCTCTCTGAAAACAGGAATATTTTTACACTTCCATGAAAAAAATTCTGCACTTCTAACGACTAACCTGTGGCATTAAGAATTTGATTCTGGACCTTACTTTCCTCAGATCAGACTTTCTCAGGAAGACTGTAAACTTTGGGGACATTTCTCTCAGCTCATAAGCCCATCTACATTGCATCAATCTCCGCAGTGGGGAGGAGATGCCCAAACCCCTCTGTTTCCATTGACTTTCCCATCCTTCTGTAAATTATTTTGGTGGCTGATGCTTAGCTCTTCCTGCCTTTTTCAGAAGGATTCTTTATCGCTATTTCTTGAATGTGAATTTTGAGAGTTTAGTTTTTCTTAAAAACTTTTATCCGTTGAATTTTGATAAAGTGTGTCTTTTCCCTTCTACAGTAAACTCACAGATGAGAGAGTGAGGCTTGAATTTATCTCCCACTATCTCTGGTTTACTGTGTTCTATTTCCTCTTTCAGAGTTCGTTTTTATTCTTAATAGTTTGGAAACATCAACTTATTTATTTGTAGCTCAGAGAAATGATTTCAAGTACATTGCAGGGCATATAATTGGCCATAAAAGACTGCAAAACTTGTATGTTATGTCTGTAGGGTCAGTATCCTAAAATTGTACTAGCTGAAATCCTGTATTTGCATGATATAGAGTTACAGCATCTTTGTCTTTTTGCAAAATGAATAAACATTTGTAAATAGAAACCACAACTCTTATTCAAAGATATTGAGATCGAGGGATGGCTCCAAGCCTGGTGACAGCTTGGTCTTTCTAAAATGGGATCGAGAATGGGGCATCTGGGAAGCTCAGTCGGTTGAATGTCTGACGTCAGCTCAGGTCATGAATCTCGCGATTTGTGGGTTCCAGTCCCACATCAGGCTCACTGCTGTCAGTGCAGAGCCCATTTTGGGGCCTCTGTCTCCCTCTCTCTCTCTCTGCCCCTCCCTCACTTGCACATGCTCGCTCTCTCTCTCTCTCTCTCTCTCTCTCTCAAAAATAAATAAACATTTAAAATTGGACCAAGGAGTAGGGGCACAGGGCCGGGGGTGGAAGTGGTATGCCCTGGTTTCAGGAGATAATGGATTGCAGTGTCTATGGAGAATAATATTTCTAACTATGTCTTAAAAAATAATAGGACCAACTGAAATTCAGTCTCCCTTGTATTATCAGCATGTTCTGGTGATTCCGAACCACCTCACTGACAGAATACTTAGTTCCCACCACTGGGGCAAGGTCCTCACACAGCCACCACCCCCTCCCCCCTTGGTACTGTGCCTGCAATTGGGCAAGATGGCACTTAATTCACCAGTGGAAAAACAGTCTGCTTTAGAACACAGTGGCTACTTCCACAGAACCATAGGTTAGCATGTGGCATTATCTTTAATCCCATTATCTTGGGAATTTGTGGCTTAAGTGTGTGTATGTGTGTGCCTGTGTGTGTTTTAATGTATTTGATCTCTCAAGCCAATAAACTCTGGTTTTAATTTTAGTTAGACGTGAGTGTGTAAAATCACACTGCCTTTGCATATTATTCTTGAATCTTTTGATTGTAGTGAACAAACTTCTAAATCATACCACTTTTAGTCCCAAAGGTGATTTTATTATAAAGATGCTAGTGTATATTGTAGAACCAGGGCACAAAATACAAAATTCTGAGCATATCCAGGACTTTGTTTTAAAATCTTTTTCCTTCATGGTGTATCTGTTTCATTTTGTACTGTGCTTCTTTTTTTGTAGTCAGGTTCTTCTCAATTACAGATCACTGAGGGGTGGTCTCATTTCTGTGGATTAGTTTCAGCTGGGGAGTATTTAAAATCTCATTCATTCTAAATGTTAACAATTACTGTAATCTAAGTGAAGGGGTATGTCAGTGTTCACTGTACAATTCTCTCAACTTTCCAGTAGTAATGAAATTATTCAAATTAAAATAAATAGTTTTGGGAGAAATATTAGTGTTGAGCCTGACTGCCAGAAATTCTGATTCAATGGGTCTAGACCGGGGTCTGGACATTGGTAATTTTTTTAAAAAACTCCTTTGGAAATGCGCAACCAAAGTCAGAAATTACTGCTATGGATGGCTTCCTTTTTCAGCTTCTCTAGAAATGAGTGAGTCCCATTTCCTTCCCCCTATGGAAGTTTGAAAATCCCTGGAGTGAGGACTGGTTGGGCCAGATGGGGTCAGCTCTGGCCTGGCCCATCTTCAAAATGGCTGCATGCACAGTAAACATGAGCGATATAAGCAGTTTCCAGACATACGCGAGTGCTGTGGGCCAGGTAGGCAAAATTATTAATAACAATAATCATAATAGGGGTCCAGTGTATTCCTCCAAAAGAAATGTACATTGAGTTCTGAAAGGCTAAATTCAAGAACATCTGACCGTTAAGAAGTCAAAGCCATTGTTTCCTATTATTGCTATTTTTCACATTATATGTCATTGTTTCAAAGGAATGGAATGATAGAAAATGATTCTGTTCTTCTGAACGTTTTGTATAGGAAAGTACAAATTAAATCTATTTAACAACAAAACAAAAACTCTGTCCATATCAAAGCAGGCCTTATAAGTTGCTATGCATTAAATAATTCCTATGAATAAATACCATTAAAAGTCCCTTCTGGGCATAATATGGCAAGTATACATTTTGCCCCATAACACATCTGGTGTTTAAGATTTCATGTTTCCATAAGAAATTCTCTAAATCGGTTAGGAGGCTCTGAGTCACAACTCCCCACCTCCCCACACCCTCCCCACAATCATCTTGCAGGAAATTCTATCTTAGTCTTGTCTTTGAAGGGGGTGCATCTTGAAGAGTCTGGCAAGAATTCTGAAAGTCTTAAGTAGTCTCGGATGGTCTTATAGCTGGAAAGAGAGTGGCGCTATCACTTCCGTGCAAGCTTTGCCCTCCAGACATTTTGTGGCAGTCCCTAATTCTGTAGATCTCAGATTTAGTGCTCCTTGACCCTGAGTAGTCATGGAAGGTCCTGTCGCCTCCACGGACATTGGGCTGCTGATGTCCAGGGAGTCTCTGTGCTCTGGGGTGGGGGGGGGGGTTGGGGAAGGGGAATAATTGATGAAGGAAAGCAGGAGATTGCACACAGCCAATGCAAAATGGCAGAATGATGCTGTATTTCCAGCTCATTCCAAAAAGAGGACCGAGTTTCCTCTAGCAAGAACTGGACTTTAGGGGAGAGAAAGCCTGTGATTCTGAATCAGAGCAGGAAGAGAGAAGACGAAGGATGCATGAAGATAGAGGAGCAGTTCCCCATGGCCCTGGGAAGCGCAGAGACCGGGCCTGATCTGGGTAGTTTTTGAGCATTGAGAAAATAATCAGTGTGATCTTTGTGGACCTGATTGCCAGAGAAGCGAGTGGGGCACAGATGTTTCAGTGAGAGCAAAGCAGGACCGAGCATTGAGGCCCAGAGACCAGCAGTGAGTGTCCAGCTCAGCAGAAGGGAGCACGGCTGGAGGTTTAGCCTTGCACACCTCTCTTCCGATGCTACGATGTCGTCCCTGGGGAGAAAGGAAGAGGAAAAGAGGGAGCAAATGTTGAATTGATCAAAAGAGACCTAGTTTAAACTGAAAATCAATGAGTTTATCTTGTATGGGCAAATTTTCCATCATTGGTTCAAATAGGGCTCCAGTGCTAATTAAATTCAATGGTAGTGCTAAACACGGTTACACCTGTGCCAACCCAGTTTCATGACTACTGTGCACTGATGCACATAGTCTTCATGGTCTTGGTGCACTTGTCTTAAATATAGACTTTAAGTACCGACTCCTCCTCAATGGATTTATCCAGAAGGTCTTGCTTTCCTCCAAAATGCTGGCTGTGCCTGAGACGTTCTGTCCCATTCACCTGAGTCTGCTGTGTCTTGGTTCTTTTTACCTGCTGCCCTTCTTCTGGGATCTCATCCATGAAAGCCATTTCAAAACCTATTTGGTGCAAAAGTCTCTTTCTGCCCAAGAACCAAATTATAAACAAATCACCCTTTGAATAGAAACACTGATGCCTTAGGGCGCCTGGATGGCTCAGTAGGTTAAGCATATGACTTCAGTTAAGGTCATGATATCACAGTTTGTGAGGTGGAGCCCCACCTCAGGCTCTCTGTCAGCACAGAGCCCTGTTTGGATCCTCTGTCTTCCTCTCTCTGCCATACCCTCTCCCTCCTCTCAAAAATAAACGTTAAAAAAAAGGAAACACTAATGTCTTGACCATTACTTATTCATTTAATCATCCAAAATGAGAATAAAGTAAGAATATTTTTAGACATTTAAAGTTTAAGAAAGTTTGCAATGCAGAGATCTTCATCAAAGGAAGTATAAAAAGGGTGCCTGGGTGGCTCAGTCAGTTGAACGTCAGACTCTTGACTTTGGCTCAGGTCATGATCTCAGGCTTTGTGGGTTTGAACCCCGCATCAGGCTCTGTGCTGTCAGCATAGAGCCTGCTTGGGTTCTCTCTCTCCCTTTCTCTCTCTGCCCCTCCCCTGCTGGCTCTCTCTCTCTCTAAACATAAATAAATAAACTTAAAAAAAAAAGAAAGTTTAAAAAGATACATTCCAGCAAGAATTGAAGTGAATATAGAGACAAGACATGTAACACAAAAAAGAATGTAAAATGTAAGGAACCAAAAGAAGGATTTTTAAAATTTTGTTGCTGTTTATTTATTTTTGAGAGAGAGAGAGAGAGAGAGAGAGAGAGAGAGACAGAATCTGAAGCAGGCTCTAGGCTGTCAGCACAGAGCCCCATGCAGGGCTTGAACTCACAAACTGCGAGATCATGACCTGAACGGAAGTTGGATGCTTAACTGACTGAGCCACCTAGGCGCCCCAGAAGGATGTTTTGTCTAATATGTAGAACTGAACAGGATGGAAATACCCTTTCAGCTTACTTAGTTTTCTCAATTTTTTTTGCTGTTTTCTTACTGTTTTTTTAATTTTTGAAGATCTACTTAAGGACATTTTTCTCTTTCTATTTATGTTAGAAAATAATAATTCATGACTCTTCCATACATAAGAGTTACGAATAATTACTTTCAAATATATGTGATATAAATGAGAGAGTACCAGATGTCAAATGTGAGGCAGGTAAAGAGCACCAGAAAAAACCACGGACCTTTTTCATCTGAAATAACTATTTCAGTTTGAAAGAGCGATCAGAGGGGCTCCTGGGTAGCTCAGTTGGTTACGTGCCAACTTGGACTCAGGTTGTCATATTTCACTAGTTCGAGCTCTGTGCTGACAGCTCAAAGCTTGTAGCCTGCTTTGGATTCTGTGTCTCCTTCTCTCTCTGCCGCTCCCCTGCTCACGCTCTGTCTCTCTGTCTCTCTTAAAAATAAATAAAAACATTAAAAAATAAATAAAAGAAAGAAAGTAATCTGAAACTCTAACCTGTGATCTAATGAAAAATATCTGGTTGAATGAGTATGCATATTTTAATGTAATTATTAAGGCACTGAGTCAAGAAATCCATATTTTTAATCCCTCCACTACCATGCTGATCAGAGTAAGGATGCTCTTTAAAATTTCTCACTTTAATATTCTCATTTTGTGAAAAGAAAATGGAATTATTACTCATCAAGGAGCATAATTATGAGGGTTTATATTATACAAAATTCAAATTTAATAGTTTTATAGACATCCATAGTTCAGAAATCATTCTTAGGTAATGAGACTTATGCTTTTTAATCTTCTAAGAGTTGTTTGTAATGATTAGCTGTTATGCACTTAAAATTTTTTTTTAATGTTCAATTTTGGAGAGAGAGACAGAGCGTGAGCAGGGGAGGGGCAGAGAGAGAGAGGGAGATACAGAATGGGAGGGAAGCAGGCTCCAGGCTCTGAGCTGTCAGCACAGAGCCCGATGCTGGGCTTGAACTCACGAACCATCAGATCATGACCTGAGCTGAAGTTGGACACTTAGCCGACTGAGCCACCCAGGAGCCTCTATGATGCACTTTTATGCTGGGCTTTTTCACTTCTGCGTCCTCCCTCACGTGATGACACAGCTCTGGGAGGCTTTTGCAGAAGGATAAAGCATTATGCCTCCAGGGCCACAGCTGTGACAGTAGCATGGCTTTTATAGAAAAGAATGCTGATGACTATTGAAGCTGAAAGATGATAGAAGTGCTTTGGGAGAAAATTCACATTAATGGAAATTGGAAGTGCATAAATCTTGAGACATATTTTTACAGGTATGTAACTACCTAAATATTAACTCAGCTATCTCATTTATTTCTCCTCTCTGCCAGACTTGCTTCTCCTTCTGTACATCCTCTCTTGATTAAGGTCCCCCAAACTCACCCAGATGCTTAGTCTAGAAACATCCACATCATGTTTTTCTCTGCTACCTTTTTCACATACGCTTTCTTTCCTAAATGTTTGCTCACTCTTCTAAACCTAAGTTTTAATAGTATTTACCTCTTTGCTCCTTCTTGCTCTTTTGGTCATTGCGTTCTTTTGGATCCATCTGAATGCCATTGCCATGGTTCTGGCTTTATGACTGACCACTGGATTAAGGAATGGCCTCTCCCCTGGCTTCCTGGCCCTCATCGCTGCCTTCTTTCCTACCCTCTACACTATTGGCAGAATAATTTTCTTAAATAACATCTGATGTTGTCATTAAAGGATTTGATAGCTCCTCATTGTCCGTGGAAGAATCCCATTGCTTTATCGTGGGACATAACCCACTTCATTTTGGCATCAGAGCAGTAGAGCTGATGAGCCACATATATGCTTTCCCATCACACGCCTGATGTTTCAACTTTGTGACCTTCCCAGTCATCCCCGAACACACCTGGCTGTTTCATACTTCCTGCTTTGGACCTACTATTTCTCTGTCTGGAATGCTTTTCTTCCTCTCCCTTCCCCATCCCCCCCGCCCAAGATCCACACCAAATGCCACCTTGTTTGTGATGTTCCCCAAAGTCCCCGTAGGGAGAGTTTATGACTTTTTGCAATAGGTTTGTAAAGTATATTTTGTAGACCTCAAGGGGAATGCTTATAGCATTAATTTATACTGTTTATATTTTCCGTATTTCTTAGTTAGACTTTAGATTCCCAAAGACCTTGTCTTGTTTGTCTTCATAACTGTCTCTGGACCCTAAAGTTTACTTGCATGAAATGGACCCAAGATAAATGTTTTCTGAATGAATGAGGAAACGAGGCTCCGCGAAGGTAAAGATCTTGCCAAATTTCAGAAAATGAACCATGACAGAATTGGAGGAAGAACACAGGTCTTTTGACTTTCAACTGGCTTCATGCTCTTTCTGCCACAACATTAAAAGTTTATTTTCCTCCAGTTATAAATCTAATTACTTGTAGCAAATAAAAAATAGGGACAGAGGACTATGTGGATAATTATTCTACTGTTTTTTTGGATGTGCTGACACTTCGGTGTCCTTCCAGGGTTTTTACAAAATGTTATATGTGCCTTTATATGGCTTTATCATAATTTCCTATCCCCTCCATCATTGTCTGACATTGATGCTGTTCCCATATCCTTTCTCTGCTACTGCATATCCAAGTGTCATCAGCAAATTTGCATACCATGGTTTTTTCTGTACCAGTTATTTCTATGCGTTAGAGTCCCAGAAGTGTTGCAGTGCTGTGATGATTTGGGTTTACCAGGTTTTTCAGCATTCCTTTCCAAAGTTTGTATACTTTTATAATCTCTTTAACTCATGCTGGCAGCCTCTGACCGTCAGATAAATCCTCTCCTTGGTTTTGTGGTGACTCACGAGGGAGCTGATTCTCAGGGAACACCTATCCCAAGTGCCTGACGTAGATGCCCTCTGCACACCTTCATCCCTGTTTACTATTTACCTTTCAGGTATGAGTAACCCTCCATTACTTAGCACTGCTTGAAGCCTGCATGCCTAAGGATGAACGCAGCCAGTTCAAAAGAGGTTTAGAGAAGCTGGCCAAGGTTTGGGAAAACCAAGGAAAATGATTTAAAGTTTAAAAAAAACTGGGTTTCATGAGAAAACTGAGGGCTCATCTAAACATGTGAGTGTGTAGCTCTGTGGGTGTGATTTGGGGCATAGAGAGCCATCCTTGCTCCCAAGAATCTGGTTTATTGACCTGGGTCCGTGCCTTTATTTCCTACTGTGGGGGAGGTTACCTCTAGAAAATCCCTGTTAAAATGTACACTCCCCATGTGTACATTTTATGTACATTTATGTATGCAATGACTAAATCTCATCACCATTGGTATTCATTTTCATATCCCTGGGAGTCAGCTTATCTGATTGGTAGACTGTTCCTTCTTGTCAGTCAAATGAATTCTGAAGGACTAAGACCTAGGAAAGGGGGCCCTTGATGTGAGACAATTTGCTTCAGAGTGAGGAGTTTTGTCCAAAGGAGTTTTGTCCAAGGAGGGAGATTCTAGACTGCAGCCAAAAGCAAGAGCCTGAGTATCTGGGCACAGCATGGGACATGACTCTGGAAAAGGACAGAAGGAATTCTGAAAGCAATTCTATTTAATTTTTAAATTTCTTTAAGGTCATTTAAACCTAGGTCTCTCTCATTTATTTATCATCTATCTATCTATCTATCAATATGATAGATATCTATGATCTACCTATCATCTATCAATCCATTTATTATATATATATTTATTTTTTATTTTTGGTAGAGATGGCTATCAGCCTTTTTATATCTTCAGGACAAGAAGGAGGAAAGGACAGAATGATGTAGTTAAAAGAGCCTGGATCAAGGTGAAAAGAGTCAAGGTCTTCCAATAACTTGGGGTGTGACTGTGGGGAAGCTACTTGGTCTCTGCACAGTTTCTTCTTTGATAAAAAGGAAAATGGTAACTTCTCTGCCTAACTCATAAAATTTTATGATGGCAAGATGAAAGTTACATGTGAAAATGTCCTGAAATAATTAACCCCGTACAAAGATCAGCTCTTTCTTCTATTAGAAAAGCCATATGACATACCACCCTCCCACACCAAAAAAAAAAAAAAAAAAAATCTCAGACCTGAGTTCAAATCCCAAATATGCCACTTAGTACCTGTGATGTTGGGCAGGGTCAACTTTTAGCCCCTTACTTTTGTAAAAATGTGAAGTCACTTCAATCTCATAGAACTACTTGGTGACATTAAAGGAGTTAATGCAGGGACACCTTGGTGGCTCAGTCGGTTGGGCGTTAGGCTCTCGATTTCTGCTCAGATCATGATCTCCCAGTTCCTGGGTTTGAGCCCCGTGTAGGGCTCTGTGCTGACAGCTCGAAGCCTGCTTGGGATTCTCAGTCTCCCTTTCTCTCTGCTGTGAGTGCACACTCTCAAAAATAAATAAAATAATAATAGTAATAATAAAAAAGTTAATGCAGGCATAGCGCCAGACACAGAGTAACTGTGACTGTTTTAGTCTCCTCTTCCCTTCCATGATGTCTGCATTCAGGCTAGACGGATGGGATTGTTGAGTGAGTAGAGGTAAAGCAATGGGGCGGCTAAATGACAGACAGATGCAATGGGATCATCCATCCCTGAGATCATCCGAAATGTATTCCCACAGTCTGGGAACTTTGACAGCGCTTTGTGGATCTCGCTGGAAGCCTCAGCAATTCACTACAAAACCGACTTATGCAAGTAATAGCCACAGACAGTCGGCCGACAGCTGGTGATTGAAATACTCCTGAGTGGCTGATAAAAGTTCTGTCTGGACTTTTGGTTACTTTTGTTCATGATTGCCACGATTCGTACTCCAGTATACCTTTGTTTTTTTTTCTAATCGAGATTTATTATTTCCTAAGCAAGCTATTATAAAATAGCTCTGGTCTCCCTCGCCGATGTGTCTGAAAGTGTGTTTAAGTTAAGCAAATGTTGGTTTTGGATCAGCCACACACAGAACATGTCCCAGCGTGCAGCTCACGTGCTCCTCCCGCCTGCTCTGTCCTTCATTAGTGAGCTGTGTGTGTTGCCAGTCACCCTATGGCTTTGGGCTGGAGGAATGTGACACAGAGATAGGAAGAGATAATAAATTTTTAACAAAGATAAGAATCGTTCTGTGAAATTTGGACCTTTGGAATCCTTGCTGTCATGCCTATTTGACTATCTTTGGCTCCTAGAGTCTGCAGGTCTTCTAGGGAGCAAAGCCTATCCAAGTTACCAAACTCTTCTAGATGCTTCAGAAGCCTCATTAGCCTGTGGCTTCCCCAAGGTGGTGAGGAGACAGGGAAAGAAGTTATCTTTGTGGTTGTTTAATTCCGAGCTCTTAGGACATTGCTTGGAAATGAGGAGAGCATTTTCTGTTTGTTGAATAAATACATACATTAAACATCTTAAGCACCATTTTCAGATCTGGAAAGCAGACAGCAGAGAATGGGAAAACACATTCTAGTTGGGATATTTTGGAAATATTATCTCTTTGTAGATCTAGCCAAGTTACCAATACCCTTTACTGCTCTCCTCCTCTTCCTCCTCCCTCTTTATAAAGGAGAGGGAAGTGGTTTCTTAACTAAACAATAAAAAGCAATGTAACATTTTGTATTTGGCACATTTTACCTTGTGAAATGTCAGTGCTGATGTAATTGCTTCTTCTTTTTTTTTCTTTTTTTTTTTTTTTTTTTTGGTGTGAATCCCATGAGATGACTTTTTTCAGGTTGTATGTTTTTGAGAGATAAGCATTTTCTGAAATGAATGGCTGTAGCAAATTTTTTGGCTTGGGGCTACAGGAAACCAACATTTACAAATGTTTGTTTGAGAGGGAAGAGTTACATTCCTGCTACCCTTGCATTTCAGAAAGGTGTGGGGCTGCGCTGGGGGAAGGAGACCAGAAGCTTTTCAGAAGGAAATTGGAAGAAGGTGGGAGGCGGTGGGGGGTCCAAAGATTAGATTCACATTGCTGTTTTGCCCCTATACTTTTGTCTTCCAAACTTTTTGCTTTCACAGGATTGGAAAAAGAGCTAATGACTATGGTGTAACATCAACAAGTCTGGAAGAAAATTGGTTTTCTTTTTACTTAAAGAGCAGTTTTATAAGCAAAATGCCAAAAAAGCCAACGTTAGAAACTGTTTCTTCTAAGTAAAGAATTAAGAAAAAGTTCAGAATGCACTTAGATAGAGTTCCACTGTTGTTGAAACTTGGGCACAAATAGCATTCCAGAGTTGTGGTCCCCAGTTTCCCCAGGACAAGCTAGTCCCGGATAGCAAAGAAACTGTTAGAGTATTCTGGGCTCCAACATTTTAATAGCAGCATAACTATCAAAAAAGTCCAGGGGCCCCTGGGTCGCTCAGTCAGTTAAGCGTCTGAGTTCGGCTCAGGTCATGATCTCACAGTTTGTGAGTTCGAGCCCTGCATCAGGCTCTGTGCTGAAAGCTCAGAGCCTGGAACCTGCTTCAGATTCTGTGTCTCCCTCTCTCTCTGCCCCTCCCTCACTAGTGCTCTGTCTGTCTCTCTCTCTCTCTCTCTTTCTCAAAAATAAACATTAAAAAAATGTTTTTAAGAAGTCCATACTGTAAAGTCTATGAAGGTCATTACCACATATAGCACAAAGTGCTCATTTTGCCATACATAAAAATAATGTTAATAATAATCAAAATGCATATTGATAACATTAAAACAGCCATGTTTAAAATTTAAAACAAAAGGACAATAAAATAAGGATCTTTTTTCAATATAACACCTTAACAATTTTAAGCAAACAGTAGTTTCATATTGATTTGTTGGCCTTATCTAGTTATTCAACTTCTTCCCAGCCCTTTAAAAAAATCTATTTGAGTGTCTGGGCAGAACAGTGAAAGTTTGTTGTCTTGTATCATTCTTTAAATACATTTTAAAAGTAGTTTTAGTTAAAAAGAAAACATTCTGTATGATGAGAATTTTAATGTAAAATTAACGGAGGGGCGCCTGACTGGCACAGTCAGTAAAGCATGCGATTCTTGGTCTCAGGGTTGTGAATTCAAGCCACACATTGGGCATGGAGCCTACTTAAAATAAAATAAAATAGGAGTGCCTGGAAGGCTCAGTCAGTAAAGCATCCAGTGTGATCTCATGGTTCATGAGTTTGAGCCCCAGCTCTGTGCTGACAGCTTGGAACCTGGAACCTGCTTTGGTTTCTGCTTCTCCCTCTCTCTCTGCCTCTCTCCCGTTCGTGCTCTCTCTCTCTCTCTCTCAAAAATAAAATGAACATTAAAAAAACAAATTAAATTAAATTAATGTAAATCAGAAAAACATGGACTCATATTCAGATTTTATGAAAATTATGTTAATAAATTCATCAGTGGCTTTAATTTTTTTTTAATTTTGATGATTTTACCCAAAGACTAGACAAAATGCCTTTTTAACCATAGTTCCTGTGTTGAAATACTTACCTAACTGAAATTCCACTGAAATCTAAAGGTTATTTAAAATATTTTACATTGCCTGTTTCAGCCTCTTTTAGCGGTTTTCTAATTGTGAAGCTAAAGGTCAACCTATTTCTACCTATGCGCAGTCTCTTTAGTTTACTAGAAATGGAATCATGGCCTCCTGAAAAGAAAAAAATCACCATTCTGCATTTAGCTGTATTCATATATTGCATTTCTATATATTTTTTTATTTGTATTGTAAAAAGATTCACATAATGGGGCAACTGGGTGGCTCAGTCTGTTAAGCATCCAACTCTTAATTTTGGCTCAGGTCATGATCTCATGGTTCGTGAGGTTGAGCCCCACGTCAGGCTCTGAACTGACAGTGCGGACCCTGCTTGGGATTCTCTGGCTCCCTCTTTCTCTGCCTCTCCTCTGTTTGCTCCCTATTTCTCTCTCTCTCTCTCTCTCTCAAAAATAAATAAATAAACAGTTAAAAAATTCACATAATAAACAATGCTGTGTTGTAAAAAAAAAAAAAAAAAAAAAGCTTTCAGCTGAAGATCCCTAGTTCTTTAAGCACAAGGATTACGTTGTCACTCATCACTTTTAAGTATATTTGGTTGCAACCCAGATGGACATACAATTTCAAGTAAATTTCAGTCATGTTGGCATCATTTTTTCCAAGTCTTCCAAATGGATAAAAATTCAGTATGAAAATCATCAAAGTGTCTTACCACAATTATCACCAATGCAGTTACAATGCCTACCATTGTTTGCTGTAGAATTATGCATGAATAGGATAAAAGCTATTCCTTTTTGGCTAAAAATGGTCAAGTAGCAAATATCAACCTTTGCAAAGCTCCTGGCCTTTCTTGATGAGATCCAAGTCTTCTGAACCCTGCCGTCTAAAACCAAAGAAAGGTCAAATCCTTCAAAGAGGATTTCACCCAAAGTGAAAAAATATTAAAATTATGAAAATTTACTATTAAAAAATTCGACTTATGTGAGTCATCCATAGAGCACAGATCTGATATAAATCATCAGCACTTCCTGCCCACCTTGCCTCCCTCTCTTCTCTCCTCTTTCCTTAATGGGTCTATTGTGGGCACCACCATGTTTCTAGAACTATGCTAAGTGCCAAGGAATCATTTTAGTTTTGAGATCAATTTTGGCAGAAATAACAATAGCAGGATTTGTCCAAGATCGGTTTGGAAGTTTGCTGCCCACCTACGAAAATCCAGCTCCAGAGTTGGGTGGGGGTGAGATAATAGGCCAAGCCTGGTGCTTACTCTCCTTCCAAAGGTATTTCTGGGCTGAGTTTGCACATAGGCACCCCAACCCGGCTTTCACCACAGCCACCCACACATTTCTCAGGCCTGCCTAACCCAGGGAGTGAACCATCCTTCTGGATCCCTGAACGCGGGCTATTATTCATTATACCCCAGCAGGCAGCTTCCTTTGGAAGGATTCCTACATTGGGTGTCACATTGCCTGTGCTTCCTGGCACCAGCTGCTCACACCTGCAGCCTCCTGGTGAGGTCCATGGGAGGCCATAGGGACGCCACCTCGGGGGCAGAGAAGTCCGAGTTACAGCACCAAGGACAGAACCCAGACTTCCAGGCTGACAGCAGTGAGAGACTTTGAAAGCTTAAGATTGGAGACACTGTGCTTTTTCATTTATTTTTATAGAAGCAAGAAAGGCAGCGGTGTGGAAGATGGTGACTCACATGATTTTGCTACACTGCTTAGTGTTTCTTTGGCCCACTGAGTCCTGCAGGACATTATCCCAGGTAAGCAAAGAGTGGTGGGAAAAGGAACTGGTGGGGAGAGAGCAAATGGAAACAAAAACCCATCTGTCAGGCGGCTCCTAGTTATCTGTGCCCAAGTGTAGGGAGAAGGTAGTGGTCCAGCCAGAAGAAATTACAGCTGTAGGTAACCAAATGTTTTAGCTAATAGCCTCAAATGATTTTCCCTTTGATATTTTCTATAAGTTCCTGAGATGCAGTGAGGCTCAAATGATATAAGCTTGATAAACTCTTTTTTTTTTCCATATCATTTGATGGTGAAGACTTTCATTGCTCATCACTGGACAGTGCTACTTCCGCAGAGGCACTTGAAAATGTGGGGGCGGTGAGGGATGTCACAATCACTGGGAGATACTTAATGGCATTTTGTGGGCAGACCCTAGGAATGGTCTGGCTCAATGAAGCATCATCCCACCCAGAATGAGAATCCTGGTCGTGAACATAGTGGATGCGCCAGAAGGAGATATGAGGAACTCTGATAGCCAATGGTTAATCAAGGTTTAACTGGGGTGAAGTTTGTAGCAATGTACTATTTGTAAGTGTTGTGGGGGAGTGAGCCCTGTGACTCTCTCTAGAATATTTTCCCTCATATCGTAAGTCATTTTAATGTCCTTAACAGTTACTTACTTCAAATAACATGTGGAGAATCATTGAGAGATTGAGAGAGAGAGGGAGAGAAGGACATAAGACTACTTTGACCTTCTTAGGAACAGCGTATTATTATTGGACTACAAGTTCTGGACAGGAACTCAATCTCTTACAATCAGATAGGGAAACTAAGGCCCATGGTGTGGAATGTGATTTTCTTGAGGTTACATACCTACCCAGCTACATGACTAAGGTCACAGCCCCTGTTTCTTCAGATTCTGTTTCTTGTTCTTTCCATTTTAATATGTGCCTTTTTAGCAAAATCCTCCTTAGGAAAGAATACTTTGAAAATTCTTTCTAGGAGTTTCCAAATGATATTCACTTTACCTTCCAAGTGGCACACCACTGGCTGGGAATTCTCTCCATGACTTCCTTTTTCCCCAGCACTGAACTGTTACCTGGGTTCTGGGAGAGGCTAAAGACTCTTTCTGAAAGACCTCTTCCAGAAGGCATCCCAACCCCACAGCTTGGTTCTCTTTCCCTTCATTTCCTCATCCATATTTTCCCACACAAGACAGAACTTAAAGAGTAGGCAGAGCCTGGGAAGTTGACTTTGTTTTTTTGGTTATTGGGGATGACCTTATGAACATTCCATCCTTTTCTTCTCAATTTACAAGTTGCTAGATGTTGAGTTTCTGAGTGCTACCGCTTTCCTGACCTGTATCCTCACTCAGGCAGCTTTTCAAGTTGAGCAGATCACAGGTTTTCAAAGGGTCTTATGTTGAAGATTGTAGACTTTTTTTTTGTAGAGAGAGAGAACACTAGTGGGGAGAGGGGAAGAGGGATTGAAAAAGAGAGAGAGAGAGAGAGAGGGGCCTGACATGGGGCTCAATCCCAAGACTCTGGGATCATGACCTGAGCCAAAATCAAGAGCTGGACGCTCAACTGACTGAGCCACTCAGGCATTCCTGAAAATTGTAGACATCTGAAGCTCAAGGGGCTCATGTTGGATGCCACCCTAGAGATGAAATGACCAGGAGGAGTTGTATATGGATGTGCTTTGGCAAATTAACTAGGAAGAAGTAAATCGGATCTTTCACTTAAGAAGTTTCTTGTAAATAGCACGCCATGGTCTTCTGCCCACATATCTGATCCATGTAATGTGACTTCACTGTAGTCTGTTTACTGGGCCACGTATTATCCAGAGTTGTTCACTTAAAAAAAAAAGATCTTATTAAGTAATTTCTACACCCAACACGGGGCTCAGACTTACAACCTCAGGATCAACACTTCCAGTCAGCCAAGCACCTGTGGAGTTTCACTTTAAAGTGCTTTATTGTGGTCTATTAGAGACCAAGGCCCTCTCAGGATGAGTTTAGGGTATCACCTCCCTACACCCTCCATCCTTCTCCTCTGCCTTCTCCACATGCATATGGGCCGGTGTGGTGGAAAGAACAGTGTTGTAGGATTGAGAAGAGCTGGGTTCTAGTTCCAGCTCTAAGAGGAGCCCCCTGCATGGTTTTGCATAAATCACCTTGTCTATCAAGGATGCACTTTCCTTATTTATAAAATAAGGTCATTCAAAACTCAAAAAATGCCATTTTATTATTCTTGTTGGGTCAAAAGACTTTAAGTCTTCCAGATATAAAATAAGGCTTGAATCTGGAAACTGTGAAACGACAAGTCATCTTACCTCAGTGCTTTGAAGGATATTGTATTTTATGAGTCGTCAGTGATACATACCTTCTCACCTTAGACAGACTCTAGATGCTCAATTCAGATTCTCCATAAATTCTTGTTTGGTAGAGAAAATGGAAGTTTGGGGCTTGTTTTTTGATAACACAGAGAGAAACAATACTGTGAAGGAGAAAGGAACATGAATTCTACATGTTAGTCATGCAGCTGAGTCATTGAATTTCTAGTTCCTTCCCTAGTGGTTTAGATCTTAGAATGCAAGTTGGAGAATTGGACCATGGCTCTACCCAGCCACTAGAGAGCAAACTTCTGGTGCAAAAACAAGAAGTTTCAGTGTCTCTCTCTCTCTCTCCTTACACACACACATGCACATGCATGTCAGTATATACATACAAGCTAATATGTATATGCACACATATATACAAGACACAGAACTAGCATTTTAGGAGGGTATAAAAAACACAATACAAAATCCATGTTCTTAAGGAACATACAGTTTAACTGAGGAGATAATATGCATATATAAAAATGGTTAGATAGTAAAAAGCAGAAAGGTGAGTATATGTGAAGCATTGAATGAGTGGTATAGTGGTGTAGGCAACAAATCCTACAGAAGACAGAGAGGGAAAGATGTATCATTTAAAACTGGAAAGACTTCTTGGAAGGGACAAACTTGAGCTTTGTATGTAATAGGTATTCAGTAGTTCATATTCAGAGAATAATAACAGGAGCTAAATCTTAAATACCACTCAACAATATTCGAGGTCCCATTCTAAGTGTTTTCCATAGATGATCTCATTTATTCTTCATTAACGTGCTCTGAGGTATCATACAATTATAATAGTATCATTCTTACCCTACTTTACAGATGAGGAAACCAAGGCCCAGAGAGATGAACTTTTTCAAGGTCTCAAGTAGTGGTGTTGGGATTTGAACCCAGGTGGTTTGCTCCAAGAATATACCTCTTGACCAAATGTGATACTGCTGCTCATTGAGGTGTCCAGTCTGATCTGAATGGCTGGGATAGAGAGGGGTTTTAATCAGGAGGAGTGGGAAATGCTCATGATAGGGAGAAGCAAGATTTGAAGAGAGTTCTGTTAAAGAAAAAGAATACAGGGATGTCTGGACGGCTCAGTCGGTTAAGCGTCCAATACTTGATTTCGGCTCAAGTCATGATCTCATGGTTCGTGAGATTGAGCCAAAGTCTGGCTCTGTGCTGACAGGGTGGAGCCTGCTTGGGATTCTCTCTCTCTCTCTGCCCCTCTCCTGCTCTGTCTCTCAAAATAAAATAAAAACAAACTTTTTTTATAAAAATAAAAAGAATACAAAATTACAAGTACAAAACTGAGGGCAAGGTGAGAATTTACTTAGGAAAGTAATTACAACAAATTTCAAATTTAGAAATGCTGAAGAGAATTAGATTCAGTAATTATTCAGCATTATTCAGTAATAAACTCAGTAAAATAACAATATACATATATATTACATTGATAGTTTTATTTTATTTTTTTAAATATAACTTATTGTCAAATTGGCTTACATACAACACTCAATGCTCATCCCAACAAGTGCTCTTCTCAATGCCCACCACCCCTTTTACCCTCTCCCCTACCCCCCATCAACCCTCAGTTTGTTCTCTGTATTTAAGAGTCTCTTATTGTTTGCCTCCCTCCCTCTCTGTTTGTAGCCATTTTTTCCCCTTCCCTTACGGTCTTCTCTTAAGCTTCTCAAGATCCATGTATGAGTGAAAACATGATATCTGTGTTTCTCTGATTGACTTATTTCACTCAGCATAATGCCCTCCAGTTCCATCCACATTGCTGCAAATGGCATCAGCTGATGAATGGATAAAGAAGATGTGGTTTATATACACAATGGAATACTACTTGCCAATGAGAAAGAATAAAATAACAATATATTAATTCATGAACTGCCCACATTTTTGTCTCTACATTTTTGGCTGCATGCTTGCAGGCCAATAATTTTATAATATTTTTTTTATAGAGGGAAAAGAAAAATTACTCAGTTTTCACTCTAGCATTGCTGATTCAATTTGTTTTTACTATTGGTAGTTTAGAAGAGTACCTTTCAGCTTCTCATTTCATTATTAGTAACACCATGTAAATATGTAAGACTTTTGTCAACTCTGGGAAAACATCTACTGAGTTTCTTTCATATATGACCTGCAAAGTGTCCAGAATACTTAGAATTTCCTTGTTCTGTGACTAATTGTAAATACTCTTAGAGTAAATACCACTTTTGTGTTGATGTTCTTCTTGTAATGTCATAATGACTGCAAATTACATAAATACATGCTATTAAATTCAAACTAGATTATCCTGAACTCAACTTCTACTCCTCCCAATTCCATAAATAGCTACAGCTTCTCTAGGGCTATCTAAAATGAGGGAAAGTGTAAAGGAAGGAAAGGTGGGGTGGCAAAAAATAGTGGGCTGAACAGATGGTGGTGAAGCTATTTTGCTTTTGAAAATTTAAGAAAATATATGACCATGTGACCACATTGCTAGACCCTCTCTCAGTGCATGGAGGGGGCCCCTACACACAAGGGATTCCACAGCCTAACCTTCAGTAGTCTCCACGTAAGTTCACCTTCGCTCCTGGTGTATTTCTTGGATAGAATGTTGATCCTGCTGCTACTCAGGTGGGGAGCTCCTGCTGAGTAGCAGTGGGACAAAGCCATCCAGGCTGATGAGAAAATGGGGCCATGAGCTGTGATCTCAGCATTTGGAGGCATCTTGGCATCAGAGCTGAGTCCGATGTGGCTGTTAGTCTGTGACTAACGTGAATCATTGGGCTGGCATATCAACAATTAATTTTCATGTGAATTTTGATTTTCCCTTTCTAGGTTGTTGACAAAACCAAGGAGAAGATGTCTACCAGGCCACACGGTATGTTGGCAGTGGTTAGTCATCAAAGGGAAGCTTTTATGTTTATTATTGTGCTAGAGAGCCATGCTCAGCCCTCTGCTCATGGCATGGCAGACGCAACGCCTTGATGGCTTGCATTTGGACTGTTGATGTTTCTCCTATTAAATTGTACTTTTGACCCCTGATCCCCTCTCTTCTCAGCACCCTCTGCTCCCTCCTGGCCTGAGAGTTCTTTGTCATAAACTCTTCTAATTGAGCTGACTCAGACTGGAGCAGTGGCTAGAACAGGTCTGTGAGAGCTCGTTGATAACATAACTCATTATGAAGTTCTGGAGCTGAGAGCTTTCTCCCAGCTTCTATACTGTGTTCTGAGAAGCTGGAGGGGTTATAGGAGGTGTCCAGGAGGTTCCTGTGGGGTATAACAGACCTGGCAGACTAAACACGGGCTCCTGCTTCTTGCTTCAACTGATGTAGTTCCACTTTTATCTGTTTTATATGTTTGAGTTCTGGATAAGGTTTTGTTGGAAGCAAAAGGTGTTTATCACTGAAATGATATGCTGATTACTGAACTATTTCAATCTTTCTCCACTTTGCAAAGAAAACACACCCGATGTCCACAGGGTTTATGTGCCCTCACTGTGCTGACATCTTGGTGATTGGCTCGTGCAGCCCGGAGCCCCAACCCCTCCATCTGATGCTGATACCTTTTGTTTCCCCAGGTGTATGTGATGGCGCATGTGTGGACAACTCCCATTGCAGTCAACCTTGCCCTCCAGACACTCAGGGAAACATGGGGTTTTCATGCAGGCAAAAGAAATGGCGCAAGATCACTGAAACCTGTCAGACTCTTAATGCCTTCAACATCTTTGAGGTAATATCCTTTCTCTCACACACAGAGTGGAGCCCCAAATTAGCAATGCATTGCACAATGAGAGAGAGAGAGAGCACAAGGCAGGGTTGGTAGGCAAGTGCGTTTGTACGTGAATCCATAAACATGCTCATCTCTCTCTGCACAGAAAGGGAGATCCTAACTGTGGGCATCTAAATGTTTGCGCTCTGATCTCCCACACACTTCATGACACAAAGAAACCTGATCCTCAAGTCGGAGCTAGAAGAGCTTTCTAGAAGGATCATGGCCTCCATCTTTGCTCTTAGATTTTTAAAATATTTTTTTAAAATTTATTTTGAGGTAGAGAAAGTGCACGTAGGGAAGGAGCAGAGAGAGGGAGAGAGAATACCAAGCAGGCTGTGCAGAGCCCGATGCAAGGGCTTGAATTCACGAACTGTGAGATCATGACCTGAGCCGAAGTTGGACGCTTAACTGACTGAGCCATCCAGGCGCCCCAGCTCTTAGCTTTTTAATAAGGAGTTGTGACACTCAACGTAGCCTTTGCTGACCAGCCTCACGGGCAACCTTGAGAACGTTTAGATATGCAGAATTCAGACCCCATTCCAGACCTGTTGAATCTGAATTTTCATGTTATCAAGATCCTCAGGTGATTTCTGTGCTTGGTAAAGCATGAGAAGCAAGCTGACCTAAAGGGAAGGACTTCATCATCAAACAAATGAACACATTTCCATATATACTTAAGTAATTATACATTTTTAAAAATCAAATTTTGATAAAATTAGGACAAATACTTTTTCTTCTCGTTTTGTTTCATTTACTCCTCTTCTTTTTTGGTTTTTAAAATTTGCTTTTAATGTTTATTTATTTTTGAGAGAGAGAGACACAGAGTGTGAGTGGGGAGAGGCAGAGAGAGAGGGAGACCCAGAATCTGAAGCAGGCTCCATGCTGAGCTGTCAGATGTGGGGCTTGAACTCACGAGCAGTGAGATCAGACCTGAGCCTAAGTCGGATGCTTAACCAACTGAGCCACCCAGGGATCTCCTTTTTTACTTCTCTTCTAAAAGAGACTTTACCCTTTCTGAAGTTCAGCTCATGATTCCTTCCGAGGAGCCAGTGTTTTAGCATCTCTTCAGTCCCTGGAACATCCCCATTCAGTGGTTTCGAGTGTGGCCAGGGGAGTGCTAGTGGGTGCTTCACATGAAGTCCCTGACCAGACTTCAAAAGACTGCCCCCTCCAGGGTGTCTATCACCAGGCCCAACCCTAATTTGAGGGACCTATGCAAAGATACACACAGAGAGCCACATACCATACATTTTAATATCTAAATGCTATAATCAAACTTACAGACAGTTAAGTAAAAGATATTCTGCTGGCCTCCCATCCCAGATTCCATCTTTCACCTATAGTGTGGTGGAAAGCCAAGGCCACATGTTCATAACCCTGAAAACAGGGCTTAGTGGTGGGCACCCCGGTGGCATGGTCCATCCTTGGTAGCATAGACTTAGGGGAAGAGGCCCATGAAGACCCTGGAAGTGGACTTGGGGTTGCTGAGCAGGGGTTCTGAGTGTCCAGATGCAGTAGGTGTATCCTCTAGGCCCAGGTAGACTTTTTGTCCTGTGAAGGGCAGACTAGACAAGGCCAGAAAGGGGTCCTTTAGAGTGAGGGCTGGCAATTTTTTTTTTCTGTCAAGGGCCAGATAGTTAATATTTTAGTCCTTGTGGGTCATGGGGTCTCTTTTGCGAGTATTCGACCCTGCCATTGTAGCATGAAAGCAGCCATAGACAATACTTAAATGAATGAGCAGATTGGGTTCCAATAAAACTTTATTTACAAAAAAGAGGCAGCCAGTTAGGGGCCATGTTTGCCACTCCTGCACTGAAGTGTGGGCTGCAGAGCCTGAATCTGTAGGATATACTGTTTGTCATTGTTTTCAGTCATTCTTTTGTCTTGGTGTCAGTTGATTCATCCAAATCTAGTTCAGAATTTCTGTTTTTAAAATATGCATGTACCTCATGCTTTGCCCCTCAAGAATAGTAAAAATAAGCTTAAATGACACTAGAAATGTATCTATGTGCACAGGCCATATATACAATATATAGACACAGAAGGGGTCTGAAGTGGCATGCTAAAGATAACATTTACTCTCTGGAGGGAGGAGATTAAGGAGCAGAGAGCTGGCAGTCTGGGACTTTCCTTTTCTGTTCATGTGCCTTGGTATTGGGCAAATTATTCCATAGCAAATATGACTTTGAAGATGTAAAATTGAAAAACACGATGTAATATACAATTGTGTGATATGGCTGTCCTCAATTTTCGTAAAGGTACTTTTATATTCAAAACAAACGTAACATAGTCAAAACTTTCTTTCTGCCATTTCTTAGACAAATTTATATTCGATCCAAGCAGTAGGAGAAAATACAAACGTAAATGAGTTTCCCAGAAAGTCTGAGACCATCACAGACATGCTGATGCAAAGGTGTCCAAAGGATTTGTCCTGTGTAATCAGGAACATTCGGCAGTCTCCCCGGATCCCGGGAAACATTGCTGTCATTGTGCAGCTCTTACACAACATATCCACGGTGCTATTGACAGGTGTCGACATGGCAAAGATGCAGGTGAGTGGCCTTGATTTGGTAGAATGATACTTCAGTGGAAAGGAATGCAGGTTAATTGGAGTATTCAGTGGGCATTTTGGGATCCAAGGACCACCTCTTTCACATCAGTATCTATAATGCCTAGCATAACAATAAGTGTTCAATAAATGCTCAATAAATTGTTTACTGGACAATGAACAAAGGAAATGGAAAAGTGAACATTCTCCATCAGTAAGCATTTAGAGACAACACTTACTTGGTACTGGATCAAACACTGGAGTAAGCTTTTCCAGTGTGTATTTTGGCTACTGGAAACCTCTAAGAACCATTCTGGTTCCTGCAGAGAGATTTTTACTTTTATTTGTGAGTCAGAACAACAAATCACTAAAATGGAAAACGACTGAATGCAAAGAAGACAGCCATGCATATGTACTGCGAAAGTGTGAAATGGGACTGGACTCGTTTCTTTTCTTTTCTTTAAATAGTGGGTTTTTGAAAAAGTTTTATCTATCTATCTATCTATCTATGTATCTATCTATCTTTTATTTAGATTGCGTGCAAGTGGGGAAAGGGCAGAGAGAGGGAGAGAGAGAATCCCAAGCAGGCTCTGTGCTGTCAGCATAGAGCCTGACATGGGGCTCAATCTCATGAACTGTGAGATCATGACCTGAGCCAAAATCCAGAGTCAGATGCTTAACTGACTGAGCCATCCAGGATCCCCTTAGTTTTGGTCTTTGACAAAAAGTAGTTTCAGCCTCTGGGGTTACTTGTCAATTCGTTATGTTACTGAACAGGGTCCTGCACACAGTTGGGATTTAATAGATGTTAATTGCATGATGGGTACTCTAAGCAGGGGAAGCATGTTGCTAGCTTTACTAGGGTGTGAAGTGGGACCTATGGTGTCCATAAGCCTGGAGAAGGCTTCCCACCTGGCTGCTTCACAGGGAGACATTGCATATATGACACGAGGGCAATTCCCTCCTTGCTCTATCCCTCAACTCAAATTCTGGGGATCTCATTACGATGCTGATTCTGACTCATTAGGTCTAGGGTGGGCTCTAAGATTCCGTATTTCTAAGAAGTTCCCAGGGGATGTCTATGCTGCTGGGTGGAAGACCACACTATATAGAAGTGAATTGTGACTGTCTGGGCAGATTCGCAGAGCAGCTCAGTACTAATGTTGGTTCTTCCTTGGCAGAGTTATAGCATCATGGCCAACCACATTCTTAACAGCAAAAGCATCTCAAACTGGACCTTCATCCCTGACAGAAATAGCAGCTGTGTCCTGCTACACTCAGTCAATTCCTTTGCAAGAAAGCTATTTATAAATAAATATCCGATTGACATATCAGATGTCTTCATTCATACTATGGGCACCACCATATCCCCAGAAAACACTGGGAAGAATTTCACTTTTTCCATGAGAGTTAATGACACCAGCAATGAGATCACTGGGCAGGTGTTGATCAGCAGAGATGAACTTCGGAAGGTGCCTACTCCTTCTCAGGCCGTCAGCATTGCATTTCCAACTCTTGGGGCCATCTTAGAAGCCAGTCTTTTGGAAAATGTCACTGTGAATGGACTTGTCTTGTCTGTCATTTTGCCCAAGGAACTTAAAAGAATCTCACTGATTTTTGAAAAGATCAACAAGTCAGAGCAGAAGAGGACACAGTGTGTTGGCTGGCACTCCTTGGAGAGCAGATGGGACCAGCAGGCCTGTCAAATAATTCAAGAAAACTCTGAGCAAGCTGTTTGCAAATGTAGGCCAAGCAAGTTGTTTACCTCTTTCTCCATCCTTATGTCACCCCGAATCTTGGAGAGCCCGATCCTGACATATATCACGTACATAGGCCTGGGCATTTCTATTTGCAGCTTGATCCTTTGTTTGTCCATTGAGGCCTTAGTCTGGAGCCAAGTGACAAAGACAGAGATCTCGTACTTACGCCATATATGCATCGCTAACGTTGCGGCCACCTTGCTGATGGCTGACATGTGGTTCATTGTGGCTTCCTTTCTTAGCCGTCCAGTGACACATCACAATGGGTGTGTGGCAGCAACATTTTTTGTTCATTTCTTTTACCTTTCTGTATTTTTCTGGATGCTTGCCAAGGCACTCCTTATCCTCTATGGAATCCTGATTGTCTTCCATACACTACCCAAATCAGTCCTGGTGGCAGCTCTCTTTTCAGTCGGCTATGGGTGCCCTTTGGTCATTGCTGCTATCACAGTTGCTGCCACTGAGCCTGGCAAAGGCTACTTGCGGCCTGAGGCCTGCTGGCTCAACTGGGACATGACTAAGGCCCTCTTGGCTTTTGTGGTCCCAGCTCTGGCCATTGTGGTAGTAAACTTGGTCACAGTCACATTGGTGATTGTCAAGACCCAGCGACCCGCCATTGGCAGTTCCATGTTCCAGGAGGTGAGAGCCATTGTGAGAATCAGTAAGAATATTGCCATCCTCACACCATTGCTGGGACTGACCTGGGGGTTCGGAATAGCCACGGTCGTTGATGATAGCAACTTGGCCTTCCACATTATCTTCTCCGTGCTCAATGCATTCCAGGTAAGTCTAGATGCTACTGATCACGTACTAAGGAAGAGAATTCAGGAAGTAGTTTTGTGATCAGGAGCTTTTGAAATCATATTTCTTTCTTTTTTTCTTTTTAAAAAATTTATTTATTTATTTTGAGAGAGAGAGCACGAGCAGGGGAGAGGAAGAAAGAGGGAGAGAGAGAAAGAGAAAATCCCAAGCAGGCTCCACACTGTTAGTGCAGCTCTCGATGTGGGACTCAAACTCATGAACCGTGAGATCATGACCTGAGCAAAACCAAGAGTCGGATACTCAACCAACTGAGCCACCCAGGTGGTGGCTCCTGGAATCATATTTCTTTATAAAAGACAATAGATTTGGAGTAGAATATTAAGTGAGGAAATAACTCTTTTTTTTTCCCCAGAAAGTCCTGGATTCAAATCTTGACTCTCTCATTTACTAATGTATACCATTCTTTTGAGATATTTGATTAACTTTTCTGAGCTGTATTTTTCTCACTTATAAAATTAGTGTAACACTGCACACCTGAAATACTTAAATAAAACAGTGGTTGGGAAAGCATCAAGTACTAAAATGACCTAAAGATCATGAATAGCACAACAGTTGGCTGAACTGCTACTGTTTACAAACTAAATACCATGGCTTCCCCCAAATCTAGGTACCTAACTGGTGGTATTAAAATGTGCACATTCAGTGTATTTCTTTCCATTTAGAATTTGTGGTTCCCATTGCAAGCCATCTTATTTTAATGAGACAAGTCCTACAGGGTAATATTAAAGATAGTTTCTCTTCTCTCACCTCTTTGAATTAAGCAATGTTCACAGTTTCATAGGTATCGTTGCAAACTTTTTGTGCTTATGTACAAATATATTTTCACCTAATAGAGGGGTTAAAATATACATTATTATGCACCTTACTTTTTCACTTAAAAATACATCTTATAGGTCTACAAAATAGCATCTTATCAGGTTACCACATAGAACTATAACAGCAT
Source organism: Cryptoprocta ferox (assembly GCA_028646485.1). Taxonomy (NCBI): domain Eukaryota; kingdom Metazoa; phylum Chordata; class Mammalia; order Carnivora; family Eupleridae; genus Cryptoprocta; species Cryptoprocta ferox. The sequence goes on along the minus strand of CM053577.1, from coordinate 100,114,953 downwards.
AGTATCCCATATTTGATAATTCCCTACTTGACTGAAATTTGTTTTATTTTTCATTTTTTTTCTGTCACAGTGTATCAATGAGCCAAAGTTTATTATACTGACTGTTAAATATGTAGATAGGAACTAATTGATAAGAAAGCTTTTATCTTTCAAAAGACCTTTAAAATAATCCTTTCTTCTGAGTGCATGCTTATTTGGAAATAAATTTACCTAATGGATAATAGAGATTTTCATCAAATATTTTCTCCTTTTTCTCTTTTAAGATTTGTGTATAAACGACTTCATTTAAATTCTTTTAATGTTTATTTATTTTTCAGAGAGAGAGAGAGACAGAGTCTGAGTGGGGGAAGGGCAGAGAGATAGAGGGAGACACAGAATTCGAAGCAGGCGCCAGGCTCTGAGCTGTCAGCACAGAACCTGATGCAGTGCTCAAACCCACAAACTGTAAGAGCCGATGTTGGATGCTTAACTGACTGAGCCACCACATAGGCACCCCAATCATAATAAACATTTTGATGCCTTGGAGAACAAGTCAAATAATAATAATAGTGCCTTGTCTTTGGGATCTCTGTTTTTATGCATTTCTATAGAAAATATGAATAGTGTATATTTTTTGTATAGCTCTTACCCATGTGTATGTGGCTAATGATGGGTAGGGCTGGGAGAACAACCTAGCGTTCTTAAATTTCTGTTCAGCATATCCCATGGCTATTTGTCAGGAACCCTTAAGGAGCTGATGTATCTAACTTCTCAACATTTCCCTTTCCTTGTCACCCGGTGGGGGTGGAGGGCTGGGGGGAATCTTTACTGTGATTTTTGTTTGGACTAGGCTCTGAGCACTTGCATTTTGGTGCCATGAGTTCCTTTACCTGTCATGACAGGATCAACTTGTAATTTCAACTCAGTTTCTTCCTTGACTCCTGGCAAGGGGGATGGAGCTCATCTAAATGCCAGTACTGATGGAGGTGAGAAGCTGAGAGAAGGGTGTGGGTGAAGGGTAGACACTGGGCTCTGGGCACTGGTAGGCATTAGGCACTGGTGTGCTGGAGTTGGTTTGTACTGGCTCAGAGAGATGACTTCTATCTTTAGGAATTTTGCAAAGGGACAACATTAAAAATTAAAAATATAAACTTGTAATTAAATAAAACAACGGTTTTTGTTTAAGGTCATACATCTTCCAAATGTGCTACTTCCTAATTATTTGTCTACACTTTAGTATGCTGGTGAGGTTATTTGCATTTATGGTATCTGTACGGTGGAGACACTGTATAATGGAGTGCCCATCTCTTTCTAAATCCACATTCAGTGATGTCACATTGCTAGATTTAAATCAGACAGGGCAGGAGTATTTAAATGGAGACTGCTAAGTGCTTCAAATTAGGAGAGCTGGTTATTGCTATCTACCAGACCTGTGGACCAGGGCATCCCTCAGGATGCCCAGTGTTGGAGGAGAGAAAGGAGAGCCACAGATCTGTTGATGTGGAAGACACAATCAAGTGAATGGAAGGAAGCAGGACAAGCAGAGTCTTAGGATGAATCGAGCTGATGGGCAGCTGGGGCTGATGGAGAAGCTAGGGGAGAGACCCCTAACCACACTGGGAAGTCCAGAAGATTAGAAGAAAGATCTTTCTGAAGCTTTCTTGGTCCTAGCCCCATGTGAGCACCTCCACTGGTTTTAAAGCTCAATCACCCCCTTTACCAGGGGATAATTATTATGTAGTCAATTGCTGACTTGACCGCTCACTTGTAATCCACAATTTCTGGTTGGTATCCTTTTTCTTGTATTTACTGAATACAACTGTAAATACAGTTCCTTCCATATTCCTTCCATAGCAGTAACTGTAGGCTGGATAAGGTATGGGGGACCCCTTCAAAGCTGTTTTGGTAGGAGAAAACAAATGTCTCAGTCCACTTGGGCTGCTGTAACAAAAATACCATAGATTGGGTGGCTTATAAATAATAGAAATTTATTTCTCACAGTTCTGGAGGCTGGGAAGTCCAAGATCAAGGCACATACACATGGAGAGAGTTTGCTTCCTGCCTCACAGATGGATAGCCATCTTCTTGCTAGAACATCACATAGCAGAAGAGGCAAGAGGGCTTTTTGGGGTTTCTTTTGTAAGCGCACTAATCCCTTTCATGAGGCCCCCACCCTTGTGACCTAATTACCTTACAAATGCATGCCTCCAAATACCTTCACATTGGGTATTAATATTTAACATATAAATGGAGAGGATACAAACATTTCTTCCATAGCAGTAAAGCATGTATTTTAAAACCTGGGAGAACACCTTAACATTTATCTGTTCAAATTAAGCTTTATCTACTAAGAGAAATGCAAAGAAGCTACTGCCAGTGAATTTTTATCAATCAGATACTAAACCTTTGACTAATAATCTATCCCAATTTTCTGAATGATATTTTGTGTAACTCTTCCCAAGGTGGGACCAATGAAAGTGATCCTACTGAAATATGTCCCTGTTACATATTTATGAGTGTACAAATGCAGGTTGCATAATAAAGCAGTTAAACACACACACACAGATGTAGATACAGGCACACACACAAATAGAGACACACATTTATTGAGTCCCTATTGTGTGTCAAGCGTTATGCTAAATGTTGGAGATATGGATATAAATAGTTTATTCTCAAGAAATTGAAAATCTTACAAGCAGAGAAATTCCTCTTAGTCCTTTAGCCAAAGGAATCCATTTTTTAGAAGAAACGGGCTAAACTTACAGTTCCAAATATTTAAAAAATTTGATTCTTGGGCAAAATTCATGGAGATTCTGATTTAAAATGTATTCCGAGCACCAAAATCAGACCTGGCTGTATTTTTTCCAAGCACCTTGATACAAATGATGCTTTGTAACCTATAGGACAATGCCAGCGATGACATTTTCTTGGTAGACACAATGACAGATTTCAAGAGTTATCTTATAGGCTAAGAGTGTCACACAGAAGAGCCATCTGATGGAAAGTCTCCAAGCTTTGGAGAGCTTGCTGGACTGGCTGAAGGGAGACTGGGAGAATGGATGAGTCTCATGGCCAGCACTGGTCCTTGTGAAGTCCTCTACCTCTCAGCTGAGCTTTTACAAATGGAGGTAACAGTGGCTTTGATATCGCTCCTGCTGAGGACCACCTGGTTGCAACATCTTTATGGCATCATTTATATTAAACCCATGTGTCCTAACAGGCACCTGCCCAGCTAAGGGTTCGCATTCGATTATGAGATTGAAGCAGCTTAACAGAGGGATGCCTTGCTAATCAAAGGTCATTTTCTCACTTCAGTGGGCCAGGACCTGAGTAAACACGCCTTCAGGAGAAACTGTCTAATGAATGTTGCTATCTATGACATGTTGAAAGTTGAATCTCTGAGTTTCTTTCTACTTGTCTGAAAAATGGGATGAACACTTTCCCTCCTTTCTTCCAGGGTGTTTTGTGCCAGTTCAAATGGACTGTAACTATAGAGGAACAGCCTCTTTTTGACTTTAATGGGGTCTCTTTTTGAATGGATGGTATGGGATATGAGAGCTATAAGTCCCTCTATGTCATCATATTTGGAGCATTTGTTTTTGAGCACATGTTATGTGCTTGGAAGCTCAATCTGTTTTGTGTCTTAGTTTTCTGAGGGCTCATGTACTTGACTTTTCCTTAAAAATGTTTTTTAGTTTATTTATTTGAGAGAGAGTGAGAGAGTGAACAGGGGAGGGGCAGAGAGAAAGGGAGAGAAAGAATCCCATGCAGGATTTGCCCTGTCAGCACAGAGCCTGATGCAGGGTTTGAACTCATGAACCATGAGATCATGACCTGAGCCAAAGTCAAGAATGGGATGCTTAAGTGACAAAGTCAAGAATGGGAGCCACTCAGGCACCCCTGTACTTGATTTTTCTTTGCATGTTTTATAATTTTCTTTGGTTGTGGATGGCAGAAGGAAGTTGAGAGTGTTAACAGAAACAGCCTAGCTTCTCTTGCTTTTCTTCTGTGGAAGTTTCTTTCATTATAGTTTGTCCAAGGACTGCAAGACTGCTCCATGGCCTAACATCTCCACTGAATCTTGCTCAGACTATTGTGTTCTGGTGAGATATACGTTCTGGTGAGCTCCTGATAAATGCAAAATGCTTTTAGTCTACCCTACTTAAAAATAAATTCCCATAATCTTCTTGTATGAATCATGGACCTTGGCCTGTTGAATTTAGTGCTGTACCCCAGGTGTCTAGGAAGGTGGTTGGCACGTGGGAAGGTGCTCAATGAATATTCACTGAATGTATGAACCTAGGTGTGGTGGCCTTAACAGAGTCAAAGATTTAATAAATTGTTTTTATTTTAGTTTTTTTTTAACTAGAAAAGGACTGATGAATACTGGTATTTATTATTATTATCATTATTATTATTATCATTTTGTAAATGGTTTTCTTTTCTTTTATTTCTCAGGGCTTCTTCATCTTGGTGTTTGGAACAATCCTGGATCCAAAGGTATTGTAAATTCTTCTTCTCCTCCTCCTCCTCCTTCCTCTTCTTCTTCCCCCTTTTCCTCCTTGTCTTCCTTGTCCTCCTCCTTGTCCTCCTCCTCCTCCTATTCTTCTTCTTCTTCCTCTTCTTTCCCCTTCTCCTCCTTTTCTTCCTCTTCTTCTTCTTCCTTCCTCCACCTCCTCCTCTTCTTGCATTAACAGTACTTGACCCTGAAATCCTCACTTGGAAAGACTCCTTACTGAGAATCTTTGACTTCAGTCATTTGTGCAGACACTTGAACAGGGCATCACTCTTCTTTATGATGGAAGTGATATCTATCTTGCAAACTCTTACAGAGCCAAGCATTTTATGTACATTACCTCTAATCCTTAAAACAATCTTGGGTATTCTTATATTCCATTTTATGGATGAAGAAACTGAGACTCAGAGTGATTAAACTTGCCCATGATCTCTACAGAGACCCACTCTAACAAGCTGAATCAGAAAGAGGACTTATGAAATCTTACACTATCATCTTTGGGAAGATCTCTCTGGCTTAGAGGCTTGGAGGCTACATAGAGGCACAGTTCCTCATCCATAGCTCAGAACTAGACACCAACATTCCTCCTCATTTTCCTGGACACAGATAGCACAGCTAACCAGGCCAAGGTCAGGTAGCAGATGGTAAGCTAGAATTGCTGCTACTTCTTGGAGGTCACCTTCACTCTGCCTGTTGGGGCCCACTGGCACCTGCTTCTTTGCACTGACATGTCTGATTGGCTGAGTCCAGGTCACACGGCTGTATCTTAGCTGCAAGGGAGGTTGGGACAGTGAGTTCTACTTTAAAGAGGAGTGGACCCAGAGAAGCAAATTTTCCAAATATGGATGAGTGTATATAGGTGGTGAGTGGTGAAAACAGATAAAAACTAAACATGAATAAAATATCAAATGGGGCTTCTAAGATCACCCTCTTTCACCCACTGCCTCTTGGAGTGAGAAAAGCAAGCAGCCCTCTCGAATGTAGACACAAACACTTTCCTTGCAGGGGTGTTTAATTAATTAATTTTTTAATCAATGCTATTCTATTATGAAGTTAATGCCTGGGGTTTGTGAAAGAGGCATTTCACACTGGTCCTTTCATTTTGTGATGAAGATACCACATCAACCTAATGAAAATTATTTAGAGGTGGCAGAGTATTAGTGTTTCCGTCTTTCTATCTCTATGTACTATCTCTGAGCCACTGGGGAGTCCTGCACTCTCAGGAACCCAGATCCCCTAAAGGGAATGCAGAGATAATGATGATTTTCCTGCCTCTTCTGCTAGATGAGGTAAAGAACAAATGTGATTTTTCAAGTGAAAAAACACAGAAGGTGTTTAAGGTGGTACACAGTTGCATACCAATGTTTTTTTTTTATTAACCGTAATTATCACAACTAGTATTTGTTATCAAAACAGCAGCAGCAGTATTTTTACTTACTGATTACCAGGTGTTATGAGATGTGCAAAGAACTCTGAGACCTATAACTTTCTATCAAGATCAAAACCTCTTATATTTAAAATTATAATAGGTAAAGACTCAATAATGTCACAGGACCATACCTGATTAATTGACATAAAGTTGTATATGCCAGTAGTCAAATTTTTACCTCAGTAAAAAACAGTGAGCATGTGTCCCCAGGTGTGTTTATTATTAATTTACAAAGTATGTATTTTGGACATTATGAAACATAAAAAGAAAGAAACGTAGGGGCACCTGGGTGGCTCAGTTAAGTGTTCAACTTCAGTTCAGGTCATGATCTCACCATTCCCGAGTTCAAGCCCTGCGTTGGGCTCTGTGCTGACAGCTCAGAGGCTGGAGTCTGTTTCAGATTTCTGCGTCTCCTTCTCTGTCTCTGCCCCTCCCCTGCTTGTGTTCTGTCTTGCAAAAATGAATAAATATTAAAAAAATTTTAAAAAGGTATATTAAAAAAAAAAAGAAAGAAATGTAAAGAGAAGCTCCAGTATGCCTTCTCATATCCCCATGGACCCTTGAATGCACAGCCCCCAAGCCCCTGGGGGTGCTCCTTCCTCTTTGGAGCCTGTGTGTGACAAAGAATACCACATTTTCTGTGAAGGGTGAAGTCACTCTGAGCTGGAGGACTTTGGCATCCATTAATTGTCAAGCCAGAACTATAAGGGCTTGGAAGATGAGTAACATTTGGTAAAGTAGAAGGGAAGATGGAGAAGAAATAAGGAGACAGTGCCTGCATTCAGCAAGAGAGATTTAGGGAAAATGATAGGTTTGTCTGGAGTCAGGAGACACGAACTCAAGTCTCGACTCTTCTCAGCAGGTCAACTGACTTTGGGTGTCCCTTCATCTCCTGAACTTAATGTCCTTCGTTGTAAAAATGGAAATAACAGTATCTATTTTACAGGATTATTTTTTGGATAAAATGAGATGGCAGTGTGAAAAGGACTTTAAAGTGCTTTCTAAAAGCAAAATATAAATATACAATAACATAATTTAAGAAACAAAACATATTAACATATTAATATATTATTTTTATAGAAATATGCTATATTAATATATTAATTTATATTGTATATTATATTAGTATTAATAAACAATATATCATCATATATTATATATTATTTAATATATATTAAATAGATTTATATCTCATATTTATATGTATGTTAGATCTATTTAATATATATTTAAAAAACAGGATAGAATTGTTATTTATTATTCTTATTTATTACTCTTATTCTCCATTCCAAGGGCTTTTGCTGTGTTGTGTAAGATTCTTTTTTTTTTTTTTTTTTTAGCTATGGTTTGGCCTCTAGAAAGGAGGGTTTAAATAACTGACAGCTATGGGAAATGTTCAACTATTCAAGGGTTCCAAAAAACCACTCCCAATGCTAAGTCAAAGATTGCTCCAACCCATGGCAAAATGTATTTCTTAGTCACTGGGTTCATGTTTAAGGTCCCTGAGTACGAGTTTCCTGTGGCAGCCTCATCTTCCTTGTGCCTCCCCACCTCTTCCCGAACCACTCCTCCAAGTTCCTGATCCCTGCACGTCCCACCGACAGGACCTAGCTGGTCACACTCCCTCGCCAGAGTGTTCGCCAGGCCCAAGCTTGTGTGATGACTTCTCATGATTGTTTAAATTCTTAACCCCTTTTGTCCTCTCTCCAGATAAGAGAAGCTTTAAAGGGTCGAGTAACTTCTGTAAAATGGATCTCCAGAATCTCAGAGGTAAAGCCTTCATATTCATCATTGCATTTAGACGTTTGACAAGGTAACAACAGTATTGGTATTTCTGGCAAGTGGACTGTTGCTAACCCGGATTGCTTTAACGCTCTGTGGTATGGGTTTTTCAGAACTGCCAAGGGAGCACCTCTTTGAGCTGTTCAGATTCTTTCTGGAGTAGTGGGACCACATCCAAAGAAATGAAAGCAGATGTAAATGCATTTAGAGGAGAGTGCCCAGGCGGGGGAAGGGAAGGGAGCCTGGAGGGACAAACCTCAACCCATGTAGCAGGAGAGCAAGCCTGTGATGAGGCAGGGAAATGAGAGAAGAGAAAAATCTCAGCTTCCCGTGATAGACTGTTCGTTCTCCAGGACTCCAATCGGTTGAACCACATCCGAAGTGTGAAAGAAAGTCCAGGGAAACAAATGCTGACCCAACACTAAGAACTTCCTCATAGCTTGATTTTCAAGATGGGTGACTGCCATGGTTACTGGAATTGTAAGAGAAGGTTCGGGGCCTTCTCAGGGGTGTTGTAGAGAAGGCTCTACCGTTCAGTAGTCCACATGCCCTCTTGTTGATGTTCACTTCCTACAGTGTAGAAATCATGTATTGTTATGCAAAGTTTCACCCCCTTAGCTATTCTGAGTGAGGGTAAAACTAGAAAATGTTTAAATGGCAGCAAAAGGGGAATCAGGGTTGGCCCAGGGAACACACCCAGTCACAAGAGAAAAGGCAATCTAGGGTTTCATATGTCAACATCTGATGGGATCTATACTGTGTCCTGAGTGGTCTGGGTTACAGGAGATGTGCATGGAGAGGGGTGCCCCACCACTGAGGAGCTGGTACCCTGTGGCCCTGAATAGCAGCACTGCACCCCCGTACATCCCTTGCCTTTCTATTCTCTCTCCTTTAGGCCCCCGTTTATCTTCCCTCCTTTTCTTCCCTCTATTTTCCTATCTCCTTTTGTGTTACTCCTGCCTAAACTTGGTCCTTCGTCTCCAAACCTGGGAGATTGTTGACCCCTCTATGTCCTTTCCACCTGAAATGTTAAAAAGCAAGTTGTATTGAGAATAAACCTCAATAATTACCTAAAGCAGTGGTTCTCAACAGTGCCCGAAGTTGCCTGCCTCTCACACCTGGAGATTCTAATTGGATTGGTCTCTGCTGTGTCTGCGAGTTTTCCAAGCTCCCCAGGCAGTTCTAACGGAGCCGACGCTGAGATCCTCTCATCCATGCCTTCCTCAAGTACCTAGCACTGTACATGTTTGCCTCCAAACAGCCTGCCTGGCATAAGTCTCCCCCTACCACCTCACTGGGTCTGCCCCCTGCTCTCAGGAGAGGCTTGGCTCTTCCAGTCCCTTCCAGTCGATCCTTATGCGTTTGCAGTACTGATCCATTCAGCCACCACCGGTGTAATCTGCTCTGTGGTCATCTGGCTCACTTCTCTCTGTGTCTGTACATAAAATATAAGGCAGGACTATACCCAGAACTTATAACCAGTTTGTTGGTTGTTTGAGTCAGTGGTTTTCAATGCTGCCTGCGCCTTAGAAACATCTAGAGAACTTTTTAAAAATACCACGTGCACCCAAGAAAATTTAAAGCAGGGAGTAGGGCCTGTCACTTTTGTTGGCTTGTTTTAAAGTTTCCCAGTGATTCTGATGAGCTGCCAGGGCTATGAAGCCCCGGTCTAGGAACCTGGTAAATTTATCCTGACGTCTTGCAATCCTCCCTCTGTCCACTAGCTTTAGGCTGTTGCAAGTCGGTTTTATCAGCCCCCCTCAGAGGAAGTAGGGCTTATTGTCTGTCTTCTCTCCTGCTTTGCAGACCTCTGCACCCTGTGTAGCAATCTCCTACAGGCCAGACTGAACACTCTCCCCTCGTCACATCTGCCTGCGGGGCGCCAGTCCCAGCTCCCCAAACCCAGGAGAAGAAATGCCCTTTTCTGTGCTCATTTGATATCGGGTGTGTTGTGTTAGTCTATGCTCAGGCAGTAATCATTCCACCTCAAAGCCGATGCACCTTAAGCAACATTTACCTAAAACACGAGGATATTTTAGACTCAGATACATTATTAAAGGATGACTGTAACATGGAAGATTCCAGCAAGCCAGCTGAGAAAAACTTTTTGAGGGCTAGGAGGTGTTTTATAGTTGCTCTGTCTCTCCAGGCCACTCAGCTGCCCTGTCCCCATCACCCTCCCAAACTAGAGACCCCTCAGGAAAGGGAGCCAGGCCAGGTGGGCGCCAGCAGATCTCTCACACCAGCCTGTTCTTGTGTTGTCGGAGGTGCTAAAATAAAGAAGGAGGGGTTGGAGTGAAGGGACAAAATAAATTGCTGTAGGTCACAATTTTCTATGTGCTTTGACTAGTTGTGATAATTGAAAACAGATAATGATAAATGCAACTATGCTCTGTCATCAACAGAACATTTCTACAGATTTCTCTGGTCACCCCACCAAAGTGACAAGCTAACACACCCGGCTATACTCCTAACTTGGGAGGTGAGTGCAAAGGAAGGGGGGGTTCCCAATTTCATGACATTGTAACTAAGAATGTTTCTTTCTTTTTCTTTTTTCAATTTTTTTTCTTAAAGTTTATTTATTTTTGAGAGAGAGAGAGAGTGAGAGAGAGTGTCAGCAGGGAAAGGAACAGAGAGAGAGAGGGAGACACAGAATCTGAAACAGGCTCCAGGCTCTGCTGTCAGCACAGAACCCAATACGGGGCTTGAGCTCATGAACCTCGAGAGCATGACCTAAGCTGAAGTCGAACACTTAACTGACTGAGCCACCCAGGTGCCTACGAATGTTTTCTTCATTTTTGAAAGAATCCTTCCTATACAATCTATTCTCCTCTAGGTATGGTTAGAGTTACATTCACACTTCTAATTCTTGCACTCCTGAAATTTTTGTTGTTGCTGTAAAACAGTGAGGCATGTCTGAGAATGGTTGTAAGTTAGCCTGAGTGTATAAAAGGGGGGTATTTAAGCAGCTCTACATGGCTCTTGCCTCTCTCCTCTCTCTAATTCCCTGTCCCCAGGACATGATATCAGTAATATCCCTACACATGCTACTGTGGCCCCTCTCTTTCCCTAGTGTCAAAAAAGCAAGGAATTATCATAAAAACTACCTGTGAGAGGCTTCAGGGATGATGCAGAAGTTAATTCACTTTTGAGGTAATGTCTGAGAGACAGAGATGTAGAAACAGAGAGAAGGGAGTCACAGGGGAAACAGAAGTACAGAGACACCGAGGGGCGCGGTGACTCTGGGTTGTAAAAAGCCACCCAGATGTGCGGACATGTGCAGACAGGTCTTCCAATCCTTTGTGTCCATGCCTCTATAGATCTAGAGAGAGAGGATCAGACAGGGAGATGGAGACACCCACAACAGGATACCTACATTTGCAGTGAGTCAGAGAGGTGCAGAGAAAGGCCAAGGGTTATAGAGAGAGACCCAGAAAATACAGAAACAGAAACATACACAGAGACTGAGGCTCACTCAGAGACACACATAGAGTGACAGAGACAGAGATGAAGACAGATGCAGAGAGAGGCATTCAGATATGTAGACAAAGACCTCCCCCTCACCCCCCGCCCATACCAATACCTCCTGGCTCCCATTAGCCTATGTGGCTGAGACCTTCAGTGGCAACCCAGGGTCTTGTACAAAGACAGAGGTCTTTTCCAAGAGGGAAGGAAGCAGTCCTGCTTACAGAAAGATGAGGCTCGTAACTCAGCATTTGTAGGCAGTAGAAAACCAGCCTGTTTCCTGGATTCCAGAGTGACTTAAAAGAAAGAGACTCTCCATTAGCCAAGGAGGGTCTACCCAAAGGGGCTTATTGTTCCAGAAAGAGTGAGACCTTAATGTAGCTGTTGTGAGGCTTTTGGTCTTGCCACTTTTTCACTAAAGTTGTGATTTTCTGTTCTCGACAAGGTCATACAATCCAGGAACGGCAGAGCCCCAGGAAAAATGTGCTTCTTCCTGTCTTCTTGCCTCTGGGGAGTATGAAGGAAGCTGTGGTGCTGATGGAAGAAGATGTGAAATGTGGGGAGGATGGAAGGGCCCTCTGTCTAAGCTGTTCTGTGCTGCTAAACATTTCTCCCCATCAACTGTCAACATATACATAAGCCATGCCAGGCATCCACAATGGGACAGAAAGACAAAGTGGGCCACAGCAGAACCTGAATTGTGGAGCCTCCAGCTCCATGCTGTTGGGTCATATTTATCCTCAGGAAGAGAGTCTGGCTCAACTTGGCAAAGGTGGCCTGGGATGTCACCTGGCTGGATTCTGTGGGTTGCCAAGGGAGGGGCCCTCATGAATAGTTACCAACAGTTGGGTTGACTCTAAGTAGGTCATCGCTGGTTCTTTGTACAAAAGGAACCCAACTGGCAGCATAGTCCACCTGTCCAAATTTAAATTGATTACATGGTTAGCTGGGCTTCGGCTTAGCTGCAACTTGGCCATGAGCCAAGTGAAAACCATAGAGCTTTTGAACCAGAAAGATACTCATTGTAAGTTAAAGAGCCTGGAGCCTGGAGGGATAGACCACAGCTAATCAAGGCTCAAGCCAGAGCTAGAAACCCAAGTCTGTAGGCTCCCAGCTCTGGACTCATGTCTCCTGAAGACATGGAGCCACTGAGGAATGCTGTCAACTCTGATGATGCAAGATTAACCCTCACCAATGATATGTTTTTTTGAAACCAGTGTTGAGGAAGAGGAACTATCATATTTCAAGTAGAGAGCTGCTTATTTTCTTAATGTTGTGTGTAAACAAATTTGCCATTCAAACAAGGAGCCACCTGAGAGGAGAGCAGTACAATAGATAGAGGCCCCTTCAGAGGAAGAAGAAAGATCCTTTATAAAGCAAGCAGCCAGGCTGATGCATCAGACCAACATGAGTGGATAAAGGAAAAGGGGGCAGTGAGGAGCCCCTACATAACACCACGAAGCCCGTGTTAATGATGTTACATTACAAATGGGAAAATGAGACTCACTTGTGAAAGAGTAGGGGTCTCTCTCTTTCCTTTTTTTTTTTTTTTACTTTAAAAAGTTTTCTCTAAGTAAGTTTGAAAAAAGCAAAAAATATATAAATAAGAAGTCAATTCAAAGGTAGAAAAATACACCAACCTAGAGAATAAGTCATCTTTCCAGTGGCACTGTTTATCTTGTGACAATAATCACATTTTTCTCAAAGGAAGACAGAAAGGAATTTTAATTTGACATTTCCTGGTATTTCTGTAGAGTCTCTTCAAGGGAAGGGAGGGGGGCAGGCATAGCCTTAGTTTTCATAATGCAGAGATCTCAGTACCAAGAAACGTGACTTACCCAGAGCCAATATATTGAAATGAGGATGGAAGCTTATGAAGCTAAATAGTTATAGAATTAGAAATCTGGAAAAACTTTAGAGAAGCTGGAGTCCAATGGGCTCATTTTACAGATGGGAACTCTGAGCACTAGCAAGAGAGAGAGTTTGGTCTTTCATCAGTATAACATGTTAAGCATTTGACAGTCACATCTATATGAAAGCACCCTCTGCTCCGATGTACTCACTTCCTAGGATGGGATGGCAGTGGTGAAGACATCCTATCTTGGGATTCTTATTCACCAGGAAATGGCCCATGGATGCTAACAGAGAAACTCCAGAAGTTTTTGGAACTTCCTTGAAAAAACTGTGCCTTCTCTCCTAAAGCCAAAACCCAGTCTGCCCCATCCTGAAATGTGTCAGTGAACCACATGTTTAGGTTGACTTGGGAAGACCCTGAGTGGAGACATTTTCAATGTCCTGCTCACACCTCACGGAGGAAGGGACTTGGTCAGGTGGCTCAAAGAGAAATTGGTGCTAACAGTGTCTAAGGCAGATTCATTGTTAGACACTTAATACATCATGATCCTCGGGAAAGTTATTTAAATTCCTTAGATTTTGATTTTCTCATCCATAAATTGAAAAAAATAGAGTCTACCTCATAGGGCTGTTATAAAGATTAAATGAATAAGGGTAGGTAAAATATTTAGAATAGCACTTGGCCATTCAAATGTTAGCTGTTTAATTTTATTAGAATACCTGTGAATTCATGTATACACACAGACACACACAAACACAAGCAAACACACAACTATGGCCTTTTGCATGAGTTTGGAGATAGACACTCTCATGGAAGTTGGTTCACTGACTTCTAAATAAAAGAATTAGGCATTTGATTCAGTTTGTTCAACATCAAGGGTATCAGCCAGAAAAATCTGCTGAGCTTACCATTAGACAGTTCTTTCATTCACTGTTACCATGGTTGTAATATAGAGTCCCCTGACTGAGAAAGAGTATACATCACGGGGTTCTATTCAGGGTGTACGGTGTCTGAGCTCTGCTTTCCTTTTTGCCTCCTCTGTGAAGTCTTCCCCGACGAGTCCTGCCAGAAGTGCTGATTGTCCTCACCTGACTTCCTATAATATTTATAATCTGTGCCATTCACCTTAGTATTTATTGTCTTTATTGTTTGTTTACTTTTAGTCTTTAGGTATACGTATATTTTCTTTCTCAGATCATACTGTAAGCCTTGGGGGACAGCCTCACTTTATCTACTCACTATGTTACTCCCTTTTGTACGCCCAAAGTGCAGAGCAAATTGTCTTACACATAGAACGTATTCAATAAAGGCCTTTGATTACACAACCAAAGGTTTGATGATACTGGCTTTTCTGATTCCCAAATGACTCGGTACTTAACTAGCAACCTCAGTAGAAATGACCTATCTTCACAAACATGGCCTCCTTAGTCTTCACTACAGTAAAAGATGTAACAAAACTGTCTTTTCCCTTATTTCTCCTTATTGTCAACATTTCCCCCATAGTATTTAAATGGAGGTTTGCATTAGATTTTGTGGCCGAGAGGGTATGTAAATAGAAGGAACTAGAATTGGGATGTATGGGTGTTGGTGGTGAGGAAGAAAAGGCAAACTGGCTACCCTGACGGAAGTCAGACCCAGTGAAGTTTCCTGCAAGTGAAGACTGTGCCTTCTGTGTCTGAATTCCCCATGGCCATGGCCCAGGGTCAATGACAACTGTTGACCCAGTTATTAAAAAAATAAAACAAAAATCTCTTTTCCTAGCCAGTTTCCCCCCAAGTTCAACATCAATACAGGCAAAAATGTGATAGCCTTCTAGAATCATCAGCAAGAGCCGCACAACTTTGCATTCTGTCCCTTGTGTTCTAGTTAAACCAGTGCAGGAGACGCGACACAGCCTCAGGTGATCATCTGAGATAAAGATGAGGCATTAAAGCACAAACAAGTGACTCATTTTAATGGATTTGCTTCAGACGAGAGAAACCTGTAATTTCTCTTAGGCGTGCTTGATGCACCCATTGTGGAGTGAATCACACACTTACACAAACCGTGAAACCCCCGGCGGTTTTACTTCTCAGATAGGCTTCTCACAACCGGTGGTTGGTTTGCACTGGGGCCTGTTTGGATTTCCCTTTCAAAAATGGAGAAGAGGGATCACAGCCACTGAAAGGGGACCATGGCAGGTGCAAAGGCAGGCATGTGTGATGGTGGGGCACAGTGGTGTGGAGCTCAGTGCCAACTTTCCTGCTGGGCTGCTGGATTTCCTGGATGCGGTGAGTACACACGTCACAACAAAATCTTTCTCCTACGGAAGACCGGATTGTTTTTGCATGTATTCCGGAATGGGGAAAACGTGTGATTTATGGTGGTATTTTCTGGAATGCTTGATTCTGCAGGAAACTTTCCTAACATTATTTACAAATTGGCTAGCTCAAGGTTAAAGCATTTCCTAGATCTCCTTTACATTTGTTTTTCTTTAAAAAGTCATTTGTCAGGGTCCAATTGCTCACTCCCAGGAGTGACAATGCAAAGCACCTTGTCAGGCAGTTAGACTCTCTGTTCTCTGACTGTGTCATTGCTTGATAAAATGGATGAGCAAACCAGCTTTCAATTCCTTCCTTTAGGCTCAATGTAAAGTTGTGTGTGTGTGTGTGTGTGTGTGTGTGTGTGTGTGTGTGTGTGTAATTAAGCATTCTTTAGTAGTTTCTTCTTTTAGTGGGGCTGATAAAGTTGTCTTTATGCCAACTTAAAAGAAAACATTTCCTTCAATTACTGCTGAAACCTCTTTGAAAAGGCATCTACCCTTGTTTTGAGTGGTCTATAGTACCTTTGATGGCTTATCTTCCTTATATTCTGAGGACAATTTTGGCCTTTCAAGTGTACATCCTAAGGTGGTATTTTTGTGTGTGTCAGTACTCCAGTGAGCTTTCTTCGTGGAACAGAGCAATTGCCCCATTTATCAATTACTTTAAAATCATTTAAATCTCAAGATAGTTGGCCACATGCTAGATACCTTCAGACTCTGAAATCATGTGATTCTTGAAACTTAACAGTATTTGAATCCAGACTGCAGTTCTCAGAAAAGATATGGATCTACAAAGAGATTGGCTGGAAGCCATCTAAAATAGCTGGGGATAAGATGCTTCTGATTCTAATAGATCTTTTATATCTGTCTTTCCCCCAAGGCTCCTTATGAAACATCTCCTCCATGGCAAGGGACAGCTGGTAAGAGTGACCGAATCCATCCGATTACTGAGATCAAGAACGCGCAAACAACTTGTTTAGCCATCTGACTATGTAATCAGGGTTCTAATTACACCAGAGGAGTAGATGGAATGTACGGTTATGAAATTCATCTGAGGGGAACAAAACACACACACCCCAACCTGTGGGTCAGCAGACTCTAAGTCCTCACCCTCAGTTAACCTTTCTGGACTGGTTCTTCCCATCAAAGGGATTGGCTAAGGAGTGTGAGGGGAGTTGCTGCCTAGAAGGTTAGCCAACAAGTGAAAAGGCCCTCCCTCTCACCTTGGGCTGAAGTTCATGGAGGGGAACCCTTGGGGAAAGTGTCCACTTCATTTGCAAACATTCCAGCTCACCTTAGGGTGTTCCGTGCGGAGGGGTTTGAGAGATCATGGCTTTCAGCGCATTCCTTCCTGGCTGACTGTGGTTACCATTCCCAGGCTTACCTTCTTCATTTGCTCTGAGAGTCCTGATACTAGCCCTTGCACAGCATGTCCAGGCAGGTGCAGGGTGCCTCAGTTTCATGACTCATTCCCTACAACCCACCCCATTCTAGCTCATAGCAGACAGGAGCTCTAGGACCCAGGCAGACTAATTGTATTGTTTAATTCCAAGTCATCCAGAAACTCAGCTAGTACAAGAGAGGTGGGACAGATAGGAGATGGTGTTTCGGAACAGCTGGGGTCCTCTAGGTCTGTCCAGGAAAGTGTTTTGTGAATTCTGACTGTGGACACTGGGCAGCAAGGATACCTGCCTTGCCATGCCTGTGGCAGATGTCGCTAACCTGTCAGGACGTTGTTCCTTGCTGCACCTGGATGGGACCTCACAATCCTTTGTCACATAAGGCTCCAGGTAGTCTAACAGAGAGGTAGGCTGGAAAGAGGTAGGCTGGGAGCATTTCTTTCTTTCTTTTTTTTTTTTATTAAAAAAAAGTTTCTTAATGTTTATTTATTTTTGAGAGAAATAGACAGAGCAAGAGCAAGGGAGGAGCAGAGAGGGAGACAGAGAATCCGAAGCAGGCTCCAGGCTCTGAGCTTTCAGCACAGAGCCCAATGTGGGGCCCACACCCACAAACCATGAGATCACGACTTGAGCCGAAGTTAGATGCTCAAACGACTCAGCCACCCAGGCACCCCTGGGGGCATTTCACCAGGTTCCCCAAAGCATCTAGAGTTGCAAATATGCTCACCTTGCCCTGTTAGATTGAGAAGTTGCCTTGTGATTTTTAAACAAAAGCTTCAGAAGTTGGCATCATTCTCTGCAGGCTCATTCACTCATCCATCCAGGTGTCCAACACATGTTTACTGGGTATCAATTATGCATCTTTCAGTCTGCGGGGTGCTGGGGACGGAGAAATTATCCTTCTGTGTTTACCTCCTGACTGATGACAACCTGAATTTTTGGTCCTAATCTGCCAAATGCAGGCTAATTTCTCTCAGGCTCTGGGGTTGGGAAGACCAAGTGTTGTACTCTGCTAACCCCTTGTCATCAGGGCTTTGAGCTTGCGCAGTGGTGCCGGAGGCATCTCTTGCTGTGACTGAGCCCCTGGGAGTGTTGGGTCTAGCTAGCTACATTGTCGTCAGCATCTGGGGCCAGCAAAGGCTATTTTCTCTCTCTGTCTCTCTGTCTTTGAAGTAATCACTCTGTTAGAGCCCAGCTTCCTTTCAGTGACCTAGAATTGCTGTTTATTCTCAAGTGAAAGACAAAAGTGGATGGTAGTGGGTAATTCACGCTTTTATATGGATGCACAGAGAGAGAGAGGCAGGTGGTAGAGGCAGGGAGGAGGAATTTGGGATGTTACTTTTCTAGCACCTGAGAACTGCCAATGCCGTCTGCTTGTTGCTTCTACCTCTGAAGGTGGAAGGCAACTTTGGGCACAAGAGGTAGGCCTTGTTTCTTCCTAAACGTCAGATGACCCTTTGTGTAACTAATTACCAAAGAGGCCTCAGGCACAAATTCTTCTGCATCTTGTTTTCTCCTCCTCTTTTTAATTGTCCAATTCTGAGCCTGCCTTCCCCTTCCTGTGATCATCCCAAACATCTGATTGCCACCCCATCCATGCCTGCCTTTCCTCAGCTCTCCGCTCAGAGCATTATGTTTCAGGATACTTCTGACTCTTTTCCCTGTTAAAGATGACCTCTCCACTGCCTCCTTCTCTCAGAATTCACTGAAGGCTAGGTCTGTTTTTCTCTGCTGCTCTACTTTGGGTCACGATGAGTGACCTTCTATGAAGGTATTAGCATAGGGACTGGCATGTGGTAGGTGCCCAACAAATGCTTGTGCAGCCTAAGTCTGGGTGAATTAACGTGTTCCAAGATGACATATGGTCCTTGAACCATATGTCATATTTAAGCTGCCTTAAATTCCCCCAGAGCACTTTTAGAAAAATTTTTAAATGTTGTTTATTTTTGAGAGAGAGAGAGACAGAGCACAAACGAGGGAGGGGCAGAGAAGGGAAGGAGACACAGAATCTGAAGCAGGCTCCAGGCTCTGAGCTGTCAGCACAAAGCCCAACGTGGGGCTCAGACTCACTAACTGTGAGATCATGACCTGAGCCAAAGTCAGACACTTAACCGACTGAGCCACCCAGGCACCCTCCCCTCCCCACCCAGAGCACTTTTGATGATAAAGTAAATTTGGTAAAATCAGGATGAAACGGGTCTTTTTACTACAAGGATTCCCAGAAACTGTGTTATGCATATATGTATGTGTGAGGGGCTGGGGGTGCTGGTGCTGGTACATTCTCCCACCCATCTGACCATGGAACCCCTTAGTCTTTTATGAGACCAGTGTTCCACAGAAACCCACTTCAGAACACAATATCCTGTCCAAACACAATTGCCACTGAACTCTGTATTGTTTGTTAGTAGGAATAAAACAGGCAGATTTCCTGAAGTCACAGAACACTTAAGTCAGTGTATACAAATGCCGTCACTGTCAGGTTTTTCTTCCATTCTTTTAAAATTCAACTTTGGTGCCTGCTACAAAGTTGGCAAGCAAGTGGTGGCTAATGTGTGTCAACCCTAGGCATAAATACATGTTGTTACAGCGCTGTTCTGTCAGAATTACTGCTCACTGTTTTTATGTTCCCCCACCAGGGACTAGGATCTGGATGTAAATAACCAGTGACAGCTCTTCCCAACAAAGTGTTTTTCTGCCACAGTACCCAAGGGGTTTAAAGAGGTAGGGATTTTATAAAAACACACGATTTTGTTGTTAAATTGAACACACTGTAAAAACAGAAGTCAATAAATGGTATGAAGGCAACTTAAGCATACTGGATATAGGATACCTCTGGATTCTCCAGGCAGGATGGGACCTGGCATTGACTCTGGCCTCTCTTCACTAGGAACTAGCAGACTCTTGGGACAGGCAAGTCGTCCTTGATTAGATTCACAGTGGAAAGCTGCTTCTTCTGGTACAGTCTGTGTCTTTGCTGATGTTCTTTTCTACAGTCCACTCTTGTCACATTTAATATTTAGATTTTGTGTCCTTGTTCTTTTCCTCATTCTATCAAGAGGCCACTTATTACATGCAGACACTGTGCTGGGTTTTGGAGAAGTACTTTCTATTTGCAGAAAAGTTTTAGTTTGGCATTATGCAAATTTCAAAGTTCACTTTAATGAAGTCTTTAGCAATGGTGGATCTCAGAAAGTATGTTTTTTCCATTTAGTTCTATAAAATATCAGCCTTGGATTATGAATTATCCTGGAAATACTTATTTTTATTTTTTAATTCTCCATTTTCAGAGCCCTTAAGCTCTGGCTTATAGTGTTCCCCACAGAATGCTCTGGACTTTGGCTTCAGCCAACCAAATTGTGATGGGATGGACCTCATTCTACTCTTTCTAGTGAAAAGAGAAACAATCCAGTTGGGACTAACTTGAAAACATTTATCCATCTGACCCATCTCTGCCAATCAAACTGGGCAAAAATAAGAATGCTGTGACTCGTCTTGGGTAACATCATTAAACATTGCCCCCCCCCCACTTCCCATTTGTCATAATTGAAGGAAATTTACCACAGAATTATCAGACAAAATGGTAGATGGGTTACATACATCAGACTATAAGAACATGGTTGGTGGAATTACCAAGTTAATCAACCAAAACTCTCCAAACAGCCAGTTGTGCTCAAAGTTTGTGTTTCTTATGGTCATGCTTATGATTTCACACTGCATATAGATTGTCTGCTAGTAATTTTTTTCTTAGAAAAAATGAATGTGTCATCATTTCATAATGTTCCATATACAGCATAATGATCTACAGAAAATGTTGTAACTATTGGATTCTTTCCTCCCTGAACACTTTCAGGAGCTGTGGGCTTAGAGGTTCTAGCACTGGTTGGGAAAACAGTTTTGGACTTCCTAAATCACATCACATCACATGACATCACATGACATCACATCATTGCGCCAAATGCCTGATTTTCTTCCAGCAAGATTAGCTTTGAAGCAAAGTTCTCATATTGAAAACTGTAGACAGTAAAAGCTTTCTTCCTGAAGCCTTAGATAGCAGGCATTCTTATTTATAAGTGCCCTCCTGTTGGCTTGCCTTCACCCTTTTCACTGTGCGTTTCAAACCATGCTCTCCAGGTGGAAGAGAATTGCATTTACTCTCAGCATCAGTCCTATTATTTGACCCTGAATGTAGGTATCTTTTTTCCCTGATGAATGTACCTTGGGAAGATAATTTCAATAGAATTATGAAAAATAGGAAAAGAGAAAAGACCAAAGGGACCACTTCAGTGGGAGAAGTGAACGATTTTCGATTTGATAATGAAAATGAATCTTTCAGTCCGTTTTTCTGTTCCTCAGATTGTAGGTTACAATCCATTAGAGGGTTGTGGATTCAATTTAGTGGGTGGCAACCAATTGCTAAAAGAATGTCAAGTAGAGTGGAATGCAAGATAAAAATCATGGACACAGCAGAGTGTCTTGCTCATAGGTGGGAAGAATAAGTAATTTTACATAAAAGTTTTTGAAATATAAAAATTATGTATTTTTAAGTTTTATGTATGTTTATCTACATATATATGTCTTTACACAATTAGTCATGATGTAAGATCTTTTTTTTCATTGTGTCAGGATAAAAAATTTTGAAATCCACAGGTGTATATGTGAAACATATGGATACTTCTAAGATAACTTATTCTGGTTCTTCTGGTATTTCCTTAGTGATGGCAGTTGAAAATCTGTCCTAAACAATATGAATATTGCAAATTGCTTAGTGTACTCATCCACCAATTTGCTGCATGCATGAGAACTTCTTTCAACCACTCCTGTAAGATCATGAATGCCACACACCTATCCCAACAACTATGCAAATCCATTACCACACTTTGCTGTCATTCTGTCTTGTTTCCTTTCCCTTGCTTGGACTCACTCTACAAGATGATAGTATAAGTCAAAATACTTTCCCTATATGTTCATCGTTTAGGAACTCAAAGAATTTTAAACTCAAAGATAATTTGGAAGCCTTCTTGTAAGTGCCTGTGGCTCATCATCTCATGCGAAGGTTCACCGGAGTAGTGAAAGCCCATCTCAGTCTTGACTCCACCCACGAAGGGTTTGATTCCTGATCACTGAGTTTTGTTGGCTCCCTGGCCACAGATTGCCTGGTGAGCCTAGATGGCTCAGAGTTAGTTCATCTCCATTAGAGCATAAAGGGATTTATGTTTGCTGAGGCTCAGTTTCTGCCTGGCCTTGTTCCCTGGGTTCAGTATGTAGATGATCTCTCTTCTCACTATTGGTTTGACTTGTCTGTGTTGCCCACTGGACATCTTTAATGGAAATGATGGCACCCTTTTTTTTTCCATACCCCAGCAGTGGGGTACAGTTCCTGGCAAATAGGAGGCACTTAATAAAGGGTCATTGGTAGAATAAATAATCATCCTATATTTTATGAAATAGATGAGAAAGAAAATAGGCTCCAGGAAGGTCAAATAGTTCATCAATAGCATAAATATGGTAACAACTTAATCCATGCTGACTCTAAAACCCACAGTGTTTTCACTTTGCTGCATTTGTACTACCAGGAAAATCATTCTAGGGAACTTTGTTTCCAATAAATGATCTTAGTTTCCACTATCCTATAAGGATGGTGGTGATGATCATGATGATGTTGATGAATTCCAACTGTTGTAAAGATGGTTTCTTGGAGATTTGTCTTTGAAAGGTGGAACTATCAAGAAAAAGCCTTCACCACAAGAAAAACGTTTGTAACTATGTGTGGTGACAGATATTAACTAGATCTACTGATCATTTTGCAAAAATACAAATATCAAATCATGATGTTATACGCTTGCATTAATGTAATGTTACATGTCAATGATATACTAAAAAAAAAAAAAAGAAAAGAAAAAGGCAAGAAGCAGATATAGCCAGAGAATAGAGAGTTATCTTCTAGTGTTTCTCTGAGTAATAGTTGATCTATCTATAAGAGTGTTTCAGTGCTTGCTCCAGTAGCAGACAATATACACTATTCATTTCGTTTTAAGTTACTTGACTCCATATGCCTAGAGATATGGTACACTATAGAACAGTTGTTCTCTATGGAGGGTGATTTTCTCTCTCAGGGCACATTTGGAGATACCTGGTGACATTTTTGGCTGTCACGACTGGGCAGGAGGCTGCTCCTGGCATATGGTGGGTAGAGGCCAGAGATGCTACTATTCATCCTACAATTCACAACACAGCCCCCAAAACAAAGAACTATCCCACCCAAAATGTCAATGGTACCATTGCCAAGAGACTCTGCTCTAGAGCTTGGCTCTCCAGCTGCACCCTCTTGGTTGAACTCTTGGCTCCAGCACTGTTTATCTGAGTGAACTTGGCTCATAGTTGCTCAACACTTTGTACCTTAGCTTCTCCCTGGATACAATGAAGATAGTAAAGACAGTGCTCAGAACAGTGATTAACAAATAAAAGTTCTTGAGAAATGTTACTATTGCAGACAGTTGTAAATTAAACAATCAGAAACGATGTCTTGGTGAACATGCATCTTTCCTGGTGCTTCCATCATTCCCATGTATTATTTGTAGAAAAGTTAACATCTGATAAAAAGTCATTCTTTTTTCTTTTCTCTTTACTTTCTTTTTCTCTTTTCTTTTTTACATGTTAGCTGACTTGAAAGTAGATATTGGTGTTCTTTCTTAGAGCAGAATGTTTCGGTGTGCATATCTCAGAGTACCCAGTAGGGTCACCAAGTGTTTTGTTAGTCAGCTAAGTTTTGCGTTGTTTGGCCTGTCCCCTTCAGCTGGATCTACTTTCATTCTACTGCAGGCGAAGATTCTAATGTGTGAAAAATGAAGTCCCAGGAAATGCTGATTTGCTGTTTAATGTTATTTCTGGCCACAGAATGTTCTCACAATAGATCCAAGATCCACATCAAAGTAAGTTTGATCCATTCTTATGTGGTCCCGTGAGAAATCTGTCAGTTCTCCCAGATGGCTAAATTTATGATAAATAACATGATTTTAAATAAATTTTCAAATGACTACAATTTTAGTCTTGTCGATAGTTTTTTTTTTTTTTAAAGGGAACAAAGAAATGTTGAGAGGTGAGGTGGCTGGTCCTTGCAACAGTATATTTGCAGGGTATGACACAAAGCAACAGTAGAGTAGAAAAATCTCTGGCACAAGCCAGAGAGAATGTAGACAGGCAGCCATTGGGAGGAGGAAGTACTAGCCTGGAAGCTACTGATTCACTCCAGACCTTAACTGTCCTTCTCATTAGCTGCACAAGTTGCTTTGCTTCTCTGAGTCTTAATTTCCTTATCTATAACATAAAGGGTGTTTTTTTCTTTTAGATAATTTTTACAGCCCTTTATAGCTACAGAAGAGTTCGTGATTCTATTATTGTCACCTAATGATTATTCCTAGCATCTGCATATGTCTTCCTTTCTGGGGGTATATGGTATCTGGTGGACCATAGTAGCTCCATTTCATAGTTACGGTTAATACAGATGGAGACCAGTTTAGTGTTATAATGGTTACATCTGTGTTCTCCCTGGGTACTTAAACTTTTCAGGGGTCTCTGGGTGGCTCAGTCGTTTGAGTATTGGACTCCTGATTTCAACGCATGTCATGATCTCATGGTTTGTGAGATCAAGCCCTGCATTGGGCTTGTGCTGACAGTCCTGAGCCTGCTTGGGATTCTCTCTCTCTCTCTGCCCCTCCCCCATTTGCTATTTCTCTCTCTTTCTCTCTCTCTCAAAATAAATAAATAAACTTAAAAAATAGTAATATTCATTGTTTTTTTAAAAGCTTTTCAAAATATGTATTCAATCCACTAACCTGACCTTCAGAGCCCAAGTGTCCACTGGAAAGGTTCTAGCCCTCATCAGAAAATAGTTTGTTCTTCATCTGTGCTCACCGATGTGCTTCCCTCTGCAAGTTCCCACAATATCACATATGGACCTGGTCCAGTTTTCTGGCCTATAGTCCTGAACACATTTTCACTTCATGTCCACACGGAGCGTCTATGTTGAGATGAGAGAGGAGAGTCCAGTAAAGAGGACCTTTGGGAATTTATGTTTTACAGGATGGAGATAAACATCAGCATCCTGAAGGGAAACTCAAGACTGGAAGGATACAAGGTATGTGTCTAAAGAAAAGTCTTCTTCCATATGGAGACTGGGCAGAGCAAAGGAAGAGCATGGATATTGCCAAGCTTGTCCCCAGACCACAAGCTTTCAACTAGAATAACAGTTGCTAACAAGTTCTCATTGTTTGCCAGTACTGATAGACTTTCTTACAATTGTACCATTATCCATGACATAGTCACTGATGCAATTCAGCAAATATTCACATGTGTTCTAGAGTAGAATCCAAGTGTTCACTTTAAAACCCCTAAGGGAAATCTGTTTGAACTAATGAGCTAACAAGGCAGAAGAGGGAACAGGACAGAATTCATTCTTTCATACAAAGATATTTTCAGAATGCTTAAATGTACATAATACTCTGGTGCTGAGAAGTCTATTGAAGTGAGGTAAGATAGGTATCATGTTGGTGAGACTGGTTGCTCTCAAGAAGTCAGAGATAAACTATGGAGATAATCATGATATGATAGTGAAATCATGTGATTCTCAGCCAAATAGTAGAGATAACTGGATTCTCCACAGACATGGCCAACTATATTTTTAGCCCCAATACATCTCTACATAGATGTAGAATTGAGAAAAGAGAGAGAAAGATAGCTAAACTTCATTGAGTATTTATGACAACAGCAATCTAAGTGCTGGATAGGATGTTATCTCCTTCAATGTTTGTAACAAGATTATGGCATTGCCTCTAAATTATATGGATAAAGAAATTGAGAAGCAGCTTAAATAACTTGCAAAACCAGATACAGTTGGGTGGGTGGTAAAGAAAAATGCAAACTTACTTCTTTCATTTCTCCACGAATGGAGTCAACCACAGAACTGTCCAAGCCACAAATATAGACACGTCCCTTGACTCACAGCCAGTTAGTCACCACATCTTACTGATTTCAACACCTTACCAGCTCTCATTATGATCTACCTCTTTTCATTCCACTACCACTATCCTAAGGCAATTCTTCCTGGGACTACTCCAACAACTTCATTCTTGGGCTCCCTGCCTCAAATCAATCCACTTTACCAGCGGGCCAAATGAGGCCTGCCACCAGGTTTTAGAAATAAAGTTTTATTGGAATACAGCTGTGCTTATTTATTTACATATTATCTTTGATTGCCTTCGTGCCACAAGGGCAGAGTTAAGTAGTTTTGACAGAGACCACATAGCCTACAAAGCTGAAAATATTTACTCTCTGGCTACAGTTGTCATTTAGCAATTAAAAATATGGAATGGCTTGTTAAACTTAAATATCGGACAAACAGTGAATGATATTACATGAGTCATATGTACATTAAAAACTTATTCATTTTTTAACTGAACGTTTTCAGTGGATCCCTGTTTTTTGTGGAGTCTGTATTTGCAAATTCTCTTGCTCCTTGAAATTTATTTGTAACCCCCCAATCTCCACTCACAATGCTTTCTGGATCATTCATGGACAGAAGAAAAATGAATTTGAATTAGCTAAGGTGCAAGTTCTGAGCCAAACAAGGTGGCTCTCTGCCTTCTTGTTGTAGCTCTCCTACTATAAACAAGTGTTCTTTTTGTGATGTATGCAGTGCCCTATATCTTGCCTTTTGTGCTTTTTGTTGGTGATTTTGTTGGTGATTGGTGCTGTTTAAAATGACTCCTGAGGGTAGTTCTGGTGTTCCTAAGAGCCTGTCATGTGCCTTAAGGAGTAAATGCACGTGTTAGATAAGCTTTGCTCATGTGCTGTTATGAGTTATGGTGCTACTGGCCATGAGTTCAATGCTAATGAAGAACAACATAAATAAGGTGTCTTTAAATGAAAACACACAAAACAAGCTCATATATTGACTGGTTGATGAAGCTCATAAGAACCTGCCTTGATTTCCCCTCATTTAGTGTTTGTGGTAGTAGAACATAATCGAGTGTATCTGAGAAGTAAAATTAATATTTAACTGGGCTTCCTGTATTTTTTCTGGCAACTCTATCTGGTCCTTTACAGAGAATTTGACTGCCTACGCTATCGTTAATTATTTTTCAAAAACAAATCCAATCATGTTTTCTCATAACCCCCATATTCGCACAGAATTTAAGGTCCTTCATGTCTTGTTCCTTGCTTATTTGTCCCATCCTCGTGTCTTGCTACCCTCCCCTCAGATGCTCTGAACCAGCCTTTCTGTATGACCTGTGATCCCTTCTATGTGCTGTTCTCTCTGCCTAGACATCAGCTTTGCAATCCGCCTGGCAAGCCTCACTTGGTGCTGAGGACAATTCAATGTCACCTCCTCTGGAAAGCAATCCCCAAATCTCTGAAATGTTAGCTGCCTCTGTCAGGGTGCAGAAATGCTAAGTAGCCTCCACCCTTTTCCTTTTCAGAAAAATGCCTCGGACCTTGCCTCACAACTTCCAACTGCAGCCAGCCCTGTGCTCAGCACTTTCGCGGAGAAATTGGATTTACATGTCATCAAAACAAGTGGCAAAAATCAACTGAAACGTGTACAAGTCTATCTGTGGAAACATTATTTAAGGTGATTCATTTGCATATTATTGACTTCTGGAGCTAATTCCCCAGGAGGTGGTAGAAGCATTTTTCTTGTGTTCTGTTCGGCATAACAATAAATCTCAGATTTAGACTTGGGAAAATGGTGGAGTGGGTGAAATTTGTCTCCTGTACTTCCTTACCCAAACTCCGATACTCTCCCCATCACCACCCACTTCTTCTCCCTTTCAGTATCTTTTCTCAAAAATACATCTGAAACTCATTCATACAACAGCGAATGCTTAGAGGTTAAAGTGTGAGCTCTAAAGATGGATTGTGCATACTTTCTCCTAATTAGTGAACTTGAAACTTCTTGAAATTACAATTTAGAATTCTTTGTTTGACCTGCCAACCTCCAAAAACCATTCCCCAACCCACCCCTAAATTCCATGTGACTCCCCTTTAAAAAAATCAAAACGGCAAATTTTGTTTTTAGAATCTCTCCACATCTCTGGAGAAAACTGTCTTGTTATTCTACTCGAGTTAAAAATCACTGTCCTGGAAGCAACAGGTCAGTATCCTGATCTCGGGACAATTTTGGTGGAACCTCTTGTCTGAGCTCAACTCTGCCTTCCTCTCTCCGTCTTTCTCCGCATCCAAACTACTTTTCAGGACCACTTGCTTCCTTGTCTGTTTTCCCCATGTGTCTTATTGTGCCTTTAGCTCCTTTACTCTGATATATGCTAGGTTCTTAATCATTTTTGAAGAAAGCAACTTTTTTTTTTTTTTTAAACAGGACTTCAACAGTGCATTACGCCTTTCCGTAGCGGCAGCATCCATCCCTCTGCATGTTCTGGACTTCCGAGCTCCAGAGCCCATGGACAGTGTAGCCCAAGGAATCCGCAGGAACTGTCCAATTGATTATGCCTGCATAATTGATGCTGTGAAATTGTCAGAAGCCACGTCTGGAAACATTGCATTTATAGTGGAGTTATTAAGAAATATTTCTACAGATTTGTCTGATAACGTTACCCGACAGAAGATGAAGGTACTTTGTTCATTTCATTGAAAACACTGACAGTCTTCTTTTTTTTTTAACCAAATCTTGCATTTTAATGTACTTTTCAAGGTACGAAGTATGACAAGCACGGCAGCCATAACAATGATGGGCATTTTATTTCATTCTCGTGTATTGATTCGCTCTAGTCTATGGAAGTTTTCGAGAAGTTAGCACATTCTTAATACATGTTTTTGTACAAACTATTTTTTTTGGTTTGTTTTTGTTTATTTTTGATATATAGAGAGACAGAGATGAGCAGGGGAGGGGCAGAGAGAGAGAGACACACAGAATCCAAAGCAGGCTCTAGGCTGCGAGCTGTCAGCACAGAGCGTGATGCGGGGCTCAAATCCACAAATTGTGAAATAATGACGTGAGCCGAAGTCAGATGCTTACCCAACTGAGCCACCCAGGCACCCCGTGTACAGACGATTTTCAAGAGAATGTCACAAAAGGATGTCTGTGAACAAGACTGTGTCTACTCTAGTGTTGCCCAGATTTCATTCTGTAGAACATAATTGTTTCAAGAAATGTTAATAGAGATTTCATTTCTAAAGGGGAGATCTGTACATAGCAGATGTAGGAATTCTGGGTTAAACAAAGTTAAGCAGGTTCCCTTAGGGCAGGACTTTTTAGAACTTTTCATGTGTTAATGAAGTTTGGCCCTTATAAGAGTAGGGGATATTGGGATAGGGCATGCAGCATTTCTCAAATTTAAGTTTTTATAGAATCTACCCCCAAATTCCTTCCACTATACAGTCATTAATATCTCAAAGGAATCTTGGGTTATAGAGACTGCAGTTTGGAAATGCTGCCTTGGACACATAATAAAGCAAGTAAACTGTACCTGTTATTTCTATTTGATCTTTTAAAATTTTTAAAAATGTTTTTATTTATTTATTTATTTATTTATTTATTTATTTTTGAGAGAGAGAGAGAGAGAGAGAGAGACAGCATGAGCAGGGGAGGGTCAGAGAGAGAGGGAGACACAGAATCCGAAGATAGGCTCCAGGTTCTGAGCTAGCTGTCAGCACAGAGCATGATGCGGGGCACAAACCCACGAACCGTGAGATCATGACCTGAGCCGAAGTCAGACACTTAACTGATTGAGCCACCCAGGCGCCCTGATTTCTATATGATTTTAATTATTGTTTTATTTTTCTTCCCTATCTGAAGGCTTATTAGCATGAAATTCTAATAAACAGTGAATTCGAAGAAAAATGTGTTAAATAAGATCAGATCATTTGATCTTTACAAATTTCAGATTTTAGAAATCGACTGTCTACAATAATGTGTAAATCCTTAGTGTAAACTTCCACTTTTTCTCCATTGCAGAGTTACAGTGAAGTGGCCAACCATATCCTCAACAGAGCAGCCATTTCAAATTGGGCTTTCATTCCAGACAAAAATACCAGCTCGGACTTTTTGCAGTCAATGAATCTATTTGCAAGGAAATTCCATGTGCACGATGATTCTGAGGACATTGTGGATGAGCTCTTCATTCAAGCAAAAGCGTTTCGCATCAACAACGATACCTCAGAGAAAAAGTTCAATTTCTCCAGGAGCATGAACAATACAACAGAGGGTATCATAGGAATGATAGAAATTCCCAGACAAGAGCTGTGGAAGTTGCCACCAAATGCATCCCAAGCCATCAGCATAGCATTTCCCACCTTGGGGGCCATCCTGAGAGAAATCCACCTGCAGAATGCCAGTCTTCCTAGACCTGTGAATGGTCTTGTCTTTTCGGTGATTTTACCAGAAAGATTGCAACAAGTCTTACTCACCTTTGAGAAGATCAATAAGTCCCAGAATGCCAGGGCCCAGTGTGTTGGCTGGCACTCCAGGAAAAGGAAGTGGGATGAAAATGTGTGTGAAACCACGTTGGAGATCATGAACAAAGTAAAATGCCAGTGTAACTACACCAGCATGGTGATGTCCTTTTCCATTCTAATGTCCCCCAAATCTATTGACAACAAAGTCCTGGACTACATCACCTGCATTGGGCTCAGCATCTCCATCGTTAGCTTGATTCTTTGCCTGATCATTGAAGCCGCTGTGTGGTCCCGTGTGGTTGTGACAGAGATATCCTACATGCGTCACGTGTGCATTGTGAACATAGCTGTGTCGCTCCTGATTGCTAACGTGTGGTTCATCATAAATTCTAACTTTCACAAAAAGGCCCAGGACTCCAACTGGTGTGTTGCACTGACATTTTTCAGCCACCTTTTCTACCTTTCTCTGTTTTTCTGGATGTTCTTCAAAGCACTGCTCATCATCTATGGGATATTGTTTGTTTTCCATAGGATGCTGAAGTCCCGCATGATGGCCATTGGCTTTGCCATTGGCTATGGGTGCCCGTTGGTCATTGCTGGCACCACAGTTGCTATTACAGTGCCAGAGAAAGGTTACATGAGACCCGATGCCTGTTGGCTTAACTGGGACAATACCAAAGCCCTTTTAGCATTTGCCATTCCAGCCTTGGTCATTGTGGCCGTGAACCTTGTGGTGGTTGTGGTTGTTGCTATCAACACTCAGAGGCCCTCTATTGGCAGTTCCAAGTCTCAGGATCTGGCCATAATTATGAGGATCAGCAAAAATGTTGCCATCCTTACCCCATTGCTGGGACTGACCTGGGGTTTTGGAATAGCCACACTTATAGAAGGCACTTCCTTGATATTCCATATAATCTTTGCCCTGCTCAATGCTTTCCAGGTAAGTTCCAAGAGGGAGACTTATTTTTACAAATTATAATTATTAATTGTTTTACTTATAAGATATTTTTATTTCATAATTTGTTATTCTGTCTATACAAGATATGACTATGATTTAAAAATATAGAATGCAAAATTTTTTAACTCTTTCTATGTCTTAGTAATGTTTAGTTGTGGCCTCCCTTACCCTATTCATTGTCAAGTTGGATTTAGCTGATCAGGCTGGTTAGGTGGGCATCTCCTTCCTAACCCTGTAGCCCTCCTCAAGTTTCAGTGTCAGAAGAAGTTTGCCTTCATTTATCAAAGACTAGTCTTCTGTCAAAGATGTGTGAGTCTGCACATATATTGCCTCAAGACAAGCAGTTTTTTATTCTTTTTCAAGGAGTTTAGGAATTCAGTGAAACAGTCATTTTCCATACTATGAAGAGAGAAACTTTGCCATTACCTTTGAATATTAACCAGTGAGGAGTTCTTATACCTCTTCCCTGCTTTCCCTGTGAAATAAATGTAGGTTGTTATTCATGGAAATGGATCTTGCACATGTTGCCTGATCTTAGAGATGTCTCTTTTCTCTGGGCCTCAAACTTCACCTTAGTAAGATAAGGATATGAATCTAAAATCATCTATATTGTCTTTATCTTGTTTTAACCACACTTGGTTTGGCAAAATTATTCCTCTAAAAATTTTACTCTATGTTGGCTACCGTGCGTGTAGTTTTGGGAAGCCGTCACTAGCCAGACTGCTTTTCATGCTTATGAATAATAGCAATTTGGCAAATTTACATCCTTAATTATGCTTTTAATCAGGGCTTGGCAAACTACGGCCTGCTGCCCATTTTTGTAAATGGTATTACTGGAATAGAGCCATACTCGTTCATTTGCATTTTGCCTATGGCTGCTTTTGAACTATGATGGCAGAGTTGAGTAGCTGTAACAGAAACTATATAGCCTGTAGTGCTTAAATATGTATTATCTGGTTTTTCACAGAAAAAAAATCCCAACCACTGCTTCAAATACATAAATATAACTGCTTAGTAAAGCAACAATGTGTTCTTATAACATGTCGCTATTACCCTATTTAAAAAATTGTGATACAAAGCAGAACGCAGGCTTTTAAGAAATGCCAGCTCAGATCAATTATATATCTTACTCATATGTTCCTCAGTAACTATGGAGAACATTTCACTCTTTCGCTTGCATGGCTTTTAAAGAGAAACCTTTGACTTAACTTTTTTTTTTTTTTTTTTTGTTCTTTGCTTTTGTTTTTGTTTTTTTAAATCAAAAGCTCTTGGACTCATGTAAGACTCCCCAACTCTTGGAGCTACTTTGGTGACTAATGATCTCATTCTATTTTTTTTTCTTTTACTTTGCAACTTAATTAAACCGTGAAAGTTTTATTCTGTTTCTTTTTCAAAAGAAAAATACTGAAAAACTTTTAGGTAAATATACTCCAACATTTCCTAGCAAGTTTTCCCTGTGACTCACATTTAAAAATTTCAGTCTTCTGATTCATGTTTCTTTGCCGTGAAACTATCCTTAGAAACAGAGACTTCCTTCCACTTTCATGGAAGGATCCAGAATTTTCTTAAACTTCAACTTCCACCATTTAAAAAGATTGACTATCAATTATTGTGACTTTATAGGAAACCAAATATTTTAAACTTGAACAGACCCAAGTCTTTTATATCTCTGTAATTTTCTCTCTTTTATGTATAAATTTATTTCACCAGCTCAGAGGCCCTGCTATTTCTTGACTTTCTAATTCCAACTGAAAGTAAACTATAATATAGGTTTCATTTCTCAAGACACCTTCCATGATTGTCACTGTGAACTACAAGATTCCATGTCATGTTATGTCATGTTGTTGCTATTATGAGTAAGATCAGCTACTTAATATTTGGAAAGAAAGTAAACAGATATAATAAAGTAGAAAATACTCTCCTCCATCTATAGCCATTCAATAAATATCAATAACTCTCATGCACATACATGAAGGTGATCCTCTTTGAGATACAGTCATAGAAAATACTTGCCGATGTATTTTTATCTGCATCAGTAGAAGCTGAAGTTTCTAATATCAAATAACTGTCCTTGAAGATATCTAGAAGAGTGATATTAAAATAACAGTTGGGATATTGTCTGCCAAATAGTCCCTCATACTTCGGTTGAATTTTGCACAGGGGTTTTTCATCTTGCTGTTTGGAACCATCATGGACCACAAGGTAATCTGAATTTTTTTCACTTACTGTAAAAGTTTTCACATGGTTCAGGGTAGCAGGGGGATGAAGCAGCTTTGAAAAGAAAGCCTGGTCCCGGGGGGTGAATTTATGGAGTTGCTTCAGGCATCAGCTGAGAGGAGGAAAGCAAAGAACTATACTCCCTCATTTCCTGCACTTAATCGAGTCAACAGGAGGTTGTGTATGAGTGTATCTAGAAGAATAAAAACCATCACCAGCATTTTAACTTTAATCCTAAATCCAATTATAACTATACCTCAGCTTTTATCCAGGTCTTATTATTGGCTAAGCACTATGCTTAGCCATCTGATGTTGCTTCTGCCAGGGTTATTGGTGTCAAAGTTCCAGGGCATGGGTCTGGGTTTTAGGGATGCTGTTGTTTCTTCACAGTCTTTGCTTCTTCAGATAAGAGATGCTTTGCGGATGAGGATGTCTTCACTGCAGGGGAGATCAAGGGCAGCAGAGGTAAGCCCTCCCTTTTAGTGCCAATACTTAAGGGTCAGTGTCCTCAGCAGAGTCATGAAGAGACAAATATTATAGCTTAGTATTCAGGATTTGTTAGCAAAGAGAATTATTAGGGCATTCATTCATTCATTCATTCATTTCTTCACTTGACAAATTTGGAGTATCCTGCTAAAGCTTCAGGTCAGTAGAACATCCCTCTCAAGAGAATTTTCCACCTTGGATGTATTTCAACTTGACATCTGGACCATTGAGATGGGACAACATGAAACCAGGGTCGTAGACTCATAAAACACTAGAGCTGGGAAATGAGTTAGAAATGAGACTCTAGTCCAACCTAGTCATTTCATACGTAAGGAAACCGAGTCCCTGAGTACTTATATGATTTTCCAGAAGCCACCCAGATAATCATGAGAGTTAGCATGCTCCTTGCTCAAGACTCTTCAGCAAGCCACATTCTTGGGTTGAAGTATATGTATATTGATCTTGAAGATGACTTTTGACCAAGCTATATATCTGTCTTGTAAGGTACCAACTAAAATTACCATCATTGTTATATTGACTAGAAAGAAGCCATTTACTCAACCAACAGTTTCTTAATAAGAGCTACTTTCTTAATAAACAAACAAAAAATTTTATGCACACATCGAGAGTCAGCATTTACAGTTAGCTACTATTGAGTGTGACTTTGGGTACCATAATTCATCAATTTTAAGATAGGCATTTTCTTCACCTTTTAACATTGCTAAAATTGTAATGTATCTTACAATCAGTGGCATGTCATGACTTAAGTGGTAAGATTTTTTTCCTTTCTTTTTCTTTTCTTTTTTTTAAGTTTTTTTAAATGTTTTTTTTTTTTTAATTTTAGTTTTTGAGAGAGAGAGAGACAGACAGAATGTGAGCAGGGGAAGGACAGAGAGAGAGAGGGAGACACAGATCCAAAGCAGGCTCTAGGCTGAGCTGTCAGCACAGAGCCTGACACAGGGCTCGAACTCACAAACCGCAAGATCCTGACCTGAGCCAAAGTCAGACGCTTAACCGACTGAGCCACCTAGGCTCCCCTTTCCTTTCATTTTCTTAGTGGAACATAAATATAATGATGTGGCTTACAGTGTTAGGTTCAGTGAAATATGATAATTTAATTCTGTGTAGCTGTGTCAGTTTGTGTACTTCTTTTCATGTTTCCATTTTTACATATTTATCTCTAGACAAGTATATATATAAATATGAATACAGTTTGTCAATGCCATTATTCACTGACACCAGTGTTGCTTTTTTCCCCCATTTAGAATGCATCATTAAGCCCAACCAATGGATCTAAATTAATGAATCGGTGAAAATGAGCGGTGAGTATTAAAAACTCAAGAAGAAGTTTCGCTTGCAAGTTGTGACAAACTCCTTAATGCTCCTTGCGAGCACACTATTGCCTAGGATGTGATGCAGGGGTGAGGCGGGATGGAACAGGTGAATATATCTTTCAGAGATTAAAAACTTCTTCATTGCTCAGCGCATAAATGAAAATATGCATATATTTAAAACCTATGTCATCTCAGTTTATAGGACCATACCTTTTTTTCTTAAAGTTTTAATTTTAGTTAGTTAACATAGGGCACCTGGGTGGCTGAGTCAGTTAAGCGTCCAACTTTGGCTCACATCATAATCTTGCCATTCACGAGTTCAAGCCCCACATTAGGCCATTGGGCTCTGTGCTGACAGCTCAGGGCCTGGTGCCTGCTTCAGATTCTGTGTCTCCCTCTCTCTCTGCCCCTCTCCCACTCAGGCTTTGTCTCTTTCTCTTGTCTCAAAAATAAATAAACATTAAAAAAATAAAATAAATTCTTGTTAGTTAACATACAGTATAATATTAGTTTCAGGTGTACAATACAGTGATTCAACACTTCCATACAACACCCAGTCTCACACAACAAGTTCACTCCTTAATCCCCATTGCCTATTTAGCCAACCCTCCACCCACCTTTCCTCTGGTAACCCTCATTTTGTTGTCTGTAGTAAAGAGTCTGTTTCTTGGTTTGCCTTCCCCTCTCTCTTTTTCTCCCATTTGCTCTTTTGTTTCTTAAATTATGAGTGAAATCATATGGTTTTTGTCTATCTCTGACTGACTTATTTTGCTTAGCATAATACTCTCTAGCTCCATCCACATCATTGCAGATGGCAAGATTTCATTCTTTTTTTATGGCTGAGTAATATTCCATTATCTATCTATCTTTCTTTCTATCTCATTTCTTTTTTACCCATTCATCAGTCAATGGACACTTGAGCTGTTTCCATAATTTGGCTATTGTAGATAATGCTGCTGTAAACATTGGGAGGCATGAATCACTTTGAGTTAGTATTTTTATATTCTTATGTGACCAAATCTTAAGGATACTTTTATTTCCTCAGTGAGAGGATGATATCATCATATCTGCACTGATATAGGATACACTTTTGCTGTCTATAACACTCATACACCTTAATTTCATCTTGTCAGTGAGTGACGATACTTATAATAACCTCATTGTTGAGAAGGAAGACTTAATTGATTGAAATCACAAAGCAACAAGCCTGTCTTTCCTTAATGAAGTTGGAGTCCAGAATCATCCCTAAGGGGGTGTGGGTAGAACTGCAGCAAGTTAGCTAACAGCCAACCTATGAGACATATTTCTACACAGATGAAATTAAAGGAAAACAAATATTAGGCATCCATGAAGGGCAATTAGTCACAAGGTGGCAGCCAAAAGCCTGAGAGGTAGTAGTGGGATGTAGGCAGGGGTGATCAATCTTCGTATGGTTTTCATGGCCTTTGTACATTGATATAGACGAGTCTCAGATTTTTTTTAAACACCATCTGGCAACAGGCACATCCCTTCTACATTCCTTCTCTTCCTGAGTCACAGTTGAAAATTGAACAATGGCGCAAAGGAAAGAGTTGAAACAATCTCATGGAATCAAAGACATTGTAAGTTGGTAGGACCATTAAGGGACCTGCTTTGTTACAGATCCTACAAACCCATGTGGTGCTGCTGTGCGACATTGCTGCATGGTCCCAGGGAGAGGGGAGAGGGAGGGAGAGAAAGAGGGCTTTGTCATATACACTAACTGGCAGGTGTGGGGTGCTGGGAAAACACCACCATATTATCCTTAATTAATCATCCTCACATTTGGGTTTTTATATTAGAACTTTAATGGGGGGAAGGAGTGATATTGTAGAATTTATAAAAGTTTAACTCTCCCACCTCTGCCCATTTCCAAGTCCAAAGAGCTCCTCCCTAGTGGAGCATCGCTATACCATTCTTGATTAGTCACTAATCAAGAGGTTATTCAGATGACCTGTAAAAGCTGACCTTTCCATTAAGGTCCCAATTTGACCTGTTTTCCGAAGTTCATTGGATATCTCAATAGGGGAAGGCTCTGCCTCCTGGGGGTACTAAATCTAGCCATACTAGAGAAGAGAGGCATGGTTGCAGTCTAATCTCTAGCTAGTTGGGCATACCTGGTTGGCTGTAGTAAAAACTGGAGAAAACCAGTAGAATCCAGGATCTGGACTGCATTACTTCCTGGAATTGAGGAGGTTCAGGAAGCTTCCACAGGTACTTGGGGGAAATGTAGGAAGGAGATGGGAGCTTACTAACAGCTCCCCAAAGAAATCCTCAGCACATGGTTCTTCTACTTCTGTTTTTGAACCTTTGAGGTGGGGGATGAACTGAGGATTGCATTCTTTCAGTGTGCCCTCCACAGGTGGCCCCGTGCCTATTGAATTTTGTCAGTAATTGGAGCTGCGATTTTTAGATCTGGATGGATGTGGAACCAGAAGCATCTGGAAGAGCAGTCACTGGGGCAGGCCATCTTAGGCCCCTCACAAGTTAGAGGTCAGGGACAGGAAATTTACAAGTAGTGAAGGTAAACTTAGCGAAACCGGGGAGTTCTTTCAGCAGACAGAGGGACCCCAGCCACGGGTTAAGGGCAAAATTACAGCTCAGCAACCCAGGGTGCTTGGTAAGTGTAAGTCAGGTGGCAGCCCAAGGCAGGGCTAAATCACAAGGAAAAAGGTAGTATTTCAGGCCTTAAATCAGAATACAAAATTAAAGAGTGATGCAGTCTAAGGAGACAGGTAGAATTCCATTGTTGAAAAAGGGGGCGGGAAGTCATAATCAGACTTGCAAATATTTGAGCCCCTGAGCCTGGATGGAAGCTCCTCATAGCCCACTGACCTCAGGTTTGATTGCTCTTGGAAATGAGGTTAGAAAAGTTTTGGCAGGAGGTCTTGAGGTCAGGGAAGGACTGCAGAGGTGTGGAAACCTGGCAGTTTCCTTCAGGTATAGATTCTAATTGGGAAATCCCATCCTGGAGGCTGAGGAGGGAGGGAGACGTTCTTACAATGAAGCCACAGCTGCACAGCGCCCTCTGCTGTTCGTATGAAGGGCAGGCCTTTGCTATGATCCAAATGGAGCCTGTTTCACCCAGTGTTATTCCAGGGTCACCAGGAAGTCTCTTCGGTTCCTGGAAAAATCTCTCCCACATATTTATTTATGCCTGGATTTACCTCAAAGGATGCAGAACTCTTCATTCCACAGTGGGAAATGAGACTGACTGAACAAATACCCCGAGAAAAGCAAACAGTTTTCTATGTTAAGTTGTACATTCAGAGCAGCAGTCACTCCAGAGACCAAGCTTAGATAGCTGGAGAGGGAGAAAGGGCACTGAGCACCAAGTTTAGGGCTAAGGGAGCAGCATGGAGAAGATAGAGGGCACAGAAAAAAATAAAGCTTGACGGGGGTGGGGGAAGAGGTGGGGGAAGGAATAGTCTTCCTACTGTATGACTTTGAGGAGATTGTCAATGCCTTGGTGCGTCTATTTCCTCATCTGTAAAATGAGGCTAATAATAATACATACCTCCCAGGACAGGTTTCAGCATTCAATGAGCTAACATATTAAGGACTCAGAATAACTCCTGATTCAAATGATCAGTAAATGCCAGCTGTTCTTCCTGTTAACATGAGTTTCAACCATTTTTCTCAGGTTGCTCCATTTCTCATGGACATTCCCGGTCTTGGACTGAATGCTGAGGTCTGGGAGAGGGAGACTGGAATGCAGGGACAACCGTGATTCCCTGAAGACTTTCTCTTCTTGCCAGGCATGACACTTAAGTTGTCAGGGTGAAAACGTTCGCTGAGGAAAAAGTGAGAATACCATTTGGTGAAGGGACTTGAAGGAGGTAGAACCACGGATTCTACCCATGACTTGCAAGAGCCTGGCTTCTTGATCAACCTTGGCAAGACTAAGTCAGTGAGCCATTTTCTGACCTCCTGGACAAGCCTGGGGCTCCCCTGGACATTGTCTGCTTTCACTCCCAAGGCCTGCTCTGTGGCTCCATAGGCCCTGTCATTGTCACTCTGAAGTGATCCTGGGCACTTTGGGGGACGGGAGTTAGATACAGTTTCAAGAGTAGGGGGTGAGCATGGGCATGGAGGATGGGATGGCGGCAGAAATACTGAAGTACTTTGGAAACAGTTAAGTTGTGGTAGGTTTCCTAAAGATAGGAAACAGAGGCAAAATAAAAGAACTTTTCAACGTGTTTATTATTTTAGTCTATCCGTAGACCTTGAGTAATATAGTTTAAATGCTAGGACTTTAGACTTTAGTTTCCTCATTTGTAAAACTTAAAAAATATTCTTGTAGGTATTATTATTTGTGTGTGTATGTGTGTGTGTGTGTGTGTGTGAGTATTTAAATCCCTATACATAAAAAAGATTCTGGTTGTTACTTTAGAAATAAAAATAAAAACATTTACTTTTCACAACTTGCTCATGTGTGAGTTCACTCAGGGTAGATGGGCCCAGTGGTACCACAATATTCTTGGGTATCAAACCTTTTATCAATTAACCTCAACCCTTTGATCAGACACACAAGAGACCCAGGAATGTAATCCTACCATATACTTATAAGGTAATAAGTCAGAAATATTTGGCAAACAGCACTATTGTTTTTCAGACATGCCCAGTGATATTTCTATTGCCAATTTGGTTTTAAACAGCCAACTAGTCAATAGGTCTGAAGATGGCCACATGGGCATGAGTAGTGCAATTTGACCAAAAGCCTTCAAAGTCACTGCTTTTCCACAACACCCACACAAAGAAGCACCTCTTTGCAGGCCTGCTTTCAGAAACTTTAGTGTTGGTAGTTAGGAAATGAGACAGGGACTGGTTTCAAATCAAACAGCAATTATTTTAGTGATGAAAAATCTCAGTCATTTGGAAATTATGCACCTCTCCTGAAATTAAAATAAATTATTCATAATGAGGGGCATGAATCTAACTTCCAGATATATAAAATTTCCTGAATATTTATTTATTGACCACATTTCCTTTTTGACTCTAGCTACTATGGAAATAATTTTTACTTCTCATAACCCCCACGAAATTTAGAAATTCCAGGGCTTCATGTAATTCCAAGCTAATTGCCCTTAGTTTGGTAGATTCATTTGTTATTGGGTCAAGGTCAAAGTAATAATTTCCTCATGATAGTAGCATTTAATCTCCTTTCTTTTTCCTATTTTCCCAAGCTCTCCATCTTTTTAGTGGAACCGTGGTACTGAGTAGCCAGTTCTACAGTAACAGAACACATGCATTTCTAAAAATCACCACACTATGCAAAACTGGCAATAAAACCAACATAACTTATGGGAAACATGGGATTTGGTATATAATATGCCAACATCCAGGCATGAATCTTAGGCAGAAATATCTTAGCCCTGAGCAACTCCATTTGAAGACAAATTTTTCTCCCAGGAATTTTCCCTTCCTGGTAATGCTCATCTTTGAACACAACTCAGTGACTACATGGTTTTACTTCCATTGAGAAATCCATTTTTCAACTGCATTATGTGGCCAGGTGATATTTTATCATCTCTTTCCACCTTCCCAAATCCCATTCATTTCATTGAGAGGTGTGCCTGAAAGTCTGTATGACAAACAGAAGGGATGCCTTTTATTTGGTGTTTGCTTTCCTGTCCCAGCTCTTCAAAAGGTAACAATCTGCTCAGGGACTGGGGCCTTGGCTTCCAGAGAGATACAGAATCTCTGGGAGACAGTCAGTCAAGGAGTGGCACTCAAAGAGGCAACCAGAGAATGGAACTCCTATCCTTCCCTTTTTCCCTTAACTTCCTCTGGGAGGGTGTGTGCTAAGATTAAAGAACCCTTAGTACAGGACCTGAGGAGCCAACAGAGGAAAGATTTTAGCTGATAAAACACATGAAGGATGTTGAAACTCATTAAACAGGAAACAATCAAGGTACAGAAGACATTTTAAGACAGTGGATAGAACCTTTGTTCAGACACAGGCATGGGCTGTGACCTTCAGGGAGTAAGGACAGAAAATATCTCAGCCTTTGGCCTGGGGAGTTTTGGATAGAATAGGTGTGAGTTGGGGCTCTGTGATACCCTTTACACATATGCAGGGAGGACCAGTGGAAAGAAGACAGGTTTTGAAGACAACCAGATGCATGTTTCAATTCTGGCCTTTCTAAATTCTAAGGGGTGACTTGGGCGAGTTATTTAGCCTTTTGGTTTCTATAAAAAGGCTCATCCATGAAGTTGTGGTAATATAAACTACACCTTATGGCATCCTGGACAGTGAAGAAGGTGATGTTTGTGAAAGCACCTTCCTCAGTGTTTAACTGATGGGAGACTTGATCTTGAGAAAAGTTAGTTCCCCTACTCCATCCTTCTAATTGTCTGGGGATGGGAGTGTGAGTATATTGTCTCTTCTCCAAAAGTGCTTTTGACTCTGTGTAGCAGGTGGGGTGGCAGTGTGGACTGGAGAAGTGGAATCAAGGGTTGACATGCTAGGACTTTCATTGGGGTTGAGAGCAAGAGCTGGAGGAGGGCTTCGAATGTCCTTCTAGTGGTTTGGCCCAGTCATAGGATAAGAATGGGGACAAGGGTTCAGAGCAAGTGATCTGCTTCAGGAACAAAATTCAAAACTAGATCTGGAGACTGGAGCAAGAGAATGAAGGACTCTGTATGGGATAACAATAAGTTTCAGAGTAATGCAGAAGATAACTTCCATTCATTTAAAAATTTTTATTTAATTATTTTTTAGAATGTTTTATTTATTTTTGAGGGAGAGAGAGAGAGAGAGAGAGAGAGTGAGCACGAGTGGGGGAGAGGCAAGGAGAGAGGGGGACAGAGGATCTGAAGCGGGCTCTGTGCTGACAGCAGCAAGCCCAACCTGGGGCTCTAACTCAGGAACCATGAAATCATGACTGGAGCCAAAGTTCAACCAGCTGAGACTCCCAGAGAAATTTCATTCTTGAATGACTTTAGCCACTTAATTCCACAATTCAAAGCAAGCTTTGTGGAAGATTAGTGGTAAGGGCACTCCATGTGCTAAAACTAATGAGTGTACAGAGGGTTCTTCAGGGAAAGACGGCTTTACACTCCATTACAGTTAAGAAGTTCATGGGTAACAGGAACTGTGTGTAGAGCCATCGATATCCTGGGCTTAGTTTCTCTATCTATAAAATGGTAGTAAAAGTACGAGCCATTCCTCCATGCTATTATGGGCTAGTTGTGTCCCCTAAAAATTCTTTTTTTTTTAAACATTTTTTTAATGTTTATTTATTTTTAAGAGACAGAGTGTGAGCAAGGGAGGGGTAGAGAATCTGAAGCAGGCTCCAGGCTCTGAGCTGTCAGCACAGAGCCCAACATGGGGCTCGAACTCATGAACCATGAAATCATGACCTGAACTGAAGTTGGACACTTCACCGACTGAGCCACCCAGGCACCCAATCCCTAAAAATTCTTATGTTGAAGTCCTAACCCCCAGTTCCTCCGTTTGTGACCGTGCTTTGAGATAGGACCTTTTTAGAGATGATTATGTTAAAATGAGGTCAGAAAAGTGGGCCCAAACCAACATGACTCGTGTCCCTATGAGAAACCATGAGGAGACAGATAAGTACAGAGGAAAGAGCATGTGAGCATGCAGAGAGAAGGTGGCCACTGCAAGTCACGGAGAGAGGCCTCAGAAGAAATGGACCTACAACACCTTAATCTCCAACTTCTAGTCCCAGAGTAGTGAAAAAATAAATTTCTGTTGTTTAAGCCACATATTCTGTGATATTTTATCATGGCACTCCCAGCAAACTAATACACATGCCCAGAGATTAAAAAAAAAAGATATTTTTTTTAGAGCAATTTTAAATTCACAGCAAAATTGAGAAGAAGGTATGGAAATTTCCCATATACACCCTGGTCTCCACACACGTCTTCCCTCTCTCACTACTGACATCCCCAACCTGAGCACTGTATTTGTTACAACTGATGAGCTTACACTGACACATCATAATCACCCCAGACTCCCAGCTTACATTAAAGTGCACTCTTGGTGTTGTACATTCAATGAATTTGGACCAATGGACAAAGAGATGTATCCATCATTATAGTGTCATATGGAGTATGAAATATTAATATAACAGTATGCCAAGAATACAGCAGATTTTACTTAAGACAAATCTAATCCTAATATTTGTTGAAGAGTGTCAGAGCAGCTAGTAAAGTGGATATAGACAAAGAATATGTGAGGCCATTCTGCAAAAGGTTGGCTGTGAAAATAGGTCACCCATTTACATTCTTGAAGGAAGGATTTGTCCTGGATGCCGTGATGCACCGCTGAGACTGTCCCTCCAGGACCGAGAGAGAACACTAGCTCCTCCAAATGCCAGGCGTGTTGCTGGCTGATGGCTCACAGCTGGGTTCCTCCCTCATGTTGCCCTGCAAGGGCTGAAGGAAGCTGCCTCTCCCGAGGTCACACAGGAATCAGCTTGCATCTAAAGACTGAGTGATGCTGCTGCATGGCCCCGCCCCCTCGCTTGAAGTGGGACCATTTTTGAAGAGCTACCCACCTCCAGACTTCCTGTGGGATCAGCGGAGGCCTCTGTTGTGACTACACCACAGTATGATCCTCCCTCTGCCCTCTCTAGTTCCCCTTAGTTACTCGTGAGTGTTTCCATGAATATTCCCCAATAAATTTCATGGAAGCGAACCTCTGTCTCAGTGTCTGCTTTCCCGGACATGTGACCAATGACCTCGCACACGGTATACTACTATTATCGGTGCACGAGTGCTGTCTTTTGTGCAGAGGAAGTTGAAGTATTTGGCAGTCTGAGCTTTCTGCAAGGTAGACTGAGCGAATGAATTGA
The DNA here is from genome assembly GCA_028646485.1 of Cryptoprocta ferox. NCBI lineage: Eukaryota > Metazoa > Chordata > Mammalia > Carnivora > Eupleridae > Cryptoprocta > Cryptoprocta ferox. The sequence goes on along the minus strand of CM053577.1, from coordinate 100,070,980 downwards.
GGAAACCTTTCTAACATTTAATGATATGCCGTGCCCTTTGAAAGTAAGTGTCACTTTGTTTTTTAATAAGCCACATGGGCAGCCAAAGTCACCTGGGATCCACATATTTCAAGTTTCTCAACCATTATTAGAGACCTGCCAATCAATAACCTTGCAGGCTGCTCTAGGGCCCTGTAACATGGAAGCCCAGCTCCTGACCTTGAGTGCGGCCACCCAACATGTTTTGAGATGTGATTGTTTACCCAAGGAGTGAGGCCACTTTGAAAGCAGTCTAGCGCTGTTCTTGATTTTTAGAGTGATTATATACTAAAGAAAACCAGGGAAAAACTCAGGCTCTCCAACCTGCTGTGAACTCTCGAGAGCACCTGTGTGCTACTAAGCATGGGACCTAAGAAAAGTCAACCTTCCTGTTCATCTGTTTCCTCACCTGTCATTGTGGACAAAGAGGAGAGACTGTGATCCCAAATATCCATTTCCTTGACCTGCTGTTGTCAGAGGCTCTGAAAGAAGAACTGCAGGGGAATGCTTTGGCTATTTCTCTTCTTCATGAGCACTTTTTAAAAAAATATTTTTTTAATGTTTATTTACTTTGAGAGAGAGAGAGAGAGAGCGCGCGCGCGTGAGAGAGCGGGGGAGGGGCAGAGAGAGGGAGACACAGAATTGAAGCAGGCTCCAGGCTCTGAGCTGTCAGCACAGAGTCCGACACAGGTCTTGAACTCACGAACGGTGAGGGCATGACCTGAGTTGACATCGGATGCTTAACTGACTGAGCCTCCCAGGCGCCCTTCCTCATGGGCACTTCTATGTGCAATAATATTCCCACAGGGAAGCTAGAACCGGTGAAGTGGGCTGGACCATGTTATTGGGAGCCCCAAGGATACCTTTTGTTTTTCTGGCCCACGGCCTCATGTCCTTGGTTTCTTTCCTCTCCAATCTTGACTCTCAGTGCCCACAATGAACTCAGAGACAAGTGCCTCAAATATAAGCAAATATTTGTCTTTAAACCTTGGAACAGTGGCCTAAGCTGCAGGCTACAGGTTTCTTACTTCTGCTACCACTGTGGTCAGTGGGGCCACCTCTGACCTGTGCTGTCTGTAGAGGATTTCTGCTTCAACCCCAGCCTCCCAGCCTCTGTCACTATGATACTGAATACTTATCAGCTCAGCTCTGCCCATGTCTAAGCTAAGTCCAACCGTTTTTGGAAAGCACACTCAGAGAATCATACACATCAGGGCTTAGGGCATGGGACTTAGAGCCATCAATCTGGGTCAGGTGTGCCAAGGATGAGTCCTGCCTGAGTCTTGAGTGTCTTTAGCATGTTCTATTTCCTTTATCCCCTATATCAGTGGTGTCAGGTTTACTGAACATCTGTCAGGCTGTGACTGTTCCTTATTCTGTAGTCTACCTTGCAGGATCAGACCCCTGACTTCCTCTCTGGACAGTTTTATCCTTGGAGACGGTCCTATGTCTTACCTGGAGCCCTGCTTCATTGGTCAGCTGCTTGGGATTGATTGTCCTTCCCAGGTGTGTTTGGCTGCTGCCCCATGTATTATCCAAGACTCTTAGTGCCCATGGCCTCGGTCAAGTACCTGTTACCCAGTCCCTGTGAACTCTGGGAATCTGGTGGCTACTCAGTCCTGGTGGGTCCAGCCCAGCTTTGCTTCCTTTCCTTCCCCATTAGGGGGAAAGGAGACTTCTCTACTGAAGTCTCAGAATACTTCAAGAAAGAGCTTTTTCTTCCTTCTAACCCTTATCCACACCACCTCACAAACTGCTATTGCTTTCTATCCTACCTGATAGAGAAGTTCTTAAAAATAACAACTTCTCCCCAATAGGGTTTTTTAAATAACAGAAAAGACCCTATTATTTTATGTCTTAACCAGTGTTTGTAGCAAGGCTCTCCAATACATGAAGGACCTACTTGGACTCTGGTGTTTTCTCCTAGCTGAGGTCACCTGATCTTAAAATTTAGGATCAGACTTGCTTTAGGCTTTAGGACTTATTTTGTCCTTAATCCAGAGAAAAGAATCCTTGTTTGGTGTGAACTAGCTGATTCAATAGTAATTAAACATGTCTTTTTGTTTTGTTTTGTTTTTGACCATGTGCCCCAATTGTAGCACCTTGGCTCCACCTTTCTCCTGAGACCTACTTTCCACAAAGTAGCAGCCCTTATAACAAACCCATGCTCTGTGTTGATAGACTTCTCTGAACTTAGGCCCACATAAGGTTGGGCTTCCACCTTGTTCCAAACCTTCTCCAACCTTATCTTTTCTTCTAAATCCTCCCTGACCATAGCCAATGTCTGTTTCCAGATGTTCTTTACCACCACTTTCTGCCCATTACTCAGAAACCTCCCCGACCTTCCACAGGAATGCTTTCTTGCCCAATATTTGCTCTAATCGCCATCTATTTCCCATTTCAATATTTCCAAATACATTTATTAATTTAACACTTACTGAGCATCTACACTGTGCTTATAATGGCTAACAAAACCCAGTCCCTGCCTTCAAAAAGCTTACAGTGCACCAAAGGAAAGAGATAATTCCATAGAAAATATAAGTAGTGGATAACTCTGCGAAATATATCTAAATTAGTCCATTTTATTCTTGGAACCCTATGAGGGAGACCTTATATCCATGTTATAGATGTGGAAAGGAAGGTTAAGTAACTTGGCCCAGATCACATAGGCAGGAAGGGGCAGAGTTAGGGTTAGAACACAGGACTTTGCTATACTAGTAATCCTCATCTTGTGCGACAATAGGTCCAAAACAAGGATGAAATGATACGTTTGTCAATTCACATGGAAACAACCTACTGGACTTCCCTTGACCTGGCCGAGAATTAGTAGTTTTGCAAGATTGTGCCTTCTCACTCATTAGCAGAGTTTATCCTTCCATGTTAGTTTTTTGGTCCATAGGTCTTCTTTATAAGTTTTTAAAAATATATTTTATTTATTTATTTATTTATTTATTTTGAAAGAGAGATAGAGAACGGTGGAGGGTCAAAGAGAGAAGAAGACAGTTCGTACAGAGCCTGATGTGGGGCTTACACCCATAAACCATGAGATCATGACCTGAGCTGAAATCAAGAGTCAGACATTTAACTGACTGAGCCACCCAGGCACTCCCCATGGGTCTTCTTTAAATCCTCTGCATGTTTTATGTTATTCTGTGAAGGTGTCGTGCATCTTTTTGTTATATTTATTTTTAGGTATTTGGTGTGGGTTTTACTTGTATAATTTTGGTATTATTTTTAAAGTATTAATTTCTAATTGCTTATTGCTGTTAGGTAGAAATAAAATAATTAATCTTTGTATATTACTCTTACATCCAGAATCCTTGCTGAGTTTACTCACATATTCTAACAGCTTACGTTCAGATTTTTTTCCTGTGTATGCAATCTAGTTATATGCAAATAAAGACAGCCCCCCTCTTTTCTAATATTTGTATCTTTTATTTCTGTGTCTTGCCCTACTGTTTTTGTATTATTTCATTATCTGAATAAATGAAGGATAGTTAGGGTGTGATAGGAGATATTTTTCTCTGACTGATTTCACAAGTTTCTGTTGTCTTTACCGTATAAAAACTGAGTCTTGTTCAGTCATGGCCTTTATGTGGCCTATACTCTGACGTCAGCCAGAGTTAGGAGTGGGTGGAACCCAGAGTTGCCAGGAGTTGGATCTGTGTAGCTATAGGAGAGCTTCTATCTGTGACTCATTTATTAGTAAGGGTTTCATTCTATTCTGCATAGGTCACAGAAGACTTGTGAGCACCGGTTTGTGTTCATTTTTTATTTCTTTATGCACAGGCAACACCTCAGAAGCTTGAGAGAGAGGGAGGGGGTAGCTGGGAGGGAGGAAGACAAACAGAGAATGAGAGAGAGAAACTGCATTTGTTTAAAATATTTCCCAAGGCTTCTCTGTTTTGCAGCCAACACTGCCGTAATACCTCGAGAACTTCTTTAGTGTCCCCTCTACACTGCTACGAAGCCTATATAGTTCCCAGAGGGGCTAGAGAATAAAGTAATGGTTAACTTTGGGTAAATCCAATGCTCACTTTATTAGTAGGCTGGAGAGGGCAGAATTACTGGGGTCTTACAAACTAGCACCCAGCCCCCATTTCAGAGAAAGCCACACTATCATTAGTCTTAGTAAATACTCTGCTTGAGATTGTCCTTAGTTGAGCATCAGTGCTGATGCCTTACTCTATATGACAATCCTGATATTCACCTTTTAGTTTTTTTCTTCCTTTTTTTAAAAGTTTATTTACTTATTTTGAGAGAGAAAGAAAGAGAGCACATGTGAGTGGGGAAGGGACAGAAAGAGAGGGAGAGAGAATTCCAAGCAGGATCCACACTGTCAGTGTAGAGCCCAGTGCAAGGCTTGATCTCACGAACCATGTGATCATGACCTTAGCAGAAATCAAGAGATGGACGCTTAACCAACTGAGCCACCAGGTGCTCCTGTTTTTTTTCTTCTTAGACTTGGATAAGTATTAGTGGGGTAATTGTGGAAATATATAAGATTAAGACTCATTTAGTATAAGGCTGAATACTTCAAATCTTCAGGTTTATGGACATTAGACATTTACTCCTCAAGGTAACTTCTTGACTTTACAGTTGATATTTATTGACCAGAAATATGGGAAAAAAAATCATCATTTCTTTCAATGAAGAAGAGGGTAAAGGCTATAGAAAGAAAGCTGAGGCTAGTGACTGAGGATCAAAATTCAGGTTTTTTAACTAGTACAAAGTTTTCTCCAGTATATCATTTTTCACTTAGCATGCCAATGCGATTTCATAACTTTGAACAAAAATTGAGATATATGACTTGATAGTTATGTTTGTCTACCTGTCTATTATATATTCACATCTAGTAGACATATAATTTCAACCCATGTACTCAACTGTACTAGAAATAGTTTTTAAACAAATCTTCCTTTTGAGCATTGCCTCATCTTAAGCAAAAATATCTTATTATATATGATACATGATTTGTATATAGTTTATATGAAATATATATATCTATCCATTATATATTACACATGCTTTGTATATAGTTTATATATATACATACATATGTATATAGTTTATATATATACATACATTTAAGGTTAACTATTTCCTCTAGGTCTATTTCAATCAGTTCAGGATATATTCTCGTTATCCCATCCTGATTCCTATCTTCCTGAGATTGCATTTAAGTTCTAGAAACTTCCATCAGCTTCATACATCAATGGAAAGAAAACCTTGAACTCTTGGGCATGCTCTATAATATATTGGCTTCTATTGTATACCATCTGGTCCTTGGGCACAAGTCATCCTCCATGCTGGCATCTGCTGAGACTTCTGTGAATATATCTGGTTCTTGGCCATATGGCTTGTTCCACTTTCTTTCTCATTTTCTCTTTCCCCTAATTTCCATGCCTTTTTCCCAGTTGTGTGCAGAAGATAGTTATTATTTCATGACTCTCAGAAGTCATGGGAAACATAGAGAGACTGTCTTATCCCTCCCTTCTGACAATCTCATAGCCATGTCCACTCCACACTCTCTGCTAGTATAGCAGGGTGAATGTTTGTGGGTCTTCAACTTCCAAAACTTCAGGTAGGACTATGGACAAAGTATTTCTTTTCTTGAACTCCCAAACTTATCATTTGATTTCTTCTACACTCTCTGTCAATCTAGGATTTAACCTCAGGGCCTAGGACTCAGACATCTTATAAGAATGAATAATCTTCCTGCTTCTCCATCTCCTCTCTCTCATGCCCAGAAGAATCCTAATTTATTCTGTGGATGGAATAAACCCATTTTGAAATTGGAAAATAAATTCTTCAGGTACTATTTTAAATCTTTCTGTTTTATCTACAGACTAGGTTTTTCAAAACTGAAAGCTAAGAATTTGATGTTTGACTCCATTGTAATGATTCATGTCTGTAAGTCCAAATGAGATAGGGGGAAACGTCATGAAGTTAAAAGGAGTTTGTATGTGTAAAAAGCATTGATTACACTAGTCTTATATTTGTCTGAATGTCCATCCAAGCATCCATCCATCTATCCATCTATTCATCCATCTATCCATCCATCCATCCATCCATCCATTTATCCATTTATCCATCTATTTATTTATCCATTGATTCTCTGAATACTCCAGAAAAAATGTTGACCATACTCTTTGACTTGAGCATGATAGGGCAAAATATGAAAAATGAAGACATATTAGAAATTCCAGAACATATGGTAGCTGTGGTAGGCAGAATAATGACCCCAAAGAGATCTATGTTCTGTTCCTCGAAATCTGTGGTTATGTTAGCTTACCTGGTGAGGGGGAGTTAAGGTTACAGATGGAATTAAATTTGCTAATCCAGGTGAGCTAAGAAGATTATCTTTCATTATCCAGGTGGACCAATGTCCTCACAAGGGTTTCTATAAATGGAAGAGGGAGGTCAGAATCAGAGATTTGAAGATACTTGACTGCTGGCTTTGAAGAAGGAAAAAGGGGCTGGAAGCCAAAGAATATAGGCAGCCTCTAAAATCTGGAAAATGCAAGGGAATGAGTTCTCCCTTAGAGCCTCCAGAAGAGATGTTGTCTGCTGATACCTTGATTTTAATGAAGTGAGACCCATTTTTGACTTCTGACCTGCAGAACTAAGATAATGCACGGTATTGTTTTAAGCCATTAAATTTGTGGTAATTTGTTATAGCCATAATAAAAAACTAATATAGTACCTAAAACTATATAATCATAAATAACGACTATATAGTCATGAATGAATTTAAATGAATTTAAAACATGGCAAACCAATAATGCAGACAATTGATTTTTAATAAATTAACAACATAAAACACTTAGGTGCCACCTGGTGGCTGAAATCTTGCAGTGAACGACTTGAAATGACCTCAGCTTACAGCTATTTCCTAAAGAGAGTCCAAGTGCTGCGCTCCAAGCATGGCACTAGGCTGTGGTTTGTGGTCAAATGATTTTAAAAAGGTTGAAATTTTTCATTTGAATTGCCAAATAATACAGTGAAAAAAGGAGCTCAACTTGCATTTTATTGTAAGGACATGTGACAGAAAATAGGCAGCCTATTGGGACCTGCTTAGGAAGCATTTGAGCTCTGCGCTGACAGTGCAGATGGACGTGGGTGATTTTCCCTCACCCAAACCTTACTCTGTGAAGTCTATCAGACCTTGACCCTCCTGATATTAGTTATAGATAACTAACACTTTCCCAGACTCATATAAAATATAGTGAAAATATAACATTGTTTCAACCAGAAAGCACCCCTAATCCTTTCCTATAGGGAAAATCTGGACCCATATTGGCATGCATGGCCAAGCTAAAAGTGCAAGGTACCTCATACCTCTTAGGGTGGCTACTCTTAAAAGCACCCATAAAAATTAGTGTTGCTGAGAATGTGAAAAGAATTGAAAGCTCCTACCAGGGCTAGGGTTAGGGGGAGGGGAAAAGGAAGTTGTTATTTAATGGGCCTAACGTTTCAGTTCTGCAAGATGAAAAAGTTCTGGAGATTGTTTCACAACAATGTGAATACACTTCACCCTACTGAACCTTACATTAAAAAATGGTTAAGATGGGGCACCTGGGTGGCTCAGTCAGTTAAGCCTTCGACTCTTGGTTTCAGCTTAGGTCATGAGTTCATGATTTCGTGGGTTTGAGCTCCGTATGGAGCTCTGTGCTGACAGTGCAAAGTCTGCTTGGGATTCTCTCTCTCCCTTTCACTCTGCCCCTCCCCCATTCATGCGGCCTCTATCTCAAAATAAATAAATAAACTTAAAAAGAATATAATCTTGTTAAAAATGGTTAAGATAAATTTTATGATGTGTGTTTTTTATGACAACAAAAAAAGGTACAAGGTAGTGGAGCGTGCACAGCAGAGGATGAAGGAGGCCAAATCCACCCTCCCACAGGGCATGGAGGTCTTTGGCTGAGCTTCCTTGAAGGTCCCTCCAGGCTGGAGAGGCATGTTGGAAGCTGTGGCTTGAGCAGGACCTATATTTCAGATAGTGGGCTCTATTCAGATGGTCCCAAGAGCTGCTTCCCTCATGCCATTTTTATATGACTCAATGACAGGGGTGCCTGTGTGGCTCAGTCAGTTCAGCATCTGACTTCCGCTCCTGTCATGATCTCACAGTTTGTGAGTTCTAGCCCCCCACATTGGGCTTTGTGCTGAGAGTTCGGAGCCTGGAGCCTGCTTCAGATTTTCTGTCTCCTTTTCTCTCTCTCTCTCTCTCTCTCTGCTCCTCCCTACTTGTTCTCTCTCTCTTAAAAATAAATAAACAAACATTAAAAAAAAGATTATATGACTCAACAGCAAAACCATAGCTTCAACTCTCTTATCTTCTAAACTGCTTTTCTGCTAGTCATTGAAAAGTCCAGTTTTCCCATCATCCATGGGTCCCTTCCTGTTGGTATAAATACATGGTCACAATATGCTCAGATCTTTCCATTATAATTTTTCAAATTATTTACATGAACTTAATCATGTAACCGATTCTAAGGAAACCTTTCAGGATTTGAGCTAACTTAATTCTCTTAGGCTTTTCACCAGCCTATAACCTTCCTTATGTTAGCTTTCCAGAAACCAAGAGCAAGTGGAGGTAAAGAGCATATGCATGAAGTAAGACAACATACCTACTTCCACCACTGAATCTTCTTTCCACCATTTGCCTGCTGTGTGAGCTTGGACACCCCAGTTAGTTTAAGAACTGCCTAGGGGTGCCTGGGTGGCTCAGTCAGTTAAGCATCCGACTTCGGCTCAGGTCATGATCTCAGGTTTTCGCTCATGTCCTGATCTCAGGTTCATGGGTTTGAGCCCCGAGTCAGGCTCTGTGCTGACAGCTAGCTCAGAGCCTGGAGCCTGCTTCAGATTCTGTGTTTCCCTCTCTTTCTGACCCTCCCCTGCTCATGCTGTCTCTCTCTCTCTCTCTCTCAAAAGTAAATAAAAACATTAAAAAAATTAAAAATAAAAGAACTGCCTAAAATGGTCCTCTTGGATTTGCTTCTTTTCCCCTTACAGTCTAATTGTCAACAAAGTAACCTGAGTGATGTTATGAAATTGATGAATGTTTTGCTTTATGTTTGTGCTTTTGAAGTTTCGTTTAAAGAAATTATTTTGTATCTCTAGGTTACAAAGATGTTCTTTTACATTCAGGCATTTATTCCACCTATGGGCGTGATTCTTAACCACAGGTGATTTTGCTTCGTGGGAGACATTCGACAATGTCTTGGAGATATTTTGATTGCCATGATTTGTATGTGTTAGGGGTGCTACTAGCATCTAGAGGTACAGGGTAGCCTGTACAACAAAGAACTATCTGGCCCCAGCTGTCAATAGTGTCAAGGTTAAGAAACTCTGATCTATAGTTCATTCTTGAACAATACAATGTTAGGTGGTAATCCAGTTTTATTTGTTTTCTCCCTTAGCAATCTAGTTTTCCCATATTTATTCTTCAGATTTATATGTACCTTCTATTTAATACAATTAATGATAACTACTAACACTTATTTAGATCTTAATACGTACACACACATACACACACATCAAGGTCTTGTTAGTGCTGGGGTAAATATCAATGACCTCACACATACCCCCCCCCCCCCCATCAAATCATACAGATCTACAAGGAGGCCAGATGAAATCACCTATACCCTACATTTACAACATAATTAGAGACAGCACTGCAAATCTTCAGTTTATGTACCACTAGGGAAATATCCATTCAAGACTAGCAAGGTGCTTCCAGAGCATGCGTTAGAAAAGATGGTTAAGAAGGCTTTGCACAGAGGAGACACACGGGCAGTGGGTCTCAGTGGCAGAAGAACACAGATCATGTCAACTAGGATTTGACCCCAAAGGGCAGGGGAACCAGTCCTAGGCCCAGTGAGCCAAGAATGGGATACAGGGGAGTCAGTCAAAGGGAAGAGTCTGGAAGGTGAGCAGGAACAGTAATCTCAGGAAGACCCTGATCTGGGGGAAATAGGGAAACAAAGCAGGGAGACAAGTCTCTTGATGCTCAGAGGTGAAGGGAAAAAAGGAATCGACTGAACAAATGGCTCTAATGAAACAAGAGAACATCAAAGATTCTGAAGAAGTTAGATAAAAAGGACATGATTTATTAAAGAAATTGTACTTCATGGAAGCAATAGAAGATAGCTCTGTTCAAGGCTAACTTCCATTATATGTAAAGACTTTTTCTTTTTAATTGGGGAGAAAAAATAAAGATACGAAATAAAGATTTAAGAAGACAATTTACAGGGGCATCTGGGTGGCTCAGTTGGTTGAGCATCTGACTCTTGATTTTGGCTCAGGTCAGGATCTCAGTTCCTGAGTTTAAGCCCCACATTGGACTCTTTTTGCCCAGCACAGAGCCTGCTTGGGATTCTCTGTCTCCCTTTCTCTCTGCCCCTCTCCTGCTTGTACATGCTCTCACTCTCTTTCTCTCTCAAAATAAATAAATAAACATTTAAAGAAAGACAATTTACAGATAAAGAAACTTGGGGTCCTTCAACATAAGAAAAAGAGGCCTGCCTTCACTCATAATTAGGGGAATGCATATTAAAACTACATTAAGATACCATTTCCCAAAAATCAGATTGGCAAAAATACAAATGTTTGACAACACATGTTCTTGGTGATGCTATAAAGAAATGGGCACTCTCATACATTGCTAGCTGCAATAAAAGATAGTATGACCGCTACTTGGAATGTGGGGGAAGATCAGGCAATACTTAACAAAAGTACACATGTCTTTAGTGTTTTCCCTGTAGTGCCATTTCTAGGAATCTAGTGTGATGGAACGCCTCCTCAAATATATTGTTTTAGAAGTTTATTTACTTTGAGAGAGAAAGAGCACAAGTGGGGAAGGGGCAGAGAGAGAGAATCCCAAGCAGGCTTTTCGTTGTCATGGAGCCTGACATGGGGCTTGAACCCACAAACCATGAGATCATGACTTGAGCTGAAATTAAGTGTCAGAAGCTCAACCGACTGAGCCACTCAGGTGCCCCAAAACACTTCTTCAAATATTAGACAATGTATTTACAAAGTTATTAATTGAAACTCTATTTGTATTAGCAAAAGATTGAAATCAACCCAAATGTTAATCGATAAAGAACTGGTTGAATGAACTATGGCACACCCTCAAAAAGCAAAGGGCAGAGTCTGTATATAGTAGAGTGTTTTTTGTACAAGGAGAAGAAAAATTAAACACATATATATTTATTTAAAAAAATATACCCACAAGAAATATAAAGAAGAAAGGAGGAAATATGGTTAACAGGTGGGGTGGCAATGAGGAATGGGTTGGACTTAACAGGCATGTGTATTCCTTTTCTGTAGCTGTTATAACAATTTGCCACACATTTAATAGCCTAAAGCAACATAAATTTATATTACAATTCCGCAGGTCAGGGTTCTTCAATGGATTTCCATGGGCTAAAAACAAGATGTCAGCAGGGCTGTGTCCTTTCTGTGAGACTCTAGGAGAGAATACATTTCCTTGCCTTTTCCAACTTCCCAAGGCTCCCACATCCCAGACATTCTTTCATCTTCAGAGCCAGCAAGGATGAGTTAAGTCCTTGTCCCATGGAGTCACTTTGACCTTGTCTCATAGTCATTTCTCCTTCTGACTGCATTTTTTTTCTTTTTTCTTTTTTTTACTTTTAAGAGTCCTTGTGTTTACCTTGGGTCCATTCAGACAGTGCAGGATGATCTCCTTGTATCAAAAGCCTTATTCATGAAGCACCTAGGTGGCTTAGTCCATTAAGTGTCTGACTCTTGATTTCAGGTCAGGTCGTGATCTCCCGGTTGTGAGATTGAGCCCCGTGTAGGGCTCTGTGCTGGGCGTGGAGCCTGGTTAAGATTCACTCTCTCCCTCTCTCTCTGCCCCTCCCCCATTCACATGCATGCTCTCTCTTTCTCTCTCTCTCTCTCAAAAAAAAAAAAAAAGAGAAGCCTTAATCACACCTGTAACTCCTTTTTTCCATGAAAGTGCCACATTCACGGTTTCCAGGGATTGAGACATGGACATCTTCTGGTGTATGTGAGAGGCATGGGAGTGAGCATTCTTTTGCCTCCCACGGCACAGAAACAATATTATAATTTTTTGTAACATTTAAACTATGTAAGTGTTTTACATATTAAAAAATGAACAAATCAAAACAGGAAAAAGAAACCAAATCTGGAAAAAAATACATACTAGGCATATTTTACGTGATTCAATGCATCTACCCTTCAATAAAATATATGAGGCCATGCAATCATGTACAGGAAACTAAAAACCTTTGCTATTTAATAATTTTCCCAAATCATAAAACCAATTGGTGCCAGAATTATGATTCAAGCTCAATTTGTTAGGACTCTGGCATATTTCCCAAGGTCATTCAGCACTAGCATTTAAACTCCAAACAAATGTTCTTTCCACTACTTCACAGTTGCCTACGGTCAGTTGCAAGGCTCACACAAGTGTACTCTTCAATCTGTTGTCTATATTAAGAATAATAGTAAAATCTCCCGTACCGCCAAAATGTTATGAAATGTCCACTTCAAATTCTTTTTGAAGCTTCTTGCGCTTGGGAAATATTAATATGAGTAGCAAATATAACACTTCTCATAGGTGTGAATTAGTATGCAGAGATAGGGTTGACTTTAGATAGTAGCAGATCTGGTAGCAAATACAAAAGCAGAATCATTGACTACAGATGCTGATGGGTGGGCAGCAGTGATGGTAGGATTTTATGCAAGTTCTTTTCTGTTTGTTTCCATTTTTTTTCATAGAAATAAGAAGAAAGGTCATTGGGTGAGAGGGAAGATGGGGAAGTAGGTGTGGGAACTTGGGAGGAGAGAATGCATGGCACTTTCATTTTGGAGAGTGGGGTGTTTGGCTGCTAGGCAGTATATAGGAGCTACTTGCTTTTTTATGGTCTTACATTGAAAGAGGATGAGGGCAGAGAAGGCAGTGAATGGGCTTGAATCAAATTTTTGTCTCGCCAAACATGTGGAAGTAAGTGAGAGAAGGAGAAGGGAGCTGAGTGTGTAGGTCAAGGATGGACTATGAAATTTCATTAAATTTTTTTTAAATGTTTATTTATTTTTGAGAGAGAGAGAGACAGACAGAGCGTGAGTGGGGGAGGGACAGAGAGAGGGAGACACAGAATCTGAAGCAGGCTCCAGGCTCCAGGCTGTCTGCACAGAGCCCAATGCAGGGCTCAAATCTATGAACCGTGGGGTCATGACCTGAGCTGAAGTCGGTCTCTTAACCAACTGAGCCACCCAGGTATCCCTGGACTATGGAATTTCAGCCTGGAAGGGAGAGGAGTGAAACCATCAATAAGATGGGGAACACTAAAGAGGTTTAAGAATCAATTAAAAGGGGGTGACTGGGTGGCTCAGTTGGTTGAGCATCTGACTCTTGAATTTGGCTCAGGTCATGATTCTAGGGTCATGGGTTTGGGCCCCACTTTGGGCTCTACACTGACAGTGGAGAGCCTACTTTGGATTCTCTCTCTCTTTCTCCATCTGCTCCCTCCCCCATCCCCCACTTGCTCTCTCTCTCTCTCTTTCTCTCTCAAAAAGAAAAAAAAAAGAATCAATGAATTGTAGTTGTCAGTGGGGCCGAGGATAGTTGGCACAAAGCATCAGGGGACAGAGATGAGATATACCCACCTGAGAGTGTACAGCTTTGTAAATAATGGTGATGCTGTGGTATTAAGCTCTGCCATGGGAGTGACCCAGGGAAAGGACATCTCTACTGCATGTGAATTACAGTTACTAAGGATTAGGACCAAAATAGTATCAGAGTGAGTGACAGTGAACCAACCCTTGGAAAACAATGAGTGGTGACATGGCATGAATAGATGACAGTGACAGTGAGATTCAGAATTGAAGAGAAGAGAGTGGCCGGAAAGCAGCAATGGAGGTTGGGGCATGGGCAAGGAGGACACTTACTCCCTTCCAGATCTGGGGGAAGCAGCCAGTACTAGAGTTTTCTGCAGGGGGCAGCACCTCTGGATGTCCCCTTAAGGACCAGGTTTCTTTTGGAATGAAAAGGTGAGGAAACAATTGGAGAAGAGGATGACAAGAGAGGGGATTTGTTCTCTATGACTTGTCATGACTCTAGGCAACACAGTTGGAAGATGTTGGGATCAGAGCAGAGGTGAAAGAGATGGACAGAACTGGGGATACACAGAGACTTATGGAACTTTAGTGTGGGAGATGGGGTTTGGGCTTTTGAGGTAATTCTCATAAACAGAGATAAAGTGAATAGTGTGCACCCAAGGGAGGGATTGGGGGGAGACTTTCACTATGTAGGGTTGGAGAAGGTGGGTGTCTGGAGCTGCCTTTTTATCCCTGATGATGGGGGTGGGGGCAGGTAGGTAAAAGGGAGGCATGTTCTTAGACCAAGTATATCAGTTCCCCCTTACTCCACCATTATGCCAAGGGTATCTGTTCTGTCTGCCTCTTTACTGATATACTAGAAAATTCCTGGGGAAGCAGGTGTAATGTCAACTGCACCTCTCTTTACCCATAATAATAAGGGTTGAAGGGGTCATCTTGTTTCCACAACAATAAAGTATGAAGTTTGAATAGCAACAGCCAGGAGACAGAGTTAAACTCTAACTGATGGTATTTGCAGGAAGGAATAAGTTTACATTGCTATCATTGGAAGTTTTCAAAGGTACTGAGAACATTAGAACCCTGAGTTCCTTCTCATTAATTGATACTGAGTGTCCTCATCATGCCTAGCACTGTTCAGGGTGCTAGAGGACATACAACAAACGGGTAACACCCTCTGCCCTTGAAGTCGACTCAGTTAGAAAACAATGGAAAGTATGGTATATAAAGCCAGTGCTGTCCTGAGGGACACAGGCTACAATGGATACTGTTGACATTGTCTATTATTTACCTAGAGTTTTGACTTTCATAAAGTATCAGTGCATCAAAAGCCAAAACCAAAATGAAAACCCAGAGATTGATGTCTGTTCCCTTGTACTGTCTTCCTGTAGGCATTTTTGAGTTTTCATTTTATTATTATTATGCAGGTTATACATACACTACCTCTAGAGATGCCAAGGCGCCATGATGGAATGTCTTCCTGCATTTAAGATTAATATATTGAGAACTGAATATTTGTATTTTATATGTCCATTTTTAGAGACAATCACAACTAGCTAAAAAGTGATAGATCAGGATTTACATTCATTGATTTAAAAACCCATATGGCCTATTTTGTCTCTCCTGTGATTTTGTTTCCCCAATCTGGGTCTTGCCCTACACCGCCAATCTCTCCTGATACCAGTTATCCTGCTGAGTCACTGTCAAATATAGGGACTCATATGAATGGGTCATCTGGCAACGTTTGTCCTATTTTAGAACAAATTAAAAGTTGCCTCAGTTGGTGGTGTCTAACCCCTTAACTTAGAAGAGAGAAAATATTAATAGGAATCAACTCCGCTTATTTAACAGGTCGAGTTGGTCTGTGGTGTCCACGGGGATGCTTGAGGACAAGCCGATTAACGTTGAGATTTGTGGAAACGGGATCAATAGTTTTCAGTAACTGAAGAAGATTACCAGAAGTCAAGGGAGCCTTTAACAGGGGCTGTGCGGCACTGAGCCCAGGCCTGTCGGGCACTTGGCAGGCGATTGAGAAAGTCTAATTGTGGCTGCCGATGAGTCATTTTACACTATGGTCACACCTCCGTTCTCCAGGTTCCATTTTAGGAACAGTATAACTTGCCCAGCCAGAAACTGCCTAATTTAAACCCTGGCTCTTACCTGTGTGAATCAAAATGACTCAGAAAAGTGCAAATAAAATATTCCCAAGGAGGCAGTGATGGTTTTATATTTCTCATAGCTTCCCTTCTCAGAACTGAGTCTACTTGTGTAGAAGAAACACAAGTGGAAAAGAGAAGAGGCTCACAGGACACTAAATCAGAGCCTACATGTTTCTGTGATGCGAGAATACAGGGTAGCCTATTTTAAAATTTGCAATCAAAGTTTTAATTATACAGAAAATAGAACACTTATTCGTTTTTTAAATGTTTATTTATTTTGAGAGAGATAGAGAACACGTGCAGGGGCATGGCAGAGAGAGAGGGAGGGAGAGAGAGAATCCCAAGCAGGCTCACACTGTCAGCATAGAGCCCGATGTAGGGCTCCATCTCACAAACTGTGAGATCATGACCTGAGCTGAAATCAAGAGTCAGATACTTAACCAACTAAACCACCCAATGCCCTAGAGCATTTACTCTTTTAAAGAAGAGACAATTGGTCCCTTTTAAATATAATTAGAATTTTGATAATAAAAATGAAGGGTGTATGTGTATATACACATATACATGTAAACTGTAATCCTCTGTATTCAGCTCCTACCTGCTGCCTATCTCCTACCCTCCAGGCCTGAACCATTCCCACTGTCCAATGGCTGTAAGTAACTCCTGGTGAAATGAGTAAAACTAACCTACTGCTTTTTGCTGAGACTAATTTTGATCCTTTTTAAAATTTATTTACTAACCAGAGCCTAGATTCCAAAAAAGAAGACTACCAGAACTCGCAAAACCATGGCATATTGGCCTATGAAGTAAAGAACAAGTAAGCACTGAGTAGTTAGACAACTCATAAGATATTGTTTATTCCAGCATCCAAAAAATATTGATATTTACAAAAGCCCCGAATTACCTAGAATGTAAGAGTTAACATTCCTTAAAAAAAATTTTTTTAATGTTTGTTTATTTTTGAGAGACAGAGAGAGAGAGAGACAGAGCATGAGCAGGGGAGGGGTAGAGAGAGAGAAAGAGAGAGAGAGAGAGAGAGAGACAGACTCCAAAGCAGGTTCCAATCTCCAAGCTGTTAGCACAGAGCTCGACATGGGGCTGGAACCTCTGGACCATGAGATCATGACTTGAGCCAAAGTCGGATGCCCAACCCAGTGAGCCACCTAGGCACCCCTAAGAGTTAACATTCCTTATTTCTGTATGGTAATTTCCATTTTTGAAGATGCTTTAATATATATTTGGCCCTCAAAAACCTTGTATGGTAGCCAGAGTATAAATTTTTATTTGTACGTTGTAGGTAAGGAATCAGAAATACAAAAATCTCAAATGATGTGCCCAATATCAAATAATCCTACAAATCATTTATTTTACTCCTAATCTAATGATGTATAGAAATGCATAATACATTATCCAAACATTTCCATCATAAAAGTATTGATATCTCTGAAATAGTAAGAATATGAATTGAATGTCTTCAGTTATCTAGTCCCCTGACTAATAAGGTGCCACTATGTTTTAAAAATATTTTGTATTTTTTATTTAATTTTAGAGAAAGAGAGAGTGCACAAACAGGGGAGAGGGGCAGAGGGAGAGAAAGAGAGAGAGAGAGAATCCCAAGCAGGCTCCATGCTCAGGATGGGGCCTGATGATGAGCATCATCATGCTCATGATCCCTGACCCTGGGATCATGACCTGAGCTGAAATCAAGAGTTGGATGCTAGATCAACTAAGCCACCCAGGTGCCCCCAAATTATTTTGTAATTCTTAATGTGGAGATTATTATTTCTTGGCTTCTTTCATTTCATTTTATTTTACCTGTAAAATTACGTTGTTTATTTGAGATTGTTCTTCTTTTTTACTGTAGGTATTTATAACTATAGACTTCTTAGAACTACTTTTGCTGCATCCCATAAGTTTTGGTATGTTCCGTTTCCATTTGCATTTGTGTCAAGGCATTTTTTTTAATTTCCTTTTTGATTCCTTCTTTGACCAAAGTCTAATGTTTTCCTCTTGATTCTCTATCTGGGTGATCTGTTCATTGCTGATTAGGGCACCAAAGTTCCCTACTATTATTGTATTTCTGTCTC
Source organism: Cryptoprocta ferox (assembly GCA_028646485.1). Taxonomy (NCBI): domain Eukaryota; kingdom Metazoa; phylum Chordata; class Mammalia; order Carnivora; family Eupleridae; genus Cryptoprocta; species Cryptoprocta ferox. The sequence goes on along the minus strand of CM053577.1, from coordinate 100,053,108 downwards.
TTTCTGCCTTCAAATCTATTCACGTTTGCTTTATATATTAGGTGCCTCAATGTTGCATGCATAAACGTTTACAATTGCTATATCCTCTTGAGGAATTGACCCCTTATCTTTATATAATGATCTCCTTTTTGGCTCAGTCTATTTTGACTGATAGAAGTATAGCTACCTCTGCTTTGTTTTGGTTTCCATTTGTATAGAATACCTTTTCCCATCCCTTCACTTTAAGCCTATGTGTGTCTATAAAACTGAAGCAGATTTTTCATTAGCATATACTTGGGTCTTTTTTTTTTTTTTAATCATTTCAGTCACTCTAGATCTTTTGACTGGAGAATTTAATCCATTGACAATTTTTTTTTTTTACATTTTAACTTCTTAAAATTTTTTTTCCAAATTGTTATTTAAATTTTAGTCAGTTCACATACAGTGCAATATTGTTTCAGGAGTAGAATTTAATGATTCATCACTTACATACAGAACCCAGTGTTCATCACACAGTGCCTTTTTTAATGTCCCTCACCCATCTAGCCCATCCCCCTACCCTCAGTATGTTCTCTATCTTTAAGAGTCTCTTATGATTTGCTTCCTTCTCCCTTTTCCCCCTTTAATCTACTGACATTTAAAGTAATTGTTTTTTTTTAATTTTTAATGTTTATTCATTTTTTTAATTTTTTAAATGTTTTTATTTATTGTCGAGAGAGAGAGAGAGACAGCGTGAGCAGGGGAGAGTCAGAGAGAGAGGGAGACACAGAATCTGAAGACAAGCTCCAGGCTCTGAGCTGTCAGCACAGAGCCCGACGCTGGGCTCGAACCCACGAACCTAGAGATCATGACCTGAGCCTAAGTCGGACGCTCAACCGACTGAGCCACCCAGGAGCCCCAATGTTTATTCATTTTTGAGAGAGAGAGAGAGACAGAGCGCGAGCAGGGGAGGGACAGAGAGAGTGGGAGACACAGAATCCGAAGAAGGCTCCAGGCTCTGAGCTGTCAGCCCAGAGCCTGACGCAGGGCTCCAACCCACAAACTATGAGATCATGACCTGAGCAGAAGTCAGATGCTTAACCCGCTGAGCAACCCAGGTGCCCCTAAACTAATTAATTGGTATGTATGAAATCACAATTGTCATTTAGTGAATTGTTTTCTGGTTGCTTTCTTGTTCCTTTGTGCTGTTCTTGCTATTTTCCTTTGTGATTTGATTATCTTCTGTAGTCATATGCTTAAATTCCTTTCTCTTTATCTTTTGAGTATTTATTCATTTATTTATTACTTATTTTTTAACTTTTTTATCCTTTGTGTATTTATAATAAGCTTTTGCTTTGTGCTTACCATGAGGGCTACATAAACACCTTATAGTTATAACAGTCTATTTTAAGCCGGTAACTACTTAGCATACAAAAGTTCTACATTTTTAAGCTTCCCACTCTAGCTCAGGTCAGGATCTCACAGTTCTTGAGTTTGAGCCCGTGTCGGGCTCTGTACTGACAACTCAGAGCCTGGAGTCTGCTTCAGATTCTGTGTCTCCCTGCCTCTCTGCCTCTCCCTTGCTTGTGCTCCGTCTCTCAAAAATAAATAAATACATAAATATTTAAAAAAATGAAATTTCTCTTTGTCTTTAACTTTTGACAGTTTAATTATAATGTGTCATGTTATGAGTATCTTTAAGAGTCATCTTATTTGAAACCCTTTGTACTTCCTGGATCTGGATGTCTGTTTCTTTCCTCAGATTAAGGAAGTTTCAGCTTTATGTGTTTGAATCAGCTTTCTGCCCCCCCATCTCTCTTCTCTTTCTGTGACATATGCATAAACTGGTCCTCTTGATGGTATACTGTTTAGTCCCTTAAGCTATCTTCATTCTTTTTCCCCCTCCTCCTTTGATTGGATGGATTCTACTGCCCTGTTTTCAAATTTTCTGGACCTTTTTTCCACTTCATCTAGTCTTCTGTCGAACCCTTTTATTGGAGCTTCCAGTTCAGTTCTTGTATTCTTCATCTCTGTGATTTCTGATTTCTGTTGGGTGCTTTTTAATATTTTCTCTTTGTTGGAATTATCACTTTGTTTATGCATTGTTTTCCTGACCCTGGTGAGCATCTTTATGATCACTATTTTGAATTTTCTACTGGGCAAATCATTTATCTCCATTTCACTGAGATTAGTTTCTGGAGATTTATCTTGGTCTTTTGTTTGGAACATATTCTCCTCTTTCTTTATTTTCCTTGACTCACTATATTGGTTTCTGTACATTAGACAAAACAGCCACCTCTCTCTATCTTGACAGACTGGTCTCATGTAGGGGATGAACCTTGTCCATCAGCCCTGACTGAGTTCCTGGTCGTCTCTCAAACTTTTGTGATTATCCAAGCTACATTCCATGTTCTTAGTGGCTCCCCATATTTGGGAGTAAGTCAAGACCTGCCAGTGTCCCAAAGGGAAGGATCACAGTCAGCACCTAGATGCAGGCTGCTTAGATGCCCAACCCTCAGGCAGCAGCTGGAAAAGTAGGTAGTTAAGTTTCTTCCAGAAAGTTTTTGTCTGCTCTTTCTGGGCTGGGCCCCGGTGTATAGCCACAGGAGGTGCTTCTTCTTCTATTTAAAAACTGCTTCTCTGTTTGCTACAGACCTGTGGGAATCAAGTGGAAGCCCCATTAGCTCTCAGAGCTATGTAATTTGGGAGTCTGTACCTTGGGCAGCAGCTGTAAAACTTGGGGTGCTAGATGCATGAATAAGCTCCTTCTACGAAGATATTAGCAACTTAGTTTTATTGTTGGAGTGAGCAGGTGGAAGACGAGTCCACTGGCTCCTCTGAGCTCCGGAGAGAAACATAGCCAGCCCCACAATGTGTGCTAATTAGAAGCTGGACCCTCAGGCAGCAGCTTGTAAAGTACAATCAAACCTCATTCAGGGAGAGATTGGGAGATTGGTGTTGACACTGACCCTATAGGCATGGTTTCTGCACGGGCTTGTGCTGCCTAGAGTTACAACTGCTTCTTCCTTTATTACAGACCTGTGGGACTCATGAATCCAAGCCCTATTGACCATCAAAGCTCAGCAATCCAGACGCCCATTCCTCAGATGACAGTTGGGGAAGCTGGGGTGTCAGGAATGTGTCAGGAATCCTCCTTCCAGAGAGATGTCGGTGACCTATGTTTACAGTTGGAGTGATCCCCCTTGATTCCTGTCAGATGGGGTGTTTTTGTTATATGTGAGGGGGTCCCTTTCTCTTTAGTCAACCATTTCTGTATTGAATTCTGGCGTGGGTTGACAACATGCTCTTACATTTATTGTTACTAATTGTAAAGGTAATACATGCTCATTATAGAAAATTTGGAAAATATACGAAGATATTTGTTTGAAAAATAAAAATTACTCATCTGGAGGATAACCGTTTTCTACATTTTAGTGTAGTTTCTATTGATTGTCATTTTATTACAATTCAGATATTTCCTTAAAGATGATGTGAGGGGTCGCCTGGGTGGCAGTTGGTTGAGGTTCCGACTTCGACTCAGGTCATGATCTCATGGTTCATGGGTTTGAGCCCCGCATCGGGCTCTGTGCTGACAGCTAGCTCAGAGCCTGGAGCCTCTCTTCGGATTCTGTGTCTTCCTCTCTCTCTGACCCTCCCCTGCTCATGCTATCTCTCTCTCTCTCAAAAATAAATAAAACATTTAAAAAATTAAAGAAAAGATGTTGTGAGGATGTTCTCTTCATACAAATTGTGTATTGTTATTATTTGTCTTATTATTCCATAATTATTTTCCTATGTCATTAGCACTTCTTTGAATATACCTTAAATCACTGGATAATGTTTCATATATAATTTACATGCTATGTAATTTATGTAACCACACCCCTATCATTGGATATTTATGTTATTTATATTTTTTTAATAATTATACATTAAAATTATAAATTATAAATTATAAATAATGCAAACATTTTCAGTCTGTTGACATATATTGCCAATTGTTTTCAACAACTTAACCACAAACTGTGATGAAATTATGAAGTGGGGTTTGTGAGCAAACAATTAAGAAAGAATTCTTGAGACATTTTTGGTGCAGAAACGCGATTTTATGATAGCACGGGATTGTGAGGAGTGACTGATGATACACTTTTAAGTTTGTGGAGGGAGCGGCTGGGAGGATAGAGATCAAGTTAGTGTCCAAGGAATTTCCCTATTCTGAAAGCAGGGTCTAACAGGAACCTGAAAATGTAGCTATTGTCAAGATAAGGTTGCTTCTATTTTTTAATACAATGTAAACATTAAGGCAGTAAGGCAGCCTTGAACTCATTGAGGAATGTTAATGCTGCAGGTCTCTGGTATCTATCAGTGGGCTGCAAAAGGTAAGGGGATTTAATTTAAATTTTTTAAAAAATGTTTTTTATTTTATTTTTGAGAGAAAGAAAGGGTAGAACAAGGGAGGGGCAGAGAGAGAGCAGACACAGAATCCGAAGAAGGTTCTAGTCTCTGAGCTGTCAGCACAGAGCCTGATGCGGGGCTCAAACTTGTGAACTGCAAGATCATGACCTAAGCCGAAGTCAGAGGCTTAACTGACTGAGCTACCCGGGTACCCCATGGGGATTTAATTTAAACTACATTTTTCTTTTGCCGTTGTTTCCCTCATCGACTGTGTAGAATGTTGCATCATCATGTGTAGGATTATTTGAATGAAATTAGTGTTGGAAAATGTATTGGTATTGTGACAAATTACCGCAGTCTTAGTGGCTGAGAGTCAAGCAAATGTCCGATCTTATAGTTTGGATGTCAGAAGTCCTAAAATGAAAGCGTTAGCAGGGCTGCCTTCCTTCTGGATGCTCTAGGGGAAAATGGTTTCCTTGTTCTTTCTAGCACCTAGAGCTGCCTGAAGTCCTTGGTTGGCCTTCCCTTCCTCTGTCTTCAAAGCCTGGAGTGCAGCATCTTCAGATCATTCTGTCTTTGATCTGCTTCTGTCACCACATCTCTTTCTGTCTCTAGATCCTCTTGTTTCCCTTTTCTAGGAAGACTTGTGATTACAGTGTTCTACCTGGATAACCCAAGATACTCTTTCCACCTCAAGATCCTTTCACTCCTTGATGACATCTACAAAATTTCTTCTGCCACATAGGGGAACATATCCACAGGTTCTTGGGATTAGGACATGAACATCTTCGGGAAGTTAGAATTTGTCCTACCACAAAAGATAAAGCATCATTTGACTTTCTATTCTACAATGTAGTTTGCAGAACTGCTAGCAAATGTACTAATCTTCATGTTCTACTAGTTCAGAAAAGTTTTCATCAGGGTTTTTGCATGGCTGAAGACATAAAGCAAAAGGGAATAGATTTATTGAGTTTCTACCGAGGAAGCTGAGGTTTAGTGACATCATGAAGCATCTCCAAAGTCAAATAGTTGGAAGATGGAAGATCTATTTGACTTCCTGGTTCATTACCATGTTTTGGTTGTTTATTTGTTTTTGGTTATATTATCTTCAATCAAAAAACCAATGATATCTACATCAAGTTGTATGTTGCATGTTGTATACCTTAAACTTGTTATATATCAATGTTATATATCAATTATATCTCAATAAGGGAAAAACAAATCCCTACTGATATCAGTGCCAAAAAGTATAGGAAGTTAGTCACTAATTCTACAATGTCATTACTACTATGGAAGTAACCTATGTCATGTCAGTAATACTGACACAGTCAAGAAGCAATTGCAAGATGGTGTCTAGGCACCCTGCTTCTCTGTAGCAGTGGGTCAGTGGCACTATCGGTGGCTGCCAGGCTCAATATATATTTTGGCCTGTTTATCTTTACAAACTGTATACCTTTCAAGATTTTTATACATTTAAACTTCTAGTAAGAATATGTGTTAGTCACTAGAAAGCAGATTTTAGTGGGCTTCATTTGTCAGGAACAAGAGAGTGTTTTATAATACTTCTCATGCCATTAGCTACTTCTGTGAAGGTTTAAGTCCATGTAAGTATGCAAACTATAGAGCATCATTTTATTTATTTATTTATTTATCTATCTATCTATTATTTTATTTCAAGTGTATTTTTAAATCGTAAATGGGATTTTGTAATCCAGGGCTGAAATATTTATTCTTAATAGCTTCAGAATATAACAAGCGATTTCAGATCTGGTTTTCCAAATCCAGTCTTTCTTGCTATTCTTCAGACTTCTGAGATGTAGTATTTAACCTACTCCATTCTAAACATACAATTTTAGACAACTATTGTACACTTAATATTTTTCTGAAAACAGTACATCAAACATAAAGAAAGGTTTCTTTCTTTAGGAATCAGCAGTGAAGGGGGCAGCTGGGTGGCTCAGTCAGTTAAACGTCTGACTACAGCTCAAGTCATGATCTCATCGTTGTGTGTTTGAGCCCCGCATTGGGCTCTGTGCTGACAGCTTGGAACCTGGAGCCTGCTTCTTCAGATTCTGTGTCTCCCTTGCTCTCTGCCCCTCCCCTGCTTTCTGTCTCTCTCTCTGTCTCTCTCTTTCTTTCAAAAATAAACATTAAAAACATTTTAAAAAAGGAATTAGCAGTGAGGGAAGAAATATTAAACCTATCAAAAGTTATTTATGCATTTAAAAAAATAACAGAACCAGTGCTGTTCTCTGTCATGAAAGAGAACATGTAAAATTAATTCAAATTACTTCTGTAGACTTTGGTCATATTTTATAACCTACACAGACCTCAATCTTAACTTAAAGATCTTTTAGTCAACGTCACCATCGGGATTTACTGAGTAAGAATCCTGGGTACTAACATGGCCCTAAACATGCGGCTATTCCAAAAAGGAATCGGTGACTACTTTTGAGGAAAAGAGCTGCTGTGAAAACTTCCCTCAAATACTTATTTTAAGTAAAAAGTGTTAACAGAAATATTTTTTAAATCAGTTTTGAGTACACACTGCCCACCAAACAAGAAAGCAAATCAAACTTTCTTTCCTATTTTAGGAAATTTTCCAACTTTATTTTTAAGATGATGACTTTTTCACCTTTTTTGACTGTCTAATAGTGTATTTAAATTTTTTGAAATTCTACATTTCAATGTAGTAAGAGTTTTCAAATGATCTTCACAACCAAGAACATAGGCAACAAAGCAACACTCAGAAGTCACACTACTTAACCATAATGGGATGAAAATGGATAGATATCTGAAAATAGATATTCCCTTTCACAGAGTATCATTTTTTAAAAATGTTTATTTTTGCTTGGGGTGAGGGGAGAAAAGAGAGAGGGGCAGAGGATCTGAAGCAGGCTCTGCACTGATAGCAGTGAGCCAGACGTGGGGCTTGAACTCAGGAAATGTGAGATCATGACCTGAGCTGAAGTTGCACACTCAACTGATTGAGTCGCCCAGGTGTCCTTCATACAGCATCATTTAAAAAAACCTTACAGGGATCTTATAATCCACCCACTTCCATTACTTTAAAGCATTAAAGACAAAAATTAATAGTTTGATGACTTTAGTAAGTATGTTTCAGAGAAAACACATGAAAAATTATCTTTAACATTTTGGATCTGATGAAGTTAATAGTTTTATATCTGACTCTGTAGTTCTGTGATTTGTCTCCTTGCATTAAGCTGTTCTTGCTATTATTAATTCATACTATTTATATTACTCTTGTTTTTATACATGATATGAGGATATATATTACACTTTGGAAAAAAGTCTAGCTAGTATTCAGTATACACATCTGAAGAACCAAAAACTAACTTCTGATCTCCCAATGGATGGCTTTTAGCCAGGTTATTAGCTATTAAAATGGTGATCAAAGATTTAAGAGAAGGGTTTGTGCCTTTCAATGAATGAGCATAAGTTGGGGGATCTTGCCAATTAACCTGATGCAGTTTTCAAATCTTTTGCCTGCTTGACTTTCTTCAGGTAAACAGTCCATGCTGAGTTGTTTAAATTCATAGCAAGTTTTATGGAAATTCAAGAAGGTAAGGATGAGAGTACTGATCCTATGATAACTTGGCCCAGGTATGAGCTGATGTAGATTTACAAGTGCCTTTGAAGAGAGGTTACAAAGTGGCTCTTTTAGTCAATTTTGAGGGCATGAAGAAAGGAATGACACACTGCAAAAAGACATTCTTGCTTCTATACTCTTCCTGGAACCACTAAGAAAAGAAGTCTACAGTATCCTTGTTGAGGAGTAGATAGTAATTAATGGAACTGGTATATGACATTAGCAGAGATTTTTTTTTAAACATGATATTTTTTTAAGTTTATTTATTTTGGGAGAAAGAGAGAGAGAAGGAGAGAGAGAGGCAGAGAACAAGAGGGAGAGACTGAGAATCCCGAGCAGGCTCCACACCATCAGCGCAGAGCCTAATGCAAGGCTCAAACTCAGGAATCATGAGACCACAACCTGAGCCAAAATCAGGATTTGGGCACTCAACTGACTGAGCCACCCACACATCCCTAGCAGAGAGATATTCTGAGTTGTCCTTTTAGATCTTTCTATTATGCCAGGCAGCACTGATCAGGCCATTTTATAAACAGAAACAGTATTATTATTTATCACTTTCATAATGGTATTGTGCAAATTAGGAATATACAAAACGTATTCATGATTCTCATATGACATTCTTGCATTCTTTACTGGAATACCAATCTTCACTAATTATCTTCTTAAAAATTTTTTTAATGTTTATTTTTGAGAGAGAGAAAAAGAGAGAGAGAGCACATGCACATGAGTGGGGGAAGGGTAGAGAGAGAGGGAGACACAGAATCTGAAGCAGGCTCCAGGCTCTGACCTGTCAGCAGAGATCCACTAGCAGTGAGATCTTGACCTGAGCCAAAGTCAGACGCTTAACCCACTGAGCCACCCAGGGGTCCCTCCACTTATTTTCTTCTGATTGAAAGTCAACAGCAATGATTTTCGTCTCCCCTGTGATGTTTTTCATTATTTCACTGGAAATCTAGTTCAGTTTTCCACATCCACATCCACAACATCCACAGTTGTGATGTGCTGATGAACATATCTTCATTCCATTCTTTGCCAACTCTTCTGCAAAGATTTTCCAATTCCTAAATCTACCTATGATGACTGCCTATTCAATGAGCCCTATCCCTACCCTTACCTCTTTACCTAATGCTTAGCCACCAAAAGGAGTGAAGAGTAAGGGATGCATAAGGCCAGTAGGCCATAGTGCTGGCACCCTCCCAGGACAGAAGACTCTTCATGGCATCCTACCTTTCAGTTAAGCATTTTATCTTTGTGAATACAAATTGAGTGAATGAATCCGGGAGGAAGGATCAACCATAATGGTAATGATCACCATGTTTCTAAACTTGTAATATAAGTTATAAGTCAAGATAAGAAGAGGAAAAAAAAAAGAATGTTTATTGAGAAGCAGAGCTAACACGTTATTTTACAGGATCTTGACAATTAAGAAAAAAGAAACTTTAATATTTATTCAACTTACTGTGAAATTTTTCTTCACTAATTGACCATAAAATTCTACAAAGGTTTTGAGGTAGTCTAAAGAAGATAATAAAATAAACATATAAATAAAAAAAATAAAGCCAAAAATATTGATAATAGAGCGAGGACAGCTGGAGGGAAATTTGGAAAATAGAGAAATCCATGTTCTTTGCCCTCCTGAAGTCACAGGGAAAGAAGAAAAGTGTTCTTTGGTTCTTGCTACAAAGACTCTTCCAATGCGTTAATGGGAGCCTGTTCTCTGGGAAAGTTTACTGTAATTCACTTTACTCTCCCTAGTAAGCCAATTTAATCTTTTCCCTTTAAATAAATATAGCTTTTTGATGGTTCCTTGCTTATTATCCTTTTTACTTATAATATTGAACTTTCTGATTACTGCAAGTGATATTTTTTTAGCCTCCAATTAAAAGTTTAGGCTGCTAGTGACTTTGTAGAGCACAGCTCTTCTAAATCAGCCAACTGGTGGACAATATTCACACATTCTTGGTCTTTGTGAAACAAGTACTGAACGTGCAAATATAAAGGAAAGTGTCAGTTTCTATAATGGCTTGTTTCCTATCCTATCTCTGCATGTATTGAACCCAAATGAACCTGAATAGTTCATTTTTTTCTAAAACTAGCTTCTATTTTATTTTCTAAAAAAGAAATAAAAAAGAAAAAAAAGAAAATCTCTTTTAACTATCCACCAATTGGCCCAGAAATTAAAGAAAATAAATTTTATCTACTTATGAATTGTAACAGTTACTTTGTTAATTCCTTTATTACAGAACAAATCCCATTATTATATTCCAGTGGTAGGAAGTTCTGGTTTTTGTAGATTAACACTGAATGATCATTTCAGAAGTCCCACCATTGTCAATTAGAAATTAGGTTGAATTTAAAAAATGTCTAATTGGAACATTTAAATCATAGCTGCTCATGATACTATAGTATCTTTCAGTTTTCGTGTGATTCAGGAATACCATTAGGTAAGATCTCATTTTTCCAAGCTAATCAATTGTTAAAAATAGTCTTTAACAATTTCCCTAGAAAATATCTAAAATACCCTCTAAGTTCCTTTTGCATAAAATTTATTTTAAAAATATATACTGTTTACATATGTGTAGGCATATATATTATTTATAGTCTTCATAGTCTCCATTTTAATGATTGCATAATCTATGTCCACCTGGCATATTTTTGTTTCTTTGAGTATTATATTGACATTGGATTTTTTTTATGTCATTTTTCCTCCACTATTATAAATGTACAGCAAGTATACTCATAAGCTTTAGAGCATACTTTTGATAATTCCAGTTCTTGAAAATTATTGAGACTAGTGTGAGGGCCCAGTGTATGATAAATTTTAGTAATGCACATGAAAATCTGCGTGCTCTGCAGGTGAATGCAATGTTCTATACATGTTAATTAGGTGAAGTTGATCATTCTTGCTGCTCAAATCTATGTTAGCACAGTCCTTATAGAAATATAATTCTGCCCATGTGTATAATTCTTATTTTTTAATTTTAGGTAACATACAGTGCAATATTGGTTTCAGAAGTAGAATTCAGTGATTTATCACTTATATACAACACGCAGTGCTCACCACAGCAAGTGCCCTCCTTAATACTCATCACCCATCTGGCTCATCTCCTAGTAGAGACAATAGTATAATGAGCCTCTAAGTAGCTGGATCTCCCATCCACCTCCCTCCATCAAGCTTCAGTTTATTCTCTATTATTAAGAGTCCCTTGTGGTTTGTTTGCCTTTCTTATCTTACCCTGTCCCCACCATATGTTCATCTGTTCTGTTTCTTAAATTCCACATATGAGTGAAATCATATGATATTTGTCTTTCTCTGATTGACTTATTTTGGTTAGGAATAGTACATTCTAGCACCATCTCTGTCATTGTAAATGGCAAGATTTCATTCTTTTTCATGGTTGAGTAATATTCCATTATATATATGTATACATATATACATATACCTATGTACATACATATATATATACTACATCTTCTTTATCCATTTAGCCATTAAATTCCACATATGAGTGAAATCATATGATATTTGTCTTTCTCTGATTGACTTATTTTGGTTAGCATAGTGCATTCTAGCTCCATCTCTGTCACTGCAAATGGCAAGATTTCATTCTTTTTCATAGCTGAGTAACATTCCATTATATACGTATATATGTGTGTGTGTATATATATATACACACACACACACACTACATCTTCTTTATCCATTTGTCAGTCAATGGACATTTGGGCCCTCTCTATATCTGGTTATTGTTGATAATGCTGCAGTAAACATTGGGGTGCATATAACCCTTCAAATCTGTATTTTTGCATGCATTGGGTAAATACCTAATAGTGCGATTGCTGGATCATAAGGTAGTTCTATTTTTAGTTTTTTGACGAACCTCCATACTGTTCTCCAGAGTGTCTGCATCAGTTTGCATTCCCACCAACTGTGCAAGAGGGTTCCCCTTTTTCCACATTCTCACCAATACCTGTTGCCTCCTATGTGATTAATTTTAGCCATTCTGACATGTGAGGTGGTATCTCATCATGGTTTGATTTGTATTTCCCTAACGATGAGTGATGTTGAACATCTTTTCATATGTCTGTTAACCATCTGGGTGTTTTCTTTGGAAAGTGTATATTCATGTTTTCTGCCCATTTCGTAACTGGGTTGTTTGTTTTTTTGGGTGTTGAGTTTGATAAGTTCCTTATAATTCTTATTTTAAATTTTTTAGTAAGCACATTACAAAGCAAAAAATAGGTGAAATTAATTTCAATTATATATTTTATTTAATGCAATATACTGGAAACATCATCATTTAAATGTGTAATTAATATAAAGTTAATGAGATTTTATTCATATGTATCCTCCAATTTGATGTATATTGATATTTACAGCACATTTCAATGCAAGTGCTAAATTTTGATCCTTATTTAGATTTCACAAATTTACTGTTTAATAAATGGATACAGACTCACATATCCAGATTGTTCCAACCAAGCTTAAAAGTTTTCAATACCTCAATTATGTGCCAAAAATAATTTTTCCTTAATATTTATATCAATGTCAACAAAACTGGCTTATCTGTTTTAGAATACTTGATTTAACTTTTGAGGTAAAAGTATATAATTTTTAAAACTATATCTTGTCAAATTTAATAAATTTACTAAGTTTTGTGGCAGCTCAATAATATTAATATTAGTTCAAAGGCATAGTGCTAAAGTTGAAAAGCAATTTAAAATTTATCAACACCAGGAAAGCATCATTCAAATTTTCTTGTAGTGTGTGCGGCCAATTTATATAACAGCATTGATTACAATTAAAACTTCTATTTGTTAATTCGTGTTAGAAAAATGTGTAAAACTATTACTGACTTGTATTATGTAAAGTTGTGATACTGACATAGATTATCATACCTTTTTAGCTAGATTACATAAACTGCTTCTTTCCTTGAAACCTGAAAATTTAGCTCATTCATATGCAGTGTGATATCAGTAAAAAAACGTAAATCACACTCCTAAATCTTTGTCTTTGATTATTGGATATTTGAAAGGCATTTCTTTTGTTTCAAGGAAATCTTTAATTGGAGTTAATCATACAATAAACATTTGCAAAATCTTCCTCAATGAATATTGGCAAAGAACACAAGATAATTAAATTCATTGTCTTTTATTTCTTTCAGCAGGTCATAAATGGTTCCTACAATTTGCATGTATATACACTGAACAATTTTAACAACTTGTATGCATGATAGAGACTTTCAGAAAAGTGAGCACAAATATTTTCAATATGCATATTATTGAAATGAATAAATGAGGAAAGCATGAATTTCTTGTTTAAAATTCCAGTATATATGTATTTTTGATCTAAAATTACTGGAGCACTATCTGCTGTGGCAGAAACTAATTTTTAAATATTTAATTGAAAATTTTATTTGACAGATGTAAAAGATTTCAGAATATTGGGGCACCTAAGTAGCTCAGTCAGTTAAGCGTCCAACTTCAGCTCAGGTCATGATCTCACAGTTTGTGAGTTTGAGCCCCATGACAAGCTCTGTGCTGTCAGTGCAGAGTTGCTTCAGATCTACTGTCTCCCTCTCTCCTTGCTCCTCCCCAGGTCACTTTCTCTCTCTCAAAAATAAATAAAACATTTAAAAACAAATAAAAAAAGGAATATCTATGCCATCAGTACAAATTTTAGGCTGTGAATTTCCAACTTTTTTTAAGTTGGAAAGTCCTTTAAGACAATACATGCCCAAAATATTAATTGGGCAGAGTCTGTTCTATATGAGTTGTATCACTCATCTAAAGCTCCTGAAAAATATTTGCATGTTATGGTCCTGTATTTTATGGACAATGGTTTGGTGGTTTAATCAAAGATCTTTTACTTTGTGTTAATAGCTTTCTAGCTAAATTTCCATATTTAAAATTTTAATTTTCTCATTTCTCTATAAACGATTTTCTATTTTGTGCAAAATCTCAGCTGCTTTATAGCTAGACAAAGTTACAAGTCTAGCTCCTATTAAAAATCATTTAACACTTTTTATTGGACATTCAATTCTGATTTCAAGTGGCTAATTTTGCCAATTCCTTTTTGACTGTTGAAAGTGAACTTCTTATATAATGCTGAACATGTCTCTTAATATCTTCACTTTATCTTTAAACATTTTTAAAAATCCAACAAACAGCTTTTTTGAAGTTAAAATTGCCATTTATTGTGAAATTTACAGCATCGCTTTCCCATTTTTTAAAAAACTTACTGTATCAGTTATAACACTGGTTTCTGCATCTACAGTTATTTCTGCATCTGTAATGCCTTAATTTTATTTATTAAAACTTTTTTAATGTTGATTTATTTTTGAGAGACAGAGCATGAGTGGGGGAGGAGCAGAGAGAGAGGGAGACACAGAATCCAAAGCAGGCTTTAGGCTCTGAGCTGTCAGCACAGAGCTTGACGCAGAAATCGAACTCACAAACCATGAGATCATGACCTGAGCTGAAGTTGGATGCTTAAGTGACTGAGCCACCCTGGCACTCCTGTAAGATGCCTTAACTTTAAATTAAAAAATTGTTCTTGCTGATTTTTTTAAACCAAAAAATAATTTAATTACATTGTAATTAATTACTAATGCAATCTATAATAGTCTTTAATTATTGCTGTCTCCATCAAATATTCAGATAAACACATTAAAATGTTACATTGGCCTATAGAAAACCATCATTCCAACTTAATCAATTCACTGACACCAACTATATCGATATCTTCATGTATTATACGCACCTGACACATTTACTATATACGGCAATAATATCTTGCTTAATGCAACAGTTAAAGGTGAAACGCAGCCTTACCAAAACACAATTGCATTTATCAATAACAAAAATTATTGTCCTTCAGTTATAGAACTTGCATTGAATTATTTAAAAATGATATATAAAATGAAAATTTCAATTCTTCAGTTATCCTAGCCACATTTCAAGTGTTTAATAGCCACAGGTGGCTTGTGGTTAGTAAATTGGACAGCATAGTTCTAAGTCATTCTATATATTTTTGCATATTCTATCAAAAAGAGAGAGTGTGTTAAGATCTTTCCACTATGATTGGGAAACTTTATTTTTCCTTTTAATTCTGTCAGCTTCATATATTTGAAGTGATGCTAGTATCTAATTTGGTCGTTATTGAATTTCTTTTTTGTAAGTTTTTATTTATTTTTGAAAAAGAGAGAAAGAGAGAGAGAGACAGAGGAGACAGAGAGAGAGAACAAGTGGGGGAGGGGCAGAGAGAAAAAGAGGACAGAGGATCCCAAGCAGGCTCCATGCAGACAGCAGAGAGCCCGATGTGGGGCTTGAACCCACAAACTGTGAGATCATGACCTGAGCCAAAGGCAGCCTCTTAGCCGAGTGAGCCACCCAGGTGCCCCTATCTATTGCATTTCTATTTTCAGTTATTATATTTTTCAATTCTAAAACTTTCATTTTATACCTCTTCTTATTGATTCCAGTTGTCTGGCTCTTTATCTTGTTATTAAATTTTGAACATGTAATCACAGTTGTTTTTTTTTAAATGACTCTGTTCATTAATTCCAATATCTGTATGCCTGTATTTTTGTCATTTGTCCTATGTCTTTTCTTTTCTTTGGATATGTATGTCTAGTGATTTTTTATTGTTTATGAAATATGGTAGAGGTTCTGGATGATTATTTTCTTCCAGAGAAAAGCAGATCATCTTAATTCAACCAGGGCTTAAATTGATTCTAAGTTTTATTTCAGTTTTTATAAAGACCTTAATTTCTAGGAGGCAGTCCTTCTGAAGCCTCAGATTGTTTATCCCCTCAAATAAACACAGATGTAAATTCCAGTTTTTATCTGCTCAGCACAATGAGATTGCCAATGGTTGTGCTGAGATTATCAGCCTTTTAGCAAGTATTCTTTGTTGACCAGAGATGTCAAGTTCAGTTTTCTGAGATTTTCCTCTCTGTAGGATCTTGATTGCTCAAGTCCTGATTGCATTGGTAGCCCTAAGCTCCAAATATGTCTTTCCATGTTTTCTTCTATTATCCAAGTTTTGCCCAGCTTCTGTTTCTTTGCCTGTATTACCAGCAAATACTTTGAATGGAAAAACGTTGAAGAAGGTTTGATCTCTGCCTATAAAATATTGGCTGTCTGGGTAGCATTTTGATACTTGCATTCAGATTTTTTTTTGTTAAGTATTTTACACACTTCCCTTGTTATTCTCAGTAGGAGAATTGATTTTCTCTAAGTTAAATGTTTATAGCTGGAAGCAAAAGCCTTTCTAAGCCACAGAAATTAGCACTTGCTATAGACTTTTTTCCCTCTTGATCACATAAAGGATACATTATTTGTTGTAGCAACTATAGAAGGCTCAGAAAATATTAAAATAAGTCATTCATGTTCCAGATAATTATTTTTGACATTTATGTATTTCAAGGACTAAATGTTTGTGTCCACCCAAAATATATATGTGATGCCTTAATCCCCAATGTGATAGTATTTGGACAGAGGCTTTTGGGAGGTAATTACGTCATGAGGGCAGGACCTTAGTCTGGGGGGAGAAGTGCCCTTATAAGGGAGACACCAGAAAGCTTTCTGTCTCTCTTCCTGTCATGTGATGACACAGTGAAGCCAGGAAGAGAATTCTCACCGGAACCTGACCATGCTGACACACCCTATATCAGACTTCCAGCTTCACAGAACTGTGGAAAATAAATTTCTGTTGTTTAAGCTCCACACTCAGTCTATAATATTTTGTTAGGGCAGTCTGAGCTGACTATCTATCTATCCATCCATATATCCTATTTATCTATATATCATCTATCTATCTATGGAGTCATTATCTCTGCTATATACATATCTTGGTTTTTGACTAAATGGAATCTCATATATACTTTTTATATTCTGATTCATTTAAATTTAGCAAAATATAAAATATTTTTGTTTCATTAAATACTATTCTACTACATATTTTACTAATTGCAGAATATGAATGTGTCCAATTAGATTTTTTCTACCTTTTTATTTTTTGAAGTAACGCTATGATGAACATATACCTGCATAAAGTTTTTCTATTTCTCATATTTCTTCATGATAGATTCTTTGATGTGCAATTTTCTTAAACAAGTAAATGGTTATGTGTATATATATATGTGCAGATATATACATATATAAACTTTTTATTCTAGAAAATTTTAAATATATAAAAAGTAGAGACAATAGTATAATGAGCCTCTAAGTAGCTGGAATCCAATGTCATCAGTTCGGCAAGCTGTTAAAAATATGATTTGGTCCTTAATTTCAATAACGAATAAATGATTGATTTCTACATGTTAGAGAACTTCAGGAAGTGTTAGGATTTTATTTTTCCATTCCAAATATTTGCCTTTTTAATTTCTTATATTGTCAATGTACAGTAGCCTTAAACTTCCAGGAGTCCAATTGGTATCTATATTCCAAATAGCCTTGAACATTTGTGGGGCTAAATTTACTTGCTACCTCAGAAACTCTAGAGTGTAACAACAGGACCTCAAGTATTTATTTCTCCTTGGGGACCCCAGAAGAGTTGGGAGAAGAAAGAGAAACATAGAAAGGGGACTTTGGGTTCAAGCTCATGTTCCTGGAAACTAGAGAATTAAGACACATACGTAGAGGAGAGGGGAAAGGTTCTTGTGGAAGAATTGGGTCTGATTCCTGGACGTGTGAGTGAAGGGATATATATTTTCTTTGGGAGATTGGCTCTGGGTTCTTAGAAGAAGTCAGCTAGGAAATGCCATTTTGCATGTTTCCAGACTCAGGTTCTATGGGACCTGAGAACTGCCCCTCAAGGGCACAGATGTAAAGTTCAAAGCTAAGGGTTACCTTTTGAGGGCACAAAACCACTTAGAGCCAAAACTGGCTGAACGAGCTGCATCACCTGACAAAACTTTTTGCTGCATTGAGACTGTCAGGGGCTAAGAAATGAGGCAGTCAGCATTGCTGATGACAGAAAGAATGGAGGAGAGGAGCTGGAAATGGTCAATAGAAACGGAGCAGATCATGATGGAACAGGAACTGGAAAGTGTCATCAGAGAATGGAAGGTAATGAGCAGCGTTGGTGAGAAGCAGCAGCCGTGGCAGGTCAGGGTGACAGGCTCTGACCTGAGAATCTGAGGGAGATAGGGTGAGAAAGATGGCTCCGGCGAGCTTCCTCTTGCTTCATAGCCTGGGCTCTGGATTTTCCCCCTTGAACAATGGAGCCTGTGAAAATCATATGGGATTTTGATATTACTCATTTCATCCCAAGTAACTTCAACCCATTTTCATCCACCTGGAATAAGCACATCACTCGTCAGCAAAGTAGGACCATCTTACAAATTAGGAAAGAAATCAGCTTTCTGATCACTCTTCTAGCAGCCTTTCTCCTAGAACAAACTCAATGCCCATAATCAGTGCATTAGTTGTGCATGTGTGTGTGTATGCGTGTGTGTGTGTGTGTGTGTGTGTGTGCGTGTGTTGACATGGGAGAATGGGGGGAAGGCATAAGAAAAATGCACAAGCAGAAAGTGAGGCATAGAGGCTGCAATCCACAGGAAGTTATAAAGACTGGGGAAAGACATCTCCAGCTGGGGAAGCTGAAGGGGCTTCATGAAGGAGGTGGCTCTTGAAATGGACCTTGAATGTCACATAGGATTATAAGAGTAATGGTAGAAAGAATTCTAGACCAAAGTACATGCGCAAAACCTTAGAGGCACAAAAGCAGGTCAGTAATTAGCAAGCAGCGAGATATCTGGTGAGTGCACTATAGGTTTTCAATAGGAGCTGGAAAGCACATTTGAGACCATATAGCAGAAGACAGCAATGCAGCAGGAACTGGGGACTTATCGGAATCATTTTGGAAGAAATTACTTTCTTCTGATTTCTCAGAATAATCATCTAAAATCTCCATCTTCATTTTTAACATTTTCTTAAAAATTTTTAGCTTATTTATTTATTTATTTATTTTGAGAGAGAGAGAGAGAGAGCAGGGGAAAGGCAGAGAGAGAGAGAGGGAGAGAAAGAATTCCAAGCAAGCTTCGTGCCGTCAGCATAGACCCCAATGAGGGGCTCACTCTCCCCAACTGTGAGGTCATGACCTGAGCTAAAACCAAGAGTCAGAAGCTTAACTGACTGAGCCACCCAGGTACCCCAAGTATTTTCTTTTATTTAAGAATCAATAGGAGAGTATAGGACATTTGGGAAAATAGAACATGAATAGGAAAAAAAACTACTCATAATTTTACCACCTAGAATCAACCTTTTACATTTTCTTCCACAAATTTTCATTTATGTATTTGTGACATATGAGCATTTATTAAGCTTTAAAAGCTTAATTTGTATGTATAATATTACATCCTAAGCATTTCTTCATGCTATTATACTGTTTTCATAAATACCAATTAATGGCCCACAGTATTCCATGATATTGGTACATCATGGTTTAATTATTTATCTCCTGTTGGATTTATGGATTATCCCTTTTTCTAGACGGGAAGTGAGCTTGCAAAACAGTGATAAGAATGATCTCTACAGTTTAGAATAACTAGAAAAAAAGAAAATTTAATAGGAATGTATAGTTCCTTTGATAAATTAATTTATATTTTAGTTTCAGAAGAATAACAAGTACCAGTAAGATACCAGATGAACTGGCATGAAAAGGACCCAGAACTTAATTTAAGTGGATTCCCATTGAAATGGTGGTTGTGAACTCTGATTGTGATTTAAAATAAGAAACATATACTTGGTCTTCATTCCCATTTCTGGCAGAGTTCCTAAAAACCTTGGAGTTTCCTAAGTGATGAGAGCAAGTAAAAATATCTTTTGTTATGTTAATTAGGTGACCTTTGGGCTTGACTTAGGGTTTGGGGCTGGTTGCCAGTGGAGCAACCAGTCCCACCCCCCAACCTCTCAGGAGAGGAGAGGGGCCCACGAATGACCAACGTTTAATCACCCATACCTGTGTCATGAAGCCCCCACAAAACCCCAAAAGACAGGACCTGGAGTGTTTCCTGGGTGGTGAACACATGTAGATTTGGGGACAGTGGCAAGCTGTGGAAGAGCATGGAAACTCCATGCTCTTGGCCCATATCTTGCACAGGTGAATCTCTTCCATTTGGCTGTTATTTTTTTTATAATAAAATGGTGATCTAGTAAGATGTTTGTCATAGTTTTGAGTTTATTTGCTGTAGCAAATTAGTCCAACCTGAGGAGGGGTTTCCAGTTTGCTGTGGATTGGTCAGACATACAGATAGCAACCTGGCTTTCAACTGGCCTCTGAGGTTGAGGGGGTCAATGGTGGAGGAGCAGTCTTGTAGGAGTGACCCTTAACCTGTGGAATTTGATGCTATTTCTGGATAGATACTAACAGAATTGAGTTGAATTGTAAGAAACCTTGTTGGTGTCTGGAAGATTGCTTGGTGGCATGGTGGGGGAAGTCACCCTGCTACACACACTCATTGGAATTTGTCTCAGACCCAAAAGAGACCAAATAGCTAATGTGATCTTAGGTTTTTAATGTAAAAAATAGTGCCACAATAAAAGTAAGTAAATGTCCCTCTAAACTCTGATTAGTTTATTTAGGAAAAAAGAATTACTTGAGAATGAATGAGAACAGGGCAACGTCAATACTTCCCAAAGTGATTGCCTTGGGAAGTATATATATATATATATATATATATATATATAATGATGAGCTTGAGCTTGAGATTTCAACCTTTAGATGTAAATTAGTGATAAGAATGAGTAACATCACTTTCCAGGAATGCTTCCCCCATGATCTCATGCTAATAGTTGTCTCTGGGTCCAGGGTTGTAAATTAAGGAAGTTGTCACACAACAAATGCTAACTTCCATTTTGCACTTTAGATGAATCAGCAGAAGGCAATTAGAGTACAATTCTTTACATAGAACCTAACCACTCAGGTCCTTGAGTTATGACCATGAGTTTATGATGTACATACAATTTGTAAGTGTCAACAATAAAGGTTTAGAGGTCGAGTTGAATGGAAATGAGGACCCTGGTGTATTACATGGTATGAAATGTTAAATTATTATTATTGTTAACTCAGTATGCTTTTTTTTTTTTGGAATACTTCCTAGGAGGCGGGCAAGGTGAAGGTGTGAAGCATACAAAGATGATGGACACAACAGTCTCTATTTAAGAATTACACAATGAAATGGGGTCAGCAAGGGCACGGGGGATTAGCGGAGACACAATGGGATGCGTGCTCTAATAGTGGTTGGTACAGGAACCATGAGAACTGAAGCGAATGAGGAGTTAGTGACTCTCTATTGGAGTACATAGAGGTGACACTGAGCTAGTTTTGGAGGACAGAGGATGAATATTCCAGAAAATAGTTGCAGCATATAAGAAGGCAGAGAGCCATCGTCCCTTTGACAAAAGTCACATCCTAGCTAGACAACAAGGTATGAGGTTTCCAGGTCTATTAAGGCTTGAAAGGAGATAAATATATTTCAGAGGTCTTTTAAATAAAGGGGTTATAATCAAAGATGTTTTCTTCCTTTAGGTAGCCATAAATTTATTCATAATTTTGGTGAGAGGTGTGTGTTACAGGCCAAATATCATTTATTCTTTGCAATAACTCTGTGACATAGGCATGATATTGTTATTTCCACTTTGCTTCCTAGGCAATGAGGTTTAGAGAGTTCTGGTATTTTTTTACGATCACTAGGCCAGACCTGTTATTTGAACCCATCATGCACTTGACTCTAAGAGCATTCTCTCAACTGCTATGTGTTTTGTGACCATTCTGTTTGCGAGGTTTTCTCTATAGTGTTAGACTTATATTCAGGGTACAGACCTGTGTGGGCAGATGCACGCATACAGTAGTTGTTTATTATTGCCTGATCACATGGAACATATTTACTGTTCATTTTGTATATATCCTTTGGAATCATTAACCCTCATTCTTCTCCTATTTAAATTTTGACAGCAAACCTTTCTCTGTACTTTTCTAAATCTTTTGCCTATATTAACTCATTTAATCTTATGTAACTTGCCCATAGGCACATACGAGGAAGTAGTGGAGCTGGGGTTTGAACCCAGCAACCAGGACTCTAGAAACTATGCTTACAACCACTACAATATATTCCTATTTAAATCTTAGTGACCCTTCAGATTCCCACACTTGAGTTCCTCTTGGCTATTAAACTGTCTCAGACAGTGTGAGGCTGAGACCCCAAGTGTCTAACTTATGTCACTGGAACTGTCACTGGAACTTTTCTACATCGAGTAGTTAGTTATCATACTGTGTACTGTGATTTTCTACTCTTCCCAGATTAAAAGCCCATAGAGGTAAGACTTTTTCATCTTGCATGACTTAAAGAACTCCTTGTTTTCACCTCCCAGCAGCTCTTGGCTACCACTATTGTACTTTCTGCTTTTATGAGTTGACTACTTTAGAGCCTCATATAAGTGCTAGGGCAGTGGTTGTCCTTATCTACCATATGACCCAGCAATCCCACTTCTGAGTGTTTATCCAAAATAATTGAAATTAGGAACTCACAAAGATGTTTGCACTCCATTGTTTATTGCAGCACTATTCACAATAGGCAAGAGTTGGGAACAGTGTAAATGTCCATCAACAGACGAATGAATAAAGAGAATGTGGGGGTGCCTGGGTGGCTCAGTCAGTTAAGTGTCCGTCTTCGGGTCAGGTCACGATCTCACAGTCCATGGGTTCGAGCCCCGCGTCGGGCTCTGTGCTGACAGCTCGGAGCCTGGAGTCTGTTTCGGATTCTGTGTGTCCCTCTCTCTCCACCCCTCCCCTGCTATGTCTCTGTCTCAATAAAATAATAAAAACATTAAAAAAAAAAAGAGAATGTGGTAAATGCATGCAATGGATATCATTCAGCCTCAAAAAAAAAAAAAGGGGAAATTCTGTCATATGCTACAACATGGGTGAACTTTGAGGACATTATGCTATCTCTGTACTTTTAATCTCTTTCCAACATCTTGCAGTCAAGGAAGCCAGATAACTAAGCTTGTTAGAATTGTGTCTCAAGTAAGAGTAAAAAGATACATAGATCTGATCAAAGAGGTTCTGTGATGCACACACTCACATCAATATGTATGAATGTAGAGACTTTTCTTGATGATTCTCACTTTATATTTTATTATTCATGATATACATTGTTACAAAATTATACTCAATGTAAGAATATAACTAGAAAACAGGAATAAGCAAAACATGTTTGCATTTCACTTGGTGTTGAAGATATTTAATGCACAGCAGTAATAGTTTATGTAAAATTTGTAAATAAAATCTACTGTTCAGAAGTCATTAGGTTGAGGTCCATGACACCCACTGTTATTAGCTGACTAGCTTCATAGCTATATCCCTGATTGACAAGAAAGAAGTTGGGAAAAGTTTGTTTGCCGTTAAAACAAATTTTGAGGGTTGATAGATTTAAAAAATTCTGTCATTATGTGATAACATTACAAAACTGTTTATTTACTTACTGAGAGAGAGAAAGAGAGAGAGCAGGGGAGGAGCAGAGAGAGGGGGAGAGACAGAATCCCAAGGAAGCTCTGTGCTGTCAGTGCAGAGCCCAATGCTCTGGTCAATCCCACGAACTATGAGATCATGACCTGAGTCAAAAACTCAAGAATCGGTGTTTAACCCAGGCACCCCTATGATAGCCATTTTTCATTGAGTGTAAGTATCACCTGAGGGATTCTCCAGTTACGTCTGAATGGAAATTTCAGTTGGTACTAAAATAACTAGGTCTTAAAATATCATTTACTTCACTCCCTTTTTTCCTCTTTGAAAGTTTCTGTGAAGGGAAGTATTTCTGCACTTTGCTCCCTACAGAACTCTAGAGAATCAGTTCCATGAGAACTTCTATAAATTCCCTTCAAAACACACACCCACACAGCTCTTTTTCAAGTTAAAAAACTTTTTTTTAATCTGACAGGCTTCATGTTTCATTTATTCACAACACTCAGCATATTTACACACGTTTGGGAACTTGCACCGGCAGTCACGAGTGTGTCCAATAATACTTCAGCCGGTTGGGACTCCATGTTTCTCGCTGCTTCACTTGGGCAGGAAGATCACGGTGGCTGATGTGCCAGCAATTCTTACCTCATCTTCTCTGAGTGATTTTAGAAGCTCCTCTTTGGATTGTTGGATGGAACGGCCCTATCCCACCTCCCCAGTTGGGACTTAAGCTGATAAACCAGGATAGTTCATGGAATTTTATGTGGTTCAGGCAAGCAATAATAACATTTAATAACCTAAAAATATGGTTGTGATGGGCATAATTGGCTTGTTGTTCTAGTATGAAAAATGCTTGTGAACTTAACTTTTGGGACTGTTTCCTTCCTCATACTTACAAGGCACACACCACTATTAGGCAAATATAGTCTCTCTCTCTCTCCTCCTACATACATGTGCGCATACTCACACAGGTATAGGTTTGGCATATGACAACCACTTGATACACAGTAGGAATTTTGGGGGAGCCTGTCTGGCTTAGTTGGTAGAGTGTGTGACTCTTGATCTCAGGGTTGTAAGTTTTAAGCCCCAAGTTGGGTGTAGAGATTACTTAAAAATAATATCTTAAAAAAAACCAGGAAGAATTATTACCATCATTACCATTATTCTTTAACAATCATCTTAGTCATAGTCATCAGGTGAAAGAAATTTTCTTTGGGCAGCTGTGATAAATTTCTCCATGAGGTACTGTTTGATCTTTATTTCTTTTGATAAGAAATTTGTTTTGTTCTCATTATTTTAGAACATATGGGCCCTTACTGATATTTCATAATGTATGTAGCTGATTTCATGGTTAGTTGTGTTTCATATTCTATCACATCATGTTTTGAGCAATAACCTGGAGGGCACTGGTTTTCCTGTTGGGTGTCATGAATAGCATCTTATGTTATGACTTGGGGCATGTTGTGATGTGAAGGGTCCAATACTCTTTCCATTTCTTAGTCTCTTGATGTTTCATTACTGCTCACCCATATTCATTTCAGGGGAATTATTTGCCTTAGGAGAACTCTATTTCATTACCTCATAAGATGTGTGTTCATAAGAGTCATGAGGGGTGTTTTAAGTATGCATAATGAGACCTGAATTAGAGTCCCCAGTGGGGCCCAGGGACAAGCATTTTTACAAGCTTGACAAGGGATTCTAATGTTCAGTTAAAGTTTTAAATCACTGAGCTGAGCCTACATAATTATACATTTCATCCTCCCACTGTTCAGTCATTCGGTGACGCAAATGCCATTGGATACACAATTCTACAGACTGTTCTTTCTTTCAGGAAACATTTTAATGGCCATTGCTGATTTTATTGTTTTCTCTCTATTGTTTTTCTATTTTCTATTTCATTGATTATCATTTTTATTATTACTTCCTTTCTTCTGTTTATATTTGCTTGTTTCATTGTAGTTTCTTAAGATGGAAATGTAAGTCATTGATTTGAGAAACTTCTTTATAAATTATGTGTTTATGTACTTTTGATGAATTCAACCCTTTATCATTATGCGGAATTTTTATTCCTTGTAAATTTCTTTGCTCTGAAATTTACTTTTTCTGATATTAACATAAGCACAATAGCTTTCTTTTGATCAGTTGGCATGATGTATCTTTTTACTCTTTAATTTTTTAACCTATTCATGGCTTTATATTTAAAGAATATATTTCATGTAGGCAAAAGTAGTTACCTATTGCTTTATTATCCAATCAGACAATATCTGACTTTTAATTTAGGTGTTTAGACCATTTACACCGAATGTGGTTATTGACATGATTAGGTTTATGTCTCTCATCTTGTTATTTGTTTTCTACCTGTCTCATCTGTGATGGCTAATTTTGTGTGTCAACTTGACTGGGCCATAGAGTACCACATATCTTGTTAAACATTATTCTGGGTGTGTCTACAAAGCTATTTCTGGATGAGATTAACATTTGAATCTGTCTACTGAGTAAAGCAGATTGCCCTCCCTAATGCAGATAGGCTCCATCCAATTAATTGAAAACTTAAATAGATTACAAAGGTACTCCAGCAGTAGAGGAAGATGGCATCTCTTCAAGCTGTGACTTCCTTCTTCTGCCTTTGGACTTGGACTGAAACTTGCATCATCAGCTCCCCTGGCTCTTTGGTCTTCAGGCTCACACTGGAAGTCTATCATTCACTCTTCTGGTTCCCCTGCTTGCCTACTGCAGATCTTGGGACTGCTTAGCCTCCAGAATCATGTGAATCAATTTCTAATAATAAATCTCTGTTTCTAACACACACACACACACACACACACACACACACACACACACACCTTATGGTTCTGTTTCTCTGCAGAACATTTACTAAGACACCATCTAATCTTTGTTCCTTCTTTCCTCTTCTACTTTTATGACATCTTCTTATTTCCTTTGTTGGCTTATTAGCTACATCTCTTTGTTTTGTTATTTTGATAGTTGCTTTAAGAATAATTATATACATCTTTAACTGGTCATAGTCTACCTTCAAGTGATAGACCCTTCACATATGGCATAAGAACCCTACAATATTACACTTCTATTTCTTCATTCCTGTTCTTTGTGATGTTGTCATTCACTTTAATTTTACATATGCTATACATCCTATACTACATTTTTATTATTTTTGGTTCAACAATTAAATTTCTAGGATATTTAAATAATGAGAAAACTATCTTATACATTTATGCTATAATCATATTTCTGTTGTTCTTCATTCTTTTGTAGACTCATATTTCAATCTGGCACTTTCCTTCTACCTTAAAGACTTCTTTGAACATTTGTTGTAGTGTGGTTCTGCTGCTGCTGAATCTTTTCAGCTTTTGTTATGTTTCAAAATGTCTTTATTTGTCTTTGCTTTTGAAATGCATTTTCTCTGGTTATAGAATTCTAGGTAAATACTACCCCTCTCCCCTTACTACTTTGAACACTCTGTTCCACTCTTTTTGCTCTTGCATTTGTTTCTAGTGAGAAATTTCCTATCATCCTATCTTTTTTCTTCTGTGTATGATGTGCCTTTTACTCTGGCTGCTTCTAAAATTTTCCACAATTACTGGCTTTAAGCAAATCCATTGTGATGTACTTTGATGTAGTATTTCTTCATGTGTCTTATACTTAGAGTTTGTTGAACTTCTTGGATCTGAGAGTTTAGAGTTTTACTCAAATTTGAAAAAAGTCAGTTGCTACTTTTTGGAACATTTTTCTGCCAAAGCAACTCCAATTACACATATATTAGGCCATTTGAAGTTGTCCTACAGCCAATTGATTGACTTTGAATTTTTTTCAAAATTCTGTTTTTTCTATATGCTTCATTTTGAGTTTCTATTGATTTTTGTTCAAATTCACTTGTCTTTTCTGATCTAGTTTGTCTAATGTACTGCCACTCCGATCCAGGTTGTTTTTGTTTTTGTTTTTGTTTTTTAAATCTCAGACATTGTAGTTTTCGTTTTTGAAGTTTGGTTAGGGACATTTTTGTATTTTATATTTTCTGTGCCTCTAGGTAACTTTCAAACATAGATATGTATTTCATACATATGGAACACAGTCATGCTAACTGTTTTAGTGCCCTGGTCAGCTAAATTCTAACATCTGTCTCAGATCTGGGTCAGTTTTGATAGGTTGATTTATCTCTGCATTGGAGATGGCATTTTCCTGCTTTTTGACCTACCAATTCCATCTCTTCAACTCAGGGAGCCTGGATTCTTCCTCCCTGGGTCACACATGGAAACTGTCTCAAGGCAGAAAGTAGTGCCAGGGAAGGACACATCATAAATGTGTCATTGGCTAGAGTGACAATAGGAATCTCATAGTCTCACTGGAGATGAGAGGGAAATTCTTGAAGATGTCTGTGACATGAACCTTCCAGCCAGAGAAAGGAAGGTTATTATTTCTGAAGAGGAAATAATAAAAATTGAAAAATAGTTAACTATGGGATGGCTGGGTGGCTTAGTCAGTTAAGCGTCCAACTCTTGATCTGCACTTGCGTCATGATCTCATGGTTCATGAGATCGCTCCATGCATCATGAGATCGCTCCATGCATCGGGCTCTGTGCTGACAATGCAGAGCCTGCTTGGGATTCTCTCTCTCTCCCTCTCTGCCCCTCCCTTATTCTCTCTCTAAATAAATAAATAAACATTAAAAAAAGAAAAATGGTTAACTGTCATAAAATTTAAATGTTGTACTAATTTATTTATCAAGCAGTTTGTTATGGGGCAAGGATATCTGAAATAATGATTACATCCCTTGAAATTATTTAGATAAATTCAGGTTTGTTCCCAGCTAAGATGAAAGGAATCCTTTAAAACCATGGATCCAGAAACTGAATCCAGGCTAAAATTGTGACAATAAAATTTTGTTAGATATATTATTTATTGTAGCTCAAGTGACTAGTTGGATTACTTCAGTTTAGTTGTTGCATAGGTTTTTTTTTTTCTTTCTGTATGGAAGGAACATTTATTGAGATGGATTTTTACAGTGATTGCTTTCCTAATCTAAATGGAGGAAAAAGTCTACATCTTTCTTGATCCCCAAGTTTATATGGTTTTTCCCCCCTAGTTTATATGTTTCATTCCAGGGATGAGCATTAACTTGCAACTGTCTGCTTGAGTGTTTTTGGTGGTAAGTCAAAATGACAGACAGAGGAGATTAAGGAAAAATGAACAAACAAGAAAATCTTCCTTTATCAAAATCTGGAGCCCGAGGCTAAACAAGAGCTTATAAGTAAAAAGGTGTATTGAAGGATCAGAAAAATAGCACCGTAACTAATCTTTGGAAGAATTTAGAAGCAAGAGAGAAAAGTAAGCTCAGATTCCTACTCTGTCTTTTTTTTTTTTTCATGAGGGGACAAGTGAACACTATCAACTCTCACTGGAGAGGATCTCTGCAATGTCATCCTGGTGCCTTGCCTCTTGTTCTATTTCTAACACAGAACTCTTCTCCTTCCCCCTTTTCAGCATTCACCAAATATTTATTGAATGGCTACAGAGTATGTTTCTGTTACGGGGCTTGGCCTTGAGAACACTGTCAATGACTGAAAGACATAGTCTCTGTTCTCATGAATTTTTCTGTCAGTCACAAGAGATGTTTGTGTGTGTGTGTGTGTGTGTGTGGTGATGGAAGTGTTAATTAACTCAGTGAAGGGGAATGTTTTCACTATGCATATGAAATCACCCTGATGTTCACTTTACCTCAATACCCTGATGTTCAGCTATACCTCAATAAAGTTAAAATTTAAGAAAATGAGATCATATGACTAGAAAGGCACAATTGTAGTGCTGATAGGATAGGATATTTAAAATAGATTATATTGAGGGCACCCTGGTGGCTCTGTAGGTTAAGCACCTGAGTTTTGATTGTGGCTCAGGTCATGATCTCAGTGCTGTAAGATAGAGCTCCATGTCAGGGTCTGTGTTGGGCATGGAGCCTGCTTAAGATTCTCTCTCTCTCTCTCTCTCTCTCTCTCTCTCTCTCTCTCAAAAACAAAAATAATAATTGCGGCACCTGGGTGGCTCAATCAGTTAAGCGTTGGACTTAGGCTCAAGTCATGATCCTTCCGTTCGTGAGTTTGAGCCCTGTGTCAGGCTCTGTGCTGACAGCTCAGAGCCTGGAGCCTGCTTCAGGTTCTCTATGGCCCTCTCTCTCTGCCCCTCCCCCACTCACACTCTGTCATTCTCTCATAATAAATAAACATAGGGGTGCTTGGGTGGCTCAGTCGGTTTAGTATCTGACTTTGGCTCAGGTTATGATCTCATGGTTCGTGGGTTTGAGCCCTGCATCGGGCTCTGTGCTGACAGCTAGCTCAGAGCCTGGAGCCTGCTTCAGATTCTGTGTCTCCCTCTCTCTCTGTCCCTCCCCTGTTCATGCTCCGTCTGTCTCTGTCTCTCAAAAATAAATAAATGTTAAAAAAATAAATAAACATAAAAATTAAAAATAATAATAATTAAAAAAACATAAAACAGATTATATCGGAAAATCTGGGAATATTTTTTTGGGACCTGGTCTGAAATCCTCTTATCTTTTAGAAGGCCTGCCTAAAATGATTGTGTTTATTGGCATGTTACATTTTTTTCTTTAACAGAATTTCCCACTTTTCTTCATGAAAACATTTGAAGCAATGCTATGGGTGGTTAAAGGTTTCATTGCTTTAGTCAACCAACATTTAACAAGATTCTACTAGAAGCTGAGCAGTATGACTTTGTGGAGGTGCTGAATTTCTCTGCATCTCAGAATTCTCATTGACAAAACAAGTGATAATAACAAAACCTTCCTCAGAACATTGTTGTGGTGTTGTGTGGAACAATGCATGGGAAATGCTAAGGGTAGTGCCAGTTGTGGGAGCAAGTGAACTTGTTCAATGAGATATAAGATCCTGTGGCTGCTTAATGCCAAAGAGCCAATGCCCCATTTTCAATCCTGACATACCCTTAGGGCTGTAACCCAGGTCGGGACAAAGTGTGAATATGTTTTAAAAATGATGTGTGAGTTTCTCTTTTCCTATTTTAGTGATCTTTCTCAAGTAATTATATAAGGTATTGAAGAGAGTATGTTTTGATTTAAAAAAATGACCTAAGAAGATAAACAATTAACAAAAACATTAGGATTTAATTCTTGAGGTTGTAAAGATTAATTTGAGATGTTTAAAACTGAAAAGAGAAAAAGCAAGTATATGATGTTGTAAAGCACAGTCAGCAAACAGCACTATTCTAGTTTCTGATCAATATAAGGGCCATGTCGCTGCTGCAGATTTTTTAATCACCAAAAAGTGAAGCTTCCAAAAATTGCATCTCTCCTCATAACTCAATAAGATGAGATTATTTTTTCCAAAGATATGATTGGTCCTTTCAGCTGAGGGGTGGAGAGAGTAGGAAAGTCTAGAAAATGAATACCTTTTACTTGACCATGTTTAAAAGCAGCTGAAGTGCACAGTAATAGAGGTTGCATTGGAAAGAACCAATAAGAAGACATCGCAAGATCTGAGCAAACCCAGCCGGAGAAGCCCAGGGAGAGAAACTTCTTTTTGGCAGTCCCTTCCGTTGGTGAGTTTTAACCAGAAGATGGAATAGCTAAGAAACAACAGATTCTATCATTTACTGTTTGGAAAAATAGGACTTTGAATTGAATGGTCAGTTGAAGGGAATTATGAAGATAGGTGAGGCATGATTTATGGGGAACAGACACAATGGAATCCCCTCTTCCCCCTTTTTCTTTGTGTCTGTAAAGATGAGGAGCAAGTTAGAGTCCTTCTATCTGAATCTTTATTCTGAATACCACGGTGTAATTGATGATGTTAATTAGACTTTTTTTTCTCCTATTGTGTTTAGGCCGAAATCTATCACGTAATGCTTATCAACTTTATGCTTAGAAGTTATCTCAGAAACCCAATTTCAGATCAGGAATAAAACAAGGCAGGAGCCGAGCAGCAGAATAATGAGAAACTATAAAACTGCAGTTTCTGATCTGTCCAAAGTACTCTGACTTTCTTGCCAAAAACTGTGTCTTCTCGTCTATTTGTTCCTCCTAGTATTTCTTTTTTAACCTTGTGTGATATGGTTTAGTTCTTTTTGAGAAGGAATGCATAGACAGCATTGCTTCAGATTCTGCATATGCTTCAGGTGGGCCATCATAGTTACCGAGGGCAATGTCATTACTACAAATCACAGCTAACACGGTGTGGAGAGATGTGTGAGCTCAGGGCTAGAGTGCTTGAATTTGCGAAGTGAGAAAGGAATTTCTGACCCTTTGTTAAACATTCCTTTATTTCATCTAAGTGTCTTTTTACACTAAAATAGGAGGTCTGGAGGGAGAAATACAATGTCCCCAGTGAGGGTGCAGACAAAAGTTTTCCCAACTGGATCGGGATGTGCATGTCTGGTGTTATGATGCTGACAGTAATCATGAACTTCCAGTTTCATCTCTGGGGTTTACAATTTCCCATACACTCGAGGCCAGGTGCTACCTTGATTATCTGCAGATGTTTGGGCAGTTGGATTACTTTCTTAGGAAGGGCTCTTGGGTGTATTGGGTCCCTGGGAGAGGAGGAGAATGGACCCCAGGCCAGAGCCTGGAATATTGTCTGGAACTTGAGCTGGAGGAGCCTCTTGTTCTGTGAGTGAAAAGTGTTGAGGGCTGGCAATTCAAATAGTCATCATTATATGAAGTTCAGGCCTCGTCCCTTTTACCTGGGGAAAGAAAGTGGGTTGGAGAGAATGTGGGGGTAAATTAATGTGAAACTTATTACTCAGCAATTCAGAAGAGGAGATATGGTTGTAATAGGAGTTACATGATGGTTGATACTTAAAGGAATTAATATGAACAATGTAAGATAATATTAAAGCAGGCTTTTCTGTGGCTCACAATCTTCCCATTACCTGAGACTTGTCAATTTGC
Organism: Cryptoprocta ferox; assembly: GCA_028646485.1. Classification (NCBI taxonomy): domain Eukaryota; kingdom Metazoa; phylum Chordata; class Mammalia; order Carnivora; family Eupleridae; genus Cryptoprocta; species Cryptoprocta ferox. The sequence continues at coordinate 100,020,738 of CM053577.1, read as the reverse complement.
TTCAAGCTGAACTACTTAGGAATAAATTGACTCGGTGGCTATTATTCTGAACAGACAACTCTGCCCATTTTTTACTTGACTTGGAAGATATTGAGTTGAATTGATTGCTCTCTTGCTGACTTGGTTCTGTAGAGGACAATATTCTTTTCTCCTTCCTTTTGGCCTCCCTCCCTTCCTTCCCATGTTTCCTGCTGTATTTCTAGTTAAGCAGGTTGAGAAAATTTGAACTATTTTATTTTCTTCTCTAGCATCATATTTAACCATGGCAGAAAAACCCAAATAGTGTATGTGCATTTCTGTTTGACAGCCAACCTCAGCTGATCAAAAGTTTTCTCTGTGGTTGTGAACAGTTCCCCTGTAGAGAGGGCAAGGATCTCATTAGCACCAACTAATGGATAAAGTTTCCCTCTCTGGAGACCTGGATTGGGGGGTTTTGAGTCCCCAAATTATTTATTTTATATCTTAATTGCTACTTTGCCTGGTGAAGTGTTGTAGTTTCCTTTTTAATGTAGAAGAGAAAAATACAATATCCTTATATAGATCCAGAATACAAAGATTTGGATTATAGATTTGCTCTACAACGTATTCGTATGGGTATTATTATTGCTTGATGCACATTAAGCACCTCTAGCTGCTGACACAGAAAAAAAAATCATTATGAGGAGCACGGCTTGTGCTTATTGAATTTACAGAACATCAAGTGAGCAAGAAGAGACACAATTACTAGGGAGAAAAATCCCCAAAGTGTCACCTGGGGCTCTGGCCTTTGGCTGACACATAGCCAAGGCACAGATTGGAGCTGCTCCCTGTGTGGTGGGATTTCAGAGCTCTGAGTAGAGTCCTTTGCAGAGAAATCTGCTATCTCAGCTCCTGCTAGGTACCCTGTTAATGGCAAAGCCCCAGGGGAAGTAACTCATGGCCTCAATAGGGGCCTGCCACATAGTCTGTGGTCATTAAATATTTATACAAATGAATGCATGGATAAGTATAAAATTTTCACGAATGTTACAAATAATCTGTAACAAACCCTTTATTTAAAATATGGGCAATAAATATGAAAGTAACATAGCAATGTTACATGATTACAAAATGGATGTATCAAGTGCCACCCATAAAAAATGAAGAAAAAATTGCTCCTAATGTCACTCTACATGATAATTCTTCTCAGTATTCATAATGAAAATGGAAATCCCTTGACATGTATTTTTCTAAATATTTTTCTCTCTACTTTTCTTTCTCTTAAAAAAAAGGTTCATAGCTCTTCAATTGTTTTTTGTTTTTTTTACCAAATATATTATAAACATCCTATGTCAACAAAATGTATCAACGCCAGTCTTTAAGAGAAAAATTTGACAGGAAAGGAAGGGGCCATGGCATGAGACACGTGAGACATGTGTTCATTCGAGAGGCAGAGCGTGAGGTAGAGAGGATACTGTCTCGATAGTAGACAGTAGAAGAAAGAGCCAAAGAAAACTCCACTTCCTTGTCCTTAATAATCTCCTTAATCTCCATACCATGATGACCGATCACTGGGCACTGAGGGCTAGAGATGTTTGGTTCTGTGTTGTTGCTCATCAACAACATTCTGTGTTGTTGCTCTTCAAAAAACACTAGTCTAACAAGTGGCACAAATTTCTGGAGTTGATGTCAAAATGAAACTGACCACAGACCCTTTCTCTTGTAGGCTTCTTGTTGGGTAATCCTTGAGACAGTAGTAAAAAGGGGCAAACCTCCACCTAACAAAGACCTCCACCTGACAAAGCCATCCATAGGGCTTTTGCATTTTTAAAAGAATTGTGTTGCCTTGCATATGTTTTATTTAACACTAAGAAAATTTACCCCTCGAATTTCAATTCTTGCTGCTTCATCTTTCTTTGACTTCCTTTCCCTAGCTCCTGGTTGCCTCTTTGCTTACTTTTTGGACATTTCACAATCTTCACGCTCTTTCAAAGGTATCCATAGATTATGTTGTTTCCAGTTCCTTCCTCTGTATTGTAATTAACAAGAGCCATATCACAACTAATTTCAGCTCTATTGGCTGCTGCAAGGTATCAAGTAACTAATTTCATAAACTCCCTCGTGTGTTTTCATGGGTGCCTATAGATTAAACTCTTTTATTCTCAGATAACATGTATCTAGCAATAAATTTCAGGGTGATCATCCCATAAGGTAAAAAATGGCAAAAGTTTCCGAGGCCAGAGTAGGATAAAAGCAGGTGAGGAAGCTCATTTTGGGCAGAGCACTCTCAAACACTTCGCGAAAATAGCCATTCACATGCCCAAGCTTTTTGCCAGCTCCTGCCCAATGCCGGTGAAAACGCAGCAGACCAAAGGGAAAATTTATTGCATAACACTTTTTGAAGATAATTCCAAGACTGAGTAAGGTTGAACAGAATTGTACTGCCATCCTCGATACAAATTTATTGTGTTTATCTCCTCATTGGAGGGGCCTCTTTGCTGTTCTCTTTTCCATAGCTGCTAAATAGCCATTTTATAAGTCTGTTCGGTTTAGACGTGAGGACTTGGGTCTGGCTATGCCTCAAGTTACTTTTTAGTTAAAAAAATTTTTTTTTAATGTTTATTTTTAAGAGAGAGAGAGAGACAGAATGTGAGGGAGGGGAAGAGAGAGAGGGAGACACAGAATCCCAAGGAGCCTCCAGGCTCTGAGCTGTAGCACAAATCCTGACTTGGGGCTCAAACTCACAAACTATGAGGTCGTGACCTGAGCTGAAGTAGGACACTTAATCGGCTGAGCCAACCAGGTGCCCCCCCTTTTAGTTTTTATTGTGGAATCATAAAGGATTTTTTTTCAGGTGAATTTTAGTAACACAAAATATTTAACATTTTTATGAATGATGAGGAGTGGGGATATTTTCAGATTTTTCTGTAATAAGCTATTATGAGAACAGTCTGAACAAGTATAATTCATGGTCAAAAGGACCATTAATTAGCAAATGTGAGGGCAGTAGAGTATATTTTATTGGTTAAAGGCTTATGCTGTTGTGAATAATGTGAATAATCACATATAATTTACTCTGAGAGGTTTACTTTATATCTCTGCAGAGAATCATAAATTCAGTGGGGGATCTTGAGAAGCCATTTATATTTTCTCCACCTTTAGACAGGATGTTTCTCCTGCAACCTTCTCATGCCTTCCTTGAAACATTAGTCTCCTCAAAGAAGTACTTACAGGGTTATGCAGTTTTTCCACAGCAGCCAAAACCTTCCGTATTTCAATTGAAAGCTAAGTTTCTCCACAAGCCATATACTTTTAGAATCTCATCACAAATGTGTTATTTTAATTCTCGATTCTTTAACGTGGTTTACTCCAGCAGCATTTCCCTGAATATGCTGTCGCTCGGAGCACCAATACCATGAGACAGATAGTACTGTGACAGAGAAAAAAGTTTCCATGGTTACAAAGTTTGGTAGGCTCTGAATACTATTGGCCCCTCGTGGACATCATCTTACTGTAGCTATCACAGTCTCTGGAAGTTGTCCCTTGACCACAGTACCTAAGGAACAACTAGAATGCAATCAACAACCAACAAATAAAAAAGCAAAAATAAATGTACAGGTGATTCAGATGTGCAGCTGGGCGAGAACCATCAGTTTTGATTGCAGGATCCTGTCCCAGGACATGGGAGATATGGTGCTGAGGGTTCCGAGTACATGGAAGATGTAATGGGAAGCTATGTGCCATAGGTGGTCTTCAAGTATAGGAAGTAACATGGGAAAACAAATAACCAAACAGCCTTATTGGATTTACACAGTGACGCAACTCGGGCCCATTCAGTACTGAAAATGAAATTCCCTAAGACAGATCTTTGAACAAGTGGAATCATGCCTATATATGTTGCGCTCATTATTTTAAATAGTACAGTTAGTGTCGTTCTGCAGAAACACTTGTGTTGGTCACATTGCTACATCCTGCTTTGCTCCTACCCCAGTGATGAAACATCACCTCCACAGAGTAATGACAATGATCCCATTGGCAAGAGTGCTCTTTTTCTAAGCATTGGTACCTCTACCTTTTTCTTTTAGGGCTAACAGTTATTTTGCACATGGGTAGGTAAACAAGAAGAATCAAGTAGATTTAAGCAGGATGAAGTACTGCTCAGAGAACTTTAAAGAATGAAGACAGGTTCTTTTTTCAAGCAGGTAGTGAAGGAGCCAGATTCACCTTCCGAAGGATGTGGACGGTGGGCAGGGGACTGAAGGTCAAGGGGAATTTAAATACACTAGGAAGAAAGGGAGCAGATGCTACATGTAGGGGGAACAGCATGTGCACAGAGTAGAGTTGAGAATGAGGATATAGTGTATGAGGAAGAGTGAAGTGTCCCCAAATAACCAATATATTTAGGGTTTTCTACTTCCTTCTCTCACTCTGCCTCAGGAAACTACCTACGTTGTGTTTTTGAAAAGAACTGGAAACACCAACACTCAAGTGTTTTATTGTCAAACTTGAATAATACAAATTCTGATCAGTAGATCCAGAAAGAAATAAGCCCACCTGTGATACATCAAAAGCAACTCCTCTGCCAGGCATTTCGGGCCCTTCGGAACTGAGATCCCATTTTATCAAGCCACGGTGGCTGTTACTTCTCACCATCATGGACTCTATTCCAATGAAGCAGACGTCTTCCCTTCCTTCCTGCTTTGTGCTCATTTTTGCCTCCAAATCCTTGCTTATGGCATTCGCCTACAGAAACACCCTCGGTGGTTCTCACTGCCCATTAACCCACTCATCTAGTTAATTTCTCAGATCATAAAATTATTTTCTTGCTTATGTTTTAAAATATTATTGTCTAAAACCAAGTATGTTAGCATTCTAGGGGTGCCTCGGGTGGCTCAGTTGGTTAAACATCCGACTTTGGCTCAGGTCATGATCTTATCATTCGTGAGTTTGAATTCCACATTGGGTTCTCTGCTGTCAGCGCAGAGCCTGCTCTGGACCTTCTGTCTCCCTCTCTCTCTGCCCCTCCAACACTAATGCTCTCTCTCCCCCCCCCAAAAAAAAAACATTAAAAAATAAGTCAACATTCTATTGTTTTATATTCTTGGATTATTATTTTTTGATCATTAATTGTGTATTTTTTTCTGTCCAAAATGATATAGTCCTTAAGGCTAGCTAAATCTATGATACATGTCTCTCATCCTACCTTATCCTGGGTTAATAGTATATGTTCAATAATTACTTCAATTGTTATCCAAGTGTATATTTATTTAGCATAGGACCCTGAGGAAATTAGTTGTTCAATAGCTGCATTCTCATGGATGGGCAACTTTGGGAAAATTAAGTGTTCTAGCATGTAATAACCAGATGGTACTCCCTATGTACAGTGTGCTTTCATATCCAGTGTCATATTGTTTCTATAAGCATGAATGTTGGGTAAGCATGACATTATCCATTTTAAAGATAAAGTGACTGTGGTCCAGAGAGTTGAAATAATCTGCTCCAGATCAGAGGGTGGATGTCACAGCAGGACTCAAGCCCTCATCTTATGCTTCTGAATCTAAAGTGGAGAACAGGACTGGGCAAGCAATGGGAAAGGAGAGAATTTACCAGAATGAGGGACAATCAAAAGGGTATTAGGAGTTGTAAAGATAAATTTGGACTTGGGGCAAGACTTGAGATTGGGGGGGGGATCAAGATAGGGGGGAGTTTGGCAACCAGAGATTTCTCCTTCTGAAAGCTCTAGTTCTCATAGCACCCAGGAAGGATTTTGAATGAACATTAACCACGTGACTGTCCTCAAACCGTGTGTTAGGAGACAGTGGTTGAGAAGTCCTATTTAGGCTTTAAGTTGGAAGTTAGGAAAAGGTTAAATCTGTGTCTTTTGGAGTGGTTGAATGATATCCTTAGATCTCTGCTCATCAGTCTGTCACCAGTTGGGCACAGGATTCTTAAGTTCAACTTGCAGGCTGATGGGTTCTGTCCCAAATGGCTTCCTAGAGGGCTGAACAGTGACATCTGTTGGTTCAATTTGAAATAAAAAGTTCAAAAGTGGTAGAAACATTCATGCTTAGTATTTCTCCCCCTTTCAAAACAAATAATAACAATCATTCCAGAGGAAGTTAAGACATCAGCAGTATGCTTTATCTCAGGAGAAACACACCAATCAACTTCCAGTATTGGGGATATTGCACTATATGTATATGTATATATATTTTATAGGGCCCATCAAAGATTTTCTGTAAGGTTTTTTTTCTTTTTTTTTTCTTTTTCTAAAAATTTTTATTTTTTTTAATTTATAGTTTATTGTCAAGCTGGTTTCCATATAACACCCAGTGCTCTTCCCCACAAGTGCCCTCCTCCATGACCATCACCCCCCTTTCCCCTTCAATTTTCCCCACTACCACCCCTTCAGCCCTCAGTTTGTTTTCCGTATTCAAGAGTCTCTCATGATTTGCCTCCCTCCCTCTCCCTAACTCTTTTTCCCCCCTTCCCCTTCCCATGGTCCTGTTAGGTTTCTCCTGTTAGACCTATGAGTGAAAACATATGGTATCTGTCCTTCTCCACCTGACTTATTTTGCTTAGCATGACACCCTCAAGATCCATCCACTTTGCTATGAATGGCCAGATTTCATTCTTTCTCATTACTATGTAGTAT
>CM053577.1:100003357-100014025 GCA_028646485.1 Cryptoprocta ferox | reverse complement strand
CCACATCCTCGCCAGCATCTATAATCTCTTGATTTGTTCATTTTAGCCACTCTGACTGGCGTGAGGTGGTATCTCAGTGTGGTTTTGATTTGTATTTCCCTGATGATGAGTGACGCTGAGCATCATTTTATGTGTCTGTTGGCCTGTTGGTCTGTAAGGTTTTTAAAATCAAAATTCAATAGAAACACTACAAAGGCCTGTGTGTTTTGGGAGTTCCTCATTGCTCAAGATCTCATCCTGGAGCAGGAATAAGCAAATTTAGGGAATGGAACTGAAGGGGTGGTAGTGGGGAAAATTGAAATTACTTTCTGCTTTAGGAAACTTGAAACCCAAATCTTCCTGTGCAGGGGCATTGTGAGTTACAACCAAGATTGAATTCATTTCTGAGAATTTCAATACATCCTTTAAAATCTCCTAGTTCCTAACTTCACTTAGTAAAGATTCTATGTTCCTTTATATTCAATGCTCTAATAACCAATGATTCTATTTCTTCTTTTAGAAAAGCACTAAAGCTCACTGAACATATAACTGATAGAGATGCTGTTTTGGGCAATTTGGATAATTAATAATATATCATACTCTGTTAAATTAAAAAACCATTTTATATGTTTATAATATATATATTTAAAAATTAAAAATTGTTTATTTATTTCGAAAGAGAGAGCGCACATGCACATGGGAGGGGCAGAGAGAAAAGGAAGAGAGTGAATCCCAAACAGCTTCCATTCCTATGTGAATGCAGAGCTGCATCTCTCATGAATTGTGGTATCATGACCTGAGCCCAAATCAAGTCACCCAGTTAACCGATCGATCCATCCAGGTGCCCCTATAATATTTTTAAACTATCGATGGAATGTTTTCCCTCTCTCCCCCTTTATATATATATATATATCTTTATATATATCTATATAGATAGATATAGATAGATATAGGTAGACCCATATAGATATAGATATCTATATAGAGATATAGATATAGGTAGATATATATAGAGATATAGTATAGATATCTATTTAAGGATAGATATATAGATATATATATCTATTTAGAGATACAGATATAGATATCTATATAGAGTTATAGATATAATGCACACTCCCTATAATAACTTCTCTTAGCTCAGATCTTTATAAAAATTGCTAAGAAACAGTAAAATGGATGGGGCTTGGTCTTCAATATCTTATTCACCCAAGGGAGCAGTGAAGTGACACAAGAGAGTAGCAATGATAAAGAAATAAGATAATGCGGGCTTGGATAATCTATCTGCACACTGAATAGTTGAATATTGACATATTTGGGTCATTGAAGAAAAGTACTAAAATATTCACTGATTATTAATTAGGGAATCAAGCCTGACACTGGGAACTTGCTTTTCATTTTAAAACAGGTTATGGGATGGTTCAAGTGGCTTATTCAAGTCTGTTGCCATCTCTACTGATTTACTTTTCAGGCTCCTGGTCGCCTGAGCAGAGCATGGCGCTAAACCACACTGCCCCGCCCCAGGACGAGCGCCTGCCACACTACCTTCGAGAAGGGGACCCCTTTGCTTCCAAACTTTCCTGGGAAGCGGATCTAGTGGCTGGCTTTTACTTAACAATAATTGGTAAGCGTCCTTAATTTTTCTGTGCAAAGACTGCATCTAGAAAATTCATGGGCTAAGACGTTGACTTTGTACAAGGATTCAAATATTTATGTAGCTATTTTGAATGGAACTGGAGAGGGGGAAGAAAGTAGAGGATGGGGTGGCGTTGTGGAATTCATTGAATGTTTCATGGAAATGACTCTATTATCTTTATTATTAGTGATGGATATTCCCTTGATAATCATAGAAGTTTCACAGCAAAATCATTTATCCTGAGACTATTTTGGTTGCTTTGGGAGTAGGTTTGTCTTCTAAATAACAAAATTAATGATAACGATATCTTATTTAAATAGAGTGCTTTTACTTTTAAAAAAATGCTTTTGATATGATCGTAAGATGATAGGCTCAGAAAGGACCTTAGAAATCACCTCCTCTTCTCATAATTGAGGAAACTGCTCCCGGGCTGTGGTGACCATGGACACACTAAGTTTATTTGCACCTAAAGTAGAGTTGCACCATGGTGGCATCACGAAGTGATTTTGGTGAGAGGTGGGAAAATGTATTGGTAATAAAATGGGAGTAAGCCCAGGGTCAAAACGTTTTATGCGTAATCCAAAACATGGTACACCTGCTTCCAGACTATGCTATCCAATGTGGTGGCCACATGTGGCAGCTGGGTACTTGAATGGTGACTTATCCAAAAGATGTGCTATAGTGTAAATATACACGAGACACTGAAGACTTAGCACTAGAGAAAATAACGTAAAACAGCTCATTAAGAATGTAAAGAAATTGACTACATGTCAAACTCATAACATTTGGATATTCTAGGTTAAATATATTATTAAAATCAATTTAGTAATATTTTTACTTTGTTTAATGTGGCTACCAGAAAGTTTGAAATGCATATGGCTCACATTCCTGGTTTACACTGTATTTCTATTGGACAGCATTAGTCTAGGCAATTAGAATTCAACCACAAAACTTCTTAAATTTAAAACCGTTGTTTTAAATTTGGGTAACCAGTGCACAGGTGGGTTATGTCTTTAGGTGTGTCTGCCTTTAATCTTTTCAGATTTGGGTCAAGCTTTGTTTCTCTCTCCCTCTCTCCCTCTCTCTTCGTCTCCTTCTCTCTCTCCCATCTATTTATTACGGGCCAAGAATTTCATTTAACCTCCTGAAATTAGAAAACTCATTAGAAAAGTCTGGAGACACCTCTATGGTCAGTGCTTGAGGCAAAAAGAATTGATGAGATTGAATCAGAAATTCCATGCAGAGGGATTCCCTGGTCCTTGGATTGATTATTAGTTATTATCATATGATTTAAATTCTGTTTTCTATAAATGGGCCCTCATGTCCTTTCAAACACAAGCATATATTGAGTGCTCATTCTTTGCCACTGTTTAAATTTCTGGGAATACAGCAGTGAACAAAATGGGCAAATTCACTTTCTGGACAGGGACCATCTGATAGTAAAATCCACATGGCATTTTCATTAAACATAAGTACTTTCAATAATCAGAAAAGGCAGAAAAATTGACATCTTATACATTGAACTTGTCTCAATCAATTGCAAGAATTCATTTAAAAAGTAGCATCTTCAAAAAAAAAAAAAGAGCAGCATCTTTAACCTGACAAATTTCTCCAGATAACACAAAAGAGGGAGGGGTCACAGTCCATTCCCCCGCCCTGGCATAGAGGACCTCAGGAAGAGAGGCAGCCAGGCTGGCTGGGTTGGGGAATCAGGAAAATTTCTCACTTGTTTTGTTTGGGAATGGAAGGAAAATCCACAGTTTGAAAAGGGCATGCTGGGGTGAAGCTAGAAAAATAGGTCCAAAAAGAGTCCCCAAACAGAGGGAACATCAGATGACTCAGGGAGCTGGGGGTGGAGCCAAAGATATGTTCCAGAACAGTCATTCAGGCTGAGGCCAGGGTCATTTGGTGGGATTTAGACTCATCCTAGACCCAGTCTTGGACATGGTGCTATGGTTTTCACCCCTCCTAGGAGAGGTATGGGAATATGTCCAGATTCCTTTCAAGGGACCAGAGTTCAATGACATTCTTGGTGAGTTTTGTTAAATACTGGAAGTCTTAGGGAAAATTAGAAGATGAAAAGATAAATCTGAGTTTGGAATAGAGGAGAAATAAATTAGAGACCCATTTCCACCCTCAACCCTTTTACTATAGATACTTGGTATATTAACAGTCTATGTATGAGATTTCATTGTTTTGTATTCATAGTAAGAGGAGGATTTTGATCATCAAAAAATGTCCCTCCCCAATCCCCCTGCCTTTAGCTTCTTAATCTCATTTTCCTTTATCATCAAAAATAATTTTGCATATCTTGATAATCCCCTCCGGATAAGATTGCCTATGGGAATAATCTACACACAGCTCATATAGAGAGTTGACTTATTTTTGATAATGCTTTGGGCACTGGGTGAAGCCTTATGAAATGTTAGTAAAGATAATTTAATAAAGAAAAAGTAAGAAAATCAATATTCTCTAAAGAGAAGTAGAAAGACAAAGGGTGTTTAACGGAGCTTTGTGTATCAAATGCATATGTATAGTTATTGTTTTTAATCTTCTTGGATATAAAGTAGAAGGCATTTGTTTGAAATTCCTCAAGCCATGTTTTCACGTTTTAATATCCCAGTGCACCTTGCTAGCTGGTTTCCTTTAATGAGACATAGGTTTCATTTTAGCTGGTTTGCTCTAGAACTCCCTAATTTCTTCTATTTTTTCCTCCTCTGTCTTAAGAAAGCTAAAGAGGTTTTAACAGACCATTAGGCAGCACCAGCTCCAGAGATTCATAATTTCCTAAGAGCACAATGCAGTTCGTTCCTGGTGGTTTCATACCATCAGCTGAAACACACATTTCTTCCCTTGCCCCCAAAATGAATTGTGGTGGAGAAGTAGAAATTAACATAGAAAAATCTGGGTTTCTCCTGTTAATACTCTCCTTATTCCTTACTACTAAAGGCAGCTGTACCAGATTCTCATTTATACACAGCTACACTATGAAGCAAGAATTCCTGAAGAAATCTACTCTACATGTTAAGCTATGGAAGTAGGTGTATTCTTTTCTTAAATAAAGTCAGTAGGGATTGGGTCTTTTTGGATTTAAACTGGGTTTGTAAGAACTTTTGAACAGTATCATTGTAATGCCAAAGCCAATTAGTCATTAATAAAAGGATATAAAAAAACGGGGAACACATTTATACTATTATTGGTAGGTTGGAGGGTTGAGGGTCACTTTCTCTCCCCTTGGTGGGAGGGGGAGAGCCCATACTATCAACTGTCACCCACTTCCCCTTAAGACCTAGTCCAGTAGCAGCTGCAGACACCCAGCGTCCATGTGTCCTCAGGGGGCAAGAAGCCCTGGGATGTGTCTCCAGGAGATGACCCTTTCCTTGCAGGGGTTTACGCCAGCCCTATCTGGCCTCTGCCTCTCCTGACTGCTGGTGCTCCCTCAGGAGTCCACGGCGATAGTGAAAGCACCCTGTTTGGTTGGGGTCACTTCAGCTTCAGAATTTATCAAGAGCCAAGGGGTTAACCCTACTTCTTAGAGGGAGGGAGTTCTATAAAGCCAATACTTGGTAAAAGTGGCTGAGGAAATACTCCATCTTGGGGGCCAGTACAAGAACTGACCATGGGGATTCCCACACCCTCCTGAGCTTCACTGGGAAGTTAGCAGTTACTTTTTCTGGGTAAGTGCAGTCTTATAATCCCTGACTCCTATCCCTTTGGAGGTAACCCATCCCTCGCCTGTCACTCGCAACTCATGCTTTTTACTTCATCTTCTTAATTGAGATTTTTATTTAGAGTCCTCTCACTACCCTCTAAACCTATGGTGTCCATTTTTGAAATTGAGAAGTGTTTCATAACCGAGGGAACTCCAAATCCTAGTGTTAATGGTGGGAATTTATATTTTTCCTTGTAGGGATTCTGTCCACATTTGGAAATGGGTATGTCCTTTATATGTCTTCTAGACGAAAGAAGAAGCTGAGACCTGCGGAAATAATGACTATCAATTTAGCAATCTGTGATCTGGGGATTTCAGGTAACACAACCGTTTCTTCTTTGGGGGTTTGAGCTGTGCCCCATTCTCAAGTCCTCACTGGCCCAGAGACCACCCCTCCCCCATCTCCTTTTGCTCCTCCCTTCACAAATCACCTTTACAGAGTTTGTGGTAAGTCAATGGAGTGTGGTCAGGCTAAAGAGATCATCCATTTAACATTTATTGAGTCCTTTCTGTGTGCCGAGCATATTAGGTGCTAAGAATACAATTTGGAATAATGCATGATACCTTATAATGCTACACCTCAAAGTGTAAAGGATTATACAGAAACCTACAGATCAGTGGTTTGAGTTCCTTTGCACCCCTGCTGCGGTTTTGGAAATCTGTTAAAATAAACATCAAGGGAGTAGGTCTTAAAGCTTCAGTGATGAAAGGGCGCCTGGATGGCTCAGTTGGTTGGGTGTCCGACTTCAGCTCAGGTCATAATTTCGCAGTCTGTGGGTTCTGGCCCCACATCAGGCTCTCTGCTGACAGCTGAGAGCCTGGAGCCTGCGTCGGATTCTATGTCTCCCTCTATCTCTTTCTGCCCCTTCCCCACTCACACTCTGTCTCTGTCTCTCTCACTCTCAAAAAATAAATAAACATAAAAAAAGCTTCAGTGATGGGTGAGGACAGTCTGAGAGGAGTGCCTGGGTGGCTCAGTCAATTAAGCGGCACACTCTTGATTTCGGCTCAGGTCATGGTCTCATGGTTCATGGGTTCAAGCCCTGCATCAGGCTCTGTGCTCACTGTGCTAAGCCTGCTTCAGATTCTCTATCTCCCTCTTTCCAGCTCTCTCCCACTCTCTCTCTCTCTCAAAAATAAATAAATGTTAAAAAAAAAAAAAGGACAGTCTGAGAGGGTCCAAGAGGTGAGTACAGGAAGAGAAGAGCGGCCCTGCTGATATATTGAAATGGGGCTTCAGGACTAACTGATAGTATAGGAAGCTTCCAGTCCAGTTGTTCTGGAAATTGGAAATTGGCTGCACAAAAAAGTCACTGGGGGAACTTAAACCAAAACCAAAACCAAAACCCAAAAACAACAGGAAAAAAACAAACAACAACAAAACACACACAAAAATCTCCTCCAACAACCTCGCAGCTGGGTCTCATACCCAGCAATGTTTAGTTACTTGATTGAGAATATTACCTGGGCATCAGGATATTTAAAGTTGGTATTATCAGGTAAGTTAATGTGCGGCCAAAATTGGAAACCACTGGTTTATTTGTTGCTTCTTTGGCTTTTCTGATAACCCAGCCAAGGAGGAATTGGAATAAAATTTCTCTTTAACTGTAATTCACGTTTATAAATATAAATGATTTTGGATAAGTAGCCTCCCTTTGCTTTCATCTATAATGTTTCAGGGTTGCCTAGATACACTCAAATGTGCCTTTGGATCCCAAATTCTGCTGACTGGAGTATGGTCTTAAGTTACTAGAATTGGGGAAACTGAATTCAAACAGCACACATCAACTCCTCTTTCCACTGGAAACTTTTCAGCAATTTCCCACCTCAAACGTCCCTATTAAAATTTTTTCTGATACTTCTTTCTCCCTTCATAAGTGGAGTTTTCTACCGCTGCCAATCTCCAAAACCAAAGCTCAATAATAAGCTTCTACTTATTGAATCACTATTTGTCACCAGATGTGTTACCCTTGAGAATTTGCATGGCCTTCCTTACTTGGGAAGATTTTACTCAGTATGAACAGGCTTAAATATCAGGAGTTCTTACTGGAAGTACATGTGCACATTAAGAGACGCATATGACATCATACCCCTTCCGTGAAAATCGCCAAGAGGAACCCCGGGCAACTTGCAAAGCTGAAAAATGGCTGCCATTTTAGCAACGGACACACGATGGCGATGTCACAACATGAATGATAGCCTTCCTGGTCAACTCCCCCAGCTGATCCCCGACCGGTTTCTCCCGGGCGTTGATTGTAAAATGCTCAAATGAAACCTGCCATTTCATCCACATCCTTCACCAGCGAATACTACCAGGTTCATGTTTAAGGCTGAATTAGACTACGCTTGAATAAAAGTGTCCTTAATTGGTCTGATAATTGAAAATGTTTTCCACAAGCAAACCTGCTCTAGAATTGCACATACCACCTCAAAGCTCTGCATATGTCTTCAGAGTAGTTCACCAAGAAAGCATTTTCTTCCATGTGCTTTTGGTGATGAACCCAGATCGTTTTTCAATTTCTGAGTATCTCTAATACATTTCCCATTTCAATAAACCTGAACATTTTTTGCCTGTTTTATTTTTTTTGCTGGTCCACTATATTCCTTTATAAGCACCTTGAAGTACATACTAGAGACCAGGTGTATTTCATCTATATAGCTAATATGCCTCACAATTGTGTATATGAATTAGAATCACCTTGGAAGCTAAAAAAGAGTAAAGTATATTGAAGTATATTGACCTTGAACTTGCTTCAGATAAATTAAATTAGACTTTCTGGGGGTTGGAATCCTGGACATTGATTATTTAAAGTAAAACAGGGGCACCTGGGTGGCTCAATCGGTTAAGCGTTGGACTTGGGCTCAGGTCATGATCTTGCCGTTTGTGAGTTTGAGCCCTGCATCGGGCTCTGTGTTGATAGTTCAGAGCCTGGAGCCTATTTTAGATTCTGTGTTTCCCTCTCTCTCTCTGCCCCTGCCCCACTCAACGTTCTGTTTTTTTCTCCCTCAGAAATCGATAAATATTAAAAAAAATAAAGTAAAACAAAACCAAGCAAAGCAAGACAAAACAACTCCTCCAGTGATTTTAGCTTGCAGCTGGGTTCAGAACCATTTTATCAAGTGGAGAAGGGAGAGGCATTCTAGATGACATTCCAAAGGTTTACCAAAGGCTCCACTCCAGAAGGAAGCTTAAAATAGTCCTAGACACAACAGATACTAATTTCACTCCATACGAGTCACCTTCACTTGTCTTTTGCAGCCTTTAGCACCCACCCAGCTGACACTTAGCTCAAGCTTTGAGTTCGTGTCTCCTCTGCCTAGAATATTTCCCCTCTAGATATTTGCTTGAGTTCTCTAGCAGTGATTTAGACATCTTGCTAAATGTCACATTCTCAGAGAGGTCTTCCCTGGTCCCCTTACATAAAACAACAATTTCTATCTATCTCCTTCTGCTTCATTTTTCCTCATAGCAATAATGACTATCATTCCATCATGTCATATCTTATATTGCAAATTATGTATTTCTCTTCTCTGCCCTCCCTATTATAGAATACATTTGTCTGTCTTGACCTCCACTTTGTCCTCTAGCACCTTGCTCTGTGATTGTTACATAAGAGGCACTGAATAATTATTTGCTGAATAAGAACCAGTTCTTTTACACTCAGTATCCTCATTGACAATAAGGCGAGACCACTGGGATTAGAAAGCTCTAAAATGGGATGTACAGTGTAGCAAGATGGAGTGTGGCACTAGCTGTCATGACCACTAGAGGAGATGTGTGTCTGACTTATAGAGGCATTTGAGAAATACGTATTAACTGACTACACTAACAAGAACTTGGTGTACCTATCTACTGAAGAAGGGCCACGCCTGGGAAGGGGGTGGGACAGGGCTGGCACCTATGACTATTGGTTCCTTGGTTTTCCTGGTACAGTAAGGTTAGAGAACCTCATGATAAAATCAGATAGGGGCACCAGGTGGCTCAGTCGGTGAAGTGTCCGACTTCGGCTCAGGTCATGATCTCTCAGTCAGTGAGTTCGAGCCCCACGTCAGGCTCTGTGCTGACAGCTCAGGGCCTGGAGCCTGCTTCAGATTCTGTGTCTCCTTCTCTCTCTGCCCCTCACCCACATACACTCTTGTCTCTCTCTCTCAAAAATAAATAAACATTAAAAAAATAAAAATAAATAGATCAGAGGTTTTAGAGAGCTTCCTCAGCACTGTTCTCTCTGAGAGGGTGAAGATTGACTATAATAGCTAAATACAAAGGGTGCAGAAAGTAGAAGAATGTTTTCTAGAAAGTAAAAAAAAAAAAAAAACAAACACCGCAAAAACACTAATGGAGGCTGAAGGAATAAATAGTTTAAATCCCGGAAATCTGGGTCTGGTTGTAAACAAACAGAACCTACCATTGACTAAAATAGCTCTATCTCTTGTCCGAAGAGACTCTAACTCAACAGGGAATTGAGGCAGGTGGGTAATTTTAACTGGAGGGAACGTCCCTTGACAAATTGCTTGGCGCTCTAGTTGTAGGCAAACCGTTCACCATCATCTCTTGCTTCTGTCACCGCTGGGTGTTTGGCTGGATTGGCTGCCGCTGGTACGGATGGGCTGGATTTTTCTTTGGCTGTGGAAGTCTTATCACCATGACTGCTGTCAGCCTGGACCGATATCTGAAAATCTGCTATTTATCTTATGGTAAGTACGAAGGTTTCTCATTCTTTGATAGTCAAAACTAGTGGCTTGTCAGAATGTAACTATTGTACTGATAGGTCATGAACAGAGATTACTAATAACCTAAGAGACCAAGGTTATTTCCATTTATAGCTCATTTTGTTCTAACATATGTCTAAAACCTGTGTCGATGTAGGTTTCTCTTAATACTACTTTTATAGGCAAGTCTGGTGTTTGGCTACAAAGTTTTTGGAAAGTATCATTTCCTTGTATAAAGTGTGTAAGCTTCTATCATGGTTTGCCATGCAAACAAAGAAATAAAATGCATTGAAAGGATGTTAGATCTGAGATGGTTTAGTTGGTTCCCCACATGGTAAGTGTAATTAAAAGAAAGATGTTTCTGATCCTCCTTTACGACTCAGATGTCCTGTGATTTCAGAGATGAGGAATTCCAAAGAGTCCAGGTCCAAGTTAGAGAGCGCACAGCCGTGCCAGCAAGAAAGACATGCCCAGAAATATCACTCAACGTTCTTTTTGTGGTCTTGTAGGTAGAAAGATGAGGGGGAGATCCAGCTATAAAAATTTTTTAGAGATTAGTTTGTTTGTTTTTTTAATAATTAGGCCATTCAACATGTTAAAAATACATTTTTATGACTTTTGCTTCTTGGGT
>CM053577.1:99976244-99994088 GCA_028646485.1 Cryptoprocta ferox | reverse complement strand
TTCCCCTCCCCATGGTCTTCTGTTAGGTTTCTCCTGTGAGACCTATGAGTGAAAACATATGGTATCTGTCTTTCTCCGCCTGACGTATTTCGCTTAGCATGACACCCTCGAGGTCCATCCACTTTGCTACGAATGGCCAGATTTCATTCTTTCTCATGGCCATGTAGTATTCCATTGTATAGATAAACCACATCTTCCTAATCCATTCATCAGTTGATCTGGTTGTGATACTTGGATCACAACCAGGGCTCACATGATGGTGGACACATCAAAGCTCTCAGAATTCTTTTTTTTTTTAAGCTCTTAGAATTTTTTTCTTTCTACGAGCTTGAAGAAGGGCCTGAGATGGTTGGCCTTACCTGTCATTCTATCAGTTGAAGAGAAGGAAGGAAGAAACTCAAATTAGACATGCTTAGAGTTGTGGAATTCCTTTGTTTCTTCAAAGGTGGTGTGCAAGCTAACTATCACCTCTCTTATTTTTATACCTGTCAGGAGCTGAGGCTCCCGTGAAGGTAGGTCATGGTTGTCAAGTTTGCCACCCTCCCGATATGGGGCTTGAACTCACAAACAGTGAGATCATGACCTGAGCCAAAACCGAGTCAGATGCTTAACCAATTGACCCACCAAGGTGCCCCAACCATCCATTTCATTATTTCAAGGTAGTACACAGCTTCCAAATGAGAAAAGCCTTACTCCTATCTGGACAAAAGAACCCGATGGAAGAAACTAAAAGGGCGTTCTTAGAGAATCAGGGGTTCTGATTCACTCACGCTATGGAGCTGAACACAGTTGGAGTCCAAACCTGAATATCTCTCCATCTGCGATGTTTGCACTCTTGCACACTGCCTCAGCACAGGGAAGGCAGGACAGCCCTTTTTGGAAACCATACCTGTTGGAATGGTGCAGATGAACTGGGCCCAAAGACAGAGCCTTATGCAACATGGAGAATTTACCTTCAATTGCATTGTTCTCTTATTGCTTTAATTGATCAATTCACTAGAATTGATCAATTCACTAGAATTGATCAATTATGGACAGTACTGCTTATGTGACACTTCAGTTAATGCCCTTGAATTTAGCTGGAACATACAGATATCCCTTCATCCTCTGTAGCAAGATATGTCTAAAGTGAACTGGGTTGCAGATGTGTGATTTTTTTTTTTTTGTAGAAGCAGAACACATATTCTGTGAATTTCCTCCCACAAAAGTTGCCTAATTTAAGAACTGAAGTTTTACTGTTTTCCAGTAAACCAAAAGGCAGTAATAAAAGAGAAGCTATTAAAAAAATAAACAACTTAGAAAAGCTGACAGGTACAGGTGTCTGTGTTAGATCTGGTTTAAGGATACCTGGAATGGAAAGTTTGAAAAATGGAAAGAGGATGCACTCAGAAATGAGGAAAGCAAGGAACAGGCTGATGAAAAATTAAACATGTTCCATGTTTAGTAGAAAGTACTGGGTAAATGAGTATAACATGTGAGATTTGTAAATTTCTGTAGAGTATATCTTAAAATGCCTTTAGTATTTAATGTTTTAACGTTTAATGTTTTGTGGAGTAGATTTTAACATGAGAAGATGGTAAAAAATGAATGTGCCTCATGTTAACTTTGTATTCACTTCAAACACATAAGTAACATTCTGCAGTGATTTTTAGATCTAGGCTTTTATCCCTCTTTCTGCTTTAAACCGGATTTCTCGTCATTCAATTTAAAGCACTTGGCTTAATTCTAATCAGAAAAACCACATGATTCATTTGCTGTGTGTTTAAAAACCACAGTACAGTTAACTCTCCTATGTGCTTTTAAAAAGGATAACGTAATGCAAATGTTTGAAGTCCTTCCTCTTTCCATGGCACACTCTCATAAAAGTAGGAGATATGTAAAATGCAGAAAATATTATGGACTGAGTGCCAGTCTGTTTTTTGTCAATGACTTTGACAGCAACACAGAACACAGCTTTTGGGATACTGTGAAATCATCATGTGAGTCACCAAAGGATAAAGGATGGAGCTGTGTTAAGTTCCCAGACATCTGCTAAAGCAAGTTTTATTTATATAGTTATTGTTTATTTGCGGGTTTAGAAAAAAGACACTCACTTCCAGCCTTGAGGCATCCTTTCCATTTACAAATGGGAGTCACACAGGCCAAACCAAATACAATTTGTCCTGGGTAACCCTCAGCAGAGAGGTGGAAAAGCAAAGCAGTAGAATTGCATGTGTGATCGGGGGCTGGCTGATAACTGGTAACCACAGGCTAGAATTTTGGATCAGGACCCTAAAGGAAGGCTGCGGGACCCCAAGACATGGCTCAGGACGTGAAGGAGGCCTGGGCTCACTTCATTCATCTGTTTGAGTTTTAGACTCTATTTGTAAAATGGAGTGAAATGGATATAACCGAGGTGTGTCTCAGCTGCAGTTAATTTTTAGAGATGAGCCTTGAACTTCTTGGGTGGAATTTTATAACATGAGACTTACAGTAGATTTTTCAGGCTCTGTCTTGACACAGCCCACAAATGTTGGGATCTCAGGGCAAACACCTTGCCGGCAGGCTGTTCTGGAGGTCAAGTTGGGGTATGGACCATTCCCTGCATACAGTAGCTCTGCTCTCACACGTATTGAAATGCACATGCGCCCAAATGACTTTGTTATAAAAGACAAACTTATCCATTTGAATTTCTAAAACAAAAAAGCATGCATAGATATTGTTGCTTTAACTATTACTAATAAAGCATTTTGTGTCTCATTCTTCATCCTTGATCCACTACACTAGCTTGTCATGACCTTCATACTGGGAACTGTAATTTTCTTTCTTAAATAGGAGGATGGGAGGGGGATGCCTGGGTGGCTCAGTCGTTGAGCATCCGACTTCAGCTCAGGTCATGATCTTGCTGTTGGTGAGTTCGAGCCCCGTGTCGGGTTCTGTGCAGACAGCTCAGAGACTGGAGCCTGCTTCGGACTCTTTGTTTCTCTCTCTCTGCTTCTCCCCAGCTCACACTCTGTCTGTCTCTCTCTCAAAAACAAATAAACATTAAAAACTTTTAAAAAAAAGGATGAGGCATTAAAAACTTAAAATAAAAAGGATGAGGCAAGATGAGGTGGAGTCTGCCTCGGATTGTTCCATCTTTTCATCTTCTCTGGGCTTTGGGGAACACAAGGATAAAAGGAAATTCCACTTTTCCAACAGATCCCTTATAAAATCACGGAGATGGGTTGGATCTTTCCAGTCATGTACTCATCCCTGTTCTTGCTATAGTAGCCAGGGGCATGCAGTCCTCTGCTCAGGCTTGGGCCACAGGAAGCCAGCTCCATACAACAGAAGTAGAAGGGACGCTGGGGTGCTGAAGTAGAAGGTATATGAGGCAGAGGAAAATAAACAAAACCAGATGTCCACTGCATAGCACTCATTTGAATAGCGTTTCATGATTTATCTTACAGAAAAACTACTCTAGTAGATAATAGTATAAAGATACTGTGAAGTTAGTGCACTCTGTCTCAATTAGGACGTGAAGTAGCTCGTGTTTAAAATGAACACCAAAGCTCGGACCTCTTTCGCCAGTGTTAGTACTGGAAGTAAGAGCCCTTTTATTTCTTGTTTAGACTGTAGCCTAAACAAACTGTTCAAAGTGGAAATTCTATGTGGTCAGGGATTGTGTCTGCTTTGCTCGTTGCTTTATCCTCAGCACAAAACATGTGGGAATACCCAATTACACTTGTTGATTGAATGAGTGAACAATGATTTTTCTACCTCCTATTTCTTCCTGGGCCATTTCACGTAACAGGTTAATCTTCCTTTCATTAAGTCGGCTCAAAAACCTACTAGTGCCTCAAAGCACACAGAATTAAGTGCAAGCTCGGTAATACGTTATACAAAACCCTGAGTACATGGATGGTATCTTTCTCTCCAGACTCATCTCGTGTGCTAAAGTGAATTGCTTGCTCGTTTCTGTACAAACCTCACACATAGCTGTGTCTTTGCTCACACTGATCTTTCTGCTATTCCCTTATTTCAGCTTCCAACATGCAGGTTGTATGCCACGTCTCTCATGAAGCTGTTCTGAATTCCCCCCATGCCAAGCTATTTGGTCCTACTGGGTGCTGGCACTTATATCCTATTCTGCCATGTAGTGTAGTTGTTTGTATTCCAGAGGGATACAGCCAGGCACTAGGGTGTACTAATGTCCCCATTAGCATTTGGAATTGTGTCTGACACAAAGTACTTGCTAAAAAGGGATTGTTGAATTAAAGTGAGTTAATCCATAGAGTCAGGTATGTAGTTACAGGGCACTAATTGGGGCTACATTAGTAAGGGGACTGGGAGATGGTGAGAAACTAGTGAGAGTATTTAAAAACCCTCTCTCTAATTATTCTTTGATCTGAAAGTTAAGAGGCTCCCCAGGTAATTATAATTTTGTGAGAGAGAAAAGTCCTTCCTGGAAAAGTCTTGCTTAATGCAACTGTATCACTTTGGTTAAGGCTTGGCGATTCTGTTTACTTTCTATCTAGTGAATTTCCACTATCTGAACCTCACACTTGAGAAAATGAGCCAAAAGAAGTAACACTTGATAGAAATCTCTGAAGAAGATTCATATTAAAATTTCCAACAAGAGCAGAGTTTCTGTTTCCTGAGGCAAATGAGTGATTTGAAGTTTCCTCAAGGTGAACATATTTTTCGTGTACCTCCAAATATGATGAAACATATTTTCCATCAACGTGGGTTGAGAAGTCTGGAAATTTCTGGAGCACTGACTGATGTCCTCTTAGCATGATTTCAAGCCCCATGTAATATCTGACAGCTTTTATAGGGTTAAACTTTGGGTCTCTTGGTACATTCCAATTCTGGAGTAAAGACTGGATAGGATGTGGTAAATGGCATAAGGCATTGTAATAACTTCTTCTAGATGAACATCTTTGAAGTCCATATGAAATGTCTCCTATGGGCGCAATAAATGAAAAGATAATAGACTTTCTTGGATGTAATTGGGCTACTGCTCCTCCTCCCACCCCCATCATTTCCACCCAGTGTTTTAACTCTGTTCTGTTACTTTCCCTTGCCAGGTGGCGATGCTGATTTGTGCTGGCTTCCTGATTGCTTGGATTCCTTACGCGGTGGTCTCTGTGTGGTCAGCTTTTGGAAGGCCAGATTCCATCCCCATCCAACTCTCCGTGGTGCCAACCCTACTTGCAAAATCAGCAGCAATGTACAACCCCATCATTTACCAGGTCATTGATTACAAATTTGCCTGTTGCCAAACTGGGGGTTTGAAAGCAACCAAGAAGAAATCTTTGGAAGATTTCAGGTAAAATTTCAGAAGCTGGGAATGAATGATACTCTTTCAAAATCCCATGGGATTCAAGCCACTCTGATATGTTATCTTCTTAGGCTTAGAGCTCATCACTCAGGAGTAGTGTAAGGAGGATTATATTTTCTGTTCATCAAAATTTATGAAATCAGGTCATCAGATATGTAGGGTTGAATGTTATGGGAGAATAATATCAAATGGATGCTCCATTTGAGCAACCACTATTTATCCCTCTTTCTTATCTAGGACCAAATCCATTTTACCCCAAATCCATTTTACCCCAAGAGTACAGTTACACATGGCAATGATCCAAAATTAAGTTCTCACAACAAAACATATTCTCCTGTTTGGAATGTTTCTACCATTAGCTAAGAGTTCTAAGATTTGGGCAGGCAAAGGAAGGAGAGAAGGGAGGTGACATATTTTACTCTCTGTCAGGTTCTTTATGTTATTCCCACAAGAGCCCCATGTTGTACCTTCTCTTTGTCAGACAAGGAGTCGGAGGTGCAAGTAAGGTTAAGGTTAAGTGAGCTGCCTGTGTTTACACAGCCAGGAAGTAGCAGAGTAGAGGTTTCAATTCAGGTCCATTGGGTTTCAAAACAGTCTACACTATTTCTACTACAAAATGAACGGCTAACTTTGAGGATCCAGTACCATAGTTCCTAGAGGCTCAGGGTGAGTAGAGTTGAGAGTCTTTGTGTCCATTCAAGGCCATTCTTAGTAGAATATAGATCAGGTACCTGCGTGCATGGTCTGAGGTGAGGGGTGTTGAGAAGGAATGGGTTCTCTGATTTCCATTAATTCTTACTGGATACCTAGATGTTTTCCAATACTATTTTCCTTTATCAAATAGGAAACAGAAGGGGATGAAAAGGTAGAACCAGCTATGAGAAGATACAGGTCTTTATTCTTTTTCTCTCAGTGTGCTTGAGCAAGTGGTGAAGCTTTTGACCTTGAATTTTCTCACTATGCAGGGTACAGGATCAAGTGAAAAAAAAAGCACAAAGAAAAAGTAGTATTGTCATTGTTGCTGTGGTACAGGGGAAGAAATACACAATTTGGAGGTAGAAGATCAGTGTTTGGTTGATTTTTCTGTATCTTTGGGCAAATGAACTACCTATAACTTAAAATTGGGACCAGATGATTGTAACACCCATCATTTGAAACTGTAAGAATTACACCAAATGCGCGTTTGGAAAGGGCTAAGTGATAACTGTTTGTCAGTTTTTTTTCTTTCACATCTTTGGTGGTTAATGCCTCTCCTGTAGAAGTGAATAAATTCAAATGCTAAAATGCATCTATTTTAGCAGTAGTTATACTTTGCCCTTATCGACTATTAATACTTTATTATGAATGCAGGTTAGACAGAGTATATTTCATAGAGCAGTTACATGAGAAAAGAATGGGCATTTCTTCCTCTGAAAGAGATGGGAATTTGACAGGAATGGCTGAAGGCAAATTGCACCTGCCTCATGATCTTGCCTCGGACTGAGTCTGTGCTCTGTATGTTAGCTCTCCGGTGTGAGCAGCACATAAATATTCAATGCTCAATAATGAAAAGAGAAAAATTTATGAGGAAGGCAATGACTTGGGGCCGTAGACCTTGGGAAAATCCAGCCAGGCAAGTCAATTCAGTTCACCTGCTCCCATTAGCCATGTCTATGAAACACAACAATTGGTTTGCTGGACAACAAGTGCTGTTTTCTTACTCCAGGGTCTCAGCTTTCAGTGGAAAAAGCAGGTGGTAGCGCTAAAAACCCTTGGGTTTTAAAGTTTGGAACATCTTTAGAAAAGGAATGCAGAAGCAGTGTGAGGAGTTGCTGATTTTTAGAAGGCTCTCTTTCAGAGAAGAACTTTCCAAAGAAGCAAAACAAAAACAAAAACAAAAACAAAAAAACAAAACAAACGTTTACTTTTGTTGTTACTAAAAAGCTAAGAAAGTGGGTAACATAGATGTTCATAGAATGAGATAAAGTGGTAAAAAGCCAGTCCAGAGTGGTTACTGCACTACCAGAACAATTAAATTGAATTAAACTAGATTCATTGTTATCCTTTTTTCCCCCCTTTTCTGAGCTCTGGAATGAATTTGCTTATAATGGGACACCCTCTTGGGAAATATTTTGAATTCAAATAAAAAAGCTAATGCGCTGAATATGAGCTTGTGGAAATAAATTTAGTGTGGTTTTTACAGTTCATTTAAAGTTAATTCATTATATTCAAGAGAATTGAGTCTTCTTGAGATTTTGGTAGAAGCTGATGAACTAAAGCAAAAACTATGACCAAGAGCCCTTTTTGAAATGCTAGTATTCATCACATCCGGGTTCTCCCATATTTTGTAAATGGTGTTTCTCCCCCCCTGGTTGCATATTGGAGACACCTGGGGAACTTGGAAAAACTATTGCTCCCTGGACTTCACCTGGAGGGATTTGGCTTCCATTGGTCTGGATTGGGCCTTACCTGGAGGGATTTGGCTTCCACTGGTCTGGATTGGGCCTTCATTATTTTGTTTGATTAATTAGCTCTCCCAGACGGTTCTCTACCTAGCCATTGTTAAAAGCCAGTGAACCAGAGGCTGGGAAAGGAAAACATTAATAGTTCAGGCTCATGTAGTCATAGGCCTCTCACCCCACTTACCCAGAGACCAATGAGGCCATCTACATCTGTGATTGGGAAACCAAACTTCAGGGGCTAGGTCAATCTTAGATGCAATATAAATGTTCAAATGACACTGGGAATACATAGTGAAGGACCGAGGCATTTTACATTCCTAATATTTTAGTAAAGATAAAGTACCAAAAAAAAGTCCTAAATTCTGTCATTACCATTCTAATAAACCTTCTCTGACCACCTTAATTTGAGTGCTGTCCTTCACTCTTTGTAGGTAAGATTCAGGGCCCAACTGACTGATAGGTAGATAGGTAGGCAATGAAGTTTGTTCTAAGGACAGAAAACTCAGGGAATGTGCCATGAACAAGTGGTTTGTTTTTGGAAAGCTCCACTCAAGGGATTTCTTGACTTTGAATATTAAAAAAATTTTTTTAATGTTTATTTATTTTTGAGAGAGAGAGAGAATGATAGAGGTGAGCAGGGGAGGGGCAGAGAGAGAGGGAGACATAGAATCAGAAGCAGGTTCCAGGCTCTGAGCTGACAGCACGAAGCCAGATGTGGGGTTTGAACCCACAAATGGTGAGATCATGACCTGAGCCGAAGTCGGACGCTTACCCAGCTGAGCCACCCAGGCGCCCCTTGCCTTTGAGTATTTTAAATTGAATCATTATTTTCTTTCTCTTTTTAATTCAAGTCGTATGAGTGTGTGTGTGTGTGTGTGTGTGTGTATTAAGTTGTGGTTTTCTTCTTCTGTATCTAGGCTGCACACTGTAACCACAGTGAGGAAGTCTTCTGCTGTGCTGGAAATCCACCAAGAGGTATGAAGATGGACACGGCATCACTCATGGACACAATTATTCACTTATTTGCCTCTTCACTGCTGTTGATGTCTGATTGTGACTACACTGTTCTCTTTATATTATATTTTTATATTTTGTACACTTTCCCTCCTTTTCCTTCAGCTAGGATTTGCTGGGAAATTCCAATGGCCAAATGGAGATTAGATTATAGGATACTATTTAAGGAATATTACCAGGATGAGCCTCCCTGGAATTTTCTTTTTATTATCTTTTAAAACCTAATTGTCATGCCCCTAAGTATGAAGTCTGAGATACTGAGAAAAAATGCTTAATTATTTTATTTATTAGGGTGTTATTGAATTTGATTACATCATCATTATTATTTCTTAATGTAGGGCCAGGGTGGCAGTTTTGGGATTCATTCAAGTGGGTGATCATTGGGACTGTGGTTCTTTGACTGCCAGATGCTTCTGATTCTTGTAACCATTCTCATCTGTTGTTGACAGAGACTTATACTCTAATGGTAGCAATTCCACAGAGCGGTCCTCTAAGGAAATCAATGTTGCCTTAAATCCCTAAATGGAAAACTCTCTTGTATCTCAGAATTTGAGGGCAAAAACAATTCTTACTGGTAATAACTTTACCCACCTGGATTTTCCTCATTAAGCTATACATACTAACAAGGTGGATGTAACAGGGTATAATTATTCAAGAAACAAATTTAGTGACAATAGCTATATGGAAGTATTTTTTTGTTCATTTTCTGTTTCCTTTTTGTTTTGTTTGTTCATTGGTTGTTTTCAACAAATACCACGTGAGGTTTACAGGTGAAAGAAATGCAGATAAGAAGGAATTGGAATGATTTCAGAGGCAGATGCCTGCCCTTTAAGAACTAATGAAAGGAGGCAGGCATGTAAATACTAAGTCCAAACTGGCCTTTAGGACATGTCTATCTGATCTTCTTTCCTAATCCAAGGAGGAATGGGTTAGGGTCATCTTCCATGCAATTCCTTTAAATTCAAGTCCTAGGCAGGTGTCCCCCATGATCCCTGCTCCATTCGCCTTCCTCTTCTGCTATGATCCTAAACCCTGCTCAACAATTCTGATCCCACCTTTCTGAAAATGGCTGGTGAGAGAAGAGGGAGAGAGAAGGGAGGGGCCCTTCCAGAGCCCTTGATAAGCTTTCCACTCCTTCCATCAGAGGATTTACAGAGATCAGACCCTCCTCCAAGGCTCAGTCCTCAGGACACATTATCTTGGGTTTCTGTGTCTATTAGTTTTCTCCAGAGTTGGAGTGGAGAAGGAGTTGATGTGTGTCAAGGGTTTATGATAAGTGCTCAATAGATGTGTGTGTAAAACAGTCTATGATTAAAGCAAAGGGAGTGACTGCTCTGCATGGAACTTGGGACTGCTTACCTAAGTGTAGACATAAGTGACAGGATTATCATTAGAATAAGGAGCAAGGGACTTTTAGGCAGATGAGTAAAATATAGAGGTGTGGAAGAGCCTGGCATCTCCGGTGGAGGGGGACACAAGTTCAGAGCACAGTCAGGCTGCCTGTGTCTGCAGCTCACTGCCCTTCAGCAAGCCTGTAAAGTGGGGATAGCAGCAACAGCTTGCTCACAGGAGCCTTGTGAGGCTTAGATGAGAAAATATCCACATAAATCACCTAGCACCATGACCATAACAGAGGGAGCAGCCCCTACCTATTAGCAACTGTTATAATTATTGTTAACATGGGTGGTGGTGGTCAGAAGTGGGGCAAGAAATTGTGGTCAGGTAAGAGCCAGATCAGACCCCAAGGGCCTTGTTGATGATGTTATGTGATTCTTACCTCTAAGGGGATGGGGACCTTCCGGGAAGGGTGTGATGAGGTTTATAACTTTTAGAAAGACCAGTCTGAGGGCAGCATGGAGAGTAGATTGTTCTATGAGGGGTTAGAGTTCAAGAGTAGAGGTTGGGAGACCAGTTGGGTAGCTTTATAAAGAAATGACAGTTTATGAGGGCCCGAATTAAGGATTGGTATCAGATATGGAGATGAAAATATCAGACATGGAGATGAAACTATAGGCTTAAAATATTTTAAATGGGAGATCTTGGCAATTGATTGCATGGGAGGTAAAGGAGCCGAGGATGACAGTGGGGCGCCTGCTTAGGAAACGGTGAGGCTAGTGGTAACTACAGGGGTCATGATTCAGGAGGGCAGACAACAAATCATATGTGGGATGTGCTGAACACAGTGTCCACAACACAGGTGAAGATATTTAAAAAAACATAGGCAATTAAAAAGAACCTAAAATCCTACCTGGTGTATGGGGATTGGAATTTGCAAGTTAAGCAGGTAGGAAAGGAATGAATGTTAAGGGAGAAATTGCTGGTTTCAAAAGACCTGAAGAAAATGAAGTGAAGAACTTTTTGTTTCATTTTGATTTTGAAGGAATGATTATGGAATTGAATTATGGAGGGGAGTAGAAAAGAACATTCTGATTAATGTCTAGAAGGTCAAATTTAACACGGACATTGTACAGAAGTCCCTGAGGGTAGACCCATCCTGTCATATATTAACTGTTTAACTAGGGTGTATTCTTTGCCGTGGTTTAGAAAAGCATCTATAACAAAGGATTAGCATAGCTACTGGGGGGTGGAGTGGGCAGGGGGAAGAGTATAAATACTAGGAGTTTTGGGGGGGAAATATGATTTAAGATGTGATTCTACATGCTCTGGTTCCACATATTTTTGGCGATACTCTGGGAGCTGGGAGGCACCAGAGTTGTTACCAGTACTGATACGGAAAGAGAAAGCTGGTCCTTAGGGTAGAATGAAGGAGGAAAAGAATGAGCCCTTGAGGGTTGACTTGTATACACTGGGCTGTTGGTGGATGATTGCCCCTTCCCTGGGGCTCCCAATGATTTGAAAAAGCTCTGTGTAGTCCCCAAACACTTATACAAATTCAGTTAAGTTTACTTTAGCTTAGAAAATAGACATATCACATTTTGTGCTGGTAAGGCTATGTGTGAGAGACTCCGAAACCTTGAGCAGACACTATGCCTAGTCTCCTTTAGAGTCTGGTGGCTGTTTCCATGGTTTCATGTCAGGCACAGGAAGGGCACTCAGACATTGAATAGTTGAAATCAAAAGAGTGGCTATCAGGTTTGAATTGGGAGAGATCTGGAAGCATGGAATAGAGTACTGAATTAAAAGTGTAAAATCCTAGATCCCTAGTTTATGCTTTATTTTAAATTCACTTGCTTCTATGTAGCTGTTTCAATATGACTGTCTCATGAATGAATGAGTACATGAATTTGTGAAATGGGGATTCAGAATAGAAATGCCTAATAACTTGAAATGTTGGATTTCAACAATCATAATAAAATCCAAAAATATTTTGATTTTTTTTTGAAGTAGAATGAGGGAATAGGAATATATTACACAGTAAAACCCAATGATTTAACTCTTAGAAATTTAATTGTTTTGAGAATGAAGCCTTATATTTATTTAGAACTGAATGGTAACTCTTTTCAATGAGAAAACACACTGCCACCTTTACTGATTTTTAAGAATATGAACCACAAATCTGCCAGTGGGAAGGCTTCTCCATTAAGTTAGTGCACGTGTGGGAGGAACAAGGAAGGGGAGGGAGAGAGGAAGAGGTGGAGAGTCAATGGGATATTGTATTGCCTACAGAATAAAATGTCTTAAATTCTGCCAAAACGTCAGAGGATGATTTATATGGAGTGAGGATATATGCCATTGTAGAAAAAAGGTTAGTGAAGGTAGAATGAGCCTTTGATTCAATAACTAATTTTGTAGAAAACAAGGCAGACCTATTGCCCAGAAGGCCAAAGAGTTGACTTTTCTGTACTTTTCTTGTGAAAAGGAGTAAATGGCAAGAAATATAAGAGCTATAAGGAATTTGGCAAGAAAACACATTGGAGGGATGTCCAATGTCAAGCCGTTATCCCCATAGCCAAACTGCTGGTCACCACCATACCCTTGAATGATTTTTCAAAGATTGTACAACTTTCAACATATATATTCATTAGGTTGTGAAACTCTGAGGAGTATATACTTAAAATAATTTTATCCAAGAGATTTAAAGTACATTTAAAGTACACTTCCCAATTACTTTGAACCCGATTTTCTTAATCATGCTAGAGAGATGAGACACTATATAGAGATCTTCCCAGTTTGATCATAGGCTCTCTCTTTCTCTCTCTCTCTCTCTCTCTCTCTCTCTCTCTCTCTCACACACACACACACACACACACACACACAGACACACACACATAGTGCTCTTACATGTACCACAGGCTCAAGAAAAGACAAACACACATTATATATATCACATGAAACATATTTGAGAGCAAAAATCATTCTAAATTGCATATTTGCATTATTATTGCTTTTGACTTATTTTTCTTTTAACCTACAATCTATATAGGCAAATACTTCATGTACTCATTCAGCTTTGAATTCTGGAAGCTTTTATTAAGTGTCTGTAGCATACACAGTTCTGAATGTTTTGAGAGATACAAAAGAAGGGGAAAACGCTTTCAGTTCTTTAAGAGTTTGGGGGTTTGGCAAAGTCTTGACCTCTATCTACATTGCAAATGATTTTAATATAGGGTTTACTTTGGTGGGATACTTTCAGAAACTGCAAAATGTCAAGACAGATCCTGGGAGCCGATTTGTATAGGTGCCTCTGTGCCCCAGATGAGGAGAGAAATATGGGGCCCCTGCCAAGTCCTCTAGAGACAAATTAATTCATTGCTGGGGCATTGACCTCCTGTTTGAATGAACAAGAGTTTGGATGATTGGTTTGAACAAATAGAAAGTTCACAAATCCATTTTCTTTTCAAAATACAACAAAATTGGGCTACCCAGGTGATTTGGTACACTATGAATTGCACACTTTCTCCCAAAGTCTAGAGCATCAGAGAGACAGAGTCATATAGAAGTAGAGTACAGTTGCTGAGTTACCAAGGATCTCAAACTCAGGGTCTATCATTTACCATGTTCATGGACACAGGCAAATGTCTTGATCTCTCAGTGTCTTCAGTTGTCCTAGCTATGAAATAAGGACAAGATGACCCTCATTAGGATTTGTTGTGAGTAATTTGAATAAAGTTTGTAAGGTTCTTAGGACAGCTTGAAAGTATTCCATAAATTGAAGCTATTATTATTACCACTATTAGAAGAACCATATAATTATTCCAAGTGGGTTCTTAGCGACGGTTATGAACTATTTTCTAAAGGTAATACAAGAGTGTTCTTCAAGATGTCTGGTCACTCTAGATCACGGCATTTCTGCCACAGAGAGCTGCTAATTTTAAGAACTGCCACCTTGGAAAGATGCTTGCCCATCTGAGCCATGGTTGGGGCAGCCTATATTGCATTAGACCAAGAGAGTACAGGTTTGCTCTATTCCAGCGGGAGTCATCTTGGAATAAGGGAGCCAGAGACCCAGCTCTCACAGAAGGGTCATGATGACCAGCCTTTTTTAGACACTTCACTGAGGTGAGAACACTATAATTTCCGCTGTGTTTTTTTGTGGGAAAGAGGCAGAGTCAGAAATTCTCCAGGGTTTGAGCTAGTTATAGAAATTCTCAAATAGTTACCTGACCTCTGGTACCTAGCTGGAGAGTGTATTTAAAGCAGAGAAGATTCCATTTGGAAGGCTTATCTAGGGTTTTTAACCTACTAATGTCTATGCATGATTTGTATATAGTGTGGTCTAAATCCTTGTTGCCCGGAGTATAGTTTTCAGACCCAGAGCTTGAGTATTCTTTTGGAGCTGGTTAGATATAGGAACCTTGGGCCAAAACCCCAACATACTGAATCAGAATTTGCAATTGAATAACATGATTTGTATGTCCATTAAAGTTGAAGTCACCGGTTGTGTTAAGACTAATGTGGTTATGAGTCTTTCCCCACTATACCTAGTAACAATCAGAACTTGCCTGAGTTACAGCACCTAGCCAATGGGCAGCTGGTGTGACAGCAGGGAAGTGGGCCCTTGAAAGTGTCCCTGGACACTGGAGATAGGAGTCTTCTGTAAGAAAGACATGCTCTAAGCTGTGTTCCATCCTCAGAACAGAGGTATAGTATGTTCCAAAACACCAGGTGTTTTGGAGGGGAAAAGCTAAGACAACAGTGCCTTGTGGAATGCTGGGCACAGGGTTCCCGTTCTCCTCCCTAAGAAACCAGAGGAAGGGAACAAGAGGCTGTTGGGTGAGTCAGCATATTCCTCCCATACAGCTGTATTAGTAGGCATCAGAGATATCTTGTTCAGAGAGGAGGATTTTTTCCCCTTAATACCAAGAGTTACACTTTTGTCAGTATTTTCTATTTTGAAAGTGTCATCCACTTGTAACACCCACCCTTCCCATATACACGCACACCAAAATGAACAAAATCTAATTTTGTTAGAGGAAAAGAAAAGCATCTGATCCACTCAAAAAATGAACCAATTTTGGCAGCAAGCATGTGGGATTTATCCAAACTGCTTAGAATTATATCTGAATCTACAAATTTTTGACACTCCATCCATGTAGAAGCAAAGCCATGTATGAGCCCAGACTGATAAAAAGCTTTAGAGCGTTGGAAGTGAGGAATAATAGTATTAAAGCAGAGTCACTCTCCACACTCCTAGTGAGTGGAGAAACTGGCACCCTTCTCTAAATATAGGACCAGGCCTGAATATTATACAAGCACTTCCAAACTAGTAGTTTGCAGGAACCTGCTGCCAGAGGGGAATTGGCAGGGAATCCATCCAAAAGATAATGCAATCCTGTGGTTGAGCCTGAACGTGGGGAATAGATGAAGCCCTTAGCTCAGGATGGGGACGAAACCAGGCACTTTCCAAAGATGTTATCTCTCTGAAGAAGAAGAAGATGGTTCAGGGTGAGAGAAGACCCCAGCCACCTCTTTTGAGTTTTTTCCTGTTATTTTTAGCTGAATAGCTGGGCAGGCCCCAGTGAGGAGCCTGCAATGGAAGGTGTGTGGACTGGTAGCATGAAAGTCCTGGAAGTCAACAGTCAGATTAGCCCAGGAACCAGAAGACCAGGTAGGTACCTCTGCAAGAGCAAACTGGCTCAAAAATGTTCATGGCAAGAGTCAAAGCCCCTGGAAGGTAATGTGTTGAGAGGGTAAGGCAGAATTAAGAGGTAAAGTGGAGGTACACTGAAAGAATAGATCAGGAGGGGGAATTTCCTATCTCAGGACCTGCAGGTGGATACAGCCCCTTGGAAGATCCAATCAGCTGGTAACTCTGTGGGCACAGAGTAACAACTTCTTCCAGGCAAACTCTACAAAAAATTTGCATGCAAAAGTTGATAGAAAAAGGAGGGAGGTGTCACTTCTTTAAATTCATTTTAAAAAATATTTAATTTTAGCTCCTAGAGAAAATACCAGAAGTAGTTAAATCACTGTACTCACAGTTTAGTTGCACAAACCCCCAACAAGAACATCTAGCTGTTGGCCACACGCCTAGGGTACTCTACATTTCCTAGGTAGTGGCATCAGTGCCATGGCTTGCTGTTTGGAATTAACTGAATAATTCTGAAGGTTAGAGACATATATACTTTTGGCACTATAAATACAAATGTGATACTGTCGGGAAGAAAGGGAGCTATTTATTCCATATTCAGCAGTTTAGTGCCTTGATTTCATTCAGTTTCATCTTGGTTTAATTTAGCACAACTACTAATTAAAATACTTTGTCACTCAATATAAATGATTTTCAAATGAACAAAATCATTCATATCAGTCAGGCTGCTACTATAGGTACCTGTTTTCTGTTATAGTGTCTTATCAGTTTTTTAAAATTAAGATTCAGAATGGTTGAAGTTATGGGGGGAGGTATATTCTCCCAGAAAATACTCTACTGGTTTTATTTCAGATGATCAGTATAAATGAGTAGTGGTGGGAAATCATCTGAGCTTGTGAGTCTCAAATGGCAGCCCATTTTGTATTGATTCCAAATAATACAAATAGATGAGGTTTGTTCTCATTGTAGTGAGAGCTACATGATTAAAGGTTGTATAAAAGGTCAAAACTCAAGTTACTTACCAGGTAGTAAATTTCTCCAAGGGAAATATTAACAGCTATGATTATTATTAACATGTGACAAGTAAGCATTACTCTAGTGCAGAGGTCAGCAAACTATAGGCCTCAGGTGAAATCTGGCCCACCGCCTATTTTTGTAAATAAAGTTTTATTGGAACACAACCACTCATTTGTTTACATATTGTCTATGACTGCTTCCCTTTTTGAGTTGTTGAGAGAGAGATTGTCTTGAAGGGCCTAAAATATGTTTTCTGGTACTTCACAGAAAAAGTCTTACAAAATCTGTTCTACTGTTTTCCATGTCTTAAGAATTCTAGGAGGATATTCTTTGTTCCTTATGAAGAAACTGAGATGCAGAGAATTTATGCAACCTGCTCAAAAATCACACAGTCAGTGGAAGAGTTGGGGTTCCAGCTCTCTCAGACTGCCTCGAGAGCCTACACCTCTTACTGCTGTAGGGGCTGACAGAGATTTGTTCTGTATTTAAAGTTTCTCCTTCCCTCTTGCTTGCTTTAAAATCCTAGTCTAGGTTTCTTATAATAATTTTACTTCCTTGCTCAATTTACAAATGGGATGGGGAATTTAGAATCAATTTCCTCTCTTTTTATAGAGTCAGGGGGTCCCAGACCAGGTGCATAACTCTGTTTATGTTATAAGGAAATCAGTTGTATGGGAGTGTGTTGAGGTGATAACATGTGAAGATAAATTAAACATTATTTAATGAGTATGTACTACATAGGAAGCTATGCAAAAAAGAATGCATGCTCTTTATAAGAAAAGAGGTAATGGTCAGGTGGAAAAACAGATGAGTGAGGGATGATCGTGATACCTTGTAGAGAGTGCTATGAGAGGGAGAGTACAGGGAGCTGTAAGAGCATAGGAGGGCTCTCCTAAGCCAGACTGATGTGGGAAGGGATGGGGCCTGTCCTGGAAGAGGAAATTTCTGATAGGAGTTGGTCAGAATAAATTGCTGGAAGGGTCCTCAAAACCAGAGAGGGCTTTGTGAGGAAAAGTACACTCTATGTAAAGGCATGATATATTACTCCAAGAAGTTTTATAGACACAGGGAAGGGG
>CM053577.1:99901244-99971244 GCA_028646485.1 Cryptoprocta ferox | reverse complement strand
AATATTATTCCTATTCAGCCAATAAAGCACAGAGAAGGTCCCTGTCTTGCCCAAGGTTGCAGATTCATTACAGGGTTGGAATTAGAACCTAGGTATTATGTCCAGGCCATTTTGTTTTGACTGTGCTGCAAATATTGCATTGTCGAATGGGGTATGACCCTGACTTCTGGTTGTTCTAGTTGATGTAACCCAGGGAGGCAAAAGAAAGTGGTGTGAGAGAAACTGCCTTAATCCAGAATTACTTGATGGAGGGGAGTCTACTAGTGATAATGTGCTTTTCGAAATATCCTACGAGCAAAGTCTGGTGCTTCCCTCAGTATCTAGATTATGGTTTTCATGTTTTAGGGTAGGCAAGGAGGAATCTAAAAATTTAGTTTTCTTAGGACAACCTATGACTATTATATCCCTTTGCTCCTTTAGAACAGGGAGAAATTTACTAGTGCTTTTTGTGATTCTCTCATTCTCCCCACCCCAGCCTGGTTTGGAAACTATGGTCCATGTCTCGTCAGTGATGGGAGAGGTTCTGCGGAGCCACTTAATGGTTCCTTAGCAGAAGTGATCATGATCTAGCTGGGGAGAGCAGCTACTTTTCATCTATCTCACTTTCCTTATCAAGGTCAAAGCGTTGCCTTCTAGAGTATATGTTTGGTATATTCTCCTCTGAGTACAAAATCATGCAGGGAAATTTGAAAATTATGCAATTGTTTTCAAATGTATCATGGGAAATAGGACAGTTGTGTAATAGCTACACAGAATTAAGCACCAACGTTATTTGAGCTTTACTGAGATAGCAAAAACACCTCTGATTATCTGGGCATTTATTTTGGCTAAGACACACCTGCATGGAGATAGGGGACATTTGGATGGGTGGCTGCTAATATTGAGCATTATCACTTCATTAAAGTAGGTCAAGAGAAGCAAATGTGATAGGTTTTTCTTGCATGCTATAATTACCAAGGGCAATTCAGTACGTTTTAGTCCGGTCTATATCTAGACCATGAAATTATATAACAATCACTCATTGTAGGTGATTAAAATACATGTCTCTGGACAGATTAAAAGGGGATAGATAGAGTAAAGTGCCATGATCTCATTATCTATTATACTCCCTCTCATAATTAAGGAAGATATAAATTTAAAACTTATTAAAATATGGAGACACCGTGATATAACAAAAAGAGCGTGGTCTCTGGATTAGACAACCAGCGTTAAAGAATCTGTTCCTACACTTTGACAATGTGGCCTTGGGAAAATCACTTAATTTGTTTGAGCCTTGATTGCTTATTTGAAAATGGAGATAATAATAAATCCTTAACATGTTTTTCTGGGGATCAAATACTATGATATATGGACCTACAAATTCTTAAACAAATTATTACTAATAATAATGCTTCAAAAATGGAGCAATAAAGCCAGAACAGAAAGGCCCCAGAAAATGACAACGAAGTCCCCTGTAAAAGGTGGTGTATCTGGGGGTGTGCCAGCGTGACACCCACTCTTCTGAAACAGGAGTGCATTAGGCTGCCTCTAGTTTCATTGATGAGATGAAGGTCAGTCAGTCTAAGACCAATAAGCTGAGAATAACATCTCATAGTATCAATGTAAGAGATGCAGTTAAGTATTGACTTTGGGATCTGTGATACTAGGAAGAAAGAAAGGTGTTTTTTTCCTGGCCTGGCCACCTGGTTCCTGTTTCCAAGTATACATAATAGTAGCCCGTAATTATTGTGATGCGAGAGTGTAAATCTTATGTGTTGTCTGGTTGGTTTAATTAGGTTGTGATAATCCAGAATGAAAAATCTCCAT
This sequence comes from Cryptoprocta ferox, assembly GCA_028646485.1. Taxonomy (NCBI): domain Eukaryota; kingdom Metazoa; phylum Chordata; class Mammalia; order Carnivora; family Eupleridae; genus Cryptoprocta; species Cryptoprocta ferox. The sequence continues at coordinate 99,969,438 of CM053577.1, read as the reverse complement.
TCTGTGCTCCTAGGGAGTTCTTGCTAACAGCAAACTTTCAAATCAATGCACCTAGTGGCCCTAGAAGTCAGCTAGCCATCCATGGTTCACTCCTAGAGGTCTTGAGACTCAGAGAGTCCCAAAGCTTTCCCTAAAGGCACAGAAAGCTAGTGATAGAGCTAGAGAGGCCTTTGTGAGTTGGGGCTTTTCCACCTGTTTGACCTAGTGGTAGTCAAATGTGTGTTTTGAGAATTATCCCAACCATGGCTGTTACTTTGCAAAAATAATATCGTTAAGGAAAAGAGACCTAAAAACATAGCAAGTGTGTGTACAAGTGTCTGGGATATGCTGAGGGTAACTTTCAGAGGGATTTGTGGAGATTTGGCCAAAGAAATGAGAAGTTCTGCCATAACTGTATCCAAATAAGATGGTAGTGTATATCACCTTTCCAACTTAGAACGGAGTGGTGTGTCCCTGGAAGGCCCAAGGGGCATATGTGGCTAGCAGTGAGAGAATGTGTCTTATGATCTGGTGAGGAGGTGAAAAGAATGGGTCAGCTGGCACGATGGGGAATTTCGTCTTAGGTTAGGGTGGAGGGCAGTTGAGGGAGGCCTTTCTATTGCCAGTAAGTCCATTGATTGTCATCACGCTCTTTGAGGTGAATTTGCCATTTGAGACTCTCCATGCTGACGCCCCAAAGGGAATATTTCCAGTTATGTTTCAGAGCAAGCCTGTGTAGATTACAAATATTCTGAGTGGCAAGTTGAATTGTTGGGGGAAGATTATTTCCTGTGTGACTAAGTTTGTCTCTTACTTTATTAATGTTAAGATGAGAGAAATGTAGACAGATTTAAGTTCATCCCAAAGATGACAAACAATACAAAGAATAATTTTTTAAAGTTTTTTCTTTGACTTTTTGAAATTAAAATGGTAATACAATCTCACTGCCACAATTGGAGCATTATTGCACAAAGATGTATAAAAGCAAAGATAATTGATTACTTTTCTTCCAATGCTATTTCAGTGATAACAGTGTGATATGCATCCTTGTTCATATATATGAGAAAAAAATTAAAATAGGCAAAATCTTAGATAAAACCAGAGAATCCCAAAGTGCTTAAGACTTTTTAGCAAGATCAAAGCCAACCAGAATTACCTTCTATGGATTAAATCTTACTATATAAAGATCTGGGCTGAAGGCTTTGGGGCTAGAGTCAGGCAGAGGTCACAAAAGAGCTCCAAGAGAAGCAGACTTAGTGGAATTTAGTTCTAGAAAATTAGCTCTGAGCAGAATCTTAGATGCTAAAACATTGGCCTTCTCTTAATCCTTATTTTCTTAGCCAGTTGTAATTTTCTTAACCAAGCTTCCCAGAAGGAGTCATATGGTGACGTTGCAATCAGTGACTGTCATGTGTCCTCAGGACAGCTCTTATCACCAACATGTATTTAATATGACTGTTTTGTGGGTATGGTTAAATGGTGCAAAAACTCAAAAATCAAGCTTAAGAGACTAAGTCCTGACTTTCAGAGCACAGGAAAAGAAATCTTGGACCAAGGGGCAGATCAAAAGTAAAAAATTAGCAGAATGAACCAAGGACTTAATAGTGGTGTGTGTGGAATGGTTAGGGAGGAGGATCTGGTGCAGGTGTATTTTTGGACAAGATGGGCCTGGAGAACAATAGCTGCCTCAATTCCAGATATGCAGTTACCTCTGCCTTGTGAATTTGACATAGGGAAGTGCTGGAAAGAAAATTAATTTCTCATGCAGAGATAAATTTCAATCTGAATTCAATGGAGCATAATTTCACTATGCCTGAGTTATCTCTTCGGGAATTTTGATTTACAATGTGCTATCCAAATTGTAGGATCACAAATATCATTAAAGCTAAAAAATGTATCTGTCTAGTCCACAGGGGAATTTGAGGAAACAACCCTTATTTCTTCCCTTTTCCTTCCTTCCTTCCTTCCTTCCTTCCTTCCTTCCTTCCTTTCTATCCATCTATCATCTCCTACTATCCATCAATCTATTCATTTATTTATATAATCCTATGTATGTATGTATATACATCTTTATATACACACATGTACACCTGCATCCAATAAGCTATCTCTCATCCAAAAATTTTTGTAAAGAGATTGTGGTGAGTAATAATTGCATTATTTCTGGATTTCTTTGAAATGAGAAAATTGCATATGTCTCACTCTTGTGACAATTGGTTTTATTTACAGGAAGCTTAGCAGTCATTTCTTAGTTTAAAACTTTTACACATTTCTTAGTGGGATACAATATGATAGGCTAGTCTGCCTATAAATTCAACTTGGTTCAGATACTACTCTTGGAGCTGTCTCTTTCCTATAGGGTTTTCATCCTCAGGATCTATATCTAAAGTTACCTAAGGCAAGCATTAAATATGCTGCTTTGTAAAAAATCAAACAACGCTCCCTCTTTACCTTAGTGTTAATTGCTGATATGCATGTAAATAAATAAATAAATGAGAGTCTGGCCTCAGAAAGTATGGCTCTAGGACTGTGGTGTCCATATTGTTCTGCCTTCTGTGAATATATATGAAAAGATGTTGAATATATGATAAAGATGATAAAGTCAATGGATACATTGCACCTCAAGAATTTTGTCATTCTCTATTTAGAGCAGGTATAAATTTACTAGTACTCATGATCTTGATGGAGGGAGTCATGGTAATAATAGTGACTGTGACAAGAATTGGAGGCTATATTCTGAGGCCAAGTAGCCCTGAATCTGTCCACTAGAGCTTCAGAAAAAATATCAAGTTCTAATACATTTTTTTAAATTCTAAAAAAAATCATGTGTTATTTGTATTTATTTTTAAGCTTGAGATAATACATGGCCAATGCCAGCTGAAGTGTTGTTACCAAAGTTTAATTATCAGTATGTACTGTATATTGTTAAGTACTCACTCTTCAATGTCCAGAGATGACTGAGAAATAATAACCCAAGATGGAAAGGACATTCTAAGCAATGGAAAGGCAATGGGTAACTTAAGCTTTTCATTCATCGTGACAGCAGTAGAGCTTCTTGATGCATTTATTATTGTAAAAACGTCCTTGAAACCAATTATTTCCTCCTTTAGATGGTTAGAATTCTGAATATTATGTGGAAAACTTCTAGAAGCATAATCTGTCAAGTCAACTTGTAAAAGCATTTGTAAGTACTCTCTGTGAGAATATTCAGAAGATGTTTTAGTTTCTCATTCATTATCTCTAACCCAGTTGTGTGTTGAACTGAAGGGCACATTTGGCTCCTGCACTGGGAAAAATGGATTAGTTCTTCTCATCTCTGTCAGGTTCTCTTTATCCACACATTTAAAATAATTTCTCTCTCTTTTCTTTTTAAGCCACAACTGTGTTAGTCAAGTGCATTTTTTTTCAATAAAGAAAATATACTGCACCGACACTCTGAATCATTTTTGTTTTGTTGGTATTGTTTATTTTAAATCTAAAGATTTAGCAGCACGGTGGGTAATAAAGGAGAGGTGTTGACAGAACGAAAATAAAGGTACCTTACCTTAAAGGGACCAGGAATTGCACTATTCAGTAATTCTCTATTTGCCCGTTATGGTGATTTGTGTGGACTTTTCTAAAGCTACAAAATTTAAGTAAAAATGCTCACTGGTTCGGAATTTTTCTAAACATTGGTAGCCCTGGGAGTTATCTAAGCAACTTAGACTAGCTCTGGGAGTTAGATCATTGATTTCCTCACCTAAAGAAAAGCAGATCCCCCAAGGTCACCCTCTAAAAATTGGAACAACCCATAAATATTTTATTGTAAACTCTCTGCGTTCATCTTGGGAGGCAGCGTTGTCTAGTTTTAGAAAAACTGATTCTCTCACTGACTAGAAGTAGAGTGGTCATTGCATATAGCACCAGGGGCCCCTGAGGTTTAGAAAGACATATTATCCAATAAACCCAACACTACACAAATATCTCAATCCTCCATTAAGGCCATTTAAGAAGGAAACAGAAAACATGGGAAATAATATTGAAAAAAAGGAAAAAAAAGAAGATGCATGAGAGAGAGAGAACCAGTGTGCGTGTGCGTGTGTGTGTGTGTGTGTGTGTGTGTGTGTATGTGTCTAAGGGAGAGAAAGAGACATGCACACAGATAAGAGGGATTAACAAAGACAGATATAAATCAGCTCTTATGTAGTGACAGCCCCATTTTAAAACCTTTGAAAGTATCGCTGCTAAGTTTTATTGAAACAAAGACTATGTTATGCCGTAGTAATGACACATAAGAACAAATAAGCGCAACCAAAGCAAAAAAATCCAAACAAACCACCCTCAATCTCAGTAGTTTAACATAAGACAAATTTCTTTCATGTCATAACTCAGTGCCAGTGGGCAGAGGGACTCTGCTCCATGCAGTACTTCAGAGTCAGGCTCATTCCACGTGGTGACATCTCCATCTTCAACAGTCTCCAAGGTCATTGCAAAAGGAGGAAGTGAGAATGGAAACTCAAGGGGTGAGATGTTACAGATCGTGCCCAGGAATGTTATGCATCACTTCCACCCACTCTCCATTGGCTGGGACGGAGTTGTATGAACTCAGTGGTGTCTGAGGGCCCGGACCGGTTCAGTACTGATAGCCAGTTTTAAGTGAGTCAGGAGTTGCCATTTTTAAGAATGTTTGAGTTCTTATCAGTGTTTGTCTTCTTTGAATCTCTTGTTCATTAAAATAGGAAAGCACATCACCTCTTGCATTTATACTGTTTTCCAAAGTAGTTTGTGTCATTTAAGCCCACCCCTACTCTTCAACCCTACCCAATCCAGGACACAGGGCAGTTTCCTCTCCCAACTGGACTTAGGGCATCATTCCTAAAAATCCTTAAAAGCTAGGGAAATATAGTGTACTCCTTTCTCTGAAAGGAGGAAACTTGTCTCAGTTCCAGGACTAGGTGGTCATTAGTCACAGATTCTAGAGCAAAGGTCTCTGTTGTGTGTATACATGTGTGTGAGAGGGGAGTTTTGTGGGGAAATTTATGTATTTTCAAAAATGTCACCAACACATTTCTGATATGCTGTTCTAATGCTGCTTGGTTTAAGCATGGTGGATTTTGAAAATTGCTCTTTTAAGGTGTATCTGATGTCTATTTCTTCACCTCCAAGGTATCAATCCAACACACACACACACACACATACACATACACACTCACACATTCTACACACAAAACAGCTTGAAGCATTGCCTCAGACTAAGGAGATTGCTAAACATTATTACATAATGAAAACTTAAGCCATGATGAAACTTTGTTAGAAGATTGTATTAGGTTTCTGTTGCTGCTATAACTAATTGCCACAAACTCAGTGCCTTAAAACAACACAAAGTTTTGTTGTCTTAGAATTCCAGAGGTCGACAGTCTGAAATGGATCTCACCAGGCTAAAATCACAGCGTCACATAAGCTGCATTCCTTTCTAGAGGCTGTAGGAGAAAATCTGTTTTCTTGCCTTTTCCAGCTTCTAGTGCTGACCACAGCCCTTGGCTCTCAGACCTTGTCTTCCACCCTCAAAGCCAGCAGTGAATGGTTGAATATTTCTCATGATAACATCTCTCTCTTTCTGACCTTCTTGTCTCCCTCTTCCCTATAATCCCCATGTGATTATATTGGGCTCGTGTGGATAATCCAGGATAATTTCCTTAAGGTCAGCTGATTCACCAGCTTAATTTTATCTGTAATGTTAATTTCTCCTTGCCATATAACATAACATATGCATAGGTTCCGGAAATTAAGACATGGACATCTTAAGGGGCCATTATTCTACCTATCACAAATACCAAGAGATGGGGAGAGAAAATGGGCAGGGGATAGCATTTCAGGTTAAGAATTAGATAATGAAGTTTTGTAGTCTTTTCACACATTTATTTATGTAGGAAATATATATTGTGTGCCTGCTTTGCATTTGGGATTGAGCCAGGCTTTAAGGAAAGAAGTATGAAAACCAAACCAAACCAACCAACCAACCAACCAAACAAACAAACAAACAAACAAAACCAACCCTGTTTCCTTTTCTCATGGGCCAGGCTAAGGGTGGGAGTCTGGGATGAAAGAGGAGATGTACCAGGGAGAGAGAACATAAGTGAGTGGCCACTCAGTATATACAAATAATTAAAAATAGCATTCAGAATTGTGGAAGATAGGGACAGAATCAGGGGACAGGGAGAATTAGGAGATGGAGCTGGGGACACACCCCGAGGCCAGACCAGGGGTTTTGGAAGTGATTTTGAGGTGTTGGCCCCTTATCCTGATGGTAATTAAGAACTAGAGGCTTGGAGAGACAGAGTTCTCTTGTATAAAAGTTATTGCATGAAGCCACACCAGGAGAAGGGTGATGGCACTGGAAAGGGGAAAGGTTAGGTGTGGGACACATTTCAAAACTTAACAGGGATTGGCTGGAAATGCTGACTACAGATGGCTTTAAACTCCATGGCTCTAAGATGTTGTCCTTGGTGACAAAGCAAAAAGGTGAGATTGAAGTGGGGCTGATATGAGTGAAATGTGGGGCATTCTGAAAGATGACCAAAAACATTTAGCTCTCCACAGAGGGCATTTTGATAGAGTTTGGCAAATCTCAAATGAAAATATTAGTTAAAAAGCATTGGAACTATCTGTGGTAGATATAATGGCCACCTTCTTGTTTTTTTTATGATAAAACATTGATAATATGGATTTCATATGATTTGAAGATCAAGTTGAAAGTGAAATATAATAATAAACTTACTTCACTTATAAGAAGATGCAAGCATTTTCTCTTTTTCCTTCTATGTCCAATGTAAAGATCCAGCGATGGGGAAATTACTTCAGCTCACTAGGCGAAGTGACAGGGAATGTCTTATGAAAATCTATTTACAGTCTTACATCTTCAGCCCCATAACAGTAAAGCAGCAGGTGCACCTCTGGAGGATTTTACACTTTAGTAATTCATTATGTCACAGGTTCTTCCTGGTGTGAAATTCCTCTGATGAAGAAGAGCTGACAGAGGCAGCAGGATGAAGTAATTCTCTTCTCTTCCCCTCTGAACAAGTCATATTTAATATTTCTTCAAGGTCAAGTTCAATTGAAAATAGGACAGGGTGATAGCTCCTTAGATTTGTACTAATAACTGGGTGTTCTCCGCAGAAGCCTTTTGGCAGCAGAGCAGAGTTAACTTATCAAAATGCTTAAGAAAGCAAAATTGCCTGCCAGGTAGGAGATCCAAAAGTTTCAGGGCCCGTCAGAGCTAGATTTCTTTTTCTTTTCCACTAATAAGAATGAGCCTGATGCTCAAATAGTAACTCGTTGGAAAGTATGATTATGATCTCAAATGCAGAGCAAAAATATTCTTGCTGGGCTTTTGTAATTTTATTTTGGATGCTACCTTCCAAATGGCTTTAGAATGTATAAGAAAAATTATGAGAGAGGCCCTGGGCTTGTCAGCTTGATGGCAGTTGTTTGAGTGACACCTCACTGCATATATTCAAAAGAGCAAGTGGCTCCTCCATTAACTTTCCTCCATCAACCCTTCAATCATTCTAGTCACCTGTTGTGACCTGTTAGTCAAAGCCTGGAGGATCTGGAAAATTGATCTTGGCTTCCTGTAGTTTCAAGAGCATGTACATATATTCACTTTAACTCACAGATGTCAGACAGGGACTCACATTTTCACAACTGGTCATGATTCTCGAAAAGTACAGCATGGTTAATAGAATAGGCTTGGGCGTTAGCTCTGTTTCAAGCCTCAGTTCCATGCTTTCCCAAATGTGTTATCTTGGGAAAGTTACTTAACCTCTCTGAACCTCAATTTCTTAACCAGAAAAATGAGGGTAAGAGTGGTATTGACTTGGTGATGTGTTTGTGAAGATTGAGTTAGATGAGACAGGGAAAGCATTTCACCCAGGGACTGGCACATAGTGAGATCTGAACCAGAGGCAATTGCTCCAATATAGTCATGAGTTACAAAGAGAGAAAGATGAAAAGAGACTCTCAAGTTTTGAAAGAAATATTTGAAGATTTTCTTCTGCTTTCATAGCCCCTGATTGTTTTATAATTTGAAACCAAATGTCCTTCTATAATAAGTACAGCATCAAACTCTATTAATGCATTAATAGAAAATGCAGATCTAAAGAGAAATAAATGAAAAGAGGGGATATGGATGAAAAAATGATGTGTTAGAATGAACTTTCCTGGTAGATGGTAGGATGTTCAAAGAGAGCACAGAGAAAAGCCTTTTTGGCTTTGAAGTGCTGAACTAATTAGATCTGCAGATTAGATCTAGAGAAAAGGTGGAAATCATGAAAGGGAGCATCATTCCAAGACACTCAGAGGAAAGAACCATATGTAAGAGGACCCAAAAGTTCAGCATTAGTCCTCAAAAAGTGAGTGGTAAGGAGAATTAAAAAATTTGCAGATTAGTTTACACAGAATGTTCTTTCTTCTCTCTTTCTTTACTAATCCCTCCTTTTTTTCTGGCCCCAGGTCAGTTTCTGCCTCTCAAGGGAACCATCACACAGTACATTCCAAAGCTCTTCTTGCCCATTCTTCCCTCTGAAAGTCCATGGCCCTTGGACATTGTCATTTAATTTGAAACTTTATTCTGTCTTAATATTTGTCTCAGGTTGTTTTGATTTGGGTGACTAGGGTGCCCATATTTGATTCTATGCCACTCCTCATGGGCTTGATCGTGTACACATTTCCCAGTATTTTCATTTACACATATCTTTGTGTGTATATGGGGTACACCCATTACACCTCCACAGAAGTAACTCAGGCCTAGGGAGTTTAAGGGCTCTAGGGAGGTCATGCCGTCATGCCTTCTCCATCATCAGGTATCTACTGGATGCTCATTTCCCACTACTCTGTCCAGCCCCTAAACTGACCCAACCCCCAGTCTCCTCTCTTCACTGGTCTGCGACTTACTGATTTTTCTTATGTTTGAGTGGTTGTACGAATGTTCCCTCCACATCCTTGCCTTTTCTTCAACCTGGCTCTTCTGTGAAGACAGGGCACTCTCAAATAAGGATTCTAGTTCTTTCTTGCATCACGGCTCAAGGTCAGAAAATGGTGTAGATATATCCCTGACTGCTGCTTCGAAGCCATCTCTCTTCTTTCTTTCTTCAGAACAAACAACCCACCCCCCAACAAAGACCCCTTTCCTTTGAAATTGAGTGCACTCAATATTCTATCTCCTTTTTTATCCTTGCTGCTGACTACTAGCCTCCCTGTCTCTCCTCCCTTCCCATGGAGGCTTTAATTCCTTGTTTTTATCTCCATCTCTAGTCCTGTCAACAGTTATGATGACATGAGGTCCATATAAACGAAGAAATCACACCCTGAACTAACAGTTCTTTAGTGTTCACACAGTGAGTGATCATTTCCTCTGACCCTTGATGCAACACTCCTAAAATTCCCACTTCTGGCAGCAAAATAATTCCATGCTTCAAAGTGGGAGAAAGTTAGCTAAAGATGATCTGGCCATGAAAGACTTTTGTAGCTAGAGGTCAGGGACAATGTTACAGTGATTTGGGTGAACTCAACACTTCAAGTCGGAACAAAGAACCTTGGTGGATGGCAGGATGTTTTCCGTAACTACTGAGTCACACCCCTCATGCCCCTGCACTACTTAAATCCAAGCCCATCTGAGAGATCAAACTGTAAGCATTAGGAAAAGAGTAAGAATCAGAACTGACTAACAGTAAGCTCCCCTCACCTAGTGGAGTAGGGTCCTAGGGCAGAGATTAAGTTCTGTTGTAGACAATTATAGGAAGTTGCCTTTCCTATACAACAATGCTGTGAGATGAGATTTGTACCCGCTTTCTTCGCTTTCCACTTTTTATTTTTAAAGTGCTTTTTTGTTTTTTGAGATGGGGGGAGTGAAGGAGGGAGGGAGACAGAGACAGAGAGAGAGAGAGAGAGAGAGAGAGACCAGAGACAGAATCCCAAGCAGACTCCATGCTAGACATGGACATAGGGCTCGATCTCACGACCATTAAATCATGACCCGAGCGGAAATTAAGAGTCAGAAGCTAAACTGACTGAGCCACCCTGGAGCCCCTTCACTTTTCCAGTTCTTAAAATGACTACTTTATACTTTCTTCTCCTCAAACTTCCGTGTCTCCTTCTGTCTTTTCTGCACATTCTTCCCTGAGGAAATATAAACCAAAAGAGAAATTTCCTTATATTTTCAGCCAGATCTCCACTTACATATTTTTGTGCACATATTCTTAGTTGTTCCCTCACCTTTACAATGTGTGAAATGCCTCTGAGTCTATTTTCTTCTCAATGACATGGCATTGGAGTTGTACTCACGCTTCTTGGGCAGCATCACCTTCTCCCTTTCCACTGGAAATTCCCCATCAGCATAAAACTTGGTATTTATATATCCTCCTTCCCAGATTCTACCCCACCTTGAGCTACCACATCATTTCTCTGCTCTTTGTCACAGTAAAAGATATTGAAAGACTTGTCTCCCCATAGGAAAATAGGAAAACAGGTTTTCTTATTTTCCTGTGACTTTCATGTTGCCAAACCTTGCAAAAAACATGGTTCTGTCTTCATTCCACTCAAGATTTTAAACTGCATGACACTGAAACAGAAATCCTTCTTCTCTTGGTTTTGTCTTTGGGCACTTCACTCCTCTTGCTTTCTACACATATCTCACTAATGATCCTCTTTTCATTTTCCTTTTCTGGCAACTCCTCCTTTGCCCAGTTATTTCATATTAAGGAAAAAAAGAATGTTGACTACCAAGATAAAACTCTTTGGTGGATTTCCACTGTATATGGAATAATATCCATATTCCTTAAGGTGTCTTTATTTTTAATGACTTACTTTATTTATTTAGAGTGTGCATAAGCAGGGGAGGGGTAGAGAGATAGAGGGAAAGAGAGAGAATCCCAAGCAGGCTTCATGCTGTCAGCTCAGAGCCCAGTGCAGGGCTAGATACAATGAACCATGAGATCATGACCTGAACCAAAATCAAGAGTCGGAGGCTTAACCGACTGAGCCACCCAGGTGCCCCTCCTTAAAGTATCTTCTTCCCCAACATTTCTGATATCGCTTTTCTTCCCATCCACTGTGCTCCAGCAATGCTGGTCTTCTCCGGTGTTTTCCTACCCCAGAGCCTTTGCCCCTGCCATTCTCTTTGGCTGTAACTTTCTTCCCTGATATTTTGTGTGACTGTCCCCCTCAGGGGCCAGGTCAATTGTCATCTTCACAAAGAGGACTTCCCTGGTTCCTTTCTAAGTTCCTTTCTCACACCACTCAATTTCCATTATGAGGATTATGATGATTACTTGTTTTTGAAATACATTTCCTACTGCTTGTCTCTCTCTCTTTCTCCTTGAATCTAATCTTGATGAGGGAAGGGACCTCCCTTGTCTTTTCACTGCTGCCTCCCAAGTATCTGACACAGTGCCTGACACATAGTAGGTACTCATTAAAAATTTATTGAGCAAATGAATGAAGAAGTAGGTGGTATCAGAACTGATATTAAAAGTAGGTTTAGGAGAAACAAAGGGGGTGCCTGGGTGGCTCAGTTGGCTAAGTGTCTGACTCTTGCTTGATTTTGGCTCAAGTTATGGCTCAGGTCATAATCTCATGGTCATGAAATGGAGCCCTGTGTTGGGCTCTGTGCTGGGTATGGAGCCTGCTTAAGATTCTCTCTCTCTTATTCTCCCTTTGCCCCTTTTCTATTCACACTCACACACACTCTTTCTCTCAAGAAACCCCCAAAAACCTAGGTTTAGGGATTCCAACCCCCATGCTTGCTTTGAAATACTAAACTATAATAATTTTAAGAATGTAATTCTTGGATCAGAGAATCTTTTGATCTGCAGGGGAAGCTGTTACCACTTTTTGGAGTAGGGGAGTCTATATAATTAGATTAAAGGTCTCAAACTTCATGTTTTTGATTTCCAGTCCTACTGCTTTCTTACTAATTTGTGGCAGATGGGTCAATGTCTGTGTGAGTTACAGAGCTGGGGGTTAATGAGTAGCTCCCATCTCTGCAAAACAACCTATCATTGGATCCAGTAGGAGTCCGATAAATCATTTTACCAAATGGTTCAAGCCAATATCTTGAAACACTACAAAATCAAAAGCCTGGGGATTGTGTCTTGTACATGTAATTTACTCCTTCCCCCTACTGCCCCCACACCAGAGGTCTTTGAAGGAAGTCCTACAAGAATACTCCATCCTTCCCCCTTTCTGTGCTCTTCCCAGTCCTCATGGCTTCCCTGTAGTTCTTTCTTTTATCCTTGTTCCCACCTTCCCATCTGTTCCTATCTCCTGTGGCTTTCTTTCTCATAAGACAAAAAACCTCTCAATCTAGTCTTGCGTCCTACAGACTCAGTTCTTAATTGTTTCAACGCCAGCTGACCACATGCTGTGGGAAGGAAGACCTGGGCTGTTAGAGAACGACTGGGTGTGGGCACTCACACCACCAGCCTTGCTTGGACCTGATCCTTCAGTCCTTTAACTGTTTAGAATTCTGTGGCAAACATCAATGTGTTTCTCATTAGTTGTCTTCCAGTCTTGGTTTTCTGTCTTATTTTGTCTCCTAAATCAGCTATCAAATTTCCACCTGTTTTTAAGCTTCCAAAATTTTGTCGATATTCCTATCTGCTGTTGTTTCCTGTCTGATCCTACTTGTCCTTGTGGGTATATGCCTTCTTTATACTTTAAATGTGTTCTTTATTTGTTTTTAGGTTTCATGAGGAAAAAATTAATAAACCAGTATGATAAACATGCCTTGTTTAATCTGAAGTGTGATCTTTTATTGTCTCTGATCTTCTTTATGAGTTCATGCCTCCCTGCAAAGCAGAATATATTGACTCAATAAGTCAGTCTTTTCTGATTAAAACAGCCTATTGGGGTCAAATGTCTAGTAATTTAAATATAACTCTTTATTAGTGTTCATTTGAATAATCTCTTTGGGATCATTTGGTTTCTTTTGGTTAAGTGCTCAGTGTTTGAGATGTTTCTCTCTCTCCTTCCTGGCAGTGTGGCCTCTGAGTATACAATGGGACAAGCGACTTTGGATTCACACAGTGTCATTGGATCCTCTTGGATCCTTACGAGGGAGCAACTGGTCTGGTTTGGCTCTTGGACTAGTGATTGTTGTGGTGCAAATTGTCCCATCTGATAACGACTGCCGAAGGCTGTGGTCCTGGACATTTGCTACCAGTAGTGAATCCTCTGTGTCATTTGGACTTCATTTCCAGGCTCCATCAGACCACTGGCTTTCTCAATGTCTCCTTACCTCATCCTCAAGGTACTCAGGAGCTTCTCTGTCTTCCCATGCCCTGGGCAGGCTGTGGGGAACAAGAAGTTTCTTTCTTTAGTCACTTCCCTGAGCTGCTCTGCTGTGCTATTGTACCTCATATTGGCTTTGGGTCAACCATCCCAGCAAGCTCTTCCCAAGGTTTCAAAGTAGAACAGAGAAAAAACTCCTTTGCTTTCAGTTTTCCCCAAGCTTGTATAAAATGCTTTTCCCAATGGGGATTCTGGTACAAATAAGAGGAGTTGAGATACATGTTTCCCTGACCTTCCTTAACTTTTGCTTCTCTTCACACTCCAATTAGCCTAGAAAGAGCAGGCTTTCCCTGCTTCTCACTTTCTGACAGGGTATTTCCTCTTTGTCATAATTCTTTCTTGGGAACATTAAGCTTCATGGCTTTGTCTGAGGGTGAAGAACTATTGACTTGAAACTATGTGAAAATAACTTCTGCCTGTTTTGCCTTTGATATAGGTGATACGGAACAGGTTGTAACTATGGATAATTGAGGTCAAAAAAGAAAGCCATAATATATAAACAAAGAATATTATCCTTTTTACAAATGTTTAACTAGACTCAAAACACATCCTGAAGTATTTTGGGAAGGAAAAGATTTTAAATAAGTAGAAAATGTTCCAGAAAACAAAAAGAGAGATAAAAATGGAGACAGCCAATGGGAAGATCCTAAATAATGGAAAGGAAATACTAATTATATATGGTCTAATTGTGTAACATCTATTGTCTTGACAATAGACAAGTCACTTAATTTCTTTGAGCCAAGTAATTCCATTTATAAAAAGTAAAAGGCTACCCTGATGACCTCCAGAGTGTTTTTAAATACTGGTATTATGTCTCTTATGGTTTCAGATATTATCGTAGTGTAATGGTGTGCTGGATATTTATTACTGCATAACAACCACTCCAAAACCTAGTGGTTTAAAAAACAATAATTCATTTTTTTCCTCAGGAATCCACCATCTGGGCTTGCATCCATGGAGAAAGCTTATTTTGGGCTCTAGCTGCATCATCTGGATTGGCTTGACAGGCTTAATGAAACGATTAACTTGAAAGAAAGGAAAATTCAAACTGAACTTCTGGAATTACTTAAATTATTACCCATCACAACAATTGATATTTATTTCCTGATAATTGATGGACCGTAAATATCAGACAATCTGTAATTTAATCAATGAGATGCTGCAACTCCTGTATTTCCACAAGACAGTGATATTTGGGGTTTGGCTTATGACTTTAAGATACTGAGGAAAAATCGTTCGATAACTGGTAGAATGTTGGTATTAAATAAAGGTCATTATGTCCTAACCCTTTGAAGATATGAGAAGAGTTAACAAATTCAAGCAGTAATGAAGTTCAATATAGTTGCTTTTCTCGAGGTTGAGGCTGGGATGAACAGAGGAGGAAAAACAGAAGGAAAATCGATTGAATGCACACAGGTTCAAAGCTCAACAGGAATAGATTTTCCAAGTAATGGAAATTTTTATAAGCTCTTTCTCAAGAATAGAAGAAATAATAATAGTAATTATGACAATGGCTTACTCAACAATTATATACTCTGTATTAAGACTTTCACAGTATGGAGTGCTTGGGTGGCTCAGCCAGTTAAATATCTGACTCTTGATTTTGGCTATGATGTTTGTGAGATCAAGTCCCACACTGGGTCTGTGCTGATCGCATGGAGCCTGCTTGGGATTCTTTTTCTCCCTTTCTCTCTGCTCTTGTCCCACTTACATGCTTTCTTTCTCTCTCTCTCAAAATAAAATCATAAACATAAATAAAAGTTAAAAAAAGACTTTCACATTAATTATTTTGAACCAACTTATGACCATCAATAAGAATATATGTATGGAACATATATATGATGAACAAGGGAACAAACAAATAGTAGATAATCTCTCCATATATTGTTGAAACATTGCATTCACATTTTAAGAGATTAGGAAACCAAGGCAATGAAAGGTTAAATATCTCTCCTAAGTTTACACTCAAGAAGGTGAATAGCAGATGTAAGATTTGAAATGAATCCAGACAGAAGTGTGAATGCTTTTTGAAAGTTTGTGTTATGCCACTTTGTTTTTTTTTTCTTTATACCACTTGGCTTTTATGAAAGATTTACAATAGTGCCTGTTTTCACGATCCGAAAGAAATCCTTAGAGGATTTTTGCTGTTACAAAAAAGTGCAAAAAGTGAAAAGAGCATTCAGCATTTGTTCTGCATCAAGCCTTTGCAGAGACAGTGTGTACTCTGAGCAGTGAGAATGACTCTGCCAAGCTCCTTCCCTGGGAACTACACCCAGCATCTCAGCATCAAGACAGCATAGCCTTGAACTGCGTCTATGAGCCTCTAGGCTTTAACTCCATTTATTTTTGCACCTTTAGTAAGATGTATCCTAAGGCATCAGAAAAGCCCATGAAATGTTATTTTAGAGGGTATGAGAATGCTCAAAAATTTTTCTATGTACATTAGTAGTAATTGCTTCTTTATGCCATTTTGGCTTATGAAAGCTTTCATCGAATGTTCTACTTTCAGATGGTAGGGGAGACCTGTATTTCAAATTCCAAGCTTCATATACCTAACATCTAAGCTTTCCCTCAGAGCAACACACTGCAGCGGTAGAAGAGGGTAAGTTTTGGAAATATGGAATAGAGAGATGCTGAGAAAAGAAACTTCTGTCAAGCAAATTTTCAGTGTTATTTCAGTGTTATTCAGCGTCAAGCAAATTATCATTATTCAGCATATGATAAAGTAAACACACATTTCTTGTGAGTGTTATTTATAAACCTCCAATTGGCCTTCAAGGTGGGTAGTCCCCAGTAGCCAGGGGGTTCGCCATACGTCTTTGCTTGAGTGAAAGCAGGTGAGTTTGGAGGATGTGGCATTGAGATACATCATTGCTCTCTAAGAAAAAGCAGCAAAGGATTGAAAAAGCCTGAGGGAAGACCACAGGTTGAGATGGGGGCCCCCTTGGGGAATGGCTGAGAATGAAAACTCCAGGTGAGCAGCTCTAATATTGCTCAGGGAATCACAAGCTTATGTGCTATGACAGTGTGAGTGTCAATCTTCAGCCCCTTTTCTAAATCGCCCCTCGATCCTGCTACTCATTAATGTTTTGGATGCGAGTAGATTTTATTTCTTCTGAGGAATGGAAAATGCGGTGAGTCCTACTTCAAACTTGGTCTGAGAGGGAACGAAGGAAACATGCAGGGACAGCTGACATCCAGGAAATGGATTTATTTTGCTTTACTTTGAGTGACAGATGATGGCCATGGCACTAGATTCTGTGGTAGCCTGAGGGAAATATCCCTCAGACCACAAAATTTCCTTACCTTTGAATCCAAGCTTACCGAAGACAACTTTTTTTTTCCTGGAGGTGTCTCTCTCTGCCAGGGGGCAAGGTGGTGAGGGTTGAGAGGGGGATCAGTGTCAGTGGCTGTACCAGGGTTACCCTAACTGGACCCTGACTGCAGACTATTTTCCAGTCTCTGCTGGTGAGAAGAGTCACAGATTCCATGTGTTCTTGTAAATCTCCCTTTCTCTTTCCTTATAATTTCACCTGGAACTGTTACACAAATTCTATTTCTCAATCTCTTTTGGTAACGGGATCTTCTGCTTTGCTCCAGGGAGAAGAATAGCAAACAAGACAAAATAGGTCTCTCTCCTCAGAATATTATGGTCTAGTCCAGAAACATTTTCTATGAAGTCTTTTTCACTGCCCACCTCCAAGAAGGTATAATTGAACATTTTTTTCCTTAGTACTCTTCCATACTTGGTGCAGACTTCAGCCAAATACATATTATTCCTTTTAGCACTTTTGGAAAGAAAGCATGTTGAACTCCCTCTGCTAACATGTATGTTACTTAGGGCAGAGTGTTCATATCTTTGGTGCTTATACCATAGCCTATCATGAAATAGGTGCTCAGTTAATGCTTGATGAGTGTAAATGGCTGAATGAAAGACTGGACAAACATTTCAGTGTGGTAGCTCCACGGACCAGGGGAAAAAGGAGCAGTTCTGGAAGCTGGCCTACTGGTCATTGTAGTATTTCTCCACATCCTACAGTCCAACCGTGGCCAGGAAAGCTGCAGAGGGGCTGTGACGGACATGTCTGAAATTGCAATATACTGTCTTTAGGATATGAAGCCTGTAATGATACATGCACATCACCTGGTTAAATTTCACTGAGAAATAAACTTCCAGGTAGCAGACAGGAAGAAAGAAGTAAAAGAATATTGAGTTCTAGGTACATAATATAAAAAACCAATTTTTATTTGTGAGGAGCAAGAAAATCAGAGAGGTTAGGCAACTTGCCAAATATCCCATGACTTGCAAATTACAGAGTCAGGATATGCCCAGGGTCTGGGAGAATCAGAAGGTCAACTTGGGCAAGGCCTGTAATGAGAAGCTTTTTCACATGTGAGATAGGAGATGATCTCTTTCAGTATCTCAAAACAAATACTTCAGATTCCACCTCTTATGTTTTAGATGCAGCAGGCGTGATATGTAAGAACTATTCCCATGAAGAAGATGGCAAGGGGACCATACAGTGGTGCTTCACAGAGAATTGGCCGAATGTGCTGTGATTTTGTAAACATATAATAGAAATAGAAGGTGAGGTTTCTCTAGTGCCCGCTTTCTTCTACAGCCTAGAAATTATGAAGCATTTGTTCAAATCAGGAATTGATGCCCCAATATTGAAGGATGGGTGAGGATGTCCAATAAACATTGCCTGCCTGAACAAATGAATGGCTCACTCCTGATAGTGCTGTGGGCACTGAAACTGCTCTCAGATCAATCTCTGAAGGACGTTGCATAGGATCTGAGTCAGGGAAGCTGGCAGGGAAGAGCTTCTCGCCTGTGGCTAGTGTTGGCTTCTCAAGAAATTAGGAGCTCGCTGCAGCATGGCTACCCAGGGCTTTCCCTGTCTCATTTCCTGTCAACAAATCACAGAGGATTGGGTTGCCAGAGTCTAATCAGTACGAAGGTAACTAAAGAGCTACTGAGAAGTACTAGTGCTCTGCTCATGTGATAACATACCGTGCTTGTGCTAATAGTGCGATGTGGCTGCTGAGACAGCTGATGTAACGTTAGTCTGCAGGAAGGAGGTGATAAATGGCCCCTCTCACTGTGTAATAAATGGTTCCTCATACTGCAGCTGAATTCTGTGTCCAGTCACCGATGAACAGGGACATGTTCAAATAGGGAAACCAGCATAACGAGAGATCAGCAAATAATGTCATCTGAGCAGTATTAGAAAGGGCTGGTTGTTTCATTTTATTTTTCTAGAAGGTAAGAGTCCTCAGGGGAGCAAGAAAAATCTCTCCAATATTTGAGGATCTGATGTGAAAGATTTTATTCTGATTGGGCCAAAGGTGGACGTAGATATCAGATCAACATAAAGAGAAGCTTTCTAACAATGATCTAAAGATAGAAGGTGTTGGCTCACAAGGGAGCCATCATGAAAGTGTGCGAGCAGAGGCTGGATATTTGCAGAAAGGATTGCAAGTTTTGATGGGAAGTTGAACAATCAATAGAGTGGAGTGGATAGTGCAGATTTTAAAATGACTGAAAAAAAAGGTCTCTCTTTTTGGCATAGTTCAGTCAGAAAGAGTTAAAGTAGCATATGATAGTTTTCATTTGCTAAATTTCCAGAGACCATACCTGTAGGGACCAAAGAAGGAAGGAGCCTCAGATATCATGAATGTAATCCACTCATTTTTAAGACAAGGCTAACTGTTGTCATTCGGCCACATAGAGGCAGAACAAAAGGAGATTCTCTGTGTTTTCATCTACCAATGGTTTTCAGATTTTTCCAGGGGGCTTGAGGGCTTGGAAGCAGAGTGGTAGGTGTGATGGGCTCCTGGTCTCAGAGTTGCTGTGCTCATCTATGCGATGAATGTGGTGTTTGCAATGATCTTTGAAGAGAGGGTTCCACAACTAAAAATTCAGAAACCTTGGTTGATGCCAATAACATCCCTTTCTTTCTCCCACAGTCCTCATGGCAACGGTAATGAAACTCACTCTCTGCCTCTAGAAATGCCATCAGTTGCTTTTTCAAGCAACTATCACCACGAGAACTACCCGAGAGTGAACAAGTGGGACGTGTTTTGGGCTTACTGGCTCAGAGCTATTATTTTCCTCCCAATTTCCATCACCACTGTGTGTCACTGCTGTATTTTTCCTGAGGCGCGGATGCTGCTTTCTCTAAGTGTTCATCTAATTGCTTCCAATCTTTCCTCTCATTCTTGATCCTTCCAATCAGTCCTGAACTTTTTGGGGATTGAAAACGGCCAATCCTCCCATTTCAGTGGGATATAAAAACTATTTTAATCTTTCAATTTCAAACTGCATGTCCTCTCAAATAACACTGGCCTGTTTAGTTCCTATAAATGCTATACATGTAGTCTCAACTTGCTTTCTCATACCTGTGTTGAGCTCTGTTGGCTTATCTACTGTTTTTATGTTTCTGCCAACCCCCACCTCCCAACCCAGGTTTCTGGTAAATTTCCCTGTGTGTTTCTCAACCAGATTCATTTGAGTTCTTTAATGCTTGCATCCTTAACATCCTTATGCCGGTATTTCTCGACTTTCTTCCCTCCCGAGATTCAGGAACACTGACTGCTTTATTATCAGTTGCACTTGGGTTTATCAGTTGTTCTGAATGAATAATGAAGATGTAAAATGATGCTTGACTCTAGGGGCTGCAGATGACACCTCCCTTCAGCAAGATTCATTTCTGTTGATTTGGTGATGCTGTCAGGCTTCCAACTATGAGAATGTGCAGAACCCAAGCAATTTGCAAGTACGATTTTGGCAATATTATCTTAAAGGTTTGCTGCAAGTCTGACTGTAGGGGCATACTGCTTTTATGTTCATTTTCTTTTTCATCCTGGTTTTGATCATTTCTGTCAAGGTGTGGTCCTCATAGCTTGCCATTTTATTATTAATTAAGTAAGTAATTAATAATTGAAGTCTAGTTGACATACAGTGTTGTATTAGTTTCAGGTATACGACATAATGATTTGACAAGTTTATATATTATGCTGTGCTCACAAGTGTAGCTACCATCTGTCCCCACACAATGCTATTACAATACCACTGACTATATTCCCTATGTCTTGCCTTTTATCCCCATGACTTATTCTTTCCATAACTGGAAGCCTGAATCTCTCACTCTCTTTCATCCATTTTGCACCGCCCCCAACCCTCATGGCTCTTTGGCTCTTTTTTGAGATGGCTTAGATATTTATTAATTTTCTCTTTACTACTAGATTTATATTTCACAAAGCTATAATTGCTACTTTACCAAATAGCAGTTACCAAGATCTTTTTTTTGACCAACAGGCCACTTTTTTTCTCGTGTGCTACCAACTCTCCAGGGAAAATTTCGACTGGTCCTGAATGGGAGGTGACAGTGAGCCCTGTTTACCTAGCTAAGTGCTCACTGTTGGTGATGCATGGGTTATTTAGTGTGTAAGGGATGATGTACAGACCCAGAGGTTATAAACTGAGGGTAGAAGCCAAGAAGAATATATCAGTTTTTATATATGGTGGGTGATAGTGACATAGCTTGAGTAGTGTTTTCTATATTAAAATATCTGCCTTACAGCCCACTGTAGCATATAATCAAGCCGATCTGGTTATTTTGAGACAGATAACTTGTGTTGAAAATACAATTAACTGACATTTTAAAAAAAAGGAATTCTGGACTTTGGTAAACAAAGGAGGAGGGTGAAATGAAACTCTCCCTAAGCTTTCCTTTTAGAATTGTAACACGTCATCCCTCTGAAATTAAAAAAAAAAAAAAAAAAAGGGAACTCACATTTTTGCTAAGCCCTGCTAAGGTGCTAATAACAGTTAGAAATAACTAACCTGTTAAGGTTTACCACTACTGATCTATAATATCTCCTTTTCTGGAGATTTTTGCATCTTGGTGGTGAACTCTTAGAAGTGGTTAAGTTTTCAAGATTAAAAATCAAAGGAGTGAAATTACAATGGTACCTGGTCCTGAAGTTGATAATTTTAGGGAGGTAGTTTGCTTGATTGTTTCTCCTATGATTTATCCCATACAATTTGTTCCCAGAGAATCAGTAAGGCAGACTCCTCGGAGAAGAAAAGTTTCAACTAAAAGCTATATCTGATAATATTTTCCTTTTTAGTTATCTGTTTCATAGGAAATTTGGCAATGGCAGTGTTAATGTGTACGATTTCAAGCTTGTCTTTTCTTACAGTTGCTCTTGTTATTATTATTTCCTAGAATAGCAGGGATTTGAGATGCAGTGATTATATTCCCAATAACAGTAAATTTCTTCATTTGGGATTTGGAATGGAGTAACTAAGGCTTACAAATGTAGAGATTTGACCACTTTGTTTGAGGAGAGGATGATAATGTTTAAGATAACATGCTAGTCCTCAGTCAACTGAGTGTCCGACTTCAGCTCAGGTCATGATCTCTCTGTCCGTGGGTTTGAGCCCTGCATTGGGCTTTGTGCTGACAGCTCAGAGCCTGGAGGCTGCTTCGGATTCTGCATCTCCTTCTCTCTCTGCCCCTACTCCACTCGCACTCTGTCTCTCTCTCTCTCAAAAAGTAAATAAACACTGGGGTGCCTTGGTGGCTCAGTCAGTTGAGTGTCCGACTCCGGCTCAGGTCATGATCTCACTGCTCATAAGTTCAAGCCGTGCATCGGACTCTGTGCTGATAGCTCGGAGCCTGGAACCTGCTTTGGATTCTGTCTCCCTCTCTCTCTGCCCCTCCCCCGCTTATGCTCTGTCTCTCTCAGTCTCTCAGAAATAAATAAATGTTAAAAATTTTTTTTAAAAAGTAAACAAACATTAAAAAAATAAAAACAAAAAACATGCTAGCCCTTTCCCCAAATTGGGAGTAGATAGGAAAATTGACTTGTAAGTTAATGTTGTTAGGTCTCCCATACAATCAGCTTTGAATTGCATGGGCTTCCTGGTGTTAGCTTTTTCTAACGGTATTCAAATAAGCATAAGAATATTTTGGTTTGTTTTTCCCTGTAATGGGAATTTAAAATAGCCCTAAACCGGGTGTGTTGGCTGCAAACAGTTTCATTTGCATACCACATAGAGGAGGAGAGAAAACCTGGACAATATTTTTGGCATTTTAATAATATGCCTCCAAGGAAGGAAAGAGCCACACAATTCATTTTCTTTGACAAAACTTTAATTAGAAAACCAGACTCCTCTGCTTATAAAAATTACACAAGCTGATAAATCTTGGTAAGTTATAGAGAGAATAATTTTATGAACATTTTATACCTAATAAAAAAGTTAAAATAATTATCAGCATTCATCAGATTAATTTTGTTTTCACATGGTTTTCTAATATAAAAAAGCATATAGTCATCAACCTTTATATAAATCCATATATGTTTGTAATAGCTTTTTCATAATGAGAAGGGACAATATTTATACTTAAATAATGATATTAATAATCGGTAATGAATCGAAACTGCCAAAAGCTGAAGCATGACAAAATTTATGATCAAAGTTGCTTAGGGAACTTTTTGAGTCTCCTGGATCCAGCAAAAATGATCTTTTGGAGAAAACCTAGACACAAGACTTTGTATTGTTATAGTATTGCCCCACTTGAAAAAAATTCCGTATGATCAGCGTTGCTTCATATGCTTTCAGAACAATGACTTTTTCTTTTCTCAACAGTTTTGTACCAGAGCGGTGCTAACCATGTGCTGGTGTATTGCGCTGCCTACAGGAACCGGTGTTTGATCAACAGTAAACTGTAAATCCTTTTTCTCCCCAGACCAGTAAGAACAGGTGTACATTGACAAGACCAAGTTTCATCTGAATATGTAGCTCCCGCAGGGGTTAACCTGTGTCCTGCAATACTACATCATTTCAAAATCTCTTGCTTCTTAAAACTTCTGTCCCGGAGCAAAGGCAGCATCACATGGACTTCTGATTGCCTTTCGGCAAGATAGAAGGAGAGTTCTCGTGTCCAAACAATAAACGAGGAGTCTGGGTAGAATGAAGTAGTCACATGTAATACCTACATTTGTTTATTGCATTCTAATTTTTTCAATATTGCATTGCAATGCTGGCCCAACATCATACCATCATCGAACTGCTTTAACCATGTTTCAGTGAAAAGTGCGTCTGTGTCTCTGCAACAGTGTCCAAACATAAGAGCTGTAAACTGTTCACAGACAACTTAGTTTCATTTGGAAAAGAGCAATGAAAATTTGTGAAGTAAATCCTCTAGGAAAGATGGCACTATGCTGAGCACACAGATATTAAACACACTAATAGTTGCCATTAAATATTCTTTCACAAGCTCATACGTTAGCACATCCCAAAGGTAATTTAATGATACCAGCTTTGCAGCAATCTGTAATTAGAAATAATCTGATATCGGTACCTTGAGGACCGAGGATAACACATTTAAGGATGGCATTTGCTTCCCATCTCCTACTCAGATCCAAACACAAAGATTTCTGAAACATATCCGGTCATTTAGCTTGTAAGCTAAAGGGAGGAAGAACCAGACTGTCTATGGACATTTAAACTTGAGTGCTGTCCATGCAGTCTCTTTTTCCTTCCCTAGAAAGTGTTTTGCTAGAAGTTATACCAAGTGAGAGCCCTGAATGAATGCCCCAGAAATTATGTGAGAGAAAGTATTCTCAGGTAGAAATATACTTGATTTTTTAGCGGGCACCCCCAATTTTGCATTAAGAGGCAGACGTAAGAAGAAAACCTGATTTTAGCTGATAAATATTCATCACCTTCTTCCATAAAATAATTTCCTTATGGAGGACAAAGTGATGTAGATGAAATCAAATTGGGTATATTCATCTTACCTCAATGTCAAGTTCAAGTGGATAAAAATATTAGTAGCAATTTCAGCTGAGAACAAGGCAGAGATGAAACATTAATGGAAATGAAAGTGCCATCACATCTCCCAAGCAACTATCATCTGTGAAATTTAAAGAAAACTTTGTATATGCTGAAATCTATATGGAATAATTAATAAAGCATTTTCTGGCATAAATACTGCAATGCTGCTTCACCAACATAAACTATGTTATTTCGGAACAATTCTAATAAGGATAAACCGAGTCATAAACAAAAAGCAATAAGAAATTTGGACAAGCAACAAGCCATCTGAGTCAGAATTTCTGTGGATGGGATTGCACAATAAATCTGCTGATGTTAAAGAAGCTAAAACAAGTTCTAAACTAACAAAATTTAGAAGATGAGAAATTTCTACCAGAAAGGAAAACAATATAGCAAATATCACAATAGTACAGAAAATGCTTCCTATATTCCTTCTTGACTTGATTAACTTAAATTACGAAATTTCTTCTTAATTCTTTCAGCCATTAGAGGACTAGTTAATGATCTTACAGAACCTGTGACTTAATTACGAGCATCTTTTTTGGAGACTAATCAATGAATCATTAATGTGAACTTGGAAAGAGCAGGTAGAATACCAATAAATTATTCATTTTGGGAGAAGAATAAAATGTTCCCAAGCATCGGATGATATATTTTACTTATGCTTATGTCAGGCTGGCTTTGGGTGCTCCTGTAATTCCCAAATTCCAAATGGCTTGGGGCAGTGTGTTCGAGTTTCTTAGCTAAGAAGAAATAGCAGAGCAATTGCCCCCACTCAAATTTGTGGTTGCCATGATGGCTTTCACATTTTGAGCTGTATTTCTTCTTTCTCTCTCTCTCTTCCTTCCCTCTCTTCCTCCATTCCTCCCTCCCTTCCTTCCTCTCTCTCTCTCTTTCTTTTCTTTGTTGTTTCTTTCTCTTTTTTTTCTCTTTCTCCCTTCCCTCCTCCCTTTTCTCTCTTTCTTTCTTTCTTTCTTTCTTGCTTTCTTTCTTTCTTTCTTTCTTTCTTTCTTTCTTTCCATTAGCAATAAGGACAACCTATGACAGTGTCTGCTGCATCAAAGGAAGTCATGGCTTTTGTTAAAATTTAAGTTATAGATAAATATTTTAAAAAATTAAAGACTAGACATTAATATTGCCTGGCAAGGCATTCACAGACAAGGAACTTCCAATTTATAAGTAAGTCTACCCTGAATTACTTACTAGACAATGAGATACATCCAATGGCTTTACAGTCGAAACACCTGAAGCTTTCGAGATTCTCCTGAAATTGGCCTCCACCTTGATCTTATTCCTTACCTCCTTTCTTTCCTTCCTTCCCCAAGTATTTATTGAATGTCTAATGTGTGCCTGGAACTATTCCAGACTATGTGGTTTTAGTAGTTTATAGAACAGGACAAAAAAATCTGTCCTCATAGAGTTTTCAATCTATTGAAGAGAGACAACAGACAAACAGCAATGGAAGGAAGGAGGGTAGGAGGCTTACTGTATGGTTATGGAAGGCCTTTCTAGTGATCTGATATTCAAGAAGAAATGTCATGAAAAAAATGAAGAAGACTTATGGCTATGGGTGTGGTGAGGAGAGCCTTCCTGGTGGTGACAACAGCAAGTACAGGAGGACAAAAGGGATTGTTGCAGGAGAGGAGGTAAGAGAGAAGGAGACAAAGGACCAGATTTGCTAGGGCTTCCGCTTTCACACATCTCCCACCAGACGAAATGGTTGTGGAGCACTGGATGCTTTACATGAACAGATCCCGTGTATTCTTCAAGGATGACTTGAAGTTGCATTTCCTTCCTGCAGGGTTCCCCTGATACCGGATTCTTTTAACTCTAAAGGATGAATCATGCAAGTTATCATCAACCATTTTCTGTGTTTTATCACTTAGGATTATTTCCTCTGTTAGCATCTTCAAATAGATCCCAAGCAACTTACAGGTAGAAGCCACATAATACATTTTCTCCATCCCTTATGGTGCATAATACTGAGACTCATGGTAATTAAATAAAAGAAATAGATTAAAATTATGTTAAGAAAAAACAGAGAGATTCACAATTCAAAAAAAATTCAAGGAATGTTAAGAATGTTGTCAAACCAGTAGGTTAGAACTCAGTGGATAATACACATTATCTTCTGATTTGTCTGATGATTTATGTCATCGTCCATTTTACTTTAGAGATTATCTCTGTACATTTGTAGACTCTTTCTTTCTGCCCTGTAGAAAATGGGGGCCTCATCTATGCAGCCTTCTTTTGTTATAATAGTACTACTATCCATTCCCCTTAAAGTCTCCCTTCATTCATGAGATTTCTTTCTGAATTTATATCTCCAATTTTCCAGCATATTGTTACCTAGTAGGGTCAGGGCTATCAGTGGAGTGGTGTATTATAAATATATCAGAGACATAAACTACAGGGTAAGAGTCTACTAGTCCACTAGTTTATATGAACCATTTGCTCGAGGTCACCTAGTTAAGAAGTGGTCATGGATGGGGGCACCTGGGTGGCTCAGTTGGTTAAGTGTCCAACTCTGGATTTCAGCTCAGGTCATGATCTCACAGGTTCATGGGTTCAAGCTCTGCCTCCAGTGTAGAGCCTGCTTGGGATTCTCTCTGTCTCATTCTCTCTCTGCCCCTATCCTGCTCATGGTCTAAATAAATAAATAAACTTCTAAAAAAAGAAGTGGTCATGAATGAATAATGGTGATAGAACACTTTCATAAACATTATTTCTCTTATGGTAAGGTCTTTATCACTTTTAGACTTGAAATTATCACACACTGTTCATCTGTTTTCTACAGAAGACAGTATAGTCCAACTAAGGAATAAATGTTGATGTGCTCCATGGTAAATTGAACAAACTGAACAAACAAGAACAGAAGATGCCACCTGATGCCTCTCAAATTGCTATTTTAGAGAAACATATCAATCTCAGTCTTTGGGTGAGATCTTACAATACATCCAGAGCTACATTTTAAACTGGGTAAACACTTGGGGAGCAAGTGTTAAGGAGCAAGATTGTATTCTTCCATCCATAGATGACTCTTTTTCTTTCCCAAATTAGTCATGACTTTTCCTTCCTTTAAGCCATACTTTTGAATATGCCTTAGTCATTGCCATGCTAAATAAAAGTGAGCGGAGGTGGCAACGTGGCAGGAAATGACTCCTTATTAACATTCTTTTCTGATGTTCTTTCATAAAATGATTTTTCCTTTTTTTCCCCCTAATCTGTCTCAATTCTGGTCTGAGTGGCCTGTTTATCCGTATTTCTTCAGCTCATATTATAAGCTCATAAGAGTTTTGGCACTTGTTTATACATGTAGTCATTAACCTGTTTTAGTGTATTAATATCAAGCAAAATTATTTCTGCCCTTAAATTTTTATCTTCTGCATTGTTAATAACACTAATCAATTGCCTGTCCTTGCCTTCCTACTTTACCATTGTGTTCAAAACACATCAAAACACATTGATACTCATTTTTAAAAAGCAAACAAAAAATAATAAAGAGTTACTGCTATTTATATTAATAAAAATTTTTGAAGAGTTTTTAGATTAGGTTAATTAATAGCTCTATTTTCAATTATTTTCATAACATAACTATTTTCAGTTAAAGCAGATAATTTCTTCCATCTTTTTATACAGCATTAAGATCCTTTTCTGAATTATTTGAACATTGCTTTGTCCCTAGCACAGGACTTGTTCCACTACTTGGGACATTATAAGTGCTTAATAAATGTTTGAGGGATGAATTAGTGAAGCAATGATATGGCTGGTTCATTATGCCCTTTTACTTTCCTATTTCCTAAGTTATTGAGCATATATCTAGTTGCTGAAAAGTTTCTTCCAATCAATAATTATTCTCTACTATTGTCAACCTTTAGTTGGGGCTTCTGATTCCTGAAAGTAACTGGGTCCTCTAAGGTTTAGATATAACACATAAAGAAAAACTATTGGAATATTTGGTAAGAGATTGATGACCCCTAGAGGCATTTTGTGTATGACTCTAATATAAATTTCAATGATTCCTTATTCTACCTGGATGACCAAGGTGGCTTTTTGAAGGTCTGGTGGTTGTGAATTTTTTTTTTTAAACAAATTGGTGTTTGTCAACCATTGATTTTGCTAGACTATGACTTAAAAAATTTTTTTAATGGTGTCTTCAATTTGGCATACATCACAGTATAAAGGCTGTGATATTGAGGACAAAGAATGCTTACAACCATTTTCAATACACACTACACATTGTTTTTGGTTGACAAATTTCCTCTGTTTTACTTTTTAAAGTTCTCAAAGAAATAATCTTTCTCAAATATTTTATTTACAACCCAAATTTCCCATTTTCCTAGAATACTATTGCATTTTTCAGAAGGATGAAAAATAAAATAACCCAATCTTTTAGGCCATTTTGGTAATGTTTTTCCTTCATATTTCATTCTTTTTGGTCTTTTTCAACTTAGTTTCCATTTATTTACTTTGACTTCACTGAGTTTCTACTACAACCAAAGGGCAAAATCAACTCTGTATTGTTTTAACTAAAACCCAGACTCTGAATGCAGTTACTCATGTAGGTGAGTCATTTTTCCTTAAGTATTTTCTACTCTTCTGTGAGGACATAAGTAACTTAATTATCTAGATAGTAATATTATTTTGTAAATAAGAACTGGTTTGTGTACAGACCTATTAATACTGCTTCTTTCAGAATTTTAATAAATATTCATCTGCACATTGCTAGCAAAGATGAACTTCTTTAATATGATAGTTCCCAAAGTTTGCCCCATGGAACACAAGTTTTTAAAGTGCTCCATGAACATAGGGTCCCATGGCCAAATATATTTGGGAAATGTAATATTCTCTGTACCCTACAGGGAAATTAGTTGACACATCTAGGGTAATTTGAAAAGTAGGCTTCATTTGGCAGAATTGAAGTCATTTGGACCTCAAGAAGCTCCTTTTGGAGAGATAGGAATAAAAAGATCTTCTAATAGTCTGGACTTTCATTGTACTTAGTGTTTTTACCTTGGAGTTCATATTTGCCACCATCATTCTGTTTTATTTGCTACTTGTGACAGTTCCACATGCAGAGGAAGATAAAATTTTGTGGGGCCTAAAGTGTATACAATTTTGGAGTCCCTTTGTAAGAAAAAGAATACACAATTATCTTACTTTTGCAAATTTTATATAAACCTATCATGATGTGAACACACTCCTGGAGAGCATTCCAGGACCTTGGAAAGATTCATGCAAGCAAAGGGCCCTGAAATTTAAGCTTCATTAGTTATGTGCTAAATCTGCATCATCTCAAATGAAAAACAATATTATAAAGTATAATTTATTATATTATACTTTATAATACAATTTGTTATATTATACTTTATAATATTGTTTTAGCCTCATTCCTTCTAGTCCTTCTGCCCACCTGACACATACCTTACATTCTCAGAGTTGATAGAGTTAAGAAATAAAAATAAGAAATGCCTAGTTACATTTAAATTTCAGATAAACAATAATTTTTTTAGTATATCTCAAATGTTGCACAGGACATACTAATACTAAAAATCAATGTTCATTGTTTATCTGAAATTCCAGCTTAACTGATATCCTATTATATTTACCTGGCAACCTAGGTCTTCCTACATCAGAGCTTCTCTGAATATGATACAGTCTTTCATACTCTATGACTTGGTTCAATGTCTCTTAAAGTTTTTTCAGGACAAGGCCCTCATGGGGGACCCAACCCCTAATGAGTTCAACAAGCTTTCCAGATAAATGTTATCAATAGGCGAACTTGGCAAACAAGGCCTTAATTCAGGTAGTTTTGTTTCCTCAGGCTGGAATGTTTTTGCACTCTCTAATCATCCAGATTTTTAGGCCTAGTGATAAGACACTGCCCCTCATCATCACCCCCCCTCCCTGGGCAGCCTTAACCCAGCTCCTCTCAAACGCCTACTGCTGTTTACAGACTTCTATTGTAGCAATTTTCAAAGTGAAACTGTGATTCCCTACACCAGTAGCATTAGCATCACGTGGGAATTTAAAAGAAATATAAATTTTCAGGCCTCATTCCAGACCTACTGACTCAGCAGCTGTGGAGATGGGGCCTGGCAATCAGTGTTCTAACATGCCTTCCAAGTGATTTTGATGTGCCCCTACATTTGAGAATAATTACTCTTTTAACACTCTTCACTTTTGTTATAGTTAAATACAGCTGTCTTGTCTCTAGTCAGATTGTCTAAATTCCTTGATAGGTAATAGCTGATTGGATTTTTCTTTGTATTTGTTCTCAGTGCCTGGCACATGGAGAATATTTAAAAATTTTTTGAATGAAAGATTTGGTGGGCAAATGACTCAATAGATAATTATGGTTTTCTGTTGTTGTTGTTGTTTGTTTGTTTTTCAGTAAGCTGTCTAGTAAAAGCCATAACCCACAGTGTACATCATAAAGCTAGGTGGATGGTAAAGCTTTTCTGGGATCCTCTTGTGTGCCATTGTGGCTCCAAGATCCAACTGTTCTTACTTTTTCTCAAGCCACCATTTGCTCCTTGGTCCTTTACTCATTTCAGTTCTATAAATTGTGGAAGAATACAAAAAGTTCAGATGAATCACCATCTCGGGTCATTTTATAGATGTATGCTAATATTAATAAACATGTATCTATAAATGCAAAATGTTTGATGGGACAAATATTCCACAGAAAAAGTATTGAGTTAGAGACAGGCCAGCTACTAAATTATGTAAGTGCTATGTATGAGGATATGTTGTGAAAATTATATTTTACATACATATCCAACATGAACTAATGCTGATAGTTACAAATGACAATATCTTTATGATGAGATAAATATATGTGCCTACACAAAACTATCTGAGCAGATGATTGAAGACCAGCTCTTTAATTATGGGAGGAACAGTGATCTTGTTTTCATGTGTAAGTCATCTGAAATATTAAATTCCCTGAAATATAAACAAATTTCAAGAACTATTTGCTCATTAAATTGATGTTTTCATCCATAGATTAATCTAGATATTGTTGTGGGTTCTTTAGGTAGGATGCATACATATAGATAAAGGTCATATACTTGAACATCCAGCAATCTAACATAGAGAAAAGCACAAAAGATCGGAGGTACCTGTTTATTTTTCTAAAATTTTCTGTTTCTTCCTCTTTGACACATCTTTGATTACATCAATAACGTGAACCAAATAAACCCATTTTTTTACCCAGGCTAGAAATGTGGAGAACCAAATCAACCATTCTGTCAAAAGTGATTTCCTGACATTTTGTGGTAATAGCAGCTAATTTTTTACATAAGAACCACAGAGCATGCATAGGATGAGTGACTGGTTACTGTGATACCCTATAAAACCCACTAACATATTCAATTACAGGGTGCCACATGCTGGTGCTTTGGAAACTCAAAAGTTCCTGGGTGTCCAGGCTTGTGTACCATGGATGCAGGTTTGTGTACCACTGAATTAATTACATTCATCTCTTCCTTTTTTATCTTCAGTGCTACAACCCTATTTCATGTCATTATTGCCTTTATCCTTGGTGACTATATCATCTTCCCAACACTTTCTTTGGTCCAAGTTTTTCATCTCCAATCTGTCTTATACTTATATCATCGCAGACTAATATTTCTAAATCCCGACTCTAATAATGATTTTAAAAAGTAATGCAAAGGTCCATCAAATTAAATATGAAGTCTCCAGTATGACATTCATGGTCCCTATGCCAAACTTCCGCTTGTACAAATTCAAATCCTCTACTGGAAACATACATTCCAGCTAAATTGAATTGGTTGATCTAGGAACACAGTCTGCTTTTGTTTCTTAATGGCTTTGCTTAGGCCCTGTACACCATATGGGATGCTCAGGCCAAAAATGTAACCTCACCCTAAGTGCTGTCTGAAATAGAATGTACTTCTACCAGGTTTGGCTCTACTAGAGGTAATCTGTTTACCCTCTAGGTACTCTCGGTGGGCTTCTTTACAAGTTTTTGCTCGTATTTTAGTTATGGACTCCATAAATGCCTTTGTCTTATGACTTTTATATCTTCACTCAATGTAAGGGCTCTATCAGCATTTATTGGATTAAATTTGTTGGCTTGGTGGTCTAAGCCACTGCCTATCAAACTTAGCTATCAATAGGGGAATGTACGAAAATACTGAGACCTGAGTCCCACTGGTAGAGATACTGATTTCATTTCTCTGGCAAGTGGTCTGGTCATTGAAATAAAGAAAAAGATATCTCTAGGTCACTCTGATATGCAGAAAATTTGAGGACCAATGGCTCTGCTGATCCTGGGAATAACCAAAATGTGTTTTGGGTATGTTTTGTGGCATGTTGGCCACTGTCTCCTATGTCTACTTGGTTGGTAAATTTATGCCCATCTCAACTCTGTGAAAAGATGAAACCTTCAATCAGCTCCATAATGTGGCTTGCCCAGACCAAGTCCAAACTTATCTTTAACTCTAAGCCACATGATTGGGAAATGCTTATTTCAGGATTAAAGGTTGGGGTGTCTGGGTGGCTCAGTCAGTTAAGCATCTGACTCTTGATTTCAGCTCAGGTCATGATCTCACAGTTTTGAGTTTGAGCCCTGCATTGGGTTCTGTGCTGGCAGTGCGGAGCCTATTTGGGATTATCTCTCTCTCTCTCTCTCTCCCTCTTTCTCTCTGCCCCTCCTCCACTCGCACTGGCCCTGTCTCCTCAAAATAAATAAATAAACTTAAAAAAAAATAAAGATTAAAATAGATCCCTTCAAAATTTCTTCTAATTCCACTTGCTAGTTTTTGGGGAGCACCAATCATTATTGTAATTAAGACACATTATAAAAAAAGGAAAAGGCTAGTATATAAATTGAATAGTTTTAAACTACGTACACATATTATACTTTACTGTGATATCCAAAGTAGACGTGAATCTTAAGCATATGACTTAAAAATAGTTTTAAGCAAGTTAACCAAAGCATCGTCTTAAATTTTATATTTAGAAAAGGGCAGGTAGGGAGAGAAAAATCTTCTATGCAGCTGTTCTTATCACATATAATTTGCATTTGTGTGACTCTGTACAGGCACTTTTTTATGCCTGATTTAGGATGAAAAAATGATATATTGTACCATGGGAACATAGTGCTTGTTTACAATGTTTTCTTTTGTAAAATAATCTATAATGCAGGGATAGATAACAATACCTATCCTACTAGGCAGATATTTCAATTGTGACTAAAGCTAATAATTTTGACAGAGATGGTTAGTTTCAGTGTATTATTAGTTGGAGCTGTTTTTCTGGAAGGTTTGGATTCCAACTGGTCCATGTCAGCCCTTTACTCTTCCACACTGAGGGACACTGGGTGTTTCTGAGGTGCCCAGGTGGCCAGAGGCATCTATGACAGAATGTGGATGGTGTTCCACCATCAAGAGAATCAAACTCATACCCTAAACTGGCTCTTTAGAAATTTGCATGCTAATGCTGAATTTTTGCATCCTTGACATAAACAGGAAAAATACAGAAAAGGGGACTGTGGTGTTTATATTGTGTCAACATTTCACTGCGTTCAAACCTGAGAATATATCTCAGGACAAGCTGTCTGTTCATGACCCCAATTCCAAATGCAATTCTGGTGACCCTTACTTTCTAATATCCAGTGGTGACCACTCTCCTCTGGGTTCCAATGACCTCATCTGTGGTAGTCTTCACCAGACAACTTTGCTTTGCAGTCTCTGTGTCCTTTTGTGTATTCCGTATTCTCCCAGACTCTCTGTCTTTATCTACTAGAATCTTATCCAAGCATCAATGTGGATATTGCCTAACGGCTTCCTTGAACATCCCAGGTAGAAGTTCCCTTAACAGATTATAGGTGCCTAAAAGGCAGGGATGGTATGGATACTGGCTTTTTTCCCCTGAGCCTAGCACAGAGACCGGATATAGGGGCTCCTAAGTATTTGCCAAGTAAATGAATATAATCCCAAGCAATCTAGGGGTGCTCCAGAAACCTACTTGCCGTAAGGCTTGATCCTAAAATACAACTGAATTTCTGGTTCTATTTCTTCAGGTCTTAATCGCCAATAAACTTTTGGAAACTTAGATATGTCAAGATTTTTTCTGACCTCTTTCAGTGTGTTTATTATTAAAAAAAAAACAAAAACAAAATAGCGGTGCCTGGGTGACTCAGTCAGTTAAGTGGCCGCCTTCAGCTCATGTCATGATCTCATGGTTCACGAGTTCAAGCCTTCTGTGGGGCTCTGTGCTGACAGCTCAGAGCCTGGAGCCTGCCTCAGATTCTGTCTCTCTCTCTCTCAAAAAAATAAATATTAAGAAAAGAAACACATTTAAAAAAACAAAATAACTAAACTAACAAAAACCAAATAAAACCAAAAACATTTAGTTCTTTTGTTTATTTTCCTCTTCAAAAGGTCTTCATTTTTTTCTTTTCCTTATTGATCTCTATTTTTAAATTATCCCTGTCCTTTGGTTTTTTTTTTTTTTAATTTTTAATGATTATTGCTGAGAGAGAGAGAAAGAGCATGAGCAGGGGGAGGGGCAGAGAGAGAGAGGGAGACACAGAATCCAAAGCAGGCTCCAGGCTCTGAGCTGTCAGCACAGAGACCGATGCGGGGCTCAAACCCACAAACTGTGAGATCATGACCTGAGCCAAAGTCGGACGTTTAACCCACTGAGCCACCCAGGCACCCCTGGTATTTTTTTTTCCATGTCAAATCACGTTACTTTTTATTTCACTGTGAAGAGGTGTATTGTGCTAGGTTCTGGCATTCCAACTTAGTGGAAAGGACAGTTAGCTTCATCATAGCTGAATTTTATTCTTTATATGGGGCCTTCTTCCGGTGTAATAACGAGTTATAAAAACAATCCCAGAAAATAAAATAAAACAAAACAACAACAAAAACAGCCAAATATAGGTCTCACTGATTGAGACTGTTAAAAAACTCACAGGCATAGGTCACAGGCCCACAAGTCAGAGGCAGAAAGATTCCTTAATTTATTTCATTAAATAGCTACTTGTGTCTGCTAAGCGGAAGTACCTAGATTATATACTGTTTGCCCAGGCACTTGGCATTATTTAAAGCAGTAAAGAATTTCAGCTTACTGCCCATATTGAAAACAATGAGTAATACTTTTCCCAGACTTCATGCTTGTAAATATGTTCACCTGTCCAGCTTAATCTTGCTAAGTTTTCTTATTTCACCCCTTCCTAGACATGCTGATTCTTATATAAAGGAAAAATAATTTTAGTTATTCTAAAAATTAATTTAAAATGATAAAGTATGAACATATTAAACAAAGGAATAAAGCAAAAATAAATTAATGATTAAAATGTTAAATTTAGACAGGAAAATGGCTATGGAATTAACTCAAACATTTCCATACAAAATTCTGGGCACTTTTGTTTAAAAAATTTTTTTAAACTATATGCAATAAAATGTTGCCAGACGGAAATCTTTATTTAGTCATGCAAATAATGTCAATAATGAATTGACGGGTCTGTAACGTGGATTGTGGATTATGAAATTGTTTCAGTATAATTTTGGCATCTGGTGCTCTTTAGTCCTGTGAATGTTGGTTATCTATGTATTCTTTGTAATTACACCACATTATTTATCAGAATACAGAGTGAATTTGGGCATTCAAAGATGTAACATTCTAGGTTTTAATGACTTAGAAGTGGTACTGACAGCTCATTTGGAACAGTATCATGTGCATAGACGATAAGGGATGTGCTTTTTGAGTGAGCCTCTGTACTGTGTGAGAGCCACCAGCCTATTTATTATTGTCTTCATCTCTTTAGCTCTCATGTGATGAGAAAATTGTTGGTTCAAGCACTTTTGCAATTCATGTTCTTACAGTAATACAATGTAATGCAGTGAGAAGTTTTAGGCAGGATTTTTTTTTTTAACTGATTATAAATTGCATTAGACATGAGGTTAATACCATGGAGGTCTTAAAGGGCCATCTAAATATTTTAGTAACACATTAGTAATTTACATGTTGTAGATATTTGTGAATTTAAAGATTAAAAAAAGTCTCAGAAATGCCAAGGCATTTTGTATTTGCTTTAGAATGCCCTATCTTAACCGTGTAAATATAACTGATATATATATATTATCATGGTATTTTTTAATGCATGTATTCATCAATTTTTAAAGGGTAAAATTTATAAGTTTTAGAACTTGTGATTCTATAATGGACTAAAGAAGTATACCTTGTTATGTTACATTGTGATGACATGAGATATTAGGATTAAGAAGTTGAATTGTAGCCCAGGAAAATCTTTCTTTAAAAGATAGGAAGCCCAAAGATCCCAGTGACATTAGATGAAAAAGCCTTATATTATGATATTCTTTGAAGCATTTAATAGTAATAGGAAACTACAGTGAATCTATGAATATCCTAGTTTATAGCATTTGGGCTTGCAATCTAGAAAGAACTAGCAAAGTCAATGGATCCTAGGAACTAAAGGGTAACCACCAGCTTCACCTATCACTGTTTTAATATGCTAACTGTTCCTTATTATGACTAATGGACTTTGGTTTTTGTTAAAATAAAAGGTCAGCATAGCCAGAAATACTGAAAATAATTTTACTTAGTGGCATTATAGTAAATATAACTGAGATGACATTTTTTGCAAACAGCTAAGACTTTATTGTTATTTTTCTTGAGGTTTTAACCTTTAGATCTTGATTTCATAGATAACATAATCCTGAGAAATTTATCTAAAATGATTATATTTCTGTGTATCCAAAGTATGAAAATTATAATGAAATTAACAAGGAACTATCCACAACATAATTTCCTTGACTAAGTTATGAGATTAATTATTAATTAATTATGTTTACATGTGTAAATCTATGGGAAATAATTTATTTTCTATTTTTATTATAGTTGGAAAAACCTAGTATATAATTTTTTTACTTATAGACAATAGAGATAAATTTTGATAATGGACCAAATTCAGGTAATTCAGAAATTTCTGAAAGACTCACATAAGAACATTTGCTGTTAGTAAGATCCAAAATGGCCACTCCAGCAGTTTCATCCTTTGAAGATATTTTGGGATGAAAATATAACTTCAATATTTTTTTTATATTGACATTTTTGTTCAAAATTATTTTTCAAGTGTTCCTTAATGAGTAGCTTTAGTTTTACAGTGCAAGGTACAGAATCACAGAGCGGAGAGTTTAAATGGTGTATTAGTGTATTTGCACTATTTTATAAGTGATAAAATGTGGCTGTTTTCATGAATGAGGTGTGCTAAGAAACTATATGACATAGAACATTAAAAAAAGAATGTTCTTATAGGGAAAGACACCTGAACAGGGTGGTTTGCTATGAGGTTTGTACTGATAAGACACTGGGTCTCATAATACCATATATTTTATCATTCTTCTTTGAATGATCACAGAAATTAGCATTCTGTTTATCCAAGAGAGCACATGGGCTTTTGTTTTATGATAGCAGAGGAAATAAAATGTTCAACTTCTACTTTCATTTCTACAACTTGTCTATGCATGGGTGAAGATCTTTTCCTCCTAGTAGTTTTCTTCTCATTGATTCTAATGTTTCCCAAATTGGCCTGTGTTTCAGAATCCTAATTTAGTCAAAAATGATAGTGATAGTATCCAGCAGAAAAGAAAACCTAAGTAAAATACCGAAACTAATAACTTTGTCTCTTTCTATTTGCTTAGGGTAAATGAGCAAACAAACAAATTGAATTTTCCCTCCATTTTGAGAAGAAGTGCACTTGAATTTTTACTGAGTTACTCACAGATTATTTGATTGTGCACCTCCCTAGGTAGACCACTGCCTCAAAGTCAATGTCAGGGTATTCTCTTTCTGAACCAAGTTCCATGTTCGGGGATGTCTGTAGAGAGACAACCAAACAATAGCCCTGAGAGATTTCACATTAAACAACATTGTGTTAACTGGAATGCAAAGGAGGAGTGCCCAGGGGGGGTATTCCCTTTACATCTAGACTTAGAAAGTGAAGGAGATGTGATAATATTGCTTTGTGGCTTTAATGTATTGCCATTTAATCAAAGGTTGCAAGCCATTTCATCTTTAAATACCCTTATGAGGTAGCTTGGAAAGATCTCTGCCCTTTTCAAGCTGTGATAGATTTCCTATTTAAGAGCAAGAAAGTCGATTGCTGAAAAATATGCATAATTAACATGAAAGTCTAATAAAGTTGTTGATTAGAATCTTCTAAAACTTTGGGATATTTGCATTGGTGAGTTTAAGGTCTAATTTATCAGTACCTAGAGCTTTTATATTTGAGAAGAAAAGATGCCAGAATTTCCTGATTCTCCCTCAAAATAGAGGCTGCACATTGCATCAGGGCATAGGGGAATATAACAGTTTGGTTGTTTTCTAGTTTTCTCACTGTGGCAACCAAATAACCAATAAATCAACTAAATAGAATGATGGAAGATCAGTTTCCATGTGGAAACTGATAACTTAAATGCTCCCCACAACATAGTGTAGACTGCCTTTGCCCAAGTCCAAGTTAATAAGTCGACATAAGACTAAAAAGCAACACAATTGCCATAAACCCCACTTGTCTTTTATCCATGGCAGTCTCTCTTAGTTACTCCTAGAGTTCTGATTTCTTCACTGGTTTGAAAAAGACCTGTGAGTAATGTGGTTGCTCTAATAACTATGGAAACAGAGGGAAAGGAAACCATACTGTTCCTCTATCTGGCCATGTCATTAGCCATGTGGGAATCCAGAAGACAGTGACAAATAACTTCCAAAAACCCCAGTTCAGGTAAGTATAAACAGATGACATGTGGTAGGAATCACACACAACTAGTAGATATTCTCACTCATCTGTTTCTAAAGTTTCCTTCTGACTTTTAAGACTTCATAATTAGCATGACCTGTGAACACTTTCTTCAAATCTCAAGGGGGAAAAATAGTCGTGACTGACTTTCTATAATTTATAGAAGTGCAAAATTAGCAATGATTTTTAAATAAATACTTTATACTAAAATATCAACCTTATAGAGGTTTTCAGTTTAGGATATAAGCCCATTTAATTTTGATGACACCTTTAGAGGTGCAGAAGAGATATGATTATCCACTGACCAGTCATCTGTACTATTCTAGTTATGTGATTTTCGACCATATATATTTCTCTCTGAATAATTTTCCATTTTATAAGAAAAGCGAGTGACTTCTCTATCAGTAACAGAGAGGGCCAGATTAAGTACAGAGAAAACAAAAAAAATTATTTGTTATGCCTCAAAGATGGACAATGTCAAAGAATGCCACAGCCATCTCTAGGAATGAATCATGCTTGCCTGGGTGCTTACTTGAAGCTTCTTTTCAAGGAAACTCCCTAGGACCTCACTTTTCACCCACAAAACGATCTATAGCTCTGGTCATGCATAGAAATTCAGAAGCAGTTTCCTTGAAAAGATCAGGTTATGAATTTGACAAATAAGACAATAATCTTCAAGTGAAATATATTGGCATATGATCCATTTTGCTAGCAGTTAAGAATCTGTAGTTTTGAGGCACCATGCAATTCTCTGTGCGTTATCCTAAACTCTAAAATACGTGGAATTGCCCCCTCTTCTATCACACCAAGTATAGACACCTTGATTTCTGAGCATGTGGGCTCATTTCCCAACATTCCTTCAAACTTACTTCAAATGTTGCCTGAGGCAGCTACACAAAACTTGAAGCACAGAACACTACCTCTTTCCCTTCTCACAAAAACATGATGGTGGGTCAAACCTTGGCCATTTAGTTTACAATTCAAAACAATTTACTGCTATTAAGCCTACATATAGTTCCTCCCATGCCGGACCTGATGCAAAGAATGTTTGTTGTTTTCATTATGATTTTGCTGCTTTCATTTGAATAAATATATCTGCAGTCATGATTTTGAAGACAAATCAGTAAAGACAAATCTAGCTCATTTCCCCCTATACAATATATTGGCAGATCATTGCTTACAAGGGTTTGTATAAATGCCTGCACCACAGTGATGATGCTGAGTTTTATTTTGGACTCAAGATGGGAAGAGTCCAAGAGCATACTAATTCAGCTATGGATAGATTTTGAGTCAATGTCATAAAATTTGTCACAAAACTGTTTTGTAACGGAGAAAGAGCAAGATATATTTTTTGTTTCTTTGTTTTGTTTTTAAAGGGAGTAAAAGTGCTTCTAAATCTCCTTGAAATAAATGACAGTTTTCAGGCTCACATTTGAAAGGATTATCAATATCATTGGCAAATACCAACAGAACAGAGAGATGTCTCTAAAAAGAGGTTGAGCTCATTGATTTCTCCAATTCACAAGAGACAAGATCTAAAGTCCAGTCGCAAGGTATGTATTCTCTGGTTCACCATGAGATCAACAAACACAAGACATTGACGTTGGAATAATTACTGACTAACACACAATCTCTTATGTTGTTTACCTGGAAGCCAGATTTAGAATCTAGGATTTTCCAGAGGACATCCTAGAAGAGGTTGCTGCCATTGACACCCAGGGAAGGCAATTTTTAAATTGTCCCCCTTCGGATGGAACTTTCTGTGGACTTTAGGCCCTTGGGACCAAAACCTACAAGGCATTTATGAATAGCTGATATGAGAATTTTAATAAAAGTTGCAATAACCATGAAAATAGTGTTTTTAAAAATCTATGTACTATTAGTAATAATGCATGCATAGTGCCAGGCATTCATAACTATTTGGTTATAAAAATATGTGACTGTAATTATGGTATTTACAGTCAACTTATAAAAATACATGTAATTCTGAATGGCAATAGTTAATCCCTAGCTCTAACCACAAACCTAGAAGGATTAGAGGATTATTATGGGAAAGTGCATGGGTAATTACAAAATGGACAAAGCTCTCTCGAATTCAACATTCAAGAATGGCTACTATAGCTTCATAGGAGCTTCATTTGTCATAATTCTTCTAACCTCACAAGGTAAAGCCCAAATTCTCTGGAAATAAATAAGAATCAAATGGGAGGGAAACATTCGCATAATACAACCATAGGGAAGAATAATTCTTTCATGGAATTTTCATGCACATCTGTCAGAGAGGTTCACAATCCCTGGAAGAATTCATGGGGTGACATTTAAGCACACTTTTCATTAAAAAAATTATGCATGGTCTAGGTTAACAAAATCTCTTTCTACAATTTAGGTGAGTATCTCTTTGGAGCTTATTAACCATCATGGGGAGTGGAGTTCTTACGTACTTTCTAATTCAAATTTATAATCTGTTGTAAGAAAATAAATTCACATTGCAGTTTAAATTCAGAAAAGGTGTGTTTTCTCTTTCTTTCTTTCTTTTTCTTTCTTTCTTTCTTTCTTTCTTTCTTTCTTTCTTTCTTTCTTTCTTTCTCTTTCTTTCTTTCTTTCTTTCTACAAACTTTAAAATCTCTTGCTTTAATGGAAAAACACATTTCAGCAAAATACAACATTCTAAATATATGAGATATTTCCCACAAGTTCTTTTCTTCCAGGGTTGATTGGTCATCTTTTAGCAGTATATAGGTTCCCAATTTGAACACCATGAGTATTTCACAAACGGACAAAACAATGAGAGTAAACTAGGAAAGCTAGGGAGTTACACATAAGCTATCGAAAAAGGCAGAGGTTGGGCATTACCTACAAATCATGATCTCATACGTTAGGATGTATCTTGGCATTGAGTAGTTGGAATTTTTGGAAATATCTGTTGCACAGTGAGGTTGGGAGGTCCGATGATGCTCAATTAGATTCTTTATGTGCTTAAATTACTTCCTAGGACTGAGTTAGGGCATTTTGGGTGGTATATTAACTCTTCCAGAACAAGAAATTCCATTTCAATAATTTATTGCTACAGTTCGCTAATGAGTACCATGGTATCCTGGAAAAGATAACGTCCCTTCCAAAATCCAACCCCTTTTGGGACACCTGGGTGGCTCAGTTGGTTAAGCCTCTGACTTCGGCTCAGGTCATGATCTCACGTTCGTGAGTTCGAGCCCTGCGTCGGGCTCTGTGCTGACAGCTCAGAGCCTGGAGCCTGCTTCATTTTCTGTGTCTCCCTGTCTCTCTGCCCCTCCCCCTCTCATGCTCTGTCTCTCTCTGTCTCAAAAATAAATAGAAAACATTAAAAAAATTTAAAAAAATCCAACCCCTTTTGTCGGTTGAGCAATGAGAAATTCACATTTATTTTACTCACTGTGATCCTTGAAGACATAACCTAAAAAAGAACTGTTTTCCTCCATCCACACAAAGACTATCTAGATGCAGGTATGATATTGGCATTGCCCTGGTGGTCTGGCAATAAATGCCATTGTCCTCACATGCATCTGGCACCTGGCATGCTTCATTCTTTCTTTATAAATCAGACTGCCAATCTTCTTTGTATGTGTAATTGTCTAAAGTAATCAAGAAAAAAAAAATGACCCAAATAGGCAAGCTTTTAAAACATTGGTATATGAATGGAGAATGATATACCTTGGGGAAACAGTGGAGTAATAGTTACTGGGATGTCTCAGTTGACTATTTCCCACCTTTTGAAAGGGAGGCAAAATAAATCTTCTCAAATGGTGAGTAAACTACGCAGAAGAATCCCCCCCTTTCCTCCCAAAACTCAACTCTTCAGAAATTTCTACTTCAGATATGAGATCATGGTCTGCAGGTCTACTAGTATCAAATAACAGTTCTTCCTAGCAGAGCTGCTCAGGAGGCCAAAGGCTAGGGTTATCTGTGACATGAATTTAACAAATTGTATGAGAACAATAACTGTATGTTTATGGCAATTATTGTCCATATGTGATCTACTGATATTGTGCTCACATGAACACAATTGAGAAGACATGAATCATTTCTCATAGAAACTTAGTAAACTCAAGGTAGGACAAAACAAACTTCATTTAATAAAATAAAATTTGGTTAAATGGTTTTCATTTTAGAGACAGTTCTTCTTTCCCTTAACATCTTGGTAAACTCCTTAATTGGAAAAGTATACTTGTTTTATTGTTTTGTGACTTCATTAATCTATCAACTTCATTTCCAAAGACTGCAACCAGAATGGGACAGTTTGGATCTCTTTTCTGAACTTAACTGAGTCCAAGAGTTTTTTTTTTCCTTTTCTTTTCTTTTCCTTTTTGTTTCTAGATTTTAATACTTGAAATTCAATTAAAATATACAACCGAAGTTGGTGGGAAACAGTAGCTCTCTTCCAGGTAAAAGAGGTTAATAAACGCTTTTATAATCACTGGACATTTGTTCAGTCCTACCTGAAAATTAATTTATTTTACTGCTGGGCATGGGAAAAGGCATTTTCTAGGAATTTTCTGTGACAGGAAGCACAGCATTAATCCAAGTAAGCACCCAACAGACTAAGTCTATCTGCTGGGGAACAGTGTTAAACATGAACTCAATGAAAACATTTACCTCAGTACTTTTTCTGAGAGAGAATTCAGCAGCAGTTACATTAACATGCCACCCATGGAGAGCTATGGACACCCTAGGTGGTGGGCCAACTGACGAGCACTTTCCAGGTAACAAGAACAATGATATTGCAAGAAGCTACAAAACAATATTGTGGTAGTTACAGTGACCACTACTGTAGTGATCGTGGCCTGGGTCAGTGTTTCAAATATTAATGCAAGGAGCACACTAGACTTTATAGGATTAGAATATTTTCCTTACACTAAGAACCAGTTGGTGACGCATGATGAGTGGTGATGATCCATTTACTCTCTTTCACTCTATGACATGTCCTAGTTAGATCTCCTTTCTCCTATGTTAATTATCTATATTCCATGGCAGTATATTTTCGTCATCTAAAATGAGAACCCTATACCTATGGTATTCCTCAGTGCTCTCACACACGCGCGCAC
This sequence comes from Cryptoprocta ferox, assembly GCA_028646485.1. Taxonomy (NCBI): domain Eukaryota; kingdom Metazoa; phylum Chordata; class Mammalia; order Carnivora; family Eupleridae; genus Cryptoprocta; species Cryptoprocta ferox. The sequence continues at coordinate 99,925,409 of CM053577.1, read as the reverse complement.
ACGCACACACACACACACACACACATGCACCCTATACACACATGTATGGACAGTATGTGTAAAATGTTCATTTGCAGTGGTTAAGCTCTCTGAAAGCAGACAAATCAGCTTTCCCAAATATAGAGAACTATTAGACCTCAATGAAAAGCCTTATCAACAGTTTAGCTCCAACACGAAATTTTAACCCTTGTCCCTGTGGTAATTGGTTTAAATGCCTTGTGTGTGTGTGTGTGTCTGTGTGTGTGTATGTGTGTGTTTTGCTAAGTCATCCAAAGCAAGAACCTCAAAGATTGACATGAAATGTAGACTCTAATGGACTCACATCTCTGTTTATTTTATTTATCACACAGTTGTATAATACTCTTGCTGCTGAAACACTTGAGTTGTTTTGAATTGTCATTAATGGATCTATATTTGGCTAAGGCTGATTTGACTTTCTAGAGAAAGGCCAGCCCATCTGCAATGGACAGCTTCTTCTACACAAACATCAATGTACACTGAAGACAAATCTAAGTATATGTATATACTGTATATATACATATATATGTACACATAAAATGGATTGGGAAGTCCTTTGGTTTAGACGGGATTAAATATGTACTTCCCAAGTGCATAGGTTTCCTTTGACCAACCTGTTCAAAACACGAATAAGGAAAAAGCCATGGCAATTTTGACATTGACTGTCTTTTTGCCTATTTAGAGGCCCCTTTTCCTCTCCTCTCCATCTTTCTTATGCATTTTATTTTTAAAAGCAGTTAGATCTTTTGGCCTTCCAACACTCCACTGATGAGTCCATTCCTTGGAAGAGCTCTAAGATCACATCCACAAACTTATCTTTAGTGGAGAACAAGGCTGTAAAGAACATTTCCCTCTTCTTTGATTCTCTTTTCCTCCCAGGAAGTGGACACCTTGATGTGTCAGGAACAATTCACTCTTGATCTGACTTTCCTTGTTACCCCTGGCCAGCCCAAGCAGCTGAGGTGTGAGCTTTACTCTCCCTGCATCGTTGTGCAATACTGGAAAAGAAAAATAATCCATTTGTCTACACCCTTCAGACTGTGGTGACATGATCAGGGTTCTCTTGAATTTCTATGCATTCAATTTCCTCTCTCTCCTTCCGTTTGGCGCGTTTCTTTTTCTTGTGGTGCTTTTTGGAAGGGGGGAAAAAGGTGAGGAACACAGGTAAGATAACAAAACAGTGCAGAAGTGTGCAACCCCCAGTGAGCAGCAAGCATTTGAACAGTGTGAAGGTCAGGTTCGAAGGCACAAATAGGAGGGGGACCAAGCCAATAAGAAAAGAAGTAACATTTTGCAAAATGGCTGTCCCATGCTCTTGTAGGGAGCTTTTTATACATTGTGTCCGGGTGTGCTCAGTTGCTAATACAAATGTGTAAAGCAGTGGTGCACAGTGGTCAATGGCAAAATTTAAAGTGTAGATAAGGCACAAGATAGAAATGCAATCCATGTCGACATTCCATAATGTCATTAAGCCCAGAACACCCAGCTCAATTGAGGTGACACTAAGAATTAGCCAGAAGTTTCCCAGAGGGTGGATCACGAGGAAAAAAGTCAGGATTAACACCAGGAGGACACCAAAGCCTGCAATCAGAACAGGCACTGTGACAGATAAGCCATAATGATCCGTGAACACAAAGGAGGGGTTGAACACGATGAATCGGATGCTCTTTGATAGGGACAGGGGCCTCAATTTTTCCAACACTTCTATGACTTCTTTCTGCTTGTCTCTGCTAGTCCTGGCCACCAGATACAAGCGAGAGGCAATAATGTTGTTTTCATCCCCCGCCTTGGAGAAGATGATATCATTTCGAAAATGCTGGAATTCTGGCTTTTTTAAAAATGAACTTTGTAGGACACTGATAAAGTCACTCTTGTTACTGGCACTGATGTTGCTACCTTTCAGGAACTGGTAATACTGCTCCACCCAGGACACTGCTGTGAACCCACTACAGAGTCTCCTCAGATCCTCCTGGACGCTGCTGTTCCAGTACTCCAGGGGCTCGTAGATGTAGAATCCTATCACTGGGCTGTAGTTGCTGAAATATTTCTGTTGAACCATGGCATAGGAAACACTCGGGGAATCACTGGCTAGTAGATTGATGATGTTGGCTCTGTCGCTGATCTGCAAGCACCCCATGAAGGAGAAGGAGGCATAAATGAGATAGAGGATGACAACAAATGGCTTCACGTAGATATTGGTAATCCATTCGTTGTAATGTTCCCGCAGGAAGTGCTGAATAAAATGGTGCTGGTAAGGGTTCATCTCATGATGGGATGTCTGTTGATGCCCATCGCTCATCACTGTCTGGAACCACACAGGTTTGCGGTCCAGGTATTCCGCAGAAGGGATCTTACAGCAAAAGATGCTGTGGTAGCGATTTTGCTCCAGTTGGCCAGCGAAGACCAGACAGGAGCCAAAGAATGAGAAAATGTAGAAGTAGTTCAACAGAATGGAGACACACATGTTCTGACAGAAGACCTTCACAGCCTCTATGTTTGTGAATGGGCTGGCACCCATGCCAAAGGTAATGAAGTACAAAGAGCTGGTCATGGTATAGGTGACCATCACATCAGAATAGGCATCTGCTACCCTGTCTTTGAAGGGCAAATTCTCTCTCGTTCTGCGCCATCCAGACAGAAGCTCAAATACTCCTTTAGTTCCATGACCTAGTTTTTCAAAAAAAGAAAAAGAATAATTGTTTTTATTTTCTCCTATGGAATTCTTTATAGATTATCTATTCTAAGCAGTACTTTATACTCTAATCTTCAAATGCTATGATCCTTGTATCAGGGTCTCAAGATTTGAGCTACGTGACAGGATATAGTTAGTCCGTGTGTCCACTTTAGCAAAGTCCAAATTAATTGTTATTCTAGGTAAATTGAAACATGTGCTGTCTGTCTTATTAATTTTAGAAGTCATAAGTATAATTGACATTATTATGTGATTCCCCACCCCCACCCCCGCACACGTGCTGTCTCCCTAAGTGGGTCATAAGTTGTGAATGGCGGGGACCATTATTCATACATCTTCAGATGCCCCTCAACACCACTTGAGTGCTCATTCAACTGATGTATTGACTGATAGTCCCTAACCTCCATTTCAAGCTGACTTACGTGCTGATTTAGGAAACTATAAGATGATTTTAAACATTTAAAAATCACTTTAAATTGATTTTACAATGTTTAATAATCTGCTTGGTGGCCAAATGGCTTAGAAACCAATTCCTATAGATTTGATTAATTAACATCGGGTGTGAATTGAGAAAATCCGCCAGGTCACATAAAAGACAGGGAAAACCTCCAGAGTGAGAGATATAGCAAGTATTTCCTTTGGGCTCCTCACAGAGCTTTTTTTCACACAGTATGGATGTTGACTAACATTTACTTCATTAAAGTGGATGTGCAATGCTTCTTTGTAATCAACTTCTGTGATAAGGGAAAGTAAGCAAAAGCTTTATTCAACAAATATTACTTGAGCACCTACTGTGTACCAGATATTGTTAGATATTGAACTGTCACCGCCCCCCCACCGTTCTCCCCTTCCCCTTCATCCCACCCGGCCTGCCTCTCCACCCACCTCAGGAATTTAAGAGCTCTTTGGATACCACCACTTGCTTCCTTATCAGCAAAAGCAGAAAGCAGCTGGGAAAGCAAAGGGACTGTGCCATACCTTCAATTTCCCTCTTTTTCACTTCCTTGAATTAGCTTTGTCAATTACCATCCACAATGTATCAGTTGGTAACTTTCTGACTGAGCGAAAATCTTCATGCATCACTCTTGCTCTTGTAGGCAAAGCAATAAATACTACACACAAACCTTTTCTATGAATGGATACAAGCTGTGCTTGGGCTCTTCTCCAAGAAATCCATTAGAGGAAAACGTAGCTTAAAGGCACAAAATGACCTAGTTCAAGAAAAATTGGAAACTGGACTTTGTGTGACACCTAGATATTGGGGCAATTCACTTAGCAATACTGTAACAAACATAATGGTTGAGGCCTTACTATAATCACTGATCTTGTGTTGTTGATAGAATTGCTAATTGGCTTACATAATTTTCCCCTTCTTTGTAAGTTTTATTTGGGACTGCAATGGTCACAATTAAAAACCGTTTCTCAGCCTACCTTTTAACTAGAGGTGGTTCACGTGATATATTTCTGGATAACATAACTGACAGTCACCTAAGGATGCTTATTTGAAAACCAGAAGGAGCTTTGTCCTAAATGGCATCATGGAGCCACCAATAAGAGCCATGGTCTACCATCCTTTCTAATTCTCTTTAAAGAGAACCCAATCTCTGTTTATCTAAGCCACTGTAAGTAAGATTATCATATACAGCTGAACTTTTTCATAACCAACAAAGTTTTGTAGGTGAGCTGACCTTTTTTAAAAATTTTTATTTATTTTTGAGAGAGAGAGAGAAAGCACAAGCTAGGGAGGGGAAGAGAGAGAGGGAGACACAGAATCCGAAGCAGGCTTCAGGCTCTAAGCTGTCAACACAAAGCCCGATGCGGGGCTCAAACCCACAAGCTGAGAGATCACTACCTGAGCCGAAGTTGGAGGCCTAACCAACTGAGCCACCGAGGCACCCCATAGGTGAGCTAACATTTACTTTAACCTCTTTTATGAGGCTTTTATGAGGAGCTAAGAATTCTTGCTTTATAGTTAATTTGACTCTAAGTATTTACAGGATTAAATATATATAATGCTAATATTTTATTTAAAAAACCCATTGGTTCATCTCTTTTGGGATTTTTAAAAAATTAATTATTAATTGTTACTGCATTGGAGTTGTTCTTATCCTAAATATAAAGCCCATTTATTCTCCAAAGTTCTCTCTTCTGAGTCTCTGGTCAGAAAAGATAAGTTTATCCTAGCAAGTAGAAAAGAATAGGCAAATTGTATTTATGTATAAGGTAAGTTTTTGTTTTTGTTTTTGGTTTTTTTTTGAAGGTAGATATCTATTATTGCATTTAATTACTAGCTCAACATATATGTGCATTGAATTAGGTCTAATAATTCTTTAAAAAATTTTTAATATTTATTTATTTTTGAGAGAGAGAGAGACAGAGTGTGAGGGAGACACAGAAACCAAAGCAAGCTCCAGGCTCTGAGCTGTCAGCACAGAGCCCAACACGGGGCTCCAACCCACGAACTGCAAGATCATGACCTGAGCTGAAGTTGGACACTTAACCGACTGAGCCACCCAGGAGCCCCAAGTCTAATAATTCTTAACATCATTAATTCTTCATTTCTATCTTCTGCAAGACTCCTTGACAGAACAGAATACCTGCCCTTTCATTCCCTTGACTAAAACATAATATTAGAATATTAGCTGAAGTAATTAAAAGACTTCTTTTAATTAGAGCACTTCTCTTCTGAAATGAGGACTCTTGCTATCTTTGTAGTCATAAGGGGGAGAAGACTACATGGGGCTACAGCTAAATTTGGCTTTCCTTTACTAATGGTCACTTTTATGGAATATTAGGTACACTATGTAGGCCAGATTGTTGCTTTATATAGTACAAAGGTCTGTACGTGTGGGAAGATAATGCTAAACCATATTAGGTTAAGTAACCACTTTAAGCATGATGAAGACTGAAAACATAATTTCCAAACTTTGTTGGAGAGGGCATTTTATCCTATTCCTAGGTTTGGATATTTTACAGACCATTATTCCTGATAGGAATGATCTGATTCTCACCATAATCTGGCCATTTCCTAGCTGTTCCAATCTATGACCTGCTTTAGCTAGAGTAGTCTTTGCTTTCCCTATGAACCAGCCCATGATGGGTCTTAACTTCATAGTTTTATTCATGCTTTTTTACACTCTCTTGCAATACCTTCTCCTCCTTGCTGGTCATATGGACATTTTGTCCATCAATCTGTGAAGTGTCAGCTCAGTTCTCTTATTTGCCAGGAAGCCATCTCCAACAATTCCAGACATATTGATTTTTTCCTGTTCCTTAAAGTCTTACTGCACTAATTAGTTACTCATTTTGGCACACAACCATGTGCTGTTCTGCTCTGGAACAAAATGGTTTTCCTAGGATATGTTCTATTTCTTTGGTTAGACTGAAATTTCTGCAAGGTCAGGGAATGCATTTTATGTTACTTTTATACTTTGCAGAACATCTGGCAAAGTGATAGATGCCCAGAAGATGTCCACTAATCTCTTCCTGAATTAAATCAATTCTTGATTCTAGATGGGTGATAAAAATGTATCTTTTCATTACTTATTCTAAAATGTATTATGCATCTTTTATATCTACATTGGGTCCAGAAGTATATATACTTTTAATTCAATTCAACCCAGTATGTATTTATTTTGACTTGTTACAAATGAGGGCCAATATTAGTCAATATAAACAAGAAACACAATATTTTCCAACATCTGTCAGACCAGAAGGTCATTTTCACTTGGGTAATTCTGACACAGAGATTATAGCTTGTAATACATATGAATTTTACAAGCTGTCCTGTAGGATGGTCAGAAGCATTTCCTGACCTCTACTAACTAGATGTCAGTAGCACACTCCACCATTGTGACAACGAAATATGTCTCCAGACACTGATAAATACTGACCAGGGGACAAAATTGCACCCAACTGAGAATTACTGTGTTTCCGATACACAGAGGGTGATGCAGTCTAGACTTATGATATAATATGAATTCAGCCACAAAATAGCACACGTGCACACACATATGTATTTTAATCACCTTTTTCTGATTGTAAAAACAGGACATACTTCCATCAAAAAAATTGGGAAACATGGAAAAATAATGGTTAAAAGTTATTTTATATTTCTACAACACAGATACTTGCTCTTAACAATTTTGTGTATTTCTTCCAGTTATGTATGCATATAAGTATGTAATAGACTTATCTATCCATCCATCCATCTGTCCATCCGTCCATCCATCCACCCATTCTTCCATCCATCCAGATTGGTAATTTACTTAATTATTTCACAGAACAAGGCTCCTGTAAGGAGAAATTAGAATTTGGGGTTACTCTGGTCACTGTCCAGTTGGCCTGTCAACCATGGGAAGCCTGTTTTATGACCTCTGTAGTATTTTCTCTCTTGGTTTCTTACTTTTTACTTTGATTTCCATTCTGAGGCTAAAACGACTTTAGAACATCTGCTCACTTGAAAGAAGCCCCAACTCTCTCCCATGGCTTTTTTAAAAGTGTGTATTCACAAGTTTTCCACCTTACTAAGGGTCCTATTCCAATTCAGACAAGACACCTGAAATCAAGACATTGGTATCTACCCAAAAGGAAGTGACCCACCATCTCAGATAATGGTGCTAGAACACATGTGAGTGTGACTTGCCCCACTGAACCATGACCTGAACTAATTCCATTTTATTTCCTTTTGGTGCCTTAGTCTCGACAGTTCTTTGTTTTTCTCCCATTCCTGCCCATATCCTTAATCTCCACCTAAGGCCTCAGTTTGTTTTATGAACCACTCCATTCGAGTTGCTGATTGGTGAGAGACATAGATGTGAGCAGTTCACTGACAGGTAAGGAGAAATTAGAATTTGGGATTAATTAAAGAATAATTGGCATTCTTTCTAAGTAGAGATAAATGCTATGGACTGTAAAAATACACCTTGTTCTTTCTGAGGGATCAGGGAATGCTCCAAAAATTTCCGATACACAGAGGTTGATGCAGTCTAGACTTATGAAATAATATGAATTCAGCCACAAATACCTGTAAATTAAGAGGAGGTAGTTGTGGTTTTAATATTTGTAATAGTTTTTTTTTTTCCCTCCGACCAGAGATTAGCTTGTTGGTATAGCATTTAAGTCATTGCTGGAAAAAGGCATTTAATATTTTGGAAGATGACTGCCAAGTTTTGATTATGATTTCCTTCAATTATATTAGCATATATTTGCAAACTATATTAGAATACCATAATAAGTGGCTCAACTGGGACATTATTGGATAACTAATCTTTCTCTTGGCAAAGTTTCATGAAAAAATAGAGAACTCTTAGGAGTCAAAATACTTTGGACGAAGTTGGAACTGGGAGAAAAATTCAAGAAGGGAAGTGCATTGAAATAAAAGATTTGTGTGGATGTGTGTGTATTGAATATTCCAAAAGTCTTCAGCAATGTTGCTAGAGACCTCTTTCCAAATGAAAGCAAATGGAAGCATTGTGTGATACCTAGTGAAAATTACATGACATCTGGCTAAAATAAAATCTGGATATTGAATCAGCATTTGATTCGTATTGGGAATATTACTCGATTTAACAAAAATTTAACAATTTCTCCTATTTACAATGGATAAATATGAAAAAAATGAAGTTTATGTGGATTCTTCTTTTGGTCATGGCATTGTAGGTCAGCCAGAGGGAAAATTTTAAATGGTTAGTATTTAAAAACATATGCTTTTGTTATGAAACCAAACCGGTTTTAGTCTTAAACGAGCTGGACAATATTCAGAACTAGTTGTAATTCCCTTGAGCCTGAAGTAATCCCTTTACAGACCACTAAAGAGGACTTCTAAAGTAAGATAGATTTTCTCTGAGAACAGAATCCTTCCCACATGTAATAACATTTCTCTAAACTCTTGTATTCCAGTGTAAACTTCCATACTGTGTACCTACGGTGCCCTAGGAAAACTCTGGTGACAGGACTAGGCCTAAAGTGACTTCTCAAAGTGATATTGTTCATCTGTAAATGTAATACAAACTTGATAGTTGCCATTTTAATCCCAAACCCAATCTCTCCCAAAACCAGAATTCCAAAGAAAATGCTTTTAACAAGGATCCAATCCAATCAGAACTAATTGTGACTGATTCAATTAGTATTCCCTACCGGGCTTTTCTTGATATATTACTTTAATAAGCACCATCTGTGGGCTTGTAATGTTTTCTAATCAGCTGAATTAGAATTCTCTTCATTTGCCTTGAGGAGATGTACTAGTGGCCTCCCTTTATACTTGAATATGTCAAGCCTTCCACAGGTCATGAGAGCTTGATATCTCCTGTTTCAGCAACATAAGAAATAATATTCCTTCTTATCTGCTCCAGAGAAATCCTTTTACTTTCTCTGAGCATTTATTTCTGCTTTGGTTAGCTATGCTATCAGTAACTGTGTTTTTGGAAATCACCCTTAAGCTCAGATGGAAAAGAGTATTTTGATTTTCTACTGGGCTTTTAGGCTGGGTGACTTCCCGATTCTAATCAAATGAATAAATAATGAATAAAAAAATAAAATCCAGTCAACGGAGCTAGTAAAGCAACTAACACCACCACCACTACCACCACCACCACCACCACAACAACAACAAAATCTGGATATTGAATCAACATTTTGAGTTACCATTCACCTTTTTGGCATTCTATGGGATACTTATCCATTGTTTCTTCTGTTTAGTTGGCTGTTCCTACTTATATTTTAAAGATACCACTCAAACATGATCTCATCTCTAATGCCTTCCATTTGCCGTCTTCATCCCTAACATGCTTAGAAGCCTCTCTGTGTTCCAATACATATGGTCGTGTCAACTAAAATTATCCATTGGTATGTCTGTTTTTTATGTAAGTCTGTAAGGCCCTCACTGTCTAGGGTAGGCACTGTCTTTTCCATTTTTTATTTCAATTATTTGACACTTATTGGTGCTCAATAAATGTTTATGAAGTTGAATTGGCCATGATCTGTGTCTAGTCTTAAAGATATTTTTAAGGGGCGCTTAGGTGGCTCAGTCAGCTAAGCATCTGACTTTGGCTCAGGTCATGAGTTCAAGCCCTGCACTGGGCTCTGTGCTGACAACTCAGAGCCTGAAGCCTGCTTTGGATTCTGCATCTTATTCTCTGCCTCCCACACTCGCACTCTCTCTCTGCCTCTCTTTCAACGATAAATAAACATTAAAAAAGATATATTCTTAAGTGTTCTTGCAGTGATTATTACTAATAGCTCTATATTTAGCATACGTGTCTGTGAAATAGAAACTGCCTCATTTTACTGAGAAGGGCACTTGAGTGTTACCTTGAGTGGTGGTGATTCCATCGCAGAGGCAACAATAGATATCAGTGACGTTCAATTGCAAAGTAGCACGTAATTCATTAATTTGGCTGGTTCAGCATTACAAATGTCTGTGACAAATGGAATATTAAATTAAAAAGCCTGTTTTAAGTTGTTATTTGCCAGGATAGAAATGAATTTGTAAGGTACTCCTGGTACATAAGAGGTGGGTTTTTTTAGACATTTTCTAATCCCCACAGTGTCTCACCTGGAGGTGGTGATTGGTGTGTATTTGTAGACTGACTACTTTTAATCAATGCTCATCAGAACAAATAGGTGATTATCAAGCTCTGTACATAAAGGATGGTCACGACTCTTGCCTTTTGATACCTATATAGTCTAAAAGGCATAGGGTAGGATGTTATTCAACAGGGATTTTCTTTTTTTTCTTTTAATGTTTATTTATTTATTTATTTTGAGAGAGAGAGAGACAGAGAGAGAGAGAGAGATAGAAAGTGGGCAGGGGAGGGGGAGAGAGAAAGGGAGACAGAGAATCCCAAGCAGGCTCTACACTGCCAGTGTGGATCCCGACACGGGCCTTCAACTGACAAATCGTGAGATCATGACCTGAGCTGAAATCAAGAGTCAGATGCTTAACAGATTGAGCCACCCAGGTGCCCCTCAACAGGAATTTTATAAGCTGCTGTTGCCAGGGGCATATTTGATTGTTTTACCTGAGACTTGTGATTGTGTCATGCAATGGGGGTGTTTCTAGCTTCATATTCCTGTTATATAAAAGTGACTTCTCTTGAAATGTCCCCATCCCAGGACAGAAGGAAATAGGCTAAATCACATGGTAAAGAGGCAGCATATTGCAATGAAAAGAGGAAGTAGAAGGAATCTGAACAGCCAGTCATCTCTTAGCACTTAGCAGGAGGTTAGAGGATTTTATTAGGTCCCTAAAGAAGAAAAAAAAATGGAATTTAGTAACATTCTTTTTGTATGTTTTTTCAGAGCTGTTGAGTATTTTATACATATCCTAATGTATAGAAAAGGGCATATAGTCTCACTCTAGTGTGCATTCCATCATTTTTGCTAATTTATTTTGTAGTTCAACATAAAGTTAAATGTAAAGAATCTAGTAAATATGTGTGTGTGTTTCCTCACATACACATGTGTATATATAGATCTCAATATACATATGAGAGAGAGAAAGAAGGGGAAGGAACTAGCAATAGAGATTGGAGATGGGATTGTTTTAAAACCTGGCAACTATTGCAGCCAAAGTTTTCATACTCAAAGTGGGCAAAACTAGGTAAATAATGTGGTTGCCAGCACATCCCCAGAGCCAGATTGATTGAGGTCAAATCTTAGGATCCTTTCTTCCTAGCTCTGTGAACTTGGACAGGTTTTTTTTTTTTTTTTAAACATCTCCATATTTCAGTTTCCTCATCTATACAATGAGATAACAATGGGGGTGACATCATAGGATAGTTATGAGTTTTAGATAAGTTAACATAAGCGCTTGGCACACGGTAAGTGTTCTACTGAATGGAAAAGTTCAGTGCTGGCAACTGCAAGATGTTTGCATCGAGAGCATTCCAAATCATTTGACTTGGAATGGCACCTTCTGAATGCAGCTTGGTGATAGCTATCTTTACCACCACAGCTGAGTTGGGTTTTGGTGAGGAGGACCCCCAGTGCTCTCTTTTCAGCTTTTCGTGATATGGGGCCTCCAGTGCTGCCAAAAGCTGAAGCAATCCTGCAGAACCAACATGCATATGATGATTTGCTTTCTCGTCGTCTCCCTCTTTCTGGTATTCCCATTCAGGAGAAAAAAGACTACAAGCAAGCTATTTGTTTTTTTTTTCACAATGCTTTCCATGTCTTTCAAGTTCTATGAAGTGAGCATACATTGTTTTTGAGAAAGAGAAAAGCAGCTGTCAAGTTGGCCTTGGGTGTTGCCAGGAGCTGGTCCAGCACCCACAGCTGGGCTTAGTGGTGTCCTGTTGACCACAGACAGTCTGGCAGAACTGCATCAGATAAGAGCAGTCTGTGACTGGGATGGACTGAGATAAAACAAGACCACTCCATGATTACAACTGACTGTAAGCAAAACATTAAAAAAAAAAAATAAAATGGACCAGACATCTTCTAATATCAAGAATGGTAGGAGTGATTGCTGTTTCTTTACCAATCACAGTTTTGTCTTGATCTTCTGGTTTTTGGTCTGGTCTTCTTGCTTTCTAGGGATAAGGATTATTAAGATAACTGATCATAGAATCATCCTCTCTTCTTGACAGTAACCAACAGTGCTGCCTTGAACACTCTTCCAAATCACCTAACACTGGCAAAGATCATATAAGACCATTCTAATACCTTATTCCTGAATTGCTTTATGGTCCCAATAGTATGCCGTTCTTCCTCAATGTAATGAGTCAATTAATCTAAATTTGTTCATCTATAGTAGTATTCCTGGTGGTCTTTGGCTGGGGGGCATTGGCGTATTATTATAAAGAGGTATTTTTTGGAAAGCAAAATAAGTTAAAGCTTTTGTTGTTGACTTTAAGTTGATTTCTTTGAGTATAGGAGTTAGAGCAGGAGTACTGAGTCAGAGTTAAGCCTTGGAGGATTGGAATTTCCAAATCAAGGGATGGTTTCCTGGTGAAGAAATATTTTGGTTGTGTTCTCAGTGAAAAAAGAATGTCAGTTGGGTATAGAAATGGGAAGATGTCCTGAAAGGAAGATAACACAGATATTAATATAGGAAAAGTGAGGAGCAGCCATGTGAAACTAAGAAATCATTGTTTTCAGCAAAGAAGAGCAGTTAATGGAAGAATGAGTGGTCAGGCTGAAAATCTTAAAATTGTTAAGAGAAGTGGATTTGTAATTTACAAACTAAACAGAAGGATATGCTGAAAAAAACAAGACCTAGACTGAGGAATCATATAGAGGAAGAAAATAATAAATACAAGAACTTGTAAGAATGAATGAAAATTAAGATATAGTGTTTATTGAGCTAAAGACATTTAAAGAAAAAAAATTAGTTAGAAGAATTAATCAATTCATTTGAAGGGCATTTCCTGAGTGCCTCCCATTAGGAAAATATGGTAAAATGTCATCCTTCTGAAGTTTAATAACTCCCATTTGTCCCACTTGAAAACCACACCACATCCATATGTCTGAATTTAGCAGTTCATTAATTACAAGCTTTGGGGATCTTTTATCCTATAAAGAGTAAAAGTGGTGATAAATTAGGATTTCTGTAACACCAAGATCTGGAAAATGCTTTTAAAATGTCGATTCACTCCCTGGGAAACATGCTTGAAATGGAAGTAATCTTACTTAGCAAACCTAAATTATGCATAGTTTTAGTTTCTTAATAAATACCATTCAAAAGAAGTCTTCAAAGTTGTAGCATGAATACTTGAAAGAAGTGTAATACTTCAAAGGGCAAGTTTTCTGGGAGCATCCTTGAGTGTTTCCCAACCTTTCTTACCAATGAAGATGAAATAAAACATCCCAGGGATTGGAATTTCTCTCAACAGAATGGCCCAAAGCCAGTGGAAACTCAATTAACCAGAAAGCCCAGGAATTGTATCATTTGAATAGTCATTAAATTAATCAACCAGAACTTCCTTTTTGATTCATCTTTTATTGGTTGATTTACTTTATTGGAGAAGATCTTTCTAAAATACATTAGACTTGTATTACTCTTCTGTGTCCTATCCTAAAGGAAGGAAGGAAGAAAAGAAGGAAGAAAGGAAGGAAGGAAGAAAAGAAGGAAGAAAGGAAGGAAGGAAGGAATGAAGGAAGGGAGGAAGGAAGGAAAGAAGAAGGGAGGAAGAAAAGAAAGAAGGAAGGAAGGAAGGATGGAAAGCAGGAAGGAAAGAAGAAGGAAAGAAAACAGTATGTGTAACAATTAAAAGGATGTACTCTAGACTAACACATTTTTGGTTCCAGTTCTGACTATTACTGTGTGATGTGTGATGTGGAGAGAATGAATTAGTTTAACCTCTATGTGCCTTGCTTTCCTAGTATAGAAAATGGGAATAAAAATGGCACCTGTTTTAAGGGACAAATATGAAGATTAAATGAAATAGTAGTTATAATGTGCTTACAGCAGTGCCTGGCAAACAGAAAGCACTCAATGAGTTAGCTATTATGATTTATTGAATAATATTCTTCAGGATCATCATTTTATTATACACAAATAATCAGGAGGCAATATGGCATATTGGTTAAAGCATTACATGCTGTACGGGTTTAAGCTTCCTCACTACCATTAACTAGATGTATGACCTTGAGCAAATTAACTCCATGGCTGGATTTGGCAATCTGTAAAATCAAAAGAATAACAGTATCTGCTTCGAAGGATTGCTATGTTAAAGGAAAGGTAGACCCATGGATCCCTTAGTACAAATGCTGGCACACAATTAGTGCTCCCACAAATGTTAGCTATTATTGAATAGTATTATATAGTTGTAGAAGTGTGGGAGTTTGGGTGAATGTGTACCAGGCCTAGATAAGAGATTAAAAGTTTTCTTCTCTGATTATTATTTTGAAATGTGCCCTTTTTTTTTGCCCTTAGATGTTAAGTGGGGTTTAGTTAACTAGATTCAACCAATTGTGGCATTCCTTGCGTGAGTGTTCTTATTTGAAGTTGCTAATAGAGTTGCTCTCATTTAGCAGGAGGGAAGCTGCAAGGGAGCTTTCCAGCCACTCTGTGTGCTTCTGTGACTCACATAGGAAACCCCAGTCACTTCTAGAAGGAGAACACAGCAGAGCTGCTGGGCAGATGGCGGAGTTCTATCAGTCAGGAGAGCAAGGAGACCATTTGCAGAAGGTCCTCGAAGTGACAGAGCTGATATTATTTGAATGTATCCCTGATGAATACAGCCTTCCTTTTCAGTGGAGAAGGAAGTGTTCTAGTACTTTCTACACTTTTAGTGGTCCACAGCTTAGCTTGGCTTTATCATAGCATATATTTATAAACAAGAGTTACATCTTTTCTGATTCATATTGTAACAATTTCTTGTTAGGTGTTAATTCTCAAAGGCAGGGGATAGAGGATCCTGGGTTGTGTGGATAGTAGCCTGGCAGAGGGGTCCTGAGTACAGGGTTTTGTGTTTATGCCAGGTTCAAACGTCAGCTGCCTTACTCCCTAACTGAATACATTCATGGGTACTCTCCATGTTGGCTTTCTCATATGCAGGGCATAGAATGTAAGCACCTACCTGACAGTGTTGCTGAGAATAACAAATAAGGTAACCCACATAAAATGTTTACCACAGTCGTTGGCACATATCAAACACTCAGTAAATATTAGCCATCATGTTTTATTTATGGGTAAACGTTCATGTGGGGCTTAGGCCTTGTGTTCGTTGTTCACTATAGCACATGGCTGTTTCATTCTTGAAGTTATCAATAGAAATGACAGTTAATCATGATAACGTGGCAGGCCACTAAACATAGCATCAGTGAATGAAAATTGTAGGAGACTCTTATTGCCCTCTTGTGATAAATGTTCCTCCCTTCCATCTTGATAATCCCTATGGACTTCATCCCACCCATTTCCATTAAGCAAAGATTCATCAAGAAACAATCATGAGAAAGAAATGAAAACTCTCCCAGATTGCTATGACTATAAAATAGCTAACTGGACTCTAGGGGAAGAATGATTTTTGGCCATGTGACCATTAGAAAGTTTAGGGAGATAATCTGAAGGTTTCTAGCCCTTGGAGGTATATGAAAATTCTAGGGCTATTTTAGCATTTATAAAAATTAAAAAATACAGGCCAACATTATTTATTTTCAGACCATTTTCACTCATAATTAACTGACAACAATTCAGGGCCCAGAAATTAAATAAAGAGCTGATGAAAGAATATTAGCAGCTTGCAAAATTTATTACCTCTGTGATACCATCTCAGATTTCTCAAGGGGTAGACTATTAACACTGGCATGGAATTCTTCAGTAAAATAGAACAGCTCTCAAAGAAATTGATCAACTAATCAGCAGATATTAATGAAGGACCTACTGTATTCAAGTCATGGTGCTCTATGACAGCACACTTAGCTTTACCCTGATGAGTGTACTCTTTCTACAAGTCCAACAAGTGAATACCCTGTCCAGATACTTTTTGAAATTTGGAAAGTTCTTCCATATTTAGAGTCAATATTAGTCACCCCAAAATTTCCAAAATCTGCCAATTATATACTTTGGAATATATGTCAGTTATTCTGCCCCATACCCAGGAATTCAAATATTAGAGACGATAACATGGTACCTTCTGTCTTCTCCAGGCCAATCATCCCATCACTTTGGCTGTTCCTCTGATGACATCTGCAGAGGATTCAATCTAAAGAACTATATAGCAGTAAAAGTGCCTTGAAATCAAGGACCATGTCTTCATTTTTGTTTTTCCCTCCATACCTAGCAGTGTCATGAATGCAGCAAGTACTAAAATAGTATTTTTTGAGTCTTGTGTTGTTAAAGTTTTTGTAGCGAAACATGCTAAGTTCAAAGGCAGGTTGAGGCATTACAGGGAGTGACAGATGGTAAGTCCTGTGATCATCTCTTAGTTACAGTTAGGAAACACAGCAAAGGGATGGGTATTTACATGTTGTCAATTGTTACATGCATTCCATCTTCTGTACTGTAGTGGGTGATGACATTCTAGTAAGTTGATGGCAAGGGTGATTTTTGTAACAGATGTGGTCAAGGCAGAAAACAAGCCTGTTTTCATCAACTATGGAGGTGCTCAAAGGCAAGATCTATTTCTGTCTCCTGACACCAAGTATCTTAGGAATGCTTCTTGGATAGGTTTACAAGATTGGTAAATAAACTAATACATGTAAAAACAAAACCAAACCAAAAAGGCATAGATTTTCCATACTAGCTCACCATGTGGCATGGCTGGCCCGATTTGTCAGTGGAGTTGCCTGACATTTTAGATTTATACTAGGAAAAGGAAGTTAAACTACATGCAAATCTACAAGTAGAAATTATTTCTGTATTCAACTTAAGGAGTTAGTCTTCCATGAAAATAGAAATACTTCTGGGAAGATTTACCTTGTAAACATAGTGGTTCTTCATCCTTTTGACTGAATGAGTTTGTCATATCCTTTCCAAAAACAGATGTGCATTGACAGAATAGGTTGGGTACAAAGGAAGGAGCCACTGATGAGCAGATGTGCACAAAGGGGATCCTGAGGAATATCACTGTATATGAATCTCATGAGCCCCTCATTTAATAATTAGGAAATGGAATTTCAGGAGAATCCATGATATATAGCATTTGCAAAGTTATTTTGGTAGTTAGGACCAAATAAAATCGAAATCTTTAGCTTCTCACCCCAGTGTGAGTAAACCACATCTTGAGACCAGTGACTATGTCCTGCTTTGATTCTTTTATAACCATTTCCCAAGGCACGAGTTGGCACTTAGTAAATATTTATTATAAAACTGGGGACTGAATGGGTACCTCTGATCTTCCAAGATTTTTGGTGTTCTAGTGTGTTGGGTAGGGGATACTTACTCCTCATGCTTCCAGGAAGAGGTGGCTACCATACATGCTAATTTGGATAGTGCTGGAGAGTCTACTTGTATTAATGGGTGAGGAAGGAGGGTCAGGACTTGCCCTCAGCTTTCTCATTCTCTACTTTTTATGTTCCCATGAGTAGGTGGCTTCCATCCAATATCATTGGGATAGTGCTGAATAGTATATTCCAGTCCTTCCTTTTACTCTTTAATCATTCTTTCACGTACTGGGAATAGCTGATCTGATGGTTGGAGCCTGATAACAATGTATCAATAGGTTGGCTGCTATTCCTCTAAAACAAGTAATAAACTGAACCCCATTTCTCAACCCTGCACTACTTATATTAATGAATAAGGAGGGTGAGGGGTTACCCCCAGTTTCTCTTTCCATGTGGAAGCACTCTTGGCCCTGTTCTAATGGGAGGCCATCTCTTAATGTTGGTTTTCAGCACGCTCTTCTGACAGCAACTGGATTTGTTAGGAAAACCATAGTCTTCCATGAAACTGGCTGCTAAGGAAATCTTAATGGGGAATGCCTTAAAGACCTAATTCTCCTTATAGGAAGGAGCAAGGAATCTAGATTTAGGATTTATTAGGTAGAGATCCCCAAATTAGCCTCTGGTACCATATAAAGTCTCCATTCCAGCTTTATCAGGAACTTTGGGGAATACCATCCTTCCATTTATAAGGATGAAAATTTGACTCTTGTTTAGCTCTTTGGGTATATACTCTTCACTACGTGGAACCCAGCAGTGCTCAAGGTTGATTATTTGAGATGACTGATTTCCACACATTACCCATGACATGATCAGTGAAAGAATAGATCTTTCATTTAATAGTCTGGTATTAGTTATACAGTAGGCATATCATAAATACTCATATCAAAGCTGCAGTTTTCTTTTTTATTTGTTATTTCATCCTTCAAAAATGGCATTTTATATTTCTAAATTGCATTTTTATTAAAAATTTTTTTTCTTTTAAGAATCATGGACTGAAGGAAGGACAATTGTGAATTAAGCATAGGTTCCTTTTTAAATATTTATTTATTTATTTTGACAGAAAACTCAATGAGTGGGGGAGGGTCAGAGAGAGAGAGAGAGAGAGAGAGAATCTCAAGCAGGCTCTGTGCTGTCAGTGCAGAGACTGATGTGAGGCTTGATCTCACAAACCATGAGATAATGACCCGAGCTGAAATCAAAAGTCAGATGCTTAACCAACAGAGTCACCCAGGCGTCCCTAAATTGCATTTTAAACCATCATTACCCTGTAGCTAAAATTTTCAGTAAGTTACAGAATCTCTTTGGCTAATATTAATTTTTAAATATCTGTGTAAAGAGTACAATTCCCATTATTTGACCTGACCCTGTGTTATTCAATTATTTCCTCTATTCAGTAATTAGGCAAAACTGTAAAATATATATTATGTCTAAGGAATTTTCCTCATTGAATAAGAATGAAAGCATGGGGAAGCATGGGGTTAACTCTACATTTAGCAGAAGAACATCTCAACGGTAGTGCTCGAGATTCAGGGTCAGTTTAATGTGCACAAGCTACCACTCACATTTCTTTTCAATGGTTGTTTAAAAAAGAGTAAACACAAAGACCAGCGCAAAACAGCAATGAATTCATCAGCTTGCTTACATAAAGCTAAATGGGAGGATACCAGAGGCTTCTGCCTTTCAAACCGATGTAGAAGTCCTTCTGGTTAAAAGCAAAGTCAGTTCAGGAAGACATGCATCTCTTGCAAGAGGAAGGAGGGCATGCCAATGGGGGCGGGGCGGATAAAGAGGAATGAGAACAAGGGAAGGAGGAAAGGAAAGAAGAGAAGAAAGAGGGGGAACAGAAACAAGTTTCTTTTTTAGGTCCCTACTGGTATTGGGACCATTGGACATCAGATTCTCCCTATTTCTCCAATCAGAGAGGTCACTTTTTTCCCTGGAGAAAAATCCAGTGAAGGATTTGAATGAATAAATGGAAAGATTTCCTCTTGGAATTATTTTTCTTCAGAAGACTAGAAGTATCCATAAGTGGAAGAGTTTTTGCTCCTACAAGAGCCAAGAAATTAAATCCTAAGGCAAAACATCGAAGTAGATACAGGTCTACAAGGGCCTCTCCCCTTTATAGCGGGGCTATATAATACTATATATGACACAAATCCTGGGATTGTCACAGAGTTTCTCCCATGTAATACACAGTTAAATACTTTTTATTGCTCCTCTATTGTTTTTATCAATTTACATATTTTGCCAACTTCCTGAAGCAATATCTGACGACTCTTTGCTCCTAAACACCCGAGCTTTCACTGTACTATGATCATTATAGGTACTTAGGAAATATTTTTGACAAATTTGATGAATTACTTTTCCTGACTGCCTCCAAATAGGATGGTATTTGTGAAATGGCTGTGGAAACAATTGTAATCTATCGTGCTCCATAAATGTAGGCACGAGAATGTACAGCTACTAAAGATCTCTGAATTCAGATCCATCCTACTGGGTACAGAAAGTTAGTCTGTGATCAAACATTTGCTGAAATAACTTTGCATGTTCTATTAGGGCTTCCAAATTAAATAGGAAAAAAAAAGAAATGAAAGTGAACCTTTCCTTTTGTTTTTAACAACCTTTTTGAGATACGTGACATATAATTCACCCATTTAAAATATACAATTTAATGATTTTTAGTGTATTAAATAGTTGAACAACCATCACCACAATTTTAGAAAGTTTCATCACCCCAAAAGAAACCCCATACCCATTAGTACTCACTCTTCATTCCCCATCTCCTCCCTCTAAACCTCCAGTCCTAGGCAACCGCTAATCCACTTTCTGTCCTATAGATTTGTCTATTTCATGTAAATGAAATCATACAATAATTTAGTCTTTTGTAACTGGATTCTTTTACTTAGCATAACGTTTTCAAGGTTCATTCATATTGTAGCATATATCAGTACTTCATTCCCTTTTATGGCCAAATTTTATCCCACTATATGGCTATACCACATTTTATTTATCTATTCATCAGTTGATGACCATCTGCTAATATAAGTAATGCTGCTATGAACATTTGTGTACAAGTTTCAGTGTGGACACATGTTTTCATTTCTTTTGGATGTATACCCACGAGTAGAATTGCTAGATCATATGATAATTCTACATTTAGCCTGTCAGGAATTATCAGACTCTTTTCCAAAGCAGAGGCACCACTTTACATTTCCACCAGCAATGTATGAATGGCTCCAATCCCTTACAACCTCATTAACATTTGTTATTTTTTTATTTGTTACTGCCTTGCTTTTTCATTTTGGCCATCCTAATATACATGTTGTGTTCATTGTGGTTTTGACTTGCCTTTCTCTAATCACTAATGATGTCAAGCATATTTCATGCTTTATGGCCATTTGTTTATCTTCTTAGGATAAATATCTATTCAAATTCTTTGCTCACATTTTACTGGGTTATTTGTCTTTTTATTATTAAGTTATAATAGTTCTTCTGAATATAAGTCAGATCAGATATGTGATTTGAAAATATTTTCTCCCATTCTGTCAGTTGTCTTTTTACTTTCTTCATGGTGTTTTTTGAAGCACAAAGGTTTTAAATTTTGAGAAAGTCCAATTTATCTTCTTTTTGTTGCTTTTGATATCATTTCCAAGAAGACTGCTTAACCAAGGGCATCAGAAGTTACTCCTATGTTTTCTTCTAAGAGATTTATAGCTTTAGCTCTTTCATTTATGTCTGATCTGTTTGAGTTAAATTTTAGATATAGTGTAAGGAAGAAGTCCAACTTCACTATTTTTCATGTGGATATCCAGTTGTTCTGGTATCATTGGTTGATACCAATGTTCTTGCCCCACTGGATTATCTGGGCACCTCTGTCAAAAGTCAAGCCCCCATAAACATAAGAATTATCTCTTGAGTCTCAATTCTATTCCACTGATCGATTTGTCTATCCTTATGCCAGTACCTCTGTGTCTTCATTACTACTGTGTTATAATCATTTTCCTGATTTTTGAACATAGGATGTCTTTCTATTTATTTAGATCTTTTAAAGTTTGTTTTCAACAATGTTGTATAGTTTTCAGAGTACAATTTTGCACTTCAATTCCTAATTATTTTATTCTTTTTAACTTATTATAAATGACATTGTTTCCTTAATTTCATTTTTCAATTGTTTATTGCTAGTATATAGAAATAGAATTGATTTTTATATATTGATCTTGTATCCTGCAATATTGCTGAACTCATTTATTAGTCCCAACCATTTTTTGGTGGATTCTTTAGAATTTTCTATGATGGAATCATGTTATATCCAAATAGAGATAGTTTTGCTTCATCCTTTCAATATGAATGACTTTCATTTCCTTTTCTCACCTAATTGTTCTAGCTGTAACTTCCAGCACAATGTTTAATAGAATTGGTGAGAGCAGACTTCCTTGTCTTGTTCCTGATCTTAGGGGAAAAGCAGTCACCATTAAGTATGCTGTTAGCTTTGGATTTTTCATAAATGCTTTTAATCATGTTAAGTAAAGTTTCTTTCTATTCCTAGTTTGTTGAATGTTTTTATGATAAAAGGGTGTCAGCATTTGTCCAATGCCTTTTCTGTGTATATTGAGATGATCATGTAGTTTTTGACTTCTATTCTATTGATATGGTGTCTTACATTAATAGGTTTTTAGATATTAAACCACCCTTGCATTTATGGGATAAGCTCCATTTAGTCATGGTGTACAATCCTTTCTATATGTTGATAGATCTTATTTGCTAATATTTTTGCATTTATGATCACAAGAGATACTGGTCTGTTAGTGTTCTTTCCTTGTGTATCTGGCTTTGGAATCAGGGTACTACTGGCCTCATAGAATGATTTGGGAAATGTACCCTTCTCTTCCCTTTCCATTTGTTAAATGCAAAAACTGTTCCTACCTCTCATATCTTGCTAGGGTAACCTCCTTCATTTTGTTGATAAATTATAGCATATCTAAACTTCCTCATCAGTCAGTATGTAGGAAAGTACCTATGTGATTTGAACCAATTTATTCTAATCACCAAACAGTATTTATAATGCTCCCACATGATTTAAACCAATTTAGTTTTCCCAGGAGAGAAGTCAGGTGGGAGACAGAGATGGAGATGGTGTATATTGCAGATGTATAGCATTAACCACAGAGAAGAAAGAAATGCCTGGAACAAACTTACCCTCTAAGAAGCAGAGAGCTAGGTTCTTAGATGAGAATAAAATCTCAGAATTTCACAGACCACTCTGCTTATTATTAACATTATATTGTTTTCTACCTTTTAGACTCTGTGAAAACAATCTTCATGTTTAATATTTGAAATTGTGCTTTTATTTTCTTCCTTCCTAGCCAAGGATCCCCCCACCTCCTTCCTTCCCTCATCCCTTTCCTTCCTTTGTTCCTTCCTTCCTGTCTTTTCTTAGAACTAAATTTCTAAACTCATGTAAACTCAGTGGTGATAACTCACCGATGCCTTAAAAATAATATGAGGGTTGCCTGGGTGGAACTACAGTTAGATTAAGTGTTATTTTCTTAGTTTAGCTCATATTTCTGACTTAACTACTGTGAAGACACTGGGGAATTAAGGATTTTAAAAACAACAACAACAAAACCAGTAACACAACCATCTGTCTGATTCTTGATGAATTAACATCTTCTGGCTCTCCTCATGACCATAGGTTTTACTGAAATGCTTAATGTTAAATGCTGTAAAATTATTATCCTTTCATCCTTAAATATCTGCTGCACTTCAATGTTTCTTTTTAACAAATCAAGTTTAACAAGTATTTAGTGATGGTAAATGTTGGGGTTCGGGAGCTAACAGTCAAGAAGGAATTCTTGTGACATCTTCGGTACAAAACGATGGTTTTATGAAAGCATGGGTACAGGACCCATGGGCAGTAAGAGCAGAACTGGGGTTGTGAGGAATGGCTGATTATACACCTTCAAGTTGGGATGGGGATGGGGATAGTGTAAGTCTTTAAGGAATTTGAAAACAAAGTTTCCAGGACCTTGAGGGGCTAGCTGTTGTTAGGAAAAGGTCATTTACTACTGTCTGGTAAAACCTTCATCTTGAGACCCTTCAGATGTATATCAGTGGCCATATGCCTGGAAGATGTTTGCTAACATATGTCTTGGGGGTAGAGATAAGGGAGGATTTTTTACAGATCTTCAGGATCCTGGAGATTGGGCTAAATCAAGCTAGGGTTGCCTTTTGCCTCCAGCAAAGCATTAATATGAGGCAGCTATGCTCCTTGAGGAAGGTGACTCTGCCTGTCTCAAGTACTTGTCACTGGGCTGAAATTATTTAGGAAGTTTAATTTTTCTTCTATATTTCTTTCGCCTTTGTTCTCTACATCATTTAGTAACTTGTATGTTCTGGGTATTGAGTGATTAGTGAGGAAAGTAGGTTCAGATATTTTTTTATTTTGAGGGGTTTAAAGTCTCATTGAGAGAAGGCATGTATTTAAGAAATACTTAAATCAGAATTCAAGATGCTTTAATCCAGGCAAACAGGCATTTATTTTTTACCTATTGTGTTCAAAGCACTGTATATCGTTTAGAGGTGAAACTATTGGAGCTCAGGGAAACAAATACATGGGAAAATTGAAA
>CM053577.1:99745229-99901144 GCA_028646485.1 Cryptoprocta ferox | reverse complement strand
AACAACCCACATACATCTGCTTTTTGAGTTTTGCAACCTAATTTCCCTGCCTCTAGTCCCATCCAGTCAGTGGAGAGACACAGTTTAGAGGAAATGGCTGAAATGAGCTAGGAAGCATTCTTAATTTGAGCACAGATGAACACAATATATACAAACTTTTTCAGCTAAAATTTGACAAGTTTTCTTAAACACATTCAAAAGGAAAAGAAAAAATTACTTGTGATTGTGTTTTGGTTCGGCGCAGAGCTACCTATCAGGAAAGAGGGCTTGCTTATTCATTCATTCTTTCCTTCAATACATATTCACTGAGTGTATACTATGTATTAAGCAGTATTGCAGGCAGTAAGGATACAGCAGTGATCAAAGCAGAGGAAGTCCCTGTTCTCATGGGGTTTATATTCTAGTGAAGAAGACAAATAGTAAATAAAATAAATAAGCACAATATATAACATTTTATAAATTGGTGAATTAGGAAAATCTTAAGCAGAAAATAGGTGTTGGTTATAGATGTGTGGTGGGAAATTTTAGATAGGGTGGCTAAGAAAAACCTTACCATAAAGATGACTTTTGAAAGATGTCCAGAAAGAAGTGAAGATGTTGGCTGTATTATCTTCAGGAGAAGACTATTCTAGGCAGAGGAAACCTTGCGTACAAAGGCACTGAGGCAAGAATCTGCCTGACTTGTTCAAAGATAACAGCTTAAGGCCAATGTGGCTGGAATGGACTGAAAGAAGGGAGGATTGATTATTGATAAACTCAGAGAGATCATAGTGAGGGACAGGCAGAGCTTGTAGATCACAGTGCGAACATTGGCTTTTATGTGGAGCAAGATGGGGGACCATTGGCCAGATCACCTAGGTTTCTGGGATAAGAATAGAAGGCAGGGTTGCAAGTGAAAAAAGATCAGTGCCAGTTAGAAGGCTTTTGCAATAATTCAGGCAGTAGAGATGTGTTATCTAAAGCAGTGACTCTGATCACTTAGCACAGGGGTTGGCAAGCTACAGCCTACGGGCCCAAATCAGTTTGTTGCCTGTTTTGGAAATAAAGGTTATTGAAACACAGTCACACTCATTTATTTATGTGTTGCCTATGGCTGGTCTCCCCCTACAACAGACCAAATAGAGACCAAATGGCTAGCAAAGTCAAAACTGCTTAGCATTCGGCTTTTTACAGAACATTTGCCTACCTCTCACTTAGAATCATCTGGGGGAGGATTATGGCAGTGAAGTTTCCTTCGGGATATGCAAAACAGGAGTGGCAAGAACCACTGTTGCTCTTCATTACAATTCTGTATAGTGTATGCACTTTGCAGAAGGTGGAGAGAAGTGTATCTGGGTTTTAGTAATGAGGCAGTATGGAAATAAGATTAGTCTTTCAATAAAAATAAGAATATCATTCATTCATTCACTCAAGAAATATTCTGTGGGGCGCCTCTGTGGCTCAGTCAGTTAAGCGTCTGACTTCAGCTCAGGTCATGATCTCACTGCTGGTGGGTTTGAGCCCTGTGTCGGGCTCTGTGGTGACAGTTCAGAGCCTGGAGCCTGCTTCAGATTCCTCTCTCTCTGCCCCTCCCCCACTCGCACTCTATCTCTCTCTCAAAAATGAATAAATGTTAAAAAAATTTTTTAAAAATATTCTTTGAAAATGACATTTATCAATTACAAAATTTGATGAGCTGGAGAGACATCAAGTAAATGAACACACAGGTAAATCTATAATTACAAAAGCACTAAGTGCCATGAAGAAAAGGATTGGGTTCAATGGAAAGAACTAGGGACATAATTTATCTTAGGAGAGGTCAATGGAAAGGCCATTTGAGATGAGACCAGAAGGATGAGTGGGAGGGGAAAATAGAAGAAGCATTTCATATAAGAAAGAGGATGTACGAAGGTGGCAAGTGGGATGGACAACTGAAAGAACTAGGAAGAAAACACAGACATAGGCACAGGCACACAAACACGTACACCCCAGGCACATACACATACACGAATGGCTACACCTTTAACAGCAATGGGGACAGAGTCATGGAGTGTGGCTGGAGATAAAGAATGAATTGGAAAATAAAGGCTTCATAGATCGTGTGAAAGAGTTTTGATTTTATTGTAAGTCCATCGAAGGACGTAAGGCAAAAACAGTCATGATAGTTTTTTACCTGTTATGCAGAACTCTGGCCCCATGAAGAGTATGAATTGAAGGGGCCAAGAATTCAAGACCAGCAACCAGTTAGGAGCTGGTTTGGAGGTGACTCAGGAGAGAGATGATGATCACACAAAGTTGGTGTCTACAGTTTAATTCAACAAGTACTTATTATATTTTTACTATGAACAAAATATTATTTTTGGTTCTATGTTGGTGGAGCAAAGATAAATGGTAGACCGTCTCTGCCTTCAATAAACTGATAGCTCTGAAGAGTAGGAAAAGTATACAAATATTTGTCCTATGTAGTTGACTGTGATAAATTCTGAATTCTCTATGACGACTTGATAGAGTACTACTGGAGACTGAGGGAAGGAAAGTTTCTATTGGCTTGATTGGTGAAAGAATCTTAGTCATCACCATATCCCCAGTGCTAAGTACAGTATCTCAGTACCTCACACATGACAGAGGCTTGGGTCTTGAGGCTTGAGAGAATTACCTAAGTCATGTCTCTGGACTCTGGTCTTGCTCATTATATCCAAACACACTGATTTCAGTGACTGGATGTGCCAATCTCAGCTCCTCTATATTGCTCTGTTGTTACCAGCCAGCCTACTCCTTGCCACAGACCTTCCTTATGCCATGATCAGACAGCCTGCCAAACCACGGTGTTTCTCCCTATGCTAACAGCTTGCCTGCCTTTATTCGGATTATAGCCAGTTGTTGTGTTTGGCCTCACCATGTGAAAGGGAGCCAAGGGTAAGAGGCAAATATGCCAAATTAAGTTAAAATACTTTATAGAATTCCAGGACCTAACAACCTTATCCTATGTTATGACCAAGAGTTGTTTGATTCCGTTGGGATCTATTCTAGGGTTGTGGGGTCCTATCCCTCTGAGTATGCCTTGCACACACTTTAATAAACATTAGTTGTTTCAAAAAAACAAAGTAAGCTGTGATGAATTTCAGGTAAGCTAGTTCATGGCAGTCATTCCACACAATAAAGAATATTCCAGGGTCTTTTTCTGGTGCCAAGTCTGCCAAGCCCCATTCTTTCCTTTGCCCTCCAAGCTGGAATCACTTCCACTTGTGGGATCAGACTCATCTAGGATGAGCCAACTCAGAGAATATATTACAAACTTTAATCTCACCAGGACATGCAGACTGAACTAGGCCTCAGACTATGGTTCCTGAGGGAAAGGTAGAATACTGATTAAAACCAAGTATTTGGAGACTAGTTTCTCTCATTCTCTCTCTTTACACTGCCATATTCAGTCTGCTTGCTGTTGGGCAAATTTCTTAACTTCCCTGAATCCTAATTTCTTCATTTACAGAAGGAAAATAATGAAGTCTTCTATTGAGGGTGAAGCCCTTTGTGTAAATCTTGACATGAGATCAGCAGTAGATTAAGTGGTAGCTATGGTGAAATCCCTGTGGTGATGTGGCTCATTTTGCAAATTTTGAATGCAAAATTGGCAGTTTCTCATAGTAGGCACACCCTTGTCATTTCATTCACTTTATTATAGTGTGACCTTGACTTTTGTGGATGTCACTTAGAGAATTATGGTAGGTTTTACTGTGTCATTATCTATTAAGCTATCATATTATTATTCATGCAGAAACCTGATATTAATTATAAGTCAGTCTCAGAAAGAGACAGAGACGTTCAATTCTGATGTGTTTCCTCCCATCTTTGTTTTCCAAAGCAGGACCACATTGAATGGCACACATTATTACAATGCCTGTATTTTGTTCTTTCCGTAAAAAACACCCTTTGAAACAAACATGCCTCCAAATTTTGGAGGCAGTTGCAGGTCTCTTGTGGCCAAGTCGAACGGTGGGAAGGAATTCTGGAGATGACTGTCTTTGGAATTAAGAAGACTTTTAGCCGTCAAAGACTCTACTTCCCCCATGGAGTCAGTAACATTCCTAAGATTCTGCCAGCCAAATGGTCTTGGTCTCAATTTACATTAGTTCAAGTTCCCAGGAGTACAGCCACAGACAAGAATCAGTTTTCCTAATGATTATAACAACTAATTTTATTGAACTTAGACTACTGGTCTTGGATAAGATAAAGAAAACTCATTTCTTGCTCTATCTCCTGTTAAGTATAATTATAACATCCTTGGACATAATACAACAGACAAGCATAAGAAGACTCTGAAAGGTCAAATGAAGAGGGCATACTACCTAGGGACCTTGGGACTTTAACAATGTGGGATAAGTTCCCCAACTTTCTTTTTTTTTTTTTTTTTTTCTCCCATACATCCAAGGCCAGGTGCTGGAGAAGGCCCGGATTTGGAAGTCCCAAAAGAAACAAACCAAAAAGATCCCCCAAAAGTCTGCTCTCTCTAGCTAAAGAACCAGAAAATGGGTGGTCCAGCAGGGTGGCGATGTTTTTAAGAAAGCCCACCTTACTACAGTCAAACATCATGGAAAGGAACATATCCCCTGTGGTGCTGTCAGAGACTGAGCGGAAAGCCTGGATTTCCAATTCCTGCTGGGAATAGCACTTGACAGCCAGGGTGGTATCAGCAGAGACTGGGGGGAAACCTGACTTCCTAGATTCCTATCCCAAGCTGCTCTCCTCCCCTACCAATTTACAGAGAGTGGGGTGGATTTTGGAGAGGAGGGAGCTGGAGAATTTCTTTGCCTTTATATGGGCAGATCGTTAGTAACCCCAACACGAAACTGATTAGAATTAGCAGTGCAAAAGGTTTGAGATAGAAATACAGTATAGAATACTGCCCAAGTTTTCATATGGGCCTCTGGGCCGTCCACAAACAAAGCAGACTAGAATAGCACTGCATAGGATGTGACAAATAAGTTGTGTCTGGTACTACATCCCACAAAAGTAGGCCAGGACCTGCATGATGAGCCTAAGGAGGAACTCTGCTGAAAAAAATAATTAGGATCCAGAGTCTTGTCACATGATGCCTCAAAAATCCACTTACTGCTATTAAAGCAAGCTCCAGACACACTGATGGTCATCAACCAATGCTCAGCATTGCCCTTGCTCTTCAGCTCTTGTTCATTTGATATGATCCATGAGTGGTGATTTTGTCCTCCCTTTCCTGCCTAGAGCTCAGAGCCCTGATTCCAACCCTCATCTCTGGGACTGTGACTGACATTTCTAGGAGAGGTAGCTGATTCTGTTCCACATGCTTCCAACAATAAATAGACTCTTGTGAATGGATCAATTGAATAGAAGTATAATGCTTCCCTGTTTTTTTTTGGGGGGGAGGGAGTGGCTTTTAGACATAATGCCCCAAATTGCCCTTGACCTGGGTCACTTTCCCTCATGCCACTCTTTGACATGGTTTTGGCCAATATTTTCCTAAAGAAGTATCATGGTTTCTGTTGGAAATGAAAATGTAACCCGCCAAATCTTTTATTCATATCTAATTTTGCCAGGATTCTACAAATTCAACCACTTAGGACCTACAACTTTCCTAATAACTTCAATTTATAAAATATCCATTTCAATAAATTTTTACCCCAAGAGCAAATGTGAAACTGTAGGTGGCTAATGATCCAGTTGAGGAGATTACAACATGTGAATGATGGAATAATAATAGTGATGTAAATAGAGAGGACATTATGGTTCCCTTATTTTAAAAACCTCTCTCATTTAGGGATGCTTCATGAATTGAAAGTCAATCTACCTAACAGGGTGCCTGGTATACGGTGGGTGCTAATATATATTTACAGAAATTAAAACCATAAGTTATGTTCTGAAGAATGTGTTCATGCTAATGGACCATCCAAATGCTACTTTAGTCATGATAGTCATAGGAAATCTACAAGTGAACTATAATCCTGAGATAGAGATTATCACCTTAGTTTGAGGCAGTGACCTTTTGAGGAAGTAATGTAAATATCATAGACAATACATATCAGACACCTTCAGACCACAGAGTTTGCAAAGCTATCCCAGGTCTGTAATTTTGGGAAGACATTTACTTAAATATCTTATTCATATCATCTGAAGCAGATTTACCTAATGGGAAGGTTGAAAGGGTGTGCTCACATGGTGCTACTGTAAGCCACTAGGAATTCAATAGGCATTTCCTTAGTATATGTACATTAAAGACAACAAGCATATGCTCAAAATATTATTAATAAGAAATAAAACAAAAAATTTAAGATTAGTGTTAAAATGCAATATTCTTTGGTTTGGAGGTCAGGGTTTTAAAACTAAGAAAAGAATTATTATAAGCCAACTGACAAATATTTTTGTTATCCCCAATTGTCAAATAATGATTCATTAGCTTACAGTTCAAACTCAATTACTATGCCATTCTCACTCTTCATTATTCCATCTCTAGACTCTTTGAAGCGAGTCAGTAATATTATTCCCTCTTTTTACAGATGAATAAACAAGTAGCAACAATTAACTGATTGGGCCAGGAGGTTAACAGTGGAGATGTAGATGAGTAATTGGACTCTGTAACGCGTACCCCTGCTGGGTTCTCACGTCTGCTGCCTTGCCGCACTGCAGGCCTAGCACATGTGTCACACCAGGACACAAAATATAAACTGATTCTTGGAATATTAGGGGTGCACCATCTCTCCGCATGGGTGACATGGCTACTACAGTAGGAGGATCTGGTTCAGCATCCTCCTCGACTTAGGAAAGACTGCCCTACCTCTTTCTGGCCACGTGGGATAGAAGTATGCACTTCACTTTTTTGACTTTCGATTTTCACATCTAAAAGTTTGCACTTTTAGGTTTATAAGATCTCATCTGGTATTAAATCCTTGGAAGTAGCACCAGAAGACAACGTCTTCCTTTGTTTTGAGGGTTTCTTCCTTTGAATGGATGGAACTATTGAGAGCCTGACAGTGTGGTTAGAAGAGTAACTGAGATGTCAGGGTGAGGTCTAGTGCACTGTACAGGAAAGCATGTATACACAGGCATGCATGCGTGTACAGAGACACACACACATACCACGCTCATTCCAAATTTTGGCCAGGTACTTGGAATTTGGTTGGGAGACAGAGATATATGCTGTGTTTATTTAAAGAAGGTGCATCACCTTTTATGCTCATCAGGTTTTTATTTGTCAACTACCTCTTTATCTTCCATCAAAGCATGTCTTTGGTTTGAAACGAGGTCCTGCCTGGAAACTGAATAACACCTGGTTTTCTGGTCCCAAACATTTACGACAGCTTTTTGTTCAGGAGGGGCTGTTCCACGATCACCTCAGAAAGCAACACCGACAACACCAAACAAAAAAGTCAAAACAGAGGCTGGGGACTCATTCCTGGCATCTGTGGATTAAAAACAACTGGAGCTGTTAGTGACAAACTCATTCTGCCACGTAAGATCACTTAGAGTCACTGTGTTTAAAGACTCCAGAAGAAGAACAACAACCATAGTCCCCCTACCCCCTACACCATCAACCGACAGCAAGTGGGACTCAGACATCTCAATCATTTTTCTTTTTCTTTTCTTTCTCCATTGGTCTGATTTCCCTCTGTAATCCATTTCCTACTTTTCCCAATTTTATTTTTTCTTGCTTTTAACTTCTTTTTATTTTCTTGGACAAAGATTTTCCCCTTAGGAGATTACAGGTTGTGATCATTATTATGTGTCAACCTGGCTGGGCTAAGGGATGCCCAGATAGCTGGCGAAAACATCATTCCTAAGTGTGTCTGTGAGGGTGCCTACAGAAGAGATTAGCATTTGAAAGTGGTAGACTGAATAAAAAGACTGCCCTCACTGATGTGTGTGGGCATTATTTAATATTGAGAGCTTCTTGAGAAGAAAAGGGCAGAAGAAGGGTCAACTTGCTGTGTTGGTTTGCAAACTGGCCCCCATACATGGAGGTCTAGGGGATATCAAAGAAAGAGGTGGTCCAGATTGGCAGGTGGCAGTTTTAATAAGCAAGGGAACTCACCTATGTGTCTTGTCTTGGGTGGCTACAAGGCAAGTAGATCTCTACCCCTACCCTCACAGAATCTTAAAAGTTTATATAGAGGCCTTCACTGAGGTCAGTCACAAAAACAGCTTAGATGATCTCAATGACATCTTATTTTCTCAAGGGTATGTCCTTGAAATGACTACTAGTATGGAAATGTACATTCCAAGGACAGGGGAGTGGGTTAAGAGCCTCCATTTGCCTGAGTTTTGCTTGCACGTCAACCAGAAGTTACATTCTCTAGATGAGCTCCCCCAATAAGTCTCTCTGCTTGAGGTAAGGCATTCAACTTTTCCTGACCTTAGACAAATCTTCAAATTCAGACCAGCATCTACACCATCAGTCCCTTAATTCTTGAACCTTTGGATATGGACTGAATTATACCATAAGAGCTTTCCTGGTTTCCTGGGTTCTCCTACCTGCAGATGACAGAATGTGGACACAGACTCCATAATCGTGTGAGCCATTCCTATAATAAATCATATGTGTATATATTATTGATTTGGTGTCTGTGGAGAATGCTGACTAATACACATGTCCTAGTCCCCTGGCTCTGACCTGGCCTGGGAAATGCCAGGTTTGCATCTTAAGCTTCTGTCCCCAATGTTTTTAGGGCACTCTGAAAGAAGCTGCTATTAAAATTTAAGTAAATGCTTTTGTAATTAGCTGCTTTTAGGAGTTAATTAATAACTAATTGATATTCATGAAATCTGATCAGAGGCAGTGAGCCCTGAGTGGGGGATAATTAAGATACTGGCACTCTTACCATTGCTCTTTACTGAATGAGCAAAGCACTTCCGTTTTCTCTAGACGTTTTTGGTTGCAGATTTCGGCAGGGTGTCATTTTGCTTAATTAACTCGTATTTGGTGTTTTGTTTTTATAATTTATTCACTTTATGATATTATGGGCTAGCAGAGGAGATACCTTTCACCTCCTTTGTCACCCACCCAAGATGTCTACTGCCCTCTGGAGCTACTCAAAGCCCCCTCCATAGGATGGTGAAGGGGGCAGTTCAGACTTGAGTTTTCCAGTCCTCTGTAGTGTGGACAACCATAGCTCAGAGGCAGGACATACTTCTTGTGAATATTTATGTTCCTAAAAGCAAAGCTTTATTTCTCATTTTTCAGGGAGTTTATTTTCTTTCCTACTTCCCCCTAACTAATCTAAATCAAGCTTTTTACTTGATAAAACCCTTTAGAAAAAACTTTCCAGTCTAAGTCAATTTTCTCTTCCTACATGTTTTTTTTCCATGTGTTTGAAAAATACATTCTTTTAGTTGTACTAGAAATTCTTCTCATTCTCTAAAATAAGATATCCCTTGTGAGCTGCAAACTCATTGTGTTTCTACACTTTTTCTACTTTCTAGTACGGCTTTCTTCACAGCCTTCTCTCTCAACCCTTAGTCTCCCTTCCCTAAATATCCCTTATTCTAAGAGATATGTAGTCTTCTCTCTTGGTCAGGATAATCATGTGCCTCAAGATATTAAGAGGTTTTGAAGAACGATAAGACCTTCATGGAGACTTTGGATAGAAGGGCATGTCCTAAATGTTTTGATTTAAAAATAACCCTCGCCCTTATGTATAAGTATGTATTCACTGTGCAGTGTTCCAGAGAACAAAATTGACAGATTACATCTTCTTATGAAGCTTATGTTCTAATGGGAAGGGCAGACACTTAACAACAACAATAAGTAGTTGAATGCACAAATAAAGTCAAGTAGTGATTAATATTTGTGGTGGTCACTTGCTCATTGCTCACTGCTCTTGGGTCCATTCTCAGTCCTTCTTCTAGAAGATACATTTCTGAAGTCCCCTTGTCCTCTGGCTCTCAGCTGGTTTTGGGCAGAAGGACGCTCTGAGAAGAGAGTAGGGGGCAAGAGGAAGGGAAAATCCTTGACATTTCTCCTCTCTTTTTTCTGTTTCAGGCAGTGCATCATACAATGGCTGTATCACTTTTATATAAGCCATTTTTCTTCTCTATGTAAGCGACTTTGAGAATCTACCCTTTACCCTTTATCATCCTTTCAAGGGCAGCTCTTGGGCTCTAGTGATACCATCTTCTTACCTTCTTCCTCTAGCTCTAAGGGTCTCACAACCCATTCTTCCTAATCTTTGTGCTGCCTCTTTCAACAGCTTTGTTCCTACTTCCTTATATTATAGTTCTTCTTTTGGACCACATAGTGTGGGCCCCTTTACCCATGTTGGACCTTGCCTGACAAAGCGCTGTGAAATGTAACTGGTAAGGGAATTGAGAGGGAAGAGGACGCTGTTTTTGATGTAGTGGCCAGGAAAGGCCTCTCTGGGAAGGTGGCTTTGGGGAAGGGGCTTGGATGAGATGAGGATATAAACCATGATAATGTCTCAGGGGAGAATTTTCTGTGCACAGTAGTTGTTTGGGGCTCCAGGTGGGAATATGCTTGGGATATTGGAGTAACAGCAATAAGACTAGTATTGTTAGAGCATGATATGGAAGGAAGAGAGCTATAGGAAAGTGGGTCAGAGAGTTAACAGGGGCCACATCATATAGAGCTGTGTAAGGTCTGATAGAGGTGATCAGAATCATTGGACAGAAAAACTTGAGTTGATGACTCTGGGAAGAGTGTATGCAGGGAGCCCAATAAGGAGGCCACAACAGTGATCTGTCCAGGTAGAATATGGTAGTACTTCAGACTAAGAAAAGAGAGGTAGAGATGGTGAGACATGGCAGATACAGAGTGTATTTGATGCTGAAGCCAACAAAATTTGCTGATAGATTGGATGTGGGGTTGTGAAAGAAGGAAGTCAATGTTTTGAGCCTAATCGACCACATGCATAATGATGATGCTGAGTTGGAAAAGACAGGATAAGTCTGGAGGGGATTACCTTGGTGGGCAGAAATTGAGTTTGATTTTGGGCATGTTAAATTTGAGATGCCTCATAGACATCTGAGTCCAGTGCCAGGTAGGCATTTGGATATGTGCATCATGTTCAGGAGAAAAGACTAGGCTAAAGATTAATTCTAGGAATAATGAATACATAAATGGTCAAAGGACTGGATGGGATCTGGGGAATAAATACAGAGAAATATCAGAGAGATCTTTGGACTGAACCTTGAGGCAATTCAATATTTAGAAATCAGGCAAGCAAGAATTCTATTACTGAACAATCCATCCTGACAGCCTAAATGTCTGTTGATGGATGAATGGATAAAGTAATGTGGTATGTGCATAGATCTAGATATGGATATTTAATGGAACATTATTCAACCATAAAAAGAAGAAAATCCTCCATGTTTAACAGCATGGTGGACCTAGAGGGTATTGTGCTAAGTGAGATAAGTCAGAGAGAGAAAGCCAAATAGTGCATGATCTCACTTATACATAGAATATAAAAAACTGAATTTATAGAAACAGAGGCACTAGTAGAAGAACGGAAAGCAGGAGAAGGGGAGAAGTGGCTTTCTTCTTCCTTATGGTTTCTGGTGGTTGTTTTCCAGCAGTAAAAGCAACAAGACAATACTGGCTACAGTAATGACAGCTGTCAGGCTGGTTTCAGGCCATGGTTTCAGCCCTGATCAGGGTGGAAATTCTGGGACATCCAGGATCAACCACTGTGGCATTTCCAAAGTGTAAGCTTGTGGCTACAGCCCAGAAATAATTTCATCTCTAGGTATCACACCTTCCTACTTTTTGCCCCTCCATGCTCTTTTTTCTGCTTTTGATCTTCCAGGATCTTTGTACCTAATCCCCTGTATTAAATTCCCTGTTTGTACTGGAGGTGATGTGATTACAAAATGTCTCAAATGCAATTCCATTTATTCTCTATTTAGAAATTGTTACACTATTTCTCTATTTAGAAATTTAGTGATTTACCAAGAATGTCTAGGCATGGCCTTTGGTCATATTTAAACTCTTCTATTTCATATTTAAACTCTTATATTTTATCATCAGTTGCTATAATTTGGGATGTCTCTGTTCTGTAAATTTTCCCAAGAAAGGTAAGCTGCTTTGCCCAGTAGTGAACGAAACCTCAGACTCAGCAAGCACAGTTTTGCAAAACAATGGTTTCTCCAGTAAGTGATAATTAACTTAGCTCTTGTCTCTTTCAATGAGTTTCCTTTCTTCTACTTGGCACAAGTAGACTTTATTATTAGTGGAAGATCCTGGTGGTATATGTTCCGTGAACTTCATTTTATGGTGCTCCCCACTGGGACACTGTTTGTTATGACTTTTCCCACCAAGGAAAATCTTACTCATTCTTCTAATGAGGACAAGTATTTCACATTATTTAGCTTCTTTTCAATCTAGGTGACCTGTAGTCCCAATTACCATTTCCAAAAACGGAAGCAATGCTCTGCTCTTTTTTTTAAACACCTTTTTTTCTTTTTCTCTACAGTTAAACAGAAGAATTGAGAGAAAAGGTTTTGCATTTTCATGGTGAACTGGTGCTTAATAACATGAAATCATGACTCATTGTGGGAAAAATGTTGTAAATTCTGGACAAGACTGGTGAAGATAAAAATAGAAGAAACCCCTTTGGTCTGTACCCCAATACCCCTAAACCCTGCATCATTCAAGGATCAACTGTATCTATATACTGGTTCTGTTTCTTTGGTGAACCCCACCACATGACTGTAAATCAATAGAGGAAAGAAAGAAGGAAAAAAAGAAGGAATATTGCACCAACCAGTCTAAAGAGAACATGAAAATGATTATTTATCATGAGGTTCTTTTTTCCTTCTCCTCTCATCAACTTTGTCAAAATTCCTCAAACCTATTTCTTGAATCTTTACTAGAATTCATTTCAGATTTGGGGCAATAAAATGTAATAAAATGTATCTGCCTAAGGTAGTGATTAAGCATCCATATTAAAAGGTCTACAGTGGTAATTCCATGGAAAAGAAACCTAATTAAATGTCACAGCCTTTTTACTGCTTCTCTGCTGAAAAAGTAAAACCATAAAGAGGGTTGCCTCAGGTTCTCCAAAATGCTTGTCAATATGGATTTTAAAAGCTGATGTTACATCTTTAAGTAATTAAAAATTACTAGGTGTGTTGATTTGTGTATTAGGTTTATATTGTAACATTTGTCATTCTTGAAGCTTAGTCAGAATTCAATTAAATGCCAACACAGAGAAAAATTCTTTATGGAGATCACATTGAGAGGATGACAATGCCCATTTACAGAGGACAATGATCTGTTGGCATTGAGAGTCCTAAGCCGCTTTCATAGTGGCATAATAGTTACATCATTTCTAAACTAAATTTGTGGAAAGTTTCCAGAGGGTTCTGAGTTAGTAGCATAGACTTAAGAAGATATAGGGGAGGTACTTTTTGCACACAGGAAAACGGAAGTCAAAAGGAGAGTGAAAGCTAAAAGGTGCACACAGGAAGTCAGGGTACTTGAAACACATTCTATTTGTAATGAATCTGATAATAAAATTATAGTGCTCAACCTTTATAATTATAGTTGACCTTTAAACAACAAGGGTTTGAACTGTGCAGGTCCACTTACATGTGGTTTTTGTTTTTATAATACAATACAATACTGTAAATGTAGTTTCTCTTCCTTATGATTTTCCTACTAACATTTTCTTTTTTCTAGCTTACTTTATATATAGATAGTATATAATATATATAACATACCAAATATGCATTAATCAACTGTTTATGTTATCAGTACAGTTTCCAGTCAATAGTTAGCTATTAGTAGCTAAGTTTTGGGGAAGTCAAAAGTTATACGTGGAATTTCAACTGTACAGGGGGTCAGCACCTCTAACCCCCACGTTGCTCAAGAGGCAATAGTACTATGTTTGCTAGAAACAAAGATTGGGACTTTGTCGTTGCCTCCTAATTGCTCCGTATTGTGACAAAGAAGCACAAAACACCTGGAAATCCCCACTAACTTATACAATACCAGTCACACAGTCTGCAAGAAGACAAGTGAGTGTCTAAGCTCAAGAAAGAAAATGGGGAATTTTCGGGGGGGGGGGGCGGTGGTGGCCGCTGGTGGTTTTCCAAAGGAATTCTTTAAACAGACCAGCTGGGAAATTTCAGGTCAGCAAATCCTGAAGCCCATTCTAGTGCTCTCATCCAGTGCATGGTGAGAGGTTTCTTGGGAGAGTGTGACGTGTGCATGTCCTGCAGTTGTGAGAGTGAACAAAGAGCCTGGTGGCTGTGAATTCCAGAAAGTGCTGGAAGGCTGCTGGAGTGGCTGACATCAGCAAATGACAAAGGACTGAAGTGTGGTGTGGCTTGGGAGTAAAGGATAGTGGCAACTTCCTGTGGGTTCTTGTAGCTCCTTGAGTAGGTGGGGACCTTAGCAATTCCTCTAGTTCCGTGCTTGGGAGTAAAGGGTTGTGGCAACTTCCTGTGGGTTCTTGTAGCTCCTTGAGTAGGTGGAGACCTTAGCAATTCCTCTAGTTCCATGGAAGGTGCAGGATGGGTAACGGAGGAGGCGAGACACAGGCAACCAACGCGTAAACTCGTCAAGGGAGATTAAGCTCAACTAGGAACTGATACAGTGAGACTTAGGGGAGATGCTGTCAACCTTCTCTGAGGTGATCCTCAGCAAATCACCTCCATCATCCGTGTGGAGACCCCCACAACTGTGAGTGCCTTCATCAACAAGTGGGGCCATTTTGAGCCAGAGCAAGATGTCTTCTGCCCCACCAATTACATGTAATTAGTTGCTTAAGAAGATCTGCTCCTCCTAATTCCTCTTCTCCATTCCTATTATGCAAGAGGGAGCAAAAGCAGATATCGCTGCACTAAACCTTCTTACTCATCCCCCATCATCACACACACACACACACACACACACACACACACATCCTGAGGGATTCGATGAGGAAGAGTATATCACGCCCCTTCCCATAATTAGTAGATGACAGGGAATGGGACAGGAAATTAGAGATTTATAGTGAAATTAGCTGAATTTTAATACCTAATATTGATCTGAACTCATGAAATCTTTCCAAAATTAAGACTCAAGTTGACAGCACTAATTGGAGAAAAATATAACCACTATGTATTTATATTCTCCTGGGTTGGCATTCCTTCACATATTTGAAGAAATTATCTGATTTAAAAATAACTGAATTTAAATAAAATCCAGTTGTTTGTCTTTGTAGAGTCTCCTTCTCTGAGCTAAAACTACAATATAAAATAACAGATGGTGAAAAACTCTGCCTTTAAAACCCTGAATGTGTTTTTCAGAATTCAATTTATTCTAATTTTTTCTATAACACTACTTTTGGGTAAAACAGGTACTATGGTTTCAAAGCGTTAGGATAAAAGTCTTCCTTCCAAAATACCTAGGCTACAAAGAAGTTAACTCAGTTGCTCAAGGTCATGTTTCTGCCTGTGTACATCAACAGATGGCCTACATAGTCCAAATAACAAAGCCAGGCTGATGAAAATGCACCCGTGAAACAGACAAAGACTAACAAACATAGAGGAATGCATATGATCGAGTAGGCAGATGTGAAAAAAACACATCATTCTATAAACTACAGTGTGCTGGGCTCAGAAGATTTTCTTGTTAGGCTTTCTTCTTTAAGGATGCCATAGCCCCTTTAGATCATTAACCAAAATTGAAGCAAACACTTGATTTTACTACATATATGCTGTTATAAATTTCTCAAACTTAAAAAAAAATTGAGACATTTGCCAGAGAAAAGAGTTTTGGAGGCTTGCAAGTGCCAAAGGAATATACAGTATATAAGGTGGGTTTTTTTAAAAATATTTTAAATGTTTATTTATTTTTGAGAGAGAGAGAGAGAGAGAGAGAGAGAGAGAAAGACAGTGTGAGCAGAGGAGGGTCAGAGAGAGAGGAAGACACAGAATCTGAAGCAGCCTCCAGGCTCTGAGCTAGCTGTCAGCACAGAGCCTGACGAGGGCCTCGAACCCACGAACCGTGAGATCATGACCTAAGCCGAAGTTGGACACTCAACTGACTGAGCCACCCAGGTGCCCCTATAAGTTTTAATTCATCTATTCTATTCTAATCTATTCTATTCATTTTTAAGTAGTCTCCATGCCCAATGTGGGGCTTGAAATTATGACCCTGAGATCAAGAGTCAGATGGTCTATTGACTTGAGCCAGCTGGGAGCCCCCATATGTGTCCCTTAAATGTAGTTTTTGGAAGTTTGAAAAATTTATCTCCAGGGATCTCATCCAACTTTTTTGAAGACAGACATGCCTGAAAATGTATTTGCTGAAGTCACTCTTAGGGAAACAATAAGTAAATCCAAGTAACAAAATGCTAATAGAGTTGTAACCATTAAAAATGTAGATGAAACAGAGAAGCCAAAATTCAAGTTGAGCAGATTTATCTCAAGGAGTAAATTTTAAGTTGCTGCTGCAATAAAGACAAACGGTGACTGGGTGTGGATGGCGGTGGAGGACAGGATCTGGACCAGAAGGAGACAGGAAAAACTGAGTGAGGAAAAGAACTTCTCAGCACACTTTCATTTTTTATTTGAGAGAGAGAGAGAGAGAGAGAGAGAGAGAGAGAGAGAGAGCATGAATGGGGGAGGGGGCACAGGGAGAGAGAGTCAGGCACGTTCCATGCTCAGCATGAGCCCGATGCCAAACTCGATCCCACGACCATGGGATCATGACCTGAGCTGAAACCAAGAGTTGGACATTCAACAGACTGAGCCACCCAGGCATCCCCACAGTACACTTTTTCTAGCCTGGACTCCACCTAGAGTTACATTTTCCACACAAAGTCCAGGAACCCCCTCGGCCAGCAGGTGCAGATGGCATCCACAGACATTTGGAGTTAAGAATGTTCACACGTGGGGCTCCTGGGTGGCTCATTTAGTTAAGCATCGACTTCAGCTCGGGTCATGATCTCATGGTTCATGAGTTCGAGCCCCACATCGGGCTCGCTGCTGTCAGCCTATCAGCACAGAGCCTGCTTTGGATCCTCCGTCCCCTGCTCTCTGCCCTCCCCCACTTGTGCTCTCCCAAATATAAATGCCAAGAATGGTCATATTTGTATCAGAAAGCCATTCTTTCAAAGTTTGAACTTGCAAAGATTAGTGCGTCTCCAAGGAGGAAAAGAAGTAGCTAAGACAGTGGGAAGACCATTGGGGAAACAAAAAATCAATGTAGTAATAAAGACACAATGCTTTTGAATTTCAAAGACTGAACTTGAAATTGAGAGTTTTTTTTAAAATCAGTTCATTAGTTCTAAACCAGGAAAATCCAGATCAGCCTGGGGACATAACACTGTGTGGGTTGTAGGAGTGAGCAAGACACAGGGACCAGGGCAACCGAATGCCAGAAAAGCTGAATCAGAACTGGGACACAGATTTACCTACACTGATTTTGCTAAGATATTAAAAATACTTAAATGAAAAGGGATTTTCAGTTAATGCTAGAATATTTGCCAAGTTTTTGTGCTTGGCTAGCTATAAATATATTTAATTGCTTCAAATATCGCAGAGGTCATTCCCTCCTGAAAGTTCAATTCTTTTCAGTGGAGTTTTTTTCTCTCATGAAATTTTAAATGGAAAAAAAATCACTTCAAATATTGTGGCAGAGATTTTTAGTTTTCTTCCAGTGCATCTCCTCTTCTTCTATCATAACAGAACCCCAATTTTTCATCTTGGCACATAGCTACTCAGATGAAGTATGAATTTTTCATCTACT
The DNA here is from genome assembly GCA_028646485.1 of Cryptoprocta ferox. Lineage (NCBI taxonomy): Eukaryota > Metazoa > Chordata > Mammalia > Carnivora > Eupleridae > Cryptoprocta > Cryptoprocta ferox. The sequence continues at coordinate 99,883,443 of CM053577.1, read as the reverse complement.
CTCACAATTGGGTGTGACTACATCACTAAGTTTGGAGCAATGGAATGTAAGAGGAAGTGGTGTGTTCCACTTCTTAGTCTGGATGTAAAAAGTTGGACCCTATTTATTCCCACCTGCTGGCTAGAATGCAGAGCCATGGTGGACGACTTGGGTTAGGGAAAACCCCTAGCACTAGCAGAGCAATAAGGAAGAAGGGATCTGGGACTTTGACTGTGAAGCTGGTATATTAAATGCATAAATACAAGTTGCTACACCAGAAGTACTTACTTGTGAGAGAAATAAGGTTTAATCATATTTAAGCTTCCTTTTATAACAGCTGAACCCAAACTCATATCCAACTGAAATATGTATTTGTTCATTCATTCATTCAACAGATTGATATTTTATGCATATCCTAAATCAGTCACTGTTCTAATGATGGATTTGACAGTGAACAAAATACACCAGGTCCCTGCTCTTGATGGAGTAAAGAGGTTCACATAATCAATAAATAAAATAATATATAAAGTAATATCTCATGATTATAAATGCCATAAACAAAATGGCACATAGTAATCTATTAGTGAGGTATTAGGTACCTGGAGGGGGCGCTACTTTTAATGAATTAATTATGGGCAGCCTCTGTGAGGAAATGACAATTAACCTAAAATCAGAATGATAAGGGGTAGTTAAATATCTAAATACATGGAAGAAAAGTGGTCTAGCAGAGGGGGCCAGCATTGTGTCAAAGCCCCAAGCCAAGAGTTGCTGAGGGCATCAGAAAATAGTAAACAGAAGGAAGTGTTGAATCATCCAAGGTCAGAGGGGCATACAGGTATCTGATCACAAGTGATTTTGCAGCCGGGGTAAAAAGTTTGCATTTTGATGTCATCACAGTGGGCAGCTATTGGAAAGCTTTAAACAGGGCAGTGATATGCTCTCCTTTCTAATCGATTTGAAAAGATGCTCTAACTGTTGTGGAAGCAGGAAATAGGTGTGACAAAAACATGTTTTATTTTCCTTCTGGTCAGTTAGGAAGTCTACATTACCCAGTCTCCCTTGCAGTTGGATGGGGCCATGCAACTGCCTTCTAGCCAATGAGATATGAGTGGAAATGATGTAGGCCACTTTAAGGCCCGAACCCTAACACTTCTGTGAATCTCCATGAGTTCCCTCATCACTCGTCTATGGGTTGGATGATGCACTTAGAGGACTTGGGTGATGGTGGAGCCACTACTCGAAAAACCTGGTCCCTGAATGGCTGTAGAGAGCAGAGTCTCCCTACTAGAAATAATCTTTTATTTGTGGTGAGGCACTGAAGTTTGGGTATTGTTTGCTGAAGCAGTCAGCCTAACCTGACTGATACAGACAGCTACTGTGGTGGTCTGAACAAGAAATGACAGTGGCTTGGACCAAAGCTACCACTGGAGGCAGGGTGAAGCCACTGGCTTTGGGATATAATTAGAAAGTGGAGCAAACAGGACTTACTGACGGATGCGATGGAGATAAAAAGGATTTAAACAAAATAAGAAATGACTCTTTAGGATTTTTACCTGAGCAATTGTGTGGCTCACAATTTCATTAACTGTGGGTGGTGGGTGGGGAGACTGGGAAGGGGCAAGTGTATGCAGGGTGGGGGAAATCAAGCATTCTATTTTGGCTAGGTAACATTTTTAGATATCTAATTAGACATTGAAATGGAAATGTTGGATACATCAATCTATATCCCAGAGGAGAGGAAAAGGCTGAAGATAAATTTTGGAATCATCATCCAACAGATCATGTGGACTTAACCAACATTTGCATTCACGATACTTGTCCACAGAATAGGTTGTTTCTCATACGCATGCCCATTTGTTACCAATGTCTTCTGTTGAGATTCACAACACTTATAAAGACACACACACACACACACACACACACACACACACAATCATGTTAGAGAGGAACATTAGGAAGATGCGAGCCTGGACAAACAAGTTAACACATGAAGAACTAGACCTTGGGTAGACACAAAGGTTTTAGCTAAAATTCTATTCCTAAGAGAATGATGGCTCCCACCTAAGTGTCAAAGAAAAGAACAGGACAAAAGGACTGGGAACATCTGAATTATAGCTAAATAGATTCTGCTCATTGTTGTTGAAATTATAGAAAGAGGAAAGAATAAAAGGTGATCACTGAGGTGTAATTCCATTTACCACATCTCAGTTTAGGTTCACTGAGATGAGGACTAAAATAGTCTGCTGCAAAAGTTAAATGAAGAGGAAGAGTTAAAAAAAAGTCTGGCTAACATTTAAAGAAAAGATTATTATTGTCATTACTCTGAATTTCAGATAAGCTCTTCTGAAAAACAAATTATTTGTAGTTCCACTGTTCCGAGATAATTATTGTTAGCTATTGCACATTTCTACAAATTACTTAACAATTTTATTTCTTTCCAGAGGGTTAATTTGATAGGAGAAAGTGTCATTCCCCTGTTTTAATTTACATTCTTTTAAAGTATAATACATTACACTTTTGCCCTCCTATTTTTTACCCAGTTATATTTCTCTTCTGTCAATTTGTCGTATCCTTCGAATTTGTTTTCCAATATCAAATTTGTCTGTGTTACGGGCTACTATTTTCCCACCCAAATATCAATTTTCCCCTCTTCAAACCCCTAGCTTTTAGCTATGCATTAGGCTGCTTGAAATAAGACATTTCCTGGCCTCTCTTGTAGCTAGTAGTAGACACATGACTAAATTCTAGCCAATGGTATATTGGTGGAAATTTAGTATAGCAGCTTCTGGGAAATTTTTTTAAGAGGTAGTGACATGGACTCTTTCCCAACTTCTTCCACCTTGATGCTTAAAACTTGCATATGATGGTTGAATCTCTGTCTTCGACCACGAGAAGAAGGGCATCTTCCATACTGGACCCTGTGGAAGCAAAATAACGTTCCAGATGACAGAACAGATGACAGTCTGTGCCAGACCTGGACTGTCCACAGCAAAACTTTTATGTGAGAGAATAGATTTATATTTTTAAGTTGCTATTTGACAGACTCTGTCATTCAGAGCTAAGCTTAATCTTAACTAATGTAAATACTGAATCCTCTGATCCTCAAACTGTTAGTTTGAGAAACCCCTTCAATGCAAGATAGTTGTTGGAAGAAACTATGAAAGAAACTTATTTAAACAGAAATGCTAGATGTAGTATCTTGACTTGATCCCTTCCCTCTGACTCTTTTTCCCTCCCATTTCTTTTCCATTCTACCCCTCTCCATTCTTCTCTTTCTTCACCACCACTTTCCCACTTGGGGTATATGTGCCCACTTTCCTTCCCCAGGACCTTCACTAGCCTAACTGGCCCCACTGTAGGAATTAGAAAGAGGCAATCCTCAAGGTGGCTAAAATTCCACTGGTTCATGACTGTGGGAATTAGAGAAAGGTACCCCTTCCTCTGTTGGATCCAATCCCACACAGAGCATATGGTTTGGCAGGCAGAACCTGGGCTGGATTTCAATACCTCCTTACTCCCTTGGCTGGGTGCCCTCATGCAATGAACTACATGCCCGTGTTTGCAGCCAGCCAGTCCTTTGCTAGCAGGCTCAGCTCATCTACAATACGACTCTGAAGCAAAGACATATAAGGGTCCCCTAAATTGAGAGCACACTTAGTGTCAAGTGCCATTCTTGTTACTGGTTTGCCAGCCCAAACAAGGATTCTTTTTGCTTTTATTCCTGATTACAGTCAAGAGTCCTACTGAGATTCGTTTGTTACCTGCATATATCTTGATTGCTGCTAACACCATTTCTGGTAGCTCCTATTACCTGTGCTTTCCTATCTAGTTATTTGTTTTGTTTTTCTGAACACTTAGTACCGTTTGGTTGTTATTGTCTCAGTTCCCAGCTTCTTCTTGTGCTGATATCTCATGGACTGGTGCTGGCCAAAGATATAGAGGGGAATAGATACCAACAGAATTGGCTGGAAAATTAATCAAATTTACGGATGAGTCCATCATCCATTAATTAAACATTTTCATCACAGAAATGGCATTTAAAAAAATTCTTCAAATTGAAAGTTTAAGGGAGGAAATAAAAATATTTGATATAGAGTTTCCTCTATGTACTTTAGTCTTATTTTCTGTACCAGGCCTTTTTCTCCCTAATTTCTGGGAATCAGTATGCATTATATGCTGTATTTTATTAGAAGTTCTAGGTGTCTTTACTACTGTTTCCACTAACATAACCTAAGATCTCTTGTCTTTACCCAAGTTATTGCATTTTTTTATGTCTTGTTTTTTTCTGATCCTCACATATAAACCTAACTTGCACCATTCACAACATAAAACAAAACCAAGCTGGCTAATGAACCTCATGCTAGGATTATTTTCCCCACGTATCATAACCGTGTTGCTTCTGTTCCCTTCATCGGATTATTTTTCTTTCCCTAAGTGCAGAGAGCATAGATGATGTCAAGTTTGAGGTTTATGTTTTATGATAAAGATAACGGTGACTATAAAACCATTGAAAAAGGTGCAAGCTCCTTGTTAGCTTTCCCTTGTATTAACTTTTATTCATTGGATGGAAAAATGAGTGTGAAAATGTATAAGTGCTTGACTGCAAAATTAAAGAGGTTCCCTGGAATCAGCTCACGGGAACAAAGTCACTAGAGTATCCCTAGGATGTGTCCCCTGCACCTGCCAAGGGCAGTGATCCCTGGAGATCCTCTGATTCCTGAGGGACCTTCACAGTGCTGGGCTGAAGGCTAGCACCACTAACAAAGTGTGAATGGAGAGCAAAAAACAATCTCTGGGTGGTCAGACTTCTCCCTGACATTCTCAGTTCGTATTAACACTGACCTAAATATTTCTATCTATCTAGGTTCTGTATTTTGCCCACTAAATCCTTTATTCCCTGACTGATTTCTATATGAAATTCAAACTGATGGTCAATGTCACTTGTTCATCTGAGCCTTGCCCCACTTCACTTGCATGGCCAGATGGTTGGCCCAGGCCACTCCTGGTCAGTATTTCCCTACTGCCGCCTAGTACGATGGAGTCCTTACTATGTGGGAAAAAACAACAACAACAAAACCAACACAGAGAGGAGCCTCATTACAAAATGAGTTTGAGACAGAGGGAGAAAAGAGAAGGATGTCTAACAGGCTGTTTCAGGTTATTGGCAACATGAAGATTAAGACGATTTTCAAACTCAGTGGTACAGAGGCATTCAAACTGAGGGAGGGTGTGTGGAGGTCAGGTCAAGAGGACAGATCGAGGACTGAATCTTCGCCTGCCACTTGCTTTTGAGGACTTGGGCTGCTTTCTTAACCTCGTGGGTCTTGGTCACCTCATCTGTAAAATGAGGATCATGACATCTCCCTTGTAAACCTGTGAGGATTACAGGAGATAAGGTCCTGACCCACTTAGCACCATGCCTGGTGCATAACATGCTTTCTGTAACTGGCATTTTGAAAGAACAACTTCACAAACCCGGTCATGCACTTGCAAAGAATTTTCACTCAGGCTGTATTCCAAAGCAGCTGAGAGCAGATTGTAATATATTTTCAAGTAAAGACCACAAACACAGTCCTTGGCCTCTAAGTTTTTCTTTCCTTTACTCCTTTAATTCACATCTCTGCTCACAGGTTGCCTTCTCAAGAAAGCCCCTCTGCCTACCCCATGTAAAACAGAACTTCTCATCAGTTTCTTTCCTCTCGCCTTGACCTGTTTCTTTGTACAGCACCTGTAGCCAGACATTTTGTTAAGTATGTGATGTTTATGTTTTCTTACCAGTAGTAGTAATCTCCTTCCCTGGTGTTTAAGCTTCATGAGGGAAGAAACTTTGTTTGATTTAGTCCTGTATCCCTGGCACCAAGGAAAATGTCAGGGACAAAGAAGGAATTTAATAAATACTTATTTAGTGAACTATGATATGTCACTTTTTCTTACTTCATGTTAACAAGCTATTATTTTTATGGTTCATCTCTGCAGTTGCAGTTAGACAGAGGTATCAGTAGGACCAGACACGTGTTTTTGGAGTATTCTTCATTTTCTTGGCCATAAATTTCCTCTTTAATACATGGCACCAACTCATGCGATCAAAGCAAAGTGTGTGTTTCCCAGAGGACCCTGGGAAAGCTATCATCTTATTGAAAGCCATCATCTCCCAGGACGATCCTGGCACCCAAGCTCAGCTCCTTGGATATTCAGCACAATGTGAAATCCCTTTTAGACGCGCTGCCATTCTGAAAGAAAGCCAGAACATGGCAACTCCTTAATTTTTTGCCAGTCTCATCTCTCTCAGATAACGGCCTGTGTCACTGTCTGCGAAGTGGGGACTTCATGGGCATTTTCTCTGTTGGCTTGATGTTAGTCATTCTTTCCTTTCCAGTAAATTTGCACAGCTTTCCTTCCCATTGGACACAGTACTGTGCTTATTCAGCTTTCAGTCTCAGCGGTGATTTATCAGGGCTGGTCTCTCAACTTGCTCCCCGTTTCCCATGCCTCTTTTATTTCACTGTTCTTTAGCTGAGCAAACAAAGAACAGGTCATGGGGACTGATGACTGGGGCTTCCTGCACTAATGGGCAATCTGTTGTGCAGAGGCTGTGGCTCTACCTGCGGGCTGATGGGAAGGGCTTCCAGAAGTCACACATGTGACTCATGCTCTTTTTTCCGTAAGCCCCTGTGGCCACCAAATACCACAATGCATTTAAAGGTGCTGGGGCTCACTTCATCTGGGCCATGAAAGGACATGTGAAGGACATCTTCCCCTCAACAGTGCAACTAAAACTGTAGAATCCTTGATGGACGCTGGGCTGAAGGTCACTACTGGAGATAGGGAGGAAAGGTGGACGCTCTAGGCTGACAGTGACCAATGAGCATATGTCTCTCTTGACACTTGGAAACTTCAGTTTTTAGGATGAAATCTGTCAGTTTGTCATATACATAAGATTATATATATATAATTTGTATTATATGTATATATAATATATATACATCTTTTGTGTATACATATAATATATACATCTTATACATATAAAACACACATAAACATATAAAAGATATATACACATACATATGAAATATATAAAGTCTTTTCCTCAAAGAACTTAATGTTATACAAATGTGTTATTCTAAAAGGATATGCCTGCTTGAAAATTGCTATGTATATGATAAAAATGAGACATAATACTCTTTATTTCTTATTGATAGAATCTCTAATTTTCTAGAACTTAAATCTCATAGAATGAGAGAGTTAGACTAGGCTATCCATAAGATGCTTTAAACATTTTCTTTTTTTTGAGAGAGGAGAGAGCGAGCAGGGGAGGAACACAAAGAGAGGGAGGCAGAGTATCTGAAATGGGCTCTGTGCTGACAGCAGACAACCCAATGCGGGGCTAAAACTCACAACAAATTGTGAGATCATGACCTGAGCTGAAGTTGGACACTTAACTGACAGAGCCACCCAGGTGTCCCCACTTGATACTTTTCTGCTCTAAGTGTGATTCTGGGAGAAACAACGTGAGCTTGACTTGGGATCTTGTGAGACATGCAGAGACTTAGGCCCCACCCACGATCCACTGAACTTGCATTCCAACCTGCTCCTAGAGGATCCCTATGTACACTGCAGGTTGAAAAACACTGATCTTCAGCTCTAATATTTTGAGGTAGCATAATTACATTTTATAAACTAAATAAGATAATTATCTAAATGCCAACAATAGCATGAAGTGGAAAGAACATAGATCTGAATTTGATTTCAGCTCCATCACTAATAATCTTTGGGAAAATGACTTCGGTTTTCTAATTTGTAATGTGGAGAAAATAGAACCTGCCTTGAGATAGATGTGGGGATTAAAAGTTATGCATGTAAGGGATGAGCACACACAGTGTCTGACACCAAAGCCTGACAACTATCCTTGTTACTTCATTAAAATCTATATAATTAAGGGATTCTTGAAAGTCTTTTAATTTGAAGTTTATTCTGTGGAAGATCAATAGCATTGTTCAATGAGTTCCCTCCAGACTGTCTATCAATGAACTACCCAGGAATAAAGGATCTTTTTGGTCCCAGATGGGATATTATACTCAATTCAACTTTCTATGCGACCAAATTTCCAAGCTTTCCAGGTGTTATAAGCCATCATCTCCCAGGGAGATCCTGACACCCCAAGCTCAGCCTCCTTGGATACTCAGCCCAATGTGTTGATGTGCTCTCTACGCTCTATCCCATATTTTCCCTATTAAAAAGAGAGAACTGTGGGGGCCAGAAGCTCTCCATAAAGTCAAGTAGTCTCCTTGTGGCCTTTCTATAAGATACTTAACTAGCAGGGTGCTCATTCATCACTGGTGCTATTGTCATGAGTCCCAGCTTGCTCCAAACGACACCATTCACATTTACCTGAGGCTTTTGCCCTATATTATTTGGGTAAAGATTGAAGAGTGGCAGACAAAAAACCCATCTTTTAGCCTAAATGGTAAACGATGCCATGACACAGGGACCAGAACTAGATTTCATGTAAAAAGAAGCAGGAGAAAGAACATTCTACTGGGAGCAAAGACGTGGATCTAATTCCATGTATACAATTAGCTGGCTCATCTCTCCAGTACATCTTTTGAATGTAGGCCTTGGATTTTCCATTTTAAAAATGAGAATACTGGATTAAATTATCTTTTCACTTTAAAAGTCAATGGTTTCTTTTTTTTCTTATGTATCTCATATGCATTGAGATGAAAAATCCAAAGATTTTTGTGAAAATGTATAGATTTTATCGTCATTTTTCATATAATAAAATCTTAAACGGGTTCGATTCAAAGGTCTTTAATTTTTTGTTTTGTCTGTAATTCTTCATATAAACCATCTGTGGCCCATGTAAGGTTCAGTGGCGCTATTTTTCCAGGATCTTTCTTGCCTTTCCCAAGCACACACATATTTGAAGATTTCTAGATAACTGAGTTTAAAGAACTTCTCCTCTGGTGGTAAAAAAAGTCTATCCAAATAATTTTGAAAGAGCATTCCTTATCTGAGATGAGCAAAAGATGCCTTCCAAGTTGAACAAGGAATCGTTTCTGCAATTGGCACGGACAATTATTTCCATAAATAGGTAATTCAGCAAAAAAGAAACAAAGAAATCTAACGAAATGCTTCATTTCAGTGGATCTGAAGGCAGAGACCTAGGACTGGGTACGAAAGTCCAAAAAGGTCTTTCTAGACCGAGGAAAAAAGCCTAAAGTAATGTAGATTTTCTTTTGTCTTCACCGATTTGGATTAAATTATAGCAGTGGATAACAGGCCTACCATTTAACACACATCTTCCCTTTTAAGAATTCACCAGAAACAATGTCACCACCCTCTACACTCCTAATCATAAAGAATCTATCCCTTCTGTCTTGTTATTGCAGTATGCTTTGTATATTACTATATGCTATTGTGTTATACAAAGTTATATATCACAGTATAGCACTGCCTTTATTGCATAGCAATTCCTATTTACATTTCTGCCTACTTGATTGTGCATTTCTTGAGGACAGAGACCATGTCTTGATCATTTTTGTCCTCCCAGGGCTAAGGTAGTTCTTGGTGCAGTTGATACTCAAGAAATGTGTTTTTAATATTGAATGAATGAATGAATGAATGAATATGCATTGTACAAATATGAAAAACTTATTTTAATAGTGTTTGAGGGAAATATTATAACTAATTGTGTGCTCTCTGCTTTAGAGTGAAAATTTATAAACAAAAATAAGATGTGATGTGAATCAAGCCACATTTGGGGTAAAAAGGATGTTCTAAAATAATAAGGCTTTAAACAGAGCTGCATTTAGAATGAGGCTCTCATTAAGATTATGAATTGGTACCTAACACTTAATTTTAATATGTATGCGTTTTAATGTGGATTTCTATCGAGTGGTATGTAAGCACCTTGATACCCAACATCTTCTTTATAAACAGTACTAAATGAAAAAAATTGGCAAAGCAAGTAAAGTGATCCATATATAAAAGACAATTTACATATCAAAATGGAAATGCTCATTTGCACTAAGGATTTGAACTCAGAAAAATTTAGCAGAAGTAAAAAAGTATTCCATTTAAAAAAGACATTCAAATAGGTAACTGAATATCAAGAACCTATTTGCACCCAGATAGCAAGTTATTATTTTTTAGTCCTCATATTTGTCTTTAATAAAACCATAATAGGGAAGAGTGCCTGATAAGCCCAAAGGGATGCTTCTGTAGCAATTCACTGTAATTCTTGCTCCCTGAACCTTGCAAGCATTCTGAATTTCTGCCTATTTTGAAGAAAACATCACTTTTGCTGTTTTTGTCTTGCAGTAGGTAAAAAGGTTGTAAACGCTGACAAATCACCACTGCAGTTTCGTTTGCGACACCCTGGGGCCATATATGTCCGTAGATGTGAAGTTGTGAATTTCCAGAGGGGAACTGAAGGCTGCTCTAAGAGGTCTGAATCATTGCCTTGGAAGTGGAGTCCTGCATGCTCTGATTCCCACGATTTATGGACTTTCAGAGTCTGTATGTAAGCTGCCATGGCAATCCTGCTCACTACCAGCATTTTATGGTTGATTGTGGCCTCTTTCTGGTCTCCTTTGCTTTTCATTTCACACAGATGGGCGCGCCCTCTATTCCCAACAGACCAATGAGTCAGGGGTCATACCCAATGAAAGTAACACCTTCTGATTTTTGGTCTATAGCTTTGCAACATCTTCTTAGATTCCTATGACAAAAACGCATAGTCTTAGGGAAGAAACTTGTTTTGACTAGTCTGTCAACCTCCATGCCTTGTTGTCGAAATTGGGTCAGCATCCTTAAATCAGCTGTCAGCAAATTGTATGTTTTTTTTTTTTCAGTTGAAGTACAGTTGACATACAATGTTATACTGGTTTCCAGCACTGCATAGTGATTCAACAATTCTATATAGTATGGAATCTTACCATGCTAAGTGTGGTCACCATCTGTCACCATACAAAGTTATTAAAATATTATTGACTATATTCCCTATGCTGTACTTTTCATCCCCATCACATAATTGTTTTATAACTGTAAGTTTACACCTCTTAATCCCCTTCATCTATTTTGTCTCTTCCCCATCCACCTCCCCTCTGGCTGCCGTCAATTTGTTCTCTGCGTGTATTAGTCTGTTTCTGTTTTTTCTTTTCTTAAATGATTTTCCTAAAGTGGATGGGAAAGAAGGACAAGAGGTAAAAGAAGAGAGTGGGAGGCGAAGCAGTACATTGGAGTCAGTCCAAAGACACACTCTGAAGGTGCAAAAAAAGGGTAGATATATTTTGCATCTTCACATTCAACTATATTAAATAATTCCAAATATCCATTCTAAGCATATCCAGGTAACTGGATGAAAATTTTGCTTTGCACAGAGATGTTTGGAATCTGAGAGAAAGACTGTCATAGGGACGTGGATCTTTAAAGTAGATATTCCCCATATAAGGTTCTTTTAGTCTCCACAACATCAATCCTTACAGCAAAACCATAGCTATTAGCATCTACTTGATCATCATATTTTTATATATTCCCAGGCACATACTCCCAGGGATCCGTGAAACACAGCAAAGAAAATATTTTTAGGAGATTTTCTTCACAGAAAATCCAAAGTGAAACATTCATGAGAGCCGTGTATGCTTAGAAGGTACACAGAGTTCTATCAAAATGTATACTTCAAGTGATAGTTCTGCACCGTCTCAGAATTAGTGTGAATTAGCAACTTTATATTATGTAGGCAAGACCCTGGAACTATTTCTGCTTCCATATTATAGGCATACCTCAGAGATATTGTGAGTTTGTTTCCAGACCACTGCACTGCAATAAAGTGACTATCCCAATAAAGTGAATACTACAATAAAGTGAGTCACACACATTAATTTTTTGGCTTCCCAGTACATATAAAAGTTATGGTTACACTATGCTATTAAGTGTGCAATAGCATTATGTCTAAAAACAGTACGTACCTTAAATAAAAAAATATTTTATTGCTAAAAAATGCTAACCATCATCTGAGCTTTCAGAGAGTCATCATCTTTTTGCTGGTGGAAAGTCTTGCCTCAATGTTTGATGCTGCTGTCTGTTGACTGACCAGGATGGTAGTTGCTGAAAGTGGGGGCAGCTGTGGCAATTTCTTAAAATAACGTAACAGTGAAATTTGCCACATCAGTTGACTCTTCCTTTCATGAACCATTTCTCTGTAGCATATGATGCTCTTTGATAGCATTTGACCTACAGTAGAACTTTCAAAATGGGAGTCAATCCTTTCAAACCTTGCTGCTTCTTTCTCAGCTAATTTTATATAATAATCTAAATCTCTTGTTGCCATTTCATATATCTTCACAGGATCTTCATTTCAAGAAATGAAAATTTAAGAAATAACTTTCTGTGCTCACATAAGAAGCAACTTCTCAACTGTTCAAGTTTGATCATGAATTTGCAACAACTCAGTCCCAGACGCAGGCCTCACTTATGATTCTAGTTCTTCTGCTATTTCTACCACATCTGCAGCTACTTTGTCCACTAAAGTCTTGAATTCTTCAAAGTCATCCACGATAGTTGGAATCAACTTTTTCCAAACTTCTATGAATGCTGATATTTTGACCTCTTCCCATGAATCATGAATGTTTTGTAATGGCATTGAGAACGGTGACTCTTTTCCAGAAGGTTTTCAATTTTCTTTTCCCAGATCCATTACAGGAATCGCTACCTGTGTCAGCGATAGCCTGTATTTCTTTCTTTTTTTTTTTAAGTTTATTTATTTATTTTGAGAGAGAAAGAGCATGAACAGGGGAGGAGCAGAGAAAGAGGGAGAGGGAGAGAATCCCAAGCAGGCTCTGCACTGTCAGTCTAGAACCCACTGGGGGGCTTGAACTCATGAACCATGAGATCATGACCTGAGCTGAAATCAAGACTCGGACGTTTAATCGACCTAGCCATGCAGGCTCCCTGAAATGTATCTCCCAAATAATAAGACTTGAGAGTCCAAATGATTCCTTGATCCATGGGCCACAGAATGGATTTCTATATTACTTTCTATCCCAGTTATTTAAAAATGGTGAAACATTCGGAGACCGAGAACAGCAATTACTTGTGTAACTCAGGACACACTGCTCTGGTTTGGATCATTCAGAGAATTCAGGCAAAAGCAGACATAATTTGACTTTTTCTTTTTTCTGCTTCCAAATATAATGACATGAGGCTCTTCTTCCTCTTTAATGGAGGATGTCACTGAAGATAACTAGCCAATATTATTTATTAAATGTGTCTCATGTGTCCTCTTAAAACTGTGAATTCCTTAAGAGGAACCTTCATGGGTCCACCACAGAGGTGGACACAACTGCTCAATAAATATAGTAACAAGGGTATTATTATAATACTCCTATTCCTAAAATACTCCTTTAGGAACATTTTTTCTTACCATAAACATATCCCAAATAAGTATATATAAAACATGTGTATCATTAGGATGTGTTTCTTATTACCAGACAAAGGGAGTTTGGTTCTCAAACCATGAAGGTCAATATGTCAAATATGCAAATCAAAGACATATATATCCAGAAAAGTTGACAGAAGGAAGCACAGTTCAGGTTTGGGGGTGGTACAATGGGGGAAGGGCTAAGAGCTTTTTCTGTATAAAAGAGGACTTCCAGGAGGAGGCATGCCCACCAAACTGGATAAGGCAAGCTGTGGTCCTAACAGAGGAAGTAACCAATGGATAGGATAGGCTCTTTTGCACATGCATTCCAATGTTTATAGCAGCACTATCAACAATAGTTAAATTACGGAAAGAGCCCAAATGTCCATTGACTGATGAATTGATAAAGAAGATGTGGTACATACACAATGGAATATTATTTGGTGACCAAAAAGAATGAAATCTTACCATATGCAACAACGTGGCTGGAACTAGAATGTATTATGCCGAGCAAAGGAAGTCCGAGAAAGACAAATATATGATTTCACTCATATGTGGAATTTAAGAAACAGAACAGATGAACATATGGGAAGTTAAGGAAATAAGATAAAAAGAGAAAGGAAGGTAAACCATAAGAGACTCTTCAATACAGAGAACAAACTGAGAGTTGCTGGAGGGGTGTTTGGTGGGAGGATGGGCTAAAGGGGTGATGGGCATTAAGGAGGGCACTTGTGGGGTGAGAACTGGATGTTATATGTAAGTGATAAATCACTAAATTCTACTCCTGAAATTGTTATTACACTATATGTTAATTAACTTGGATTTAAGTTAAAAAACTAAAACCAGAAAAAAAACAAATAAATAAAATTAATTTAAAAAAAGTGGCTCTTTTGTCCTTAGCAATTCTGGAGACAGAGTTATTCCTTAGTTGGAGGAGGTTGGATAGGGTTCTTGGAAAGACACCATGCCCTTCTCTATATCTGGGCAGGTTACAGACTATAACCTCTAGGCCACCCACATTTGTCATCCATAAACTGTCAGGTCCCTTCATGGGAGGCCTTAAGTGAGTCTCCTTTGATTTCAGAGATATCTGTACCTCAGCTTCCCAAGACCTTCATCTCTTTGCTGATATCTAGAAAAATACCTTTGAGAAGGTGTGTGAGTTACAGAGAGAGATTTCGTAATGGGGCTTACATTGAAACTGAGATAACACTGTAATGTGAATTGATTTTAGTAAAAATTTAATTGGGTCTGTCAATCTGTAAATGCCAGGTTACCAAGTCCTTCCGGGTGTGGAATCTGGAAAGGAACATAGGTCTAGTAATTTCTATCAAGGAAAAATGTGCATGGGGCCAGAAAGAAGAGGCTGGGGAAAAAGAAAAAAGACAGTTTTGAATATCTGATGATTTTGCCCTGGAGAGCCCTTGTTTCTCTTCAATTGAGCAAGACAGACAGCTGATGTACATTATGGGATTTTTGTCAGGCTACTGGAAATGGCAGCATCCTTACTCTGCATGATTTATGAAGAGTATTTTGGTTTATTTGACACTTATTTTATATAAGACAGCACCTCTTCCGAGTCATTAATCAACTCCTGAGGTCCCCGAGTGTAAAATCTGACAGTGCCCTGCTGAACACTCCCAGTCCACAACCACCAAGGGGTTGTATCTGCATCTAAAATGACTGCCAGCCGGTGTCACTCCAGTCAGAACCTCTGGCATCCCCACACCATCTCCAGCCAGTTGGCAGCTTTTTGGTTTTTATCATTATGCATGCAAATTTCACCAGAGTCCAATGAAAGTTACATATATGCACTTGGCGCTTTCTCTTTGATGAGTTTTTCCATATTTGGAAAGAGAAACATTTCTAGATGGACAAACATGGCATTGAAGATGAGCAGCTCAAGCCAAGGGTTTCAAATGGCAGCTGAAAGGCTGCGAATTAAATGCATGAGTAAAGGAGCATATTTATCTGGTAATTTTAGATGGGGAAAAACAGGTAATTGTATAATCATTACTATTTGACCGAAGAGCAATGAAATGCCTCCTTTCCTTGCTATTAAAATGCTATTTACTTAACCATGAGAGACTCTTGAATACTGAGAACAAGCTGAAGGCTGATGGGGGAGGGGGAGAGAGAAGGGGGGTGATGGGTATGGAGAAGGGCACTTGTGGGGATGAGCACTGGGTGTTATATGGAAGCCAACTTGACAATAAACTATAAAAGAAAAAAAATAAAATGTTATTTGCTTTTGAGCATATTCTCCAAGTAGAATATGAAGAAACAACAAATTCTTTCTACTTGCACTGGATACTCTTTGAATAAATTCTTCTTTTGGCCTCAAGCTGATAAATGGCATCAATAGCATAATAATGACATAGCAAGGGGAGCCTGGGTGGCTCAGTCAGCTAAGGGTCTGACTCTTGATTTCAACTCAGGTCATGATCTCACAGTTCATGAGTTCGAGCGCGTGTTGGGCTCCCCACACTGACAGTGGGGAGCCTTCTTGGGATTCTCTCTCCCTCTCTCTCTCTCTGCCTCTTCCCAGTTCTCTCTCACTCTCTCTCTCAAAATAAATAAATAAATTTAAAAATACATAAACTCTTAAAAATGACATATCAATAGCAGGGACAATAATAATGGTCATCTGGGGACTTTCTTAGGTTGTGTGTCATGAGTCCTGCCAAACTCCCTGGGAGAGATAAAGAGCAGCCAGTATCACAGAGATTTTATTGGTGGGGAAATGGAGGTCCAAAGGTGATGTGATCCAGGGACTAAGGGGCTTCCCAGGGATATACTGGACACTGTAAAAGTCCATATGATGCCACAAAAATCCAAGAGTGGGCCTCAAAGTCCATGCAGCAGGGGAACTCTTCACATTTAGTCCTCTACACAGAATCCTCCCCCTTCAAGAAACATGCTCTTGCTCGCCTACAATTATACCTCTTTCCTCCTGTCTGTTGCAGAAGCTTCTAGGCATGGCAATTAAGAACATCAACTCTGAAGTCACGGTGACTGGGCGTGAAGGTCCCTTCTGCTCCTTGCTGGCAGTGAGACCCCACACAAGTGACCTATCCTTTCCCAATCTCCATTTCCTCATCTGTTAAAGGATTATAATCAAAGCTACTTCAGGGATTGCTATAAAGATTCAGAGCTGATCTGAAAAGGCATTTAGAACAGTACTGGGCCCATGCCAAGCCTTATGTGTTTGTTAAGTGAATAAAATCACTCATCACTTTCTGCTTTCCGTCACAGTTTATTCTCCAACAAAAGCAAACTGTTTACTTGTATAAACTTACCACACAGTAAGTTTACTTGCATGCCTTTGTCCCCGATGCTTCCCTTTCAGGAAGGCTTCTCCCTCTTAGACAAGACCTCTTCTCTCCATGGCCCCCATAGCTGACTGGCCACAGTGCCCTACAGGTATTCCTATTGGAGCATTACTGGTGTTGCAATTCCAGGTAGAATGAAGCCAGGTGACACCTGGCACACACTACACTAGTCCTTGACGTCCCTTATTCCTCTCTCCCAGTTTCCTCTGGTCCTTGACTTCCCTTATTCCTCTCTCCCAGTTTCCTCTGGTCCTTGATTTCCATTATTCCCTTCTCCCACTTTCCTTCTTTATTTCTGGCCGATTCATATTAGCTTCTTTTTTGGATGCCTTTTCTCTACCCTTACCCTCAGGGCTCTATTCTAAATCCCTCTCTCTCTCTCACTAGATTTACTTCTGCTCTTCGATGCTCTCTTTCACTCCTCAGACTGTAAAGCCATTTTACTGACCACTCTAAACCTATTTCCAGATCTGTCTTTGGAACTTCTGATTCATATTATCAAATGGTTACCACAGTGTCTTTACTCACATGTTCCAAAGGCACCAAAAATTCAACATGTTCAGAATTGCACTCTATTTTTCCCCCATATCAAATCCTTCCCCACAGAACTGTCTACTTACCCTGGTATTTCTCTGAAGTGCCCCATGCTGAAAAATTACCCTTCTTTCCTCTTATTCTCTCACTTTCCGTCAAAACTCTGGTCCCCTTAGTCAATCTCAGCAAGATCTTAGGAAAGCTAACTATTACATAAGTTGATATAATCGTGTAATCGGAGCCCTTCTCACATCTCATGAGGAGGGTTTTCTTTTTAACGCAAATGAAATCCTAATATTGGTATCTGCGGTGCTGCAGGAAGCAATTCTCTTAAATTATATAATTCAGTTGACTCCAGTAAGGCCCAGACTGGATGCTTTCTTCCAGGATTCTTTTGTTTATTATTAATTACAAGTCAGAAACCAGAATTTTACCCTTTTCTTTCATGTCTCTGCTTTCCAGAGTTCCTTCCTACCTCTACCATCTTGGAAGGGGCTCTGTTCTATTCCATTCATGTCCATGCCAGATAGAACTTGACCCTCAAATTTCCCCATCTCCTTTCAGCTCCTGAATGTGAGCCTAAAGTCTCTTGAACACCTCTACTGAAGAAGGGATACCCTGGGTGGCTGTGAACTTGGAGATGAACAGTGCATTGAGCCGTTACCTATTGCTTGCTGACCCTAAAATGCTTGTTGACAAAACACAAGTATTAAGAACATTACGCATTCAATGGAATAGCACATAATCTTTACAGAAAGAACAACTAAATCATGCCCTCTCAAATAAATTAACATTCCCATCTGTACTAAGATTAGTTTGTTTGTATTACGATTTGTTTTCATGCTTGCTCTCAAAAACTTCATTTGAAGTTATTTAAAGAGGCACAAAGAATAGAACAAGGGAGATGAATGTAGGAAAATAAGGCTGACTAACAGGTAGGGTCAGTGAGCAAAGTACTGAGAGGGTGAAGAAGGGGGATAGAGGTGGAGAAAAAAAATTAGGTTTGGACCTTTCCAGTGGCTGGAATAAAGGAGTAAACACATTTACGAGAATGAGATTAATGGTTTGCTTCTGAAACCTGGGAGAAATTTCTTTTCTCAGGCACCAGGGGTGCCTGGTGTGGTGTAGTGAACTATGGCCAGAGCAATATTTTTCAGTAAGTCCCATGGTGAGTTTCATAAGGCTATTTCTTTTTTTTTATTATTATTTATTTTTGAGACAGAGAGATACAGAGGATGAGCGGGAGAGGGACAGAGAGAGAGAGGGAAACACAGAATCTGAAACAGGCTCCAAGCTCTGAGCTGTCAGCACAGAGCCTGATGTGGGGCTCAACCTCACAAACTATGAGATCATGACCTGAGTGAAAGTCAGAGGCTTAACCGACTGAACCACCCATCATAAGGCTACTTCTTAGGATGGTCCTCAGTACAACAGATGGCTCAGTGCCAAAGCAAAGCTAAAGAAAGGCATAATTTTGAGGGGTCTGCATATTCTGGTACAAGTGCATGGCCAGCTGTGCATGGTATAGTATAAAGATTATGAGCATGGAGACAAAATGGCATGAGTTTGAAATCCAACTTTGCCACTTCCTGGCTATATGTCATCCAACAATTTACTTTATCTCTCTGGCTCAGTGTGGTCATTCATAAAGTGGGAATAATAATATTACCCACCTCATCGGTTTATTCTAAGGATTAAATTAGTTGATAGGTGTGAAGGGCTTCGAATTGTACCCTGGTACAAAGTTTAAGTCATTATTAATCAAAGGAAAAGAGCATAGAACATCTAAAGAAGGATTGCCCACAATTTAAGCCACACACACACTATAAACAATGTTTCTTACTGTTGCATTTTTGATCACAGGAAGTGACAGTCTGAGAGCAGATCTTCTGACAAGAACCTAGCCTGCAGGTATTCTATGTGGGTGAATTAAAGCAAGAACCATATGCTCTGAAAACCAACCAAGTGGAGGGCTGTGTTGGCATCTGTAATGAGAGAGTAGGAGCCCAACTGAACAGCTGGTGAATGGAATACCATCCCTCAACTACGAGCAGGGCTACCTATGGAGGAATCCAAATAGTTCTCAGGAAAGAATTCTGAGTCTTTAAGTTACAGATGGATCTTCAAGGGCCCTAATTCTGTGCAATAGACAATGCTTGGCTGAAATGATTTTAGTTTGGAGAATTTTCAAAGTGAATATGAATATTTACCCATCCATCTATATATGTCAATGAGGAGCCAGCAAACATTTTAAGTGCTTGCAAATTCCTAATGAGTTTTTAAGGATAAACTGGATTCAGATACACCATTAGGTAACTGAGTTGGAATTTGCTATATAGGGCAGTAAGACACAAGTCAATCAAGAGTTGAAGAATCATGGTCTTAGCATACCAGTAGTTAATATTAGTCCATTGTTTTGAAAGACATCAGTACTACTTAGCTATTGAGGCCAATCCTCATATATGAGGGAAAAATGCCCTATCTACAAGAATAATGACACCTCCATTGTTCTCCATGTCAAGCAACAAAAACTTACCTGATAATTATATTATTTTCCTGAACCATTAATGGTTCATTTTGATTATCACACAATATGAAAAAATGAGTTACTCATAAAATATGTAAAATGATTAAGTTGTTATGATTCATTTGATTATTATACTAAACAATTAGAATGTTCTCTTTAAAAATTTTTGTAGAGGGGTGCCTGGGTGGCTCAGTGGTTGAGCATCTGACTTTTGATTTTGGCTCAGGTCATGATCTCATGGTCCTGAGTTTGAGTCCCACGTTGGGGTCCGTGCTGAACATGGAGCCTGCTTAAGATTCTCTCTCTCTCTCTCTCTCTCTCTGTCTGTCTCTGTCTCTCTCTCTCCCCTCCCCCGCTTGTGCTCTCTCACTCTAAAAACAAAACAAATAAACAAAAAACCGATTCTTTGTAGAATAGCATAGTCATCTGTCTGCAACTTAAAACATTGATGTGTACAGAATGTACATAATGCATCCATGTCACCAAGTTCCTCATAAAAATATTACACTGAATACTATTACAAGTGCAAACTTTCTGGATAGTATGTCAAGAAAAAAGAAAAATCAATATGGTGCTTGATTTCCAGAACATTTTACAGATCTAAATCTAGTAACTTAATTTAGTGTGTGTGACTTAGTTTGCTAAAGCACATATGAACAGTTACACTTGACCAGTATGACTTTCAGTTCACTTAAAAATTCTTTTTTTTTTTTTTTTTAATTTTAGAGAGGCAGTGGAGAGGGGCAAAGGGAGAGAGAGAGGAAAAAAAAGCGTAAGCAGCCTCCACACTCAATGCAGAGTCTGACACGGGACTTGATCCCACAACCCTGGGATCATACTCTGAGGCGAAAACACGACTCAGATGCTCAAATGACTGAGCCACTCAGGTGCCTCCTTTCAGTTCACTTTTATAAATTCTTAAATATCAGGGGTGCCTGGGTGGCTCAGTTGGTTAAGCGACCGACTTCTGCTCAGGTCATGATCTCACGGTTCGTGGGTTCGAGCCCCGTGTCGGGCTCTGTGCTGACAGCTCAGAGCCTTGAGCCTGCTTTGGATTCTGGGTCTCCCTCTCTCTCTGTCCCTCCCTTACTCATACTCTGCTTCTCTCTGTTTCAATAATAAATAAACATAAAAAAATTAAAAAAAATAAATTATTAAATATCTTCCTTCAACTCCTTCTAAAGCTGCATCTGCTTCATAAAGCATTTGGGACTGAATTGAAATGAAGTGGCAGCTTTCACTCCATCACTGCCCTCCGAAACACAATTTTATATATTCATTCACTCACTTCCTCCCTCACCCACTTTGATTTTATTATCTTTCTCTTTTGGTGAGGGGTATAATTTGTATTCCAATGTAAAATCTACGTCCATTTTGGGGCTCCGGGGTGGCTCAGTCGGTTAATTGTCTGACTTTGGTTCTGGTCATGACCTCCCAGTTTGTGAGTTCGAGCCCCATGTCAGGCTCTATGCTGACAGCTCAGAGCCTGGAATCTGTTTCAGATTCTATGTCTCCCTCTCTCTCTGCCCCTCTCCTGCTCATGCTCTGTCTCTCTCTCTCAAAATTAAACATTAAAAAAATTCTACATCCATTTTGAGAAAATAAAATTTAAATAAAAATTTCCATACTTCTAACTCTTTTAAAGGACTGAAATTCTTGTGTTATTGTGTATTTAACTAAGACTTTAAATATTTCCATCCACCTATGTCTAGAATTAAATAAGGTTGTGTTCATGGAGCAGAGTACATTCAGCTCAAAAGGATATTATCTTACTGCTTACTTGCTACTGTTTACAGTGAATATTTCATTTCTAGTAAGTGGATTTTGTGTGATAGGGTCACAGCTAGAAATCACGTCCTTTTAAGGAGTCTCTTGTCATTGAATTAAAGCCATTTTCCTTTATGTTGTTCTCATATGTTGCACATAGCCTTACTAAGTAAGACTGTTCTTAGGTTAAATACATAAATTAAACTATGAAATCAACTGTGAAGTATATCATCTCTATGCTCTTCACTAGTGTCTTTAAATTGTATTTAAAGGTTTGTTCTTATAGTGAATATAAATTAGGAAAGGAATTAATATGTTGGATTTTTTTTTGAAGGGAATATGCTGTGGGGAACTTCTTATTGTTCTGATGTCAGTATGAACCCGAGTGGAGTAACACCAGCTGGCACACCCTGTGCTTTCTGCCACCTCTCGTTTCCATCACCACCAAGGCTGTCTCAACATTCTCCTCCTCAAGTAGCAAATCACATCAAGGGAGGCCCCAAACACTGTGAACACATTTTGAGGGAAATTCATCAGAACCAATGCACTCGCATATCCTGGCTTGGTTGTTATTGCTTGAAATAAGTTGACTTATATCGGATTTGCATTTAACCATGCCCTCAATTTCTTTCATCCGTTCATTTATCCAACAAATATAGAGATTGCTGATTAGGTGCCAGACACTGTTTTAGGCACTGGGATATAGCAACAGAAAAAGAAGGGTTCTCACTCTCCTGGAATTGGTGATCTATTCTAGTGGGGGAGGTATGTAAAAAAAATAAATACATTTTTACAAAGCATATAATGCTAGGTAATGATAAATCCTATACAGTAAAACAAAGCTCATAAAGCAGATAAGGAGGGCAGAAAGTGCCAGGGGCAGTGTGGTTCAAAGGTAAGAGTTGTCAACTTATTATATGATTGACAAAGTGGTATTTAAGCAGAGAGGTAGGGGGTATTACGAAATGTGAATATGTAGAGGAAGGAAATTTCAGGCAGAAAAAATAGCAAATGCAAAGGCCCTGAGGCAAGAGCATGAGTAGCACATTGGAAGAGCAGTTAGGAGTTTTGATGGAGCAAGTATGGGGTGGGAGTCATAGAAAAAAAGGTCAGAGATATAATGGATTGTGTAGGCCATATTGAGTGATTGAGGTATTGTAAGTGAGAGGCAAGGCCCTGCATCAGTTGAAGGAGAGAAGCAACTTGACCTCATTTACATTTAACTGCATCCATCAAGGTGAGCTGGGGAGGACACTTTATAGGGAAAAAGAGAGGACAAGGCAGGAGGCTACTGCAATGACCAGGTGTAAGAAGATGATACCTTGGACCAGGGTAATGGTGGTGATGATGGGGAGAATTATGAGATTCCAGGTAAATATTGATATATATAGGGTGTATATATATATACCCTAATAGAAGGATGGGAAAGTGGGGCAAGGGGAGTAGTTAAGGGTTATTCCATGCTTGAATTTTGCTATTGACTTCTTCTTTTGTTTTTTGTTTTGTTTGTTTTAATATTTATGTATTTATTTTGAGAGTGAGAGCATGAGGGGGGAGGGGCAGAGAGAGAGAGAGACGAGAGAATCCCAAGCAGGTTCCACGCTGACTGTGCTGACTAGGAGCTTGACACAGGACTCAAACTCAGGAACTGTGAGATCATGATCTGAGCCAAAATCAAGAGTTGGACATTTAACCGACTGAGCCACATATGTGCCCCTAGGCTTTTCTTATTATTATTTGGAATTTTAAAATCTGACCCTCTATAACAAATTGACCTTGAGGTGATTTAGACATTTATTCCTTGGAAGTACAAACGTTTTCAAGGACAACATGAAAGCACTGTCATTATCCAAACATAAACTATAATTATAATCATAATTGCTTTACTTGCCATATAGGTCTCTCACTCAATGTAGAAATGGATTTGACCACAGTTCTTTTGTGATCTTTCAGTCTCGGATCTCATATGTGATCACAAAGAAAATCATAAACCAAATACAGAAATACATAGAAATATTTCAACTGGATCTTTAAGGTCATTTTATAATCTTACTGGACAATGTGACAGCAGTAATTTGTCTGTAAATTGATTTTAAATTGTCCATATCCTGTCTCTGCCCTATGCAGTGTAGTTAAAAAGAAGTATTAGATAGCTGTCAAGCAATGCTTGGGGTGCATGTTACCTGTGTATTTTTACCCTAGTGGATGACTTTCAAAATAAAATCTGAGAGACAGAGGTAGGGAGGGAGGGCAAGAGAGAAAGAGACAGCAGAGAGAGACAAAGAAAGAGAGAGATAAAGACAGAGAGAGAATTTAACAAATGACTTTTTTCATCTCCAAAGGGAGTTTCCCAGTCACTCGGCTGAATATTTTTCAAACTTTATACCATAAAGCCTTAGCCTTTCTAGGTCACCATACTGCATTTGAGCCTAAAATTAAAACCATAAATACTTAAAACCTTAACACCTACACTCTTTAAAATCTGGTAAAAACAGGCATTTCCTGTTGTCACTTTACTGTGCCTATTTATATGAGAAATAGCACTTTGAAAAACATGGCTTAAAAGCAGAATCACACAGAGAATAAGGGAAGAGAAAAGCCAATTTACATGTTTCCATTTTTCTTTTCCTTCGATTTATTCCCTCCTGCTTAGTTTCACGATTCATATCAGTCTCTATCCAATCTCAAGAGGGAGGAACTGATCATCCCAAGCTAGTAACCAAATCAGTATTAAAATATGGAGGGTGGTTGTATGTCTAATATCTCCCAGAGCATCTGTTCCATTGTCGCTCAACAACAGGGTAGCTAAGAAATACTGATTCTCTGACACGCATCTAACTTACAGACCTTTCATGATCTGGTCTGCCGAGTGCGCCATTAAAGTCATTTGTACTGGAACAAACCTTCCCTGACTTCCAGTGTGCCTGTCTGTTAACAGCCTAATGTCACTCTCCCACTTCTCACCTCTCCCATGTAAGGCAAGAGCCCTATCCCTGGAGACTATGATTTCTAGACTCTTGTACTTTTTCGAGACACCTGGAAGGTGGAAGAAAAGCAGGAAACATTCTTATGTTCTTCTAGCAAAAGCCAAAGCCACATGGGCTCCGGCAGATGAGAGATGTGCAGTGTGGAGGCAGACGTGGGAAATCCTGACTTCCTGCAAGCTTCCTGTGTGCTCAGTCTCTTCCGAAGCTCCTGATTCCCTCTATTAAATCTCTTTTGGCTTGAAATAACCCATTTTTCCTGCTGGAACCTGTATGATATCTGCAGATTGGGAAAAGGGGATGGACTGGGAGACAAGAGATTTGCTGCAGGAATCCACTCTGGCTGGGTTAGTCTACTGGGATAGCCATACAGTAGCAAAACAGTTGCCATGTAGAAACACGCTGAATACTCTGGAACTGGAAGCTGCCCTGAGCGGGAGATTATTAAAATGTATCCCTAACTTGCTGTTTGACTTTGAATAAATTACTTGACTTCGGTTTGCTCATCTGTGAAATGTAATTAATGACGGTACCTACCCAATAGGATTTTTGTGTGG
Source organism: Cryptoprocta ferox (assembly GCA_028646485.1). Classification (NCBI taxonomy): domain Eukaryota; kingdom Metazoa; phylum Chordata; class Mammalia; order Carnivora; family Eupleridae; genus Cryptoprocta; species Cryptoprocta ferox. The sequence goes on along the minus strand of CM053577.1, from coordinate 99,858,343 downwards.
TTTAGTGAATTAATGTTTGTAAAATCTGTAGGAAAAAGAATGGCACGTGGTTAGTACTAAATGAGTTTTGCCAACGGAAAAGTTAATTTAAAAAATACCTAAAGAGTGGTCTCCTTGGGAAGTTAGACTTGGACTCCAATGCTCAAAGTATTCCTGGAATGTGGACATTTAGGAACCCGTGCCGACACCCTGTTTAGCAGCCACACCAGAAAACTGTGATTTCTGACCCGGGTCCGTTCTCCTGCCCGGTGCCAGAAGCTCCCGGGCCCCTGCATTTCTCCCTAACCATCCATCACGGCTTTGGATGAAAAATTGTATTATGCAACTTGACCATTCGGCTTGTTCATGTGCTTTAGCTCTGAATGGTTTAGGACTGTTTATACAAAATCAAACACAGTCTCAAAAGATGAAGCATTGCTACCTTCAAAAATGTTCAAAACAGCAGAGAATCCAAAGGGATTCCAACTGAGCAGCTGCAAATGTGTCCTAGACAATCGCTCTGTGACTGGCATAAGCTTAGAGGCTCTCAGAATAACTCTTGAAAAGGGGAGAGAGCTCTTGGGTTGATATATTTAAAGAAAAATAATTTTCCTATCCATGCTTATGTGGTGGTTACCCTTCATAAATTCTCTGGGATTGCAGTGAGAATGGAGAATAATAAAATACAACCTTATTTTATTAAAAAATAACAAAACAGGGGTGATTGGGTAGCTCCGTTGGTTAAGCGTTCAACTCTTGATTTTGGCTCAGGTCTTGATCTCATGGCTCATGGGTTTGAGCCCCGCACCGGGCTCTGTGCTGACAGTGCAGAGCCTGATTAGAATTCTCTCTCTGTCCCCCTCTCTCTCTGCTCCTCCCCTGCATGCATGCTCTCTCTCTCTCTCTCTCAAAATAAATAAATAAACATTGTTAAAAAGTTAAAAAATAACAAAACAGCTTCAAGGACAGAAAATATAAGTTGCAGGGTCAAGATGATATTTCTCTGTTCCTCTTGTCACAGCTGGCAAAGGTAGCTAAGGTTGCCCTAACCTTTACATACAGAGTCAGATACAGAATTAAATTTGAAAGCTTCAGTTGGGAGAGATCTGGTTTCAAAAAGCAAGCAGGGATCCTTATTTTCCAGCAAACCAGTATTTACCCTTCAATGCTTTTCCTTGCATACATTACTCACTTTTGCAAAGTGAGACATACTTTTTGTTACTGGCAGATGCCACCCGGGGGAGAAAGAGGAAAAAATAATCTCTGTCTTGTTTTTTCTCTCAGGTGTAAAAATTTTCCTTCTAGTTCCTTAGTGTCTCAGAAATCAGTTGAATAATCAGCAAGAATATGTCAGATAACCTGAAAAATATTTTTCCAGGTTTTCATCTTAACATAGAATGAAAGCATTCTGTGGCAATCCTGAAGCCTGTAATAGCAGTTTGGAACTTGTTTATGAATTAATCTTTTGTATATAGTCTCATGACAATTGATGCACTTAATTAATCCATTTCAATCCAGCTGAATGCAGATTTCAGTAATTTATCAAGATGAGTCCTTAGGACATGCCTCATTTCCTAATCCTATCCATTTGGGGCAAAAATCTCAGATTAAGGATTGCAACGACCTCATGTCATCTTAATATTTGAAAATGCAGATCTAGAAATGCAGATCTGAGATTTATGCATTTAAACACATACACTGCTATGCATGCTAAAGGTATAGTTTATAAAGTCATGTAGATTTTGTTTATTCTTTGATAATTATCCACAGATGTCTTTATTTTTGTGATTTTCTGGACTTGTCCTGAGCATACCCTCATTCACTCATTTATTCATTCATTTCATTCATTCAACCAACACTGAATACCTACTGTAGTTCTGTGCTGTGCTAGGCCTTGGGGATATGCGGCTTGTAATCTGGAGGAAATCACAGCCAGAGGCGAAAAGTGAGTGTGACAGTTAAATGTATTAATTATCAAGTAACTGTCAATTATAATGTGTAAATTTAAGTAAGCTTCTCAAGCTTATGCAACCTGGAAAATGACAGTTCATCAGGGGTCTGAAAACCCCTGGTTTTAGGCCAAATCCAGTCTGCTGCTTGTTTTGTAAATTAAGTTTTATTGGAACATAGCCAAGCTCATTTTTTATGTATTATCTACAGTTACAAAGACAGAGCTAAGTCCTTGCTAAAGAAAGGATTTGCAAAACCTAAAGTATTTACCAACTGACCCTTTAGAAAAGAAGTTTGCCTTTCCCTGGTTTAGACATTACAGTTATAGATCAGGTGTCTGAACACTACTCTCTCTCTGGCTACAAGTCCCCTCTACCTTATCTTGTCAAACTTTTAGAATCGTAAATATCTTAAAGATTTCTCTAATAAATTGCTATTTTTTATTTGTAGTAAACATTTTTTTAAAATCTTCAGTTAATGTTTATTTGCTTTTGGGGGGGGGGAGAAAAAGAGAGAGGCAGAGAGAGAAGGAGATGCAGAATCCGAAGCAGGCTCCAGGCTCTGAGCTGTCAGCACAGAGCCCAAAGTGGGGCTTGAACCCATGAACTGTGAGATCATGATCTCAGCCAATATCTGGCGCTTAATGGACTGAGCCACCCAGGTGCCCCTGTAGTAAACATTTTCTATACATTCCTTCAATAAGGTTTTGTAATAAAAACGTGTTTGATGTTGGACGGTAAATCTCCACCTCTAGAAAAAAGTCCTTCTTCAGAAAGAGTTTCTACTTTTGTACATATCCGTTCAGAAGGGGAATGTCAGGGCTGGGGAGCAATAGATAAAAGGAGAGAGTAGGACTAGATTGTCTCAAAAGAGCTTTCCAACTCCAACACCCCAGAGCTCTATGTTTCTATAATAATAACCGCACAGGCTAAAATTAAACCCGGCACTGCAGCTGGAGCAAACACACAGCACAATGGTTTCTGGAAATCAATTAAAGACAGATACAAACCTAACTGTAACCACACCATTAAAAATCCCAATCTTCCAAATTTTACCTCGCAGAAATAAGGACAACCCCTAATCAATAACACATGATTCAAAGAACTCTAAGAAAACATCAATGAAAATAACTTGGCAGCACTCTCGATCCATCGCTGACATATATTAGACTCTAGCAGGTGAAGATGATGTGAAAGAGTGCCCTTGAGTAATAAAAGACAAAAGGAATTAATAAAAATCAGCCTGATGGCAATAATTATTTCTTCAAATTACCTAGTCTTAATGATCCATGAAGACACACAGTTAAAGCTTTGATGTGGGCTTTTGGCCTGAGAATGAGCTGAACAAATCTATATTTAGAAGGCTTCTGGAAGACTTACATTTAACTAACAAGTACAGTTCTAAGAGGAAAAGAGAGGGAGAGGGAAGTAAAGGGAACTAGCCCTCAAGTTCTTCTTTAGGCTGCTATTATTATATTTATGCTTGCTAATGAAACTTGGGAACACATCTGTTGTCAATTAGTCCATTCAAGAAACATTTATTGAAGACCTACTGTTGTCAAACACTGAGCTCGGTGCAGGAAATGCAATGGACAATAAGGCAAACTTGCTCCTTGTTTCATGGTGCCTATGGTTTAGTGGGTGAAGAGAGGCATTCAGCAATTATAACAAAATATGATGAACCAGTGCATGCAGGGGAATATAGAATCCTGCAAGAATGTGCCTGGTAGATCTGACTTGGCCTAAGCTAAGGTATCAGAGTCCTCCCTGGCAGGTCACCTCAGGCCAGAAGAGAAGTGGGAATCTTCCAGCCCTTCCCTTCCCGCTCTTTACAGTCTGACTCTCGATCTTCCCTGTTTACATCTGCTCAAAATCCAAAGAAGGGAACTGACCTAGGAGGCATTTGAGAATGTGGATGCATGCCGGGTCACGTATCCAGCAGGAATCATCAATACAGGTAAATGCTAAGCAGGTAGTAAAAACCAAGTGACAAATCTAGAGGTGACAGAATTCATTTCCTTCTGCAAGGCAATGATATAAAATGGGCAAAAGACAGAGCAGAATGTGTCTCCCATGGAAACTGAGCAGCAATGTCTTGCTATAATTATTGGGTACAAGACCGATTAGCTGGAGAATGCTAAACCATTTTAAACATCTTTAAGTAAAATGAATGTTCTAATAATTCACCTTATTCATTCTGAGAATCCATCCCTCCCAAGACAGGGTAGGGTTTGGTCATCTACTTTGAGAAGTACAATTTTCTTTAAAAATGTTACTGGCACGTATAACATTTTTGTTTTTTTTAAAGGAACAGATAAAATAAAGCTAACCTTCCTGTACACCCCACTCAGCCTAAGAAATATACTACAAGCACCCTTTCCTAATTTTTCCTCTATTCCATTTCTTTACTTCTAACAAATCCTTTAGATGTTAATGTCTGTAAAAAACAAAAAAGCCTGAAATGTATTAATATCTTTACCTTTCCACCAAACAATTCAAAAACATTGTTTTGACACCACTCTCCACATATAGAGTTAATACTATATATTAGTATATACTAATTTTGTCCAGTTATTCAGCTCTGTCTTGATAACTTTATTCATCCTTCCCCTCTCCTGACCTCTTCCCAAAGAAAGGAATTATTTTCTTTAAAATATTACTAGCATGAATAACATTTACTATTAGATATTATTATAGTTTTATACAAAATTTACCATAAAGTTGATATTTTCTTTTTTCACATTTCTTTCTGTATCTTGCATCTTCTTTTTGGGATCATCTACTTTCTTCTTGAATTACAAAATCAGTTGTTCCTTGAGTGTTAATTACTTTTTAGCTAAATTCAGTAGTTTTTGATTCCTTTTGTGTTCATTTGTTTGTTTGTTTTTGGTCTGAGAAGTCATTATTTTACACTTATTCATAAAAGATACTGTTTGCTGGGCATAGAATTCCATGTTAATTGCTATTTTTTTAGTGCATTAAAGGTAATTATGTTCTACTTTTCATAGTTGTTGAATTGCCTGTTTAAATTTCATTCCACTTGTGTGCTCTTTTGCTATGACTGCATTTTTACTTTTGGAAATCTTTTTTTATGTTTATTTATTTTTGAGAGAGAGAGAGATCACAAGTAGGGGAAGGGCAGAGAGAAAAGGAGAAAGAATCCCAAGCAGTCTCCATGCTGTCAGCGCAGAGCCCAATGCAGAGCTTGAACCCATGAATCAAGAGATCATGACCTGAGCTGAAGTTGGACACTCAACCGACTGAGCCACCCAGGTGCCTCTAAAACCACCCAGGTGCCCCTTCTTTTTGAATAAATAAATAAATAAATAAATAAAACCTCTCTTTGTCTTTAAAGTTTTGTAATTCCAATATAATGTATTAGGGTATGGATTTTTTTTATTTATACAGCTTAAGTTCTTTTGGATTTTTTTTGACTGAGAAATGGAATATTTTATAAATTCCAGAATATTGTTATCTTACTATGAGTTTTTCCCAGTTCAACCAAAAAAGATGTCTCCTTTTGAGGGTCTTGCATATGTGTGAGATCTCAGTTCTGCCTCCTCCTCCTCTCAGGTGCCAGGGTTTCCTTCCTGTCTTGTCAGGCCTGACCCACTGAAACCCAAGCCTTAGGCTATGGGGTTCACCAGCTCCCCTCAGGGCAAACACTGGCTTTAAGGCACCATTACATCAATGGATTTGTGCTTTCTTGTTATTTGTAACCTCTGATTCTTTTCATTACTTTAATCTAAGGTCAGCTTAACTCTAAAAAAAGATTCTTACAAAATGTTTTATTTAATATTCTGTAGGTGTTGGTGCTAGGTAAAGTTTTCCTGAACATCCAAACTGCCATATTTCTGGGGGGGCGGGGGAGAAAGAAATGATTTAGAAATGAGCAAAAGGCTGATTCTGCAGATCTGATGCCAATTTTCCTAGAGCTTTGATGGAGAAATCTGTTTGGGGGACCTTAAGGGTGACTAGACATACTCAGAAGGCAGCTCACACGTCTGCTATTAGAGCAAGGAATGTGAGGAATGATTAATGAAGCACTGTTTAGAGTTTAATTTTATTTCTGCTTTCAAACATTATAAAGACAGAAGGCAATACTCATTGGAGAAAATGCATCTTGGGTTGGAAGACAGGTGGAAGGGGGTAAAAATGGGTTCCCAAATCAGAAAGGGGCTAAGGCTGGAAAAGCACAAAGAAGATAAAAGAAAAAGCACAGGGGTGTCATCCTTCAGTTGCAACTGCTGGGAGCTCAGCAGGATCCACCAGGGCTTGATAAGAACAGCTCCTTTCTAGGCAGTGACTGTGCATGTGTATACAGGAGCCAGATTCTCAGGGCCCTCTGCTCCTAGTCTCTGAAAGACAACTTTGGACCAGAGAACTTAGGCCCCTGGAACTTGCTGTAGTTCACTCTTTTATCCATTCATTAATATTTTAAATCGATGTATTTTTGAGTGACTACTCTCTGCCAGGGGGTGCTAGCCTTGGGGATACAGTGTGGAACAACAAACATGTTCCCATCATCCCTCGTATTACGAATCTTAAAGTCTATTTAGGAGAGATAAACTTCAAGCAAATACTTGCAACCTTGTTTAATTACAGTTTTGATAAGTACTATCAAAGAAAGTAAACTCCAAACCCAAGGATGCAGATACCAGACCCTTGGTAGCCATTTGCAATGGCCAGAAAAAACAATCTCTACTTACAAGCCTGGGGTAATGATCCATTAGCCATGATTTCCCTAAATTCTGCTCATCCTTTTGAAACAGTTTCTTGATCACAACTCTCTCCAAAAAAACCCAATCTGAATATACTGTCTCTTTCCTCTTTTCTGTATCTTTCTTTTCATGCAGTATGGAACTTGGATTGTTTTTCTTGGCAACTTCTGGAGGGTTAGAAGCAAGGAGGATGCATGATCTGAATTACATCTTGAAGATAACCCTGCCTCTCATGTAAAGAATAGAAGCTGGGAGACAGCAAAATGCAGGGCAGCAGTTGGAGGACATTACAAAGACTCAGGGGAACAGTGTTATTACAGTCCCTCTAGTGTGAAGCAATGGAGATAGGAAGTGTCAGATGCGATACCTCGTGAAGGTAGGAATGACTGGGCTCATATAGAGATTGGATGAGAAGAGTGAGGCTAGTGGGTTCAAAAAGGACTCTTAAATTTTTGGCCAAGGCAAAGAGATGAATGGTGTAGCTATCACGAGAAGTAACTTTGCAAGGAGGAAAAAACGAAGATTTTGATTTTGGGGAAGTGAATGCTGTGATGCTTATTAGATATCTTAATGGAATGTCCATTGAGAAATGACAGTTAGAGGGTTGGTGAAGAAATAGGTGGATAAGGAACAGAGCTGTAAATGTGGGAATGTCAGCGTATAGGTGATATTTAAAGTTGTAGGCATAGATGAGGCCACTACGGAGTGGGTAGATAATAAAAGGATCAGCTTTTTGAAGTTGGAAAGATGAAGAAAAACCATAAAAAAGAGAATGAGAAATAGCTTGGTTAGGAAAACATCCCAAGAGACTGGATCCTGGGGACCAAATGAAGAAGGGAACGGTCAATGTGTCAACTGAGTGGATTTGACAAGATGGAGTTCATTGGTGACTTTGTCAACGTTTGTGGAGTGATGGGAACAGAGGCCTGGCTGGAATGCATTCAAAAGAGAAACTTGCAAGAAGTTTTGCTATAGATGGAAGCAAAAGAATATAACAGTGGTCCCTGCAGGGGGATAGGGGTGAAGGGGAATTTCTTTCTAAATGGGAGATACTGCAGTATGATCTCCTTTGCTCACATTTGTATTTGACTCCTCTTATCCTTTGAAACTTAAAGATCTTTTCCAGAAATTAAGTGGGAGCAGGATGTAGGAAGTCACAAGGTCTAGTAATAATAGCTCATTACTGCAAGGTTCACATGTGAGAAGCCGTTATCACTCCTATACCCAAAGAGGCACCAGGATGCATGGCTTCTGGATTCTGGGTAGGGTTTGCTATCATCCTAGGAGACAATGACTTTGTGTGTTTATCATTTTCAGAGCCAAGCCCACTGAATTGGAGGGTGTATGACCAGTGCTGGGTACTAGCTAGGCAATTTAGCCAATATTCGTTAATGTACCATAGGGCAAAAATATATCTTTGCAGCTGTGTGCATACCAGCCTTCTCTCCCCCACTCCTCCTTCTTTCTATCTTCTAAGGAGGTTTCCGTGGTATCCTGACCATCTCCTGGAAATTTTTTATGTGAGCTGCATTTGGAATAAGGAGTTAGGGGGGAGAGTTAACTGGGAAAGTCAGTGAGAGCTTGATTGCTTTTCATTTGTAGGGCCAAGAACTAGTTCCTTTTCAGGAAAAAAAAGACAAGATCCAAAAAGATGTAAGGAGGGTAGAGAAAAAGAGAGAGAAAAAGATCAGTGTGCATGAGTTTTGAGATACTGTTTCGATGAGTTCTGAGACTTAGGAGTCTAAAGTGGTGTAGGGCAGTGTCTTATTCTGTTTAGGCTGCTGTAATGATGTGCCATTGACTGCAGAAATTTATTTCTCATGGTTCTGGAGGTTGGAGGTTCTAGCGGGGTTCTGGTGAGCACCTTCCTCTGGGTTGTAGAAGCTGACCTCTCATTGTGTCCTCCTCATGTGGTAGCAGCTTCTAAACTCTTATAAAAACACGAATCCCTTTCCTGAGGCCTCCATCCTCCATCCTGAGATCTCTTCTACTCCTAAGTGCCTCCCAATACCATCATGTTGTATTGAAGGCTTTCAACATATGAATTTTGGAGGGGGCAGACACACACATTCAGCCAGGGTCCTCCAGTTTGGAACAGTGAATGGAAAATAAAACAAATGAAATTCCTAACTTTTTCTATGTAATTTTCTTTGGGCACTTTAGTGAGAGACTTCAGTAGACATTTCAATTGCTCTTTGGCGCTTTTTAGATGCCAGAATAGTGGTTCTATTGACTGCGAGGCTGTACTGCCCAGATTTAATTATTCTGAATTATTATTAATGCAATTGTCTGTTTGTCTGCTTCCTCTGTAAGGCCCTGATCTCTTCCTAATTTTTTTGGTAGTCTGGACACTTAACAGTGCCTTGTGCATGGCATATGTGAAGACATTAGAGGGCACTTGTAGTGAGCACTGGGTATTGAATGTAAGTGATAAATCACTGAATTCTACTCCTGAAACCAATATTGGTCTGTATGTTAACTAACTAGAGTTTAAATAAAAAAGACAAGGCCATCCTCAGGGGCCTGTTGTCAGTGTAATCACATGGGGCCTCATGCAGAGAAGAGCCCTATTTGGTTTAATGCTTTGCTCTCGTCATTTTAAAATTCTTAAGTTTTAAATAAGGGGCCCAGATTTTTATTTGTCATCGAGCTCTGCAAATGATGTAGCAAGTGCTGCTCTCAGTGATTATTTGTTGAGGATAACCCATGCCCAGAACAAGAAAGTTAGATATGGATATTTTTTCCATTTCTTTCAGTTCTAAAATGATACTTCCATCTTTCTAAGAAGATCCTTCTTTGCATCCTGGAAGAATAGTTAACCAGATATCAGTCTACCAGAAAAAGAATAGAAGGGTGTTAAGGAGAGAAACGTTGACCATGATCTGCACAAAATAAAAAATGATTAATTTGTGTGTGCCTATATGACACTGATCTTCAAAAAGTTGTCCAAGTCAGAAAAGAAAAAACTCAGGATAGAGATGTTACATAACATACTAAGAAGGTATATGAATGATTAAAGTTACCAAAAAGTTGTAGATGAGAAGATGTACTGCATGTCTAAGAAAACTGTTTAGAATAGGGACAAAGCCATATTTATTCTCTGATTATGCTACAGCAAAAAAATTTTTTTTAATGTTTATTTATTTACTTTGAGAGAGAGAGAGAACAAGCAGTGGAGGGGCAGAGAGAAGGAGAGAGAGACAGAATCCCAGGCAGACTCTGCACTGTCAGAGCAGAGCCCAACGCGGGGCTCGATCTCACAAACCATGAGATCATAACCTGAGCCTAAACCAAAAGTCAGATACTTAACCTATTGAGCCACCCAGGTGCCCCATATAGCAGATTTTTAATCTTGTTTGTCAAGTATGGGAGAGGATGCTTAAGGGGCTGGGTTGTGCACACGTGTTAGAAAAAAAATTAGAAAGAAATGAACAGAAATGGGTCTTTGAGAATAGGGGACAATGAAATGGGTAGTAATAGTGGTAGGAGTAATTTGAGTTTATTGACAAAATATTGATATTCCACGTCTGCTGGAATATAAGCTTTGGTGGTGGGAGTTCCCCCAAGAAAGAATTAGTCATCTCCTGGGCTGTGCTCCTGTAGCATTTACTTATATATTTTTCCTACAACTCTCTTGGCTTTGTACTCCAATTACTCTATAATTATTTGTTGTCAGTCTGTCAACACCAAAAGATATGAGCTCCTCCAGGGAAGATTTTAATTTTTATTCTTAGCTTCTAAAAGAGTGTCTGGCACAAAGTAGATGGTGAATGTTTGCTAAACACACACACACACACACACACACACACACAGAATTAGTCTTGAAAATCAAACCATATAGATTCATGTACTTTGAAAATTTCAAACTACTTTAGAAATACCCTATAATGATTGTGGTGATGAGGATGAGGATGCTAATGACAAAGTCAATGATAACTTATACCCTCCAGAACAAAAGAGTGTACTCCTTCACTGCTGGATAATGAATACTGTCCTAGGAGTCTGTGACAGTTGGCACTTGTATGTAGAAAAATTATGACTATGTACACGTATTTGTTAGTTTTTCCTCTGAGGATGAGATCCTTGTCTTTCATCAGCATTTCCAATGGTTGGGAATTTTTATTTATTTTTATTTATTTATTTATTTATTTTTAATGTTTATATTTGAGAGAGAGAGAGAGAGAGACAGAGACAGAGACAGAGACAGAGTGCAAGTGGGGGAGGGGCAGTGAGGGAGGGAGACACAGAATCCAAAGCAGGCTCCAGGCTCTGAGCTGTCATCACAGAGCCTGACACAGGGCTTGAACCCACGGATGGCGAGATCATGACCTGAGCCAAAGTCAGATGCTTAACTGACTGAGCCACCCAAGGTGCACCATGGCATTTTTAAAAGGTTAAGAATTCTGCTTTGTGGTAAAAAAAAATCCACTACCTGCATGCTAGTGCAGTGATTTATTTCTCAGTTTGGATAAGATTTCAATCAAGAAGTGATCCTGTATCCTTTAAGATCTTATTTAGCATGTAATAAGTAAAATCACTTCTGCACTATACATCCCCCCCCCCACACACAAATTCATTAGGTTAAATGATCTGAGATATCCTTACAGGAGAGGTTCTAGTATAAACACAAAACGGTATTATATTAAATGATATTACACTGAAATGAGGGTAGTCATTGAAAAACTGGAATCAGAGTCTAAAACATAAAGCACATTAAGTGTATTAACGGAGAAGTAGAATGAGGCCAAGTATATCTTGTCTATAGTACTTTGCATGTACAAATATTCCATTAAGAAAAAAATATCTGGGTGATGTATTGATGTAACTACAGACTATGAAATAATTTCCCAGGAAAACACTAACTGCTTCAATGATAACATTACATAAAACACGAGCTGGTCTAAATTAGAAACTTCCTTCAGTTTTGAATGCTGTCTGCCAAAATGGATTGCAGGAGCAGAAGCTAAACATCATAGTACCTTCTAAATGTGTAATTCTCCCTCACCCCCTCTCATTTCCTGCAGGAAAAACTTTACATCGTAATTCAGTCTTTAAAAATAATTCTATTTTCTTTAAACCCCTAAATGTTTTCTATTATGTATGACACAATCCTTTCCACTTTGCTACTGAAGGACAGCTAGTCATTAGAAGCTTAGTAATGAATTACAGTGGTCCTCAGATCAAAATAATCCACATGCCAAAGTAGCACATTTTAGGGTGGTGTATCCTACTCTCTTTCAATATATTATATTATCCTGTTTCTTTTAAGTGTAATGATTCACACTTGAATCATTGTTGTGAATACCACAAACACGTATTAAGCCTATTCTGCCCTAAGCTTTGTTCTCGGTGTTGAAATAAAATATAACCAAGATACAAATCCTATTCTCAGGGAACCTGTGTTCAGTGAAAGAGATGGCCATGAAAACCCGGAAGTACACTCAGTTACCACCAGAAGTATGTGTTAAGTATTGCAGTATTAGTATTGGTATTGTAGGTTTTGTTTTTTGGTTTTTTCTTTTCTTTTTTTTTTTTTAGTTTTAATGTCTATTTATTTATTTTTGAAAGAGAGAGTGCAGGTATGCACATGTGTGAGTGCAAGTGGGGGAGGGGCAGAGAGAGAGGGAGAGAGAGAATCCCAAGCAGGCTCTGTGCTGCCAGTGCAGAGCCCAGTGTGGGGCTCCATCCCACAAACTGTAAGATCATGACCTGAGCTGGTATCAAGAGCCAGACGCTTCACCAACTGAGACCCCCAGGAGCCCCTTCGTGTTATAGTTTTACTCCATGGCATCACTAGTATTTTGCAGCATTAGTAATGACATTAAAGTAGTAGTGTGGCAGATACTCAAATATGGTAACAGCAGTATTGCTGGTCCTACACGATCTTCCAGAGCCTTGTCACTCCTACAGGTTTAGAGCTATCCCCACTCTCACACACCTTTTACCGAAATTAAACTCTGTTTAATTAATTTACAAAGCATGCTTCTTTTTGAAGGGGGATGTTAATTACATTATAAAGACTGTTATAAAATGTAGTTTCATTATATACTAGTTCTTGACATCTGAGCATCCATCTAGCTCCTCTTTTTTTTTTTTTTTTTTTTGTTACTTGTACTCCCATCCATATTATTTCTAGGTGAATAATGTAGCATTGGGATATGTTCTCTGGATCAAGAGAGATATTATTTATTTTCTTTTTAAAGTTTATTTATTTATTTGTTTATTTATTTATTTATTTTGAGAAAGAGAGACAGAGAGAGCGCGCGCACAAGCAGGGGAGGGGCTGAGAGAGAGGGAGAGAGAACCAAGTAGGTTCCACACTGTCAGCATGGACCCCAAGGTGGGGCTCAAACTCATGGACCATGAGATCATGACCTAAGCCAAAATCAAGAGTCGGACGCTTAGCTGACTGAGCTACCCTGGCACCCCAAGAGAGAATTTATTATACACGAGTAGAGAAAAGCTTACCAATCTAGAATGTTAAGTATCCAAGAACTTAAGATTCTGGAGTGATTTGCAACCTACTGCCTGCTTTAGGTTGATAATTAAAGAAATGCCAATTCTTTCTTTAGAATAATTCATAATCCAGGGGCGCCTGGGTGGCTCAGTCAGTTGAGCGTCTGACTTTGGCTCAGGTCATGATCTCCCGGTTTGTGAGTTTGAGCCCCACCTCAGGCTCTGTGCTGCCAGCTCAGAGCCTGGAACCCTCTTCAGATTCTCTGTCTCCCTTTCTCTGCCCCTCCCCTGTTCACAGTCTGTCTCTCTCTCTGAAAAATGAACATTAAAAATATATATATAAATAAAATAAAATAAAACAATTCATAATCCCCAAAACCAATTATATATTGGTATAGCCCTTTTGGAAAACAGTATAATATATAGGCCCTTTTATCCATTAACCCTACTCTGATACATAATTCAACAGAATCAGAGATACATATATGAAGATTTCTTTGTGGCATTATCCATAATGGCATTTAGAAGTAACTTGAATAAAAACTAGGAATTAATTCAGTAAGCTACAAGCCTTTAAGATCACAGAATGTGACCATCAAATAGGTAATTACGAAGAGTCTATAGAAGCATGTATCTATATAACAATAGCTTACATTAAGTATGTGCTTATTCTGTGTCTGTCTCTGTTTTAAGTATTTTATAAATATGATTCATTAGATCCTCAGAACATCCTCATGAGGTACGTAATATTCTCTACATTATCCAGATGAGGCACAGAGATATAAATAACTTATCCAGGATCAAAGAGCTGGGCAGTGACAGAGCAAGGGTTTGAAGCCAGAGAGTGTGATGTAAAACCCAAGTTTTTAAACACGATGTTACATAATTTTTGGTTTAAATTGTGTGTGTGCACGCACACACACACGGATAAGGATTGGAAGTTAATAAAAATATTTAAAAATGATTATCTTAGGGTAGTGAGAATATTAATGCTTTTTACTGTTTTTCTAGATTACCTGTCATATATGAAATGATTTTTAAACAGAAAAAAGAAAGCAAAATTCAAAGAATTTGATGGTTAAGAGTAAAAAGTAAGCATAGGTTCGTTCAAGAAAAACTGACATTGACGGCGTAGGACATGAATGCTCAAATCCCATTTTGAGACTTATTACTTAAGCTACACCTGTTATTGCAGGTAAAATTTCCATTATTTGTAAGACCATGAAGGAATACTATTGCTAAATTTGTGTGTTCTATTCCTGTTATGAATTTTCAGACCAGGTAACATATGGTGCATCTCTTAAAAGTTTAACCTGAATTAGTTAGTCTATGTTCCCAGCCCACCCCTTCCAACCCAAGAAAACTGTAAATGTCTTTCTACCATTCAAATTTAAGACTAGATTCATATATTTTGATGCTAAGGGGATTGTAGAGAGCCAAATCCATGTTATTTTTCAAAAGTATATTCTCATTATGTAAGACAGTCCTCTCTCCAACCACTAATAGAAGACCCTGATGTCTTTCTATAACAAGAAAGGTGAAGTTGTTTCTAATCAGCGTGTAGCTCAAAAGTTGAAGATGGCTTAAATCACTGTATATTTTATTTTTGTTTTAAATTAACAGATACTTTGCTCATGGTCTTTCTAATTTTGAGATAATGCATATGTATCACTCAGAATGGACTGGATTATTTTGTGGAAACAAATTAATTTCAAAATCCCAGCAGTTTAGACTTCTACCTCTGGCCAACCTAGAGTCTCAGGGACCAGACTTACCATCCCCTACCCCACTGGAAACAGTCAAACAACTGGACAAATGATAAGAAATAATGGTTTGCAGGGCACTGGACATCAGATAGTTAAAGACAGTAAGGCCTGAAAGATGGGAAACAAATGAGATGAGCCCCACTCTTGCTCCAGGCCTACAGTCTTGAGAGAGTTTTCTAGGCCACAGTGCAGAAAGGCAGAATCAGGCACAGCCCAGGGGACTCCCTGAGTTGAGATGGACCTGAGAGTATGGGAAATCCAAGGTGTCTAGAGTTTGCAGGACAGAATACTGGAGAGGAAATAGCTTCCTGACAAGGAATGTTGCAGATCTCCTAAAGGCCACCCCCCCTCAAGAATTCAGCATCGTACTGATCTACCCACGTGTGTGAAGAAGTTCCTGTCGTTTAAGGAAAGAATCATTCAAAGCTAAGAGAGGGAACAGGATCTGGTGCTCACAGAAGGACTAGAATAGTGCCTAATACAACCAGCCAGACTGGAAAACCACGGAGTAGAGTTTTGTCTCAGTAGTGGGAGATGATTATCTCTAGATTAACACTGCTCTGGTCTCACCTGACAAAGCTTTCATGCAACACTGAAAGAATCCAACAGTTTCCAGGTAAGTATTCCATGACCGTGCTGGAGAATATTGTGAAGCTTTAAAAATAGCACAGGAGAGTGGCTCTTTTTTTGGAATTGAACTACCTTCTGGAGTATGACAGTACAATATCGGTAACTGTCATCACACATTTCTGTGTCTAATGGAGTCCCTGCCTGTCATTTGTTGAAAAATACCTGACCTTCATTACTGTTCATCTATGCATTATCCCTCTCACTATTTTGTAGCTTTTGATGGGATACTAATGAAACAATATTTTTAAATCAAATATGTCCCTCAGTGTAATTTCTCTTTGGTCTGAGTGCTTTAATAAGTAAATTTGAATGCCCTGAGCATATGTTAAATCAGGTTGATTTTTAATTGAAACTCATTCGAATATATGTTGAAGATAGATAAGTTTTCGTGAAAACCAGTTACAAAGGTATGGTATCACCGGTAGGTGTGCAGGCTGGAAGTTGCAATTCATAGCTCCATTGTTCTTGAAGTCTTAAAAGCAACTTTGTACCTCTTAAGGAATCTGGAGAAAGCAGTATTTCAATATTACTCTCCCTGAAAAGGTCTCTGAATAACTCAACATATTATGACAGAGTGAGTCCTTTGCTTTAATAGAAGTGTAACAATTTTGATTAATTATTAAAGAAATTCAAAGGAAAAGAAGTAACATTTACCAGGAGCCTGCTATCTGTAAATCACAGTGTGTACCGACAGTAATAATACATAAAAAAATAAAACCTACGATTTCATAAAGTTTTGGTGTGGGTAACTCACTTGTGTGCTATGAAGTTCCCATCCTGGGGGTGCCTGGGTCGCTCAGTGGGTTGAGCATCTGACGTCGGCTCAGGTCATGATCTTGTGATTACCGAGTTCATGCCCTGCATTGGGCTGTGTGCTGACAGCTCAGAGCCTGAAGTCTGCTTTGGATTCTGTGTGTATGTCATTCTCTCTGCCCCTCCCTGACTCATGTTCTGTCTCTCAAAAATAAATAAATGTTAAAAACAAATTTAAGAAGTTCCCATCCCGAAGTAAGTACATTTTGGGGAATGAAAAATGAAGGAAATATATGTATGTATCATGTAATTCAGAATAAATGATAATGTTGCTTCTTGCTTTAAGGACTTTTCAGCATCTAGAACTTAGTAATGAGAAATGTCTGGCACTGTGTACACAATGAAAGGTAAAAGATGCAGTTGGTCATATCTGTGAATACACTGTCCGCCACCCTGTAGCCTATTGAATGAGGTGCTTGCTCTCCTGAATCTTCCACTTTTAATACAGCAGCTTTAGTACCATACAAAAATGGTCTCAACGTTATTGATATGTTTGAGAGGCCAGGAAGGTGGATGGAAAAAGATGTCCTGGAAACCCAAAGGAAGAAAAAAACTCTTCTCTACATACAAGCTAGACTCTAAAAACTAATCAGGGAATATATTATAAAGAAAACCCCAAAAGAGAGAGGAAGAAGGAGAAAGTGATTGAGGATATGTTATATTAAAGTATGCAACAAATTCATTCCTAATAATGGGTTGCAAATACTTCACTGATCTCTCTAGTTCTTGTTCTAAATCTCTAGTGATTCGATTTATTTCTTTGTTAGAATCCCTTTACTGATTATCTTGCAAAATTCCTTTTAGTAAAAAGGCGAAAACAGTGTCTGATATATTGGATAAACCTTTTAACAATCCACAGCTATTTATCTCTCATGATTTCAATTCTAGGATAAGACTCCTTGCTTTATAAAACTTCACTGGATCTCGAGGAAAACTAAGACAGGAGTACTCATTGAATTTGGACAAAATAAAAGAAACAAGGCATTCTGATCATCTATTTAGCCCCTAAATTTCAGAATTTCAAAAGGGATCCTATTTTGTTTTCACATACTTGCTTTTTACTCTTAAATACTCCTGCTAGTGACCTGCTTATGGTGCAGAACCAAAAATGGGGCCTGAAATCTCACAAGTATGAATGTACTTGATGGGATCCATTTTGCACTCATTGGTGCAGATAATATCTTTGAGCATCTAATACTAGCAGGCATTACACCAGAAATTCTGAAAAATGTATCTGTTATATTATGGGTTCATCCTTAAAAAAATTGGAAAAAATTTACACTCGCTACTTATCATAGATATCTTTCTATGTAAAGTTGGAAAATTCTATTTAAACTCAAGAATTAGTAAACTTAAGTATTAAAGTTATAGATTAAACAGTTTAAATTTTTTTCCAGAATTACATTTTTTAACAATAAAGTAAGAAAATAAATAAAATTGCATAGCTATTTAAAGGAGCTTCTTCACAGAGCTTGAAAAATTGTCCAGTGGTACTTTTCATTTTTCTTCAAGCTAGGATACATGAAAGTTCAGGTTATTTAAATTCTCAGAATTCAGAAATGAGCACTTCAACTGCAGGTAACAGAATGCAATTTTCTAATCCAATCTTCTTTGAAATTTACAAATATTAACCAAAAGTAAAAACTATTAAAAAATTTATCCTTAATGGAACAAGAACATATCCACAATTCAAATGATAAACTGTCATTCAAACATTGTCAAGTATAGACCAAAATAAATGAGCTGATAAAGCTGACACACAACTCCTTTCAAAAACTTCAGTAGGTCATCTTGGTCCCTAAAGGTAAGAACACAGTCTAAGCATGAATGTGTCATGGGATGTGAGAGAACTATTCCCATAAAAGAGAAACCATCTGCCTATGGCTGTGTCCATTGTCAATGACTTAATTTTATTCTAGCCTCAGTAAGCCACTAGGTAAGGGAGGGGGTAGGAAGGTAAAGAAGGAAACAGAGATTTCTAATAAAACAAAGTAGATTGAATGCATGCATTTATTTAGATTTACCCCCTCCTGAAGCCCCATTACATGACATAGGTTTTTTTACAAAAGTACATACTCTATAAAAAGTTTTGGAACAGAGTCAATAATAGATAAAATGTAAGCAACTGGGGAAAATGAAAAGCAAGTGGCAGAATGGTAATTAACTAAGTATGGGGAAAGATGAAACCTGTCTGTCTGAACAGTAGGATGCCAAAAAAGATTTTAACTGCAGAAACCTTAGAAAGATTCAAGAATCGGAGGCAATGAGTGCCTCAGAAGGCAGGAATTGGTTGGGCTGCAAAGATGAAGTCTGGTTGAAATCTTTGTAAGGTACAGCAAGACCCTTAAGTAGGATGAGCTTTACTTTCTGATTAAATTACTAGAGGGACTGTAACTTGCAAGACACTAGGTACAATGGAGATCTGGAATGAAGACTTTCCTGAAACTGAAGGTTTTAGAGAAAGCTCAATATTGAAGAGATCCCCAGTATAACTAACTCTTTTGCTCTGCTTCTGGTAACAGATGTATCCCCACTAGGCAGGAAATTGGATTGAATTTTCTCTAGACCAGTGCTTCCTAAATTGTGGCCCAAGGATCATCAATGCCAGCATCACCTCGAAACTTTTTACAAATGCCAATTATCAAGCTCTACCTACAGAATAAAAAAATCTGGGGGTGGTGCCTAGCAATTTGTGTTTTAACAAGCCTTCTAGATGATTCTGAGACACTCAGTTTGAATCTCAAACTCAGATTTGGGAACCACTGCTCTTGAATGCTCTGATATCAACAGATCAGTCCACCATGAAGCATACCAGTTAGCTATACTCAAGCATGCACAGTGAACTTCCAACATGCTTTTTAAAAATCTGACATAGAAAAGGTCACAAGATATTTAAGGTGGGCTATGAAGAAGGAATACAGAAACTAAAACAAACAGGAAAAAAAAAACCCCAAAAACAAACACCCCCCCCCAGAGATGTGTGATATTGAAGATAGCAGAAGAAACTTCAAAAATTATAAATGATGTCTTCAGAAGGTTAAGAAAAGAGTTTGAATTCATGAAACAAGAGAGGATGATAAAGGCAAAGGAACAATGGGGAAAAAAGAAAGAGTTCTTTGGAAATTGAAAGCATGATTGCTAAAATTAACAACAACAACAACAACAACAAAATCTCTGGAAGAGTTACATGCGGAGGTCATCCAAACTGAAATCCACTGTGTAGCCAGCACGCACACAAAATATAGCTGCACCAATTTGGAACTTGGCGTTTTAAAACAGTAAGGCTTGTTTAGAGAGGTGAAAAAAAGTTACATATAAAGCCTGGGGAATCAGAATAGTATCTGGTAACTGCAGTGGCCACACTGTGGAACATAGAAGACAATGGGAAAATGCCTTCAAATTTCAGAAAGAAGTTTCTACTTCTTTAACCATTAAGCCAAATCATTAAGGTATAAGGATGGAATAAAGATATGTTCAGATATACAAGATCTCAAAAATTTACTTCCAAAGCTCTCTTACTGAGAATGTACTCCATGTAAAAAAGACACAGATTTGGGAAGAAGGGCCACCATCACAGGACATGAAGGCAGGGGACCCTCGGGATCAAATTCATGGGAAACCCCATGGGTGACAACAGTACAGCAAACTTAGAGAGTGGTCAGTTGGCTGGCTCAGGAGAATAGAAGGCTCTAGAAGCAATAGGTCTAAGAGGGAAAAATGGATCTAACCAATTAAAGAATTTTGACATGTTGGAAATCATACTAAATTTGGAAAGAATTAGCAATATTAACATAGAAAAGCAAAGCAATTACAATCTTGAGGGAAAAATGAACAGGAAAAATGTAATCATGGCTCAGTTCTGAAAAATATTTACAGTCATTGTAATATAAACACTGAACATTAATTTAATAAATGACTATATAGCCATAATGAGAGGATGCGGGGAGAGAAGCATGTATGGCTGAGGTGGTGTAAGTGGGCTAAATTCTCACATTCTATAATAGGAAGTCAGTAGACAAAGTACAATTGTTAAATCAATCATTAAACAGCAGAAAAATTGTGTACTATTCAGTGAAAAGGCCTGGACTCAATTTCAATGTAAAACTGAAACTAACTGGGGTTTCAGGGAGCATAAGGGTCATGTGACAAGAAAATTATACAATAACTAACACAGGTCAGGAGCTGGGAAAGAGGGAGCCATAAAGGAAATAAAATATGCTAATTTAAAAGTGTTTCACTATAGAGAAGAAATAAGGGTGGCTAAAAAAAGGAAAACAAATATTTAAATGTTTTTTTTAATGTTTATTTTTGAGAGAGAGAGTCAAGGCATGAGTGGGGTAGGGGCAGAGAGAGAAGGAGACACAGAATCCAAAGTAGGCTCCAGCCTCTGAGCTGTCAGCATAGAGCCCAGCATGAGGCTTGAACCGACAAATCATGAGATCATGACCTGAGCCGAAGCCAGACTTTTAACCAACCTAGCCACCCAGGTGACCCAGGAAACAAATATTTAACAAACTCTAATTCCTAATGTTTTGCATAATCTTTTTCTCTGATTAACATAAATTCTAGAAATGAATATCTCTTTAGCTTTCTGAACTTTGTATAAAGTTCAGCAAAATTTCAGCTCCAGAAATTCTTTTCCCTTTTAAAAATTTAAAGTAAATAAAATATAATCATTAGTAATAAAATACAGCATAATCTCATTTTGCTTTTTAATCTATCCATCTATTTTATAATCCATCCATCCATTAATCCATCCATCCACCCACCCATCCTTATGTCTGCATAATTACATTAGCACTATCTAGACCAAGCAAAGTTTACCAATTGTTAATGATGACTGTTCTGAGTAGTGAAACTTGGAATTATTTTTTATTCTTTTTTTTTGTACTTTTTGTATTTATTGGATTTTTGAAAAAATAATAATGATATCAGTACTAGGTCATCTTAGTTTTGAAATTTAAGGGATCTCTTTTAATGAATTTTTGTGCTTAAGCATTGAATGATATCATTCATTTTTATTTTGCTTCTATATTATAATCTCTCATATGCTTTTAGCACCCTTATAATTAAACTGCTTGTTTCATGTTGCTCATCTCATTTACTATTTTTTTCTCCATGTAGCCATCATTATATTATCCTTTTTATCTCTCTGAGTCATACAACTGTGCTTAACTTACACCATTATTTATAATCTTCTGCATCTTTTACATTTGAAATGGACACAAACAGGACAGTCCCATTTTTGCCATGGATTCCTCTTGGAACTTGAAGAAAAATATTGTGAAAGATGAAATTGTGGCTTATATCTGAGGTTTTCTGTTTTCCTTGAAACATTCAAAGAAGTACCCAAATACCAAGGAGAGGAGGCTTTTTGCCTACTTTTACTTGTTGGAATCTAAGGAGATAAGCACCACCTTCACCAAGGATGACAGTAAGAACACCTAGCAATAGTGGTAGCTGGTGACACAATCAAGACACTATGCAAACTATGTAAGAATGGGGGAGGGAAGAGGTTGGGATCAGCCAATCAGAGCAGAAGCTGCTGGAGTTGAAGGGCATCTACTGGGGCAGCTATTAATCTTGCAGTTGCTGGATTGTGGGGAGACAGAAAAGGATCTGGGCAGGGGTGGGGGTGCTGGACAACTGGAGATGATGGTGAGCATTCAGAAGGCTTAGGGCAGCAGTTGTATATCTGCAAGTGTATAAGTGTTCTAGTACTTGAATCACTATCAGTGATTAATCACAGCCAAGGATGAAGACCAAACTTGGTTAGAGATTCTCTTTTGGTTATAGAGTGAGTTTACACACAAATTTATTCCTCAAGAACACAGGCCAAGTTAAAGCCATGCTTTGAAGATCTCTAATGCATCACTGCTTGAAATCTCACCATTATTAAAAACTTTGGGTTAAACATTGCCATTGTTCTTTTTAAAATGAAAATATAGTTAACACGTAGTAACATCAAAACTATTGTCAGCTATTAACACTGATGTGAAGTTCTCTCAAGTTGTTAAGAACAGGATACCAAGAGAAGGGCAGTTTTGGAAGAGTGGGGAGACACAGGGAACAATATAAGTAATGGGAACTTTTATGGGTAAGGTGATAACACACATGAGAAGACAGAGAAGAAGAGGGGAGTGCCAATCATGACAAGAGAGAGATCAGTTAGGAGAAATGCCACAGATGACAATTTTCTACTTGTTAATTTTTCCCAGTCTTCATTCTGGAAAGAAAACAAGAAAAAAGTTGGCTCCAATATTTCATCGCATGTTCTAGCAGCAGGCAAATGGCTAACCCTTCTTTGTATCCTCTGTTCAGGAGCCACACTCCACTCTCTCCTCAATGTTTCCTACTGTATTTTCTTCTACTATGGAGCCAAATACAGTCACTGTAATAAAAATGTAGACTTTGGGAGCTAAAAGAGTTCTAAAGGTTTAAAGATAAAACCATCTTTTGCTGATCTATACCAAATAAACCGAGACCCTAATTCCCTAAATCCAGGATTTCTCAACCTTATCACTAGTAACATTTTGGTTGGACATTTCTTTGTCATAGGGACCATCCTGTGCAATGTAGTGTTTATCGGTATCTCTGTTGCTACCCCTCAGATGCCAGTAGGCCTCTTCCTATAACAATAAAAAATAACTTAAGACATTGCTGACTATCCCTTGGGGGGCAAAACTGCCTCTAGTTGAGATCAGTGCAATAATCTCAGAAAATATTTAATTTTGGAAGGCATAGTGTTTTTATTTCTTGCGTATATTCTTTTCTAACTGTATTTTATATAGGTTAATATTAACATTGACTTTTATTTGACCACAAATTAGTGAGCAAGGAAGTGGGCCAATAAATGTAAAACTATCATCCAGAAATCCATCTGGGATTTAGAACACTTCATACTAAACCACATTTTTATAATCAAACCATGACAGCATCATTCATTCATTCATTCATTCATTTTTCTCCAACAAGCATTTATCTGCTACACACCATTCTAGATACTGGGGCTTCTGTGCTAAAAACAAAGTTGATTCTGGGCCCTCATGGAACTTCCATTTCTGTGCCTGCACCCAAATATTCCAGCAAACTTCTAAATATGCTGTGGCTGATATTTGACTCTTTTTTTAAAAAAATCTTTTTTAATGTTTATTTTTGAGAGAGAGAGAGGCAGAGCACGAGTGGGGGAGAGGCAGAGAAAGAGGGAGACACAGAATTGGAAGCAGGTTCCAGGCTCTGAGCTGTCAGCCCAGAGCCCGACGTGGGGCTTGAACCCACTAATGCGAGATCATGACCTGAGCTGAAGTTGGAAGCTTAACTGACGGAGCCACCCAGGCACCCCTGATATTTGACTCTTATGTCTCACTGTACCCATATCAATTCTAAAATAACATTCAAGAATGTAGTTATTTTGGGTCATGCCATTAAAATATGATTGGTGGTTGACATTTCTTAAAATCCAATCAATTATGTACCCATTTCCATGTCAGATTCCAGGTTGTAGTCACATGGAAGTGTATGAGGTTTCCAGAGTGTTTCAAGCTCTCTCTCACTCCATTATTTGGTGCATTCTGCGCTGCTTATAGGAATTCACTCCCCAACTCTCCTCCTTCAGTGAAACTGTGCATCCTGAATTGTCCTTCATCACAACTGTCCCTATTCGTCTCATCTCTTCTTGGAAGCTTCATCACCCCAAGGCTGGGTTAGGCTTCTTGCTGACACTCCTTTAAAATTCTATCTTAATTACATCATGGCTTTTGTACTGTGTTGTAATTATTTGCTTCTTGAAGTTACAGGATGTACCTTGTTCCCTTTCCTATACTGAGTAAGTAGCATATTCGATTATCGATATATAGTTATTGAATAAACAAATTCATGACTAATCCACTTGGAAAATGCTTCCTGTTATACATCCTAACATTTGTAACTCGTTTTTAGCTGAGGTAGGTGTTTATCCTAATAGTAAGATCTCTCTTTGTTGTTTTATATTATTATTTTGTATTATTCCCAACCTTCTTGGTTTCCACTGATTTCTCTGTTTATCTTTGCCTAGTTACTAATCTTGCCTTGCCTTTGGTGTATCTTTTTCACTTTGCAAGATTCACCTTGATAACTCACCAGTCATGGAGTGGGAGCAGAGACTCTCCAGATCTCCCTTCCTCTAAGTGTCCATTTATCAATGTACCTACCTTTTCCTAACTTTTCTACTACATTCATTCCTTAGTTAAACTAGTAATATTTCTTATGTACCTATTATGAATTTGGCAAGGTGCTTAGCATTCTGCATACAAATATAAACAGGAAAACTCCTGCTCTTGGAAAGTGCAAAGGGTACCATACACGTCTTCAACTTTACAGAGACATCCTGGGTCATCTGAACACAAGATGGATGCCAGAGGGTATGAGTCACATTTTTGAGACTGATCCCCAGACAGGCCTTCTACTCCTCTATTCTCTGATCTCATATCTGCCCCATTTTAGTCATCATTTCAGCTCTCAGATGAATTATTTGTCCTGTCCTTCCAAGTTGAAACTACATTTGGGGTCTATTACAGGCCATGTCACTCTCCAATTTCTTATGTTCCATACTTGGAATATAAGTACTTCCTGAAATTGTTATCCCATTTGATATATGTCACTCAGCTTGCTGTTGGAGCCCCCAAGTCCTTGAAAAAAAAACACCTCTTATTAGGTATGGTTCATTAGGGAATGAATGTTTTCTTGGCTACCTTTCAAGAGGGGGATTAAAAACACAATTCCACCTTCCCAGAGAAAAAGTGATGACTTCCTCAGGGACTTCTCAGCTCTCTGCTCCCATATGGAAAGTAAATTCTTTCTGACTGAAAGTTTGCTAAAATCTCACTGCATCGATACCTCCAGAAGCATTTACATTATAAAAGTAGATAATTACAAATTAACAGTTCAAATAATATACCACACTTAAAAATGGGGAAAAGTATCAATTATAATTCACAAAGGAAGAAATTTATATTACCAATAAGGAGACTTAAAAAGTTCAGCCTCTGATCTAACAATCCTACTTCTGTTATTTGCCCAAAGAAAATAAAAACACTTACTTGAAAAGATATCTGCACATCCAGTTCATTGCAGCATTATTTACTTACAACAGTCAAAATGTGGAAACAACCTACATGTCCATCAACAAATGAACAGATGAACAGAATAGAGAACACAGAATTGGACCCACAAATTTATGGCCAACTAATCTTTGACAAAGCAGGAAAGAGTATCCAAAGGAAAAAAGACAGCCTCTTTAACAAATGGTGCTGGGAGAACTGGACAGCAACATGCAAAAGAATGAAACTAGATCACTTTCTTACACCGTACACAAAAATAAACTCAAAATGGATGAAGGATCTGAATGTGAGACAGGAAACCATCAAAACCCTAGAGGAGAAAACAGGCAACAACATCTTTGACCTCATCACAGCAACTTCTTACTTGACGTGTCTCTGAAGGCAAGGGAAATAAAAACAAAAATGAACTACTGGGATCTCATCAAGATTAAAAGCTTCTGCACTGCAAAGGAAACAATCAACAAAACTAAAAGGCAACTGATGGAATGGGAAAAGATAGTTGCAAATGACATATCATATAAAGAGCTAGTATCCAAAATCTATAAAGAACTCACCAAACTCCACACCCGAAAAAACAAATAATCCAGTGAATAAATGGGCAGAAGACATGAATAGACACTTTTCCAAAGAAGACATCCATATGGCCAAACATGAAATGATGCTCAATATCACTCATCATCAGGGAAATACAAGTCAAACCATACTGAGATGCCAGTCAGCGTGCTAAAATGAACAAATCAGGAGACTATACATGCTGGCGAGGATGTGGAGAAATGGGAACCTTCTTACACTGTTGGTAGGAATGCAAACTGGTGCAGCCACTCTAGAAAACAGTGTGGAGGCTCCTCAAAATAGAACTCCCCTTTGATCCAGCAATAGCACTGCTAGGAATTTACCCAAGGGATACAAGAGTGCTGATGCATAGGGGCACATGGACCCCAATGTTTATAGCAGCACTTTCAACAATAGCCAAATCATGGAAAGAGCCTCAATGTCCATCAACTGATGAATGGATCAAGAAGATGTGGTTTATCTATACAATGGAATATACATGGCAATGAGAAAGAATGAAATCTGGCCATTTGCAGCAACATGGATGGAACTGGAGGGTATTGTGCTAAGTGAAATAAGTCAGTCAGAGTAAGACAGATACCATATGTTTTCATTCATATGTGGATCTTGAGAAACTTAACAGAAGACCGTGGGGGAGGGGAAGGGGAAAAATAGGTTACAGAGAGTGAGGGAGGCAAACCATAAGAGATTCTTAAATACTGAGAACAAACAGGGTTGATGGGGGGTGGAGGAGAGGGAAAAGTGGGTGATGGGCATTGAATAGGGCATTTTTTGGGGATGATCACTGGGTATTGTATGGAAACCAACTTGACAATAAATTACATTTAAAAAAAGAAGAAAATATGGCATATATATATGTATACACACATATACATATAATAGAATATTATTCAGCTCTAAAAAAGACTGAAATTTTGTCATTTGCAAAAACATTGATGGACCTTGAGGGCATTATGCTAAGTAAATAAGTCAGACAGAGAAAGACAAATACTACATGATTTATCTTATATGTGGACTCTAAAAACAAAACAAAACAAAAAAAATGAGTTCACAGACACACAGAGCACATTGGTGGTGGCCAGAGGCAGGGAGTGGGGGGGATAGGTGAAATAGGTGAAGGTGGTCAAAAGGTACAAACTTCCAGTTGCAAAATAAAGTACAGCATGGTGACTTCAGTTAATAACACTGTAAAGGCACATTTGAAAGTTACTAAGAGAGTAAACCTTAAAAGTTCTCATCACACACACCAAAAACTCTAGAACTATGTGTGGTAATGGATGCTAACTACACTTATTGTGGTGATCATTGTAGAATATGTACAAATATCACATCATTATGTTGTGCGCTCAACATATAGTATTGTATGTCAAATATACCTTAATTTAAAAAAAATGAAAAAGTCTCAGCCTTAGTGATAAGGATATACAAATAAAAATGTAATAGCATTTCTTGCTTTTCAACTTATCATCATAAAGATGAAACTGTCCACAATTAATGAGAGTTTGAGGAAACAGACACTGTGATGCCCTGCTGAAAAGATTAATTAACATAATCTTGTTGAAAAGTAATTTGACAGCGTCATTAAAAGTACACATATCTTTTGACCTGGCAATTTCACATTTAGGAATTTATAATAAGGAAATAGGTGAATACAATTGCATGTCCAATGATGGTCACAGCCACATTGTATTAATTGAAATCATAGTGACAGTAATGATGACCATAATAATAACATTCACTGAGTGCTTACTATGTGCCAGGCACTGTTCTCAACTCTGTGAGGAAGGTATTATTATTAGCTCCATTTTACCAATGAAGAAACTAAGTTATAAAGAAGTTAAGTAAGTGTCCAAGGCCTCACAGATACTAAATGGTGGAACCAAGATTCCACCCCAAGCAGCCCATCTCCAGACTCTATGGTTCATAATCACTAAGAAGAGGGGCTGACAGTATTACCACATAGCCATACGATGGAATGCCATACAGGCTTTTAAATAACTTAAAACATTTAGTTACATTGAAAGATATTCATAATATATTGATGAACTGATAAAACAGGCTATAAAAACAAGTTTTACAGTCTGATATCAGTTTTGTTAAGATTGAGTATATCTACTGTGGTAGGTAGACTTCTAAGATGACTTCCGATAATCCCTACCTCCTGCTATTCACACTCTTTTGTAATATGTTGCCTTTGACTGTAAATGTAGTGACTTGCTTTTAATAAATAGAATAGACAAAAGTGATGAATGCCACTTCTTTAATTAGGCTACAAAAGGTTATGACTTCCATCTTGTAGAGTCTTTTGTGGGGTTCCATGAAGTACTCTATTATTCTGAAGAATTCTATGAAACAAGGAAGTGAAAACAGTCTTTGGCCAGCAGCTAGTGAGGAGCGGAGACTCTCAATCAACAGTCTTGAAGAACTGAATCCTATCAACCACCATTGAATGAGTTTGGAAGGAATCCTACCCTAGTTAAAAGCTAATTGCAACCTTATAATAGAACCTAAAATGGAGGATACAGCTAAGTCATATCCAGATACCTGATGCTCATAAACTATTGATAATAATTATTGTTGTTTTAAGCTGATAAGTCTTGGGGTAATTTGTTATGCATCAGATAACTAAAATATATATATTTATAAAGTTTTACAGCATTATCTTTGAAGAATATGATTATGATAATGAGAATGACATCTTTTCAATTTTGCTTCATTCCGTACTTCGAAGTTTTTCTATGAATAGCATATTTTATTTCTGTAATCAGAAAAAAACCCTTATATTGAAGGAGAAGAAAATATAAAAATAAGAAAATATGTATCTTTTGGCTACTGGCTAATAATTTTAGAACTTCCATGTCCCCTCGAGTAACATGATGAAGCCTATGAGGGTAAAATTGCTTTGGCCCTCCACATCCAGAACAACTATATTATATGACCCAGGGAACTTCCAGAACCACACTTTCCTTTACATAATTAATTTATTGATAGAACTAGAAACAGGAAAATTAGGAAATGATTAAAGTTGGCCTCATTGCTTCCTCATCCCTCCTCCTCCTCTTCCTCTTCTTCCTTCTCTTTCTCTTCCTATTCCCCTTCTGCTTTTCTTCCCCTTCTTACTCCACCTCCTCCTTTCCTTCTTTTTTTTCTGAGTTTTTGTTTTGTAGACTCTCCTTTACTAATTCAGTCTGAGATTTAGTGCCCTTATGTTCCTTTCCATTTCTGCTAATATAATTCTACCACTACTACCATTACTGCTACTCACAGTTCTTCCTCTACCACCACTCCCCATACCTGTCCTCTATAGAGCACCACTGAACTGCCAAGAAGCAATATGACTTGACAGTCAAGAGCTTTCTACTTGAGTGTCAAATGTTGCTTGATCACTTAGTATGTATTCTGGGAAAATAACTTACGCTCTCTATATTGCAATTCCATCTTACAAATATGACTATGACAATAGTGTCTGCTTCATAGTTTGAGTATTAAATCAGTTAATTCAGTTAGAACAATGGCACATAAAGGCTAAATAAATGTGAACATTCATTATGATTAGTAATTCATGTTCATGATTGATAGATTTCTAATCATGATAATAATAGCTACCAGTTATTTAATCCTTCCTATCTTCCAGGTATTATGTTAAACACTTCACATATGCTTTCTCATTTATCCCACACAATAACCCTGTGAGATAGACATTATTATCACAATGATGGCTAAGGTAACTAGAGTAACTCATCCAGCAAGAACAATGGGACAATTAAGTCAGGATTCAATAGTGCATTTTTCCATGTTTCTTCAAGTGTGGGAGGTGTTACACCAGTGAAATTATTTTAGGAAGTACACAGGCTCATCTATTTGTCGTTGTTGCTGTATCAATATTATAATTCACTTGGAAATAATCACAATATTCTATTTATGTTTACATTCTCATCAGAAATATTAACATCGGGCTTATTAACATCAAAATATAAACTCTTACATAGATGGTAGTCAAAAATATTATCACCCAGTAAAAGAAGCCTTCTACCAAAGATGACTATATGAGTCTATTTCCATGAGGTTCTGGAAAAAGCAAAAATCTAAATGGTGAGATATAATCTGACCAGTGGTTATTTCTGAGGGGTAAGGGTGGGGGTAAGGATTACAGGGAGAGGTATGAGGGAGTCTGCTGGGGAGATAAAATGTTCTATATCTTGGTGGAGGTTTGGGTTATACAGATGTATTTTTTTTTCTCAAAAGTTAATGAATAATAGAATTAATATTTGCACATTTATTGTATATAAGTTTTATCTCAAAAGAAACAATAAACTGTAAACAACATTGAACTATCTAGCAGATGACATACACACTTTAGGGATGAAGTGTAAAATGGACCAAAAATAGGATGGTTGATATGGATAGAGGATGGATGGATGAATAGCTATGTGATAAAGAAGTGTGGTAAAGGTCAATTATAAAATCTAGGTGGTAGGTATAATTCTTTCACTTTTTTTGTCTGTTTTAAAATGTTTATAATAAAAAGATAGTAAAAAGTAAGCCCTTAATGACAGAAATGTGCAGGGTTTTTATTGCCTAGTAAGCAAATTATGTTAGATATTCAAGAACTTGACTCTCTATTTCTAAATCTGTCTGTGTGTGTCTGTACAGATTTAGAAATATAGAGTGAAATATAGATCTCTGGATATCTATAGATATACAGACATATTGGAGAAAAGAGCTATCCTTAACTACAGCACTATAGAAATCTAAAATCTTCTAAGTTCATACTTCTTATAAGTTTATAAAATCAATCACTACCATTTATATAATTCTTGTGGCTATATTTTTGATGTCCAAAGGATAAATGGACTTTTACCTATTAAATCTGCTCTTTTCCAGAAAGCAATATTATGGTTAAAGACAACAGTCTTATTTCTACTGAGTTTTAAAATACACTGTATCTTTATCATTCTTCAACATGGACACATCAATACACCTGAGTCTTTTAGGACCAGACCAATTAGAGTTATCTGCTTATATTCAATTTATTCTGGGCACAAAATCCAAAATATTTCCACATTATATCTTTGTAAATCACATGCATGTTAAACCATGAAAGGGAAATAATTCTATTTTTATGTGCAAAAAAACTAAAACGTGAAGGAAGATGATTTCCTAGAGTACTTATATAGAATAAAGGTAAATCCACCATAATCTTTAGAACACAGAACTACATTTTTATATTCCTATGTTGGAATGCTACAATTTTTGTTTATCATGGGAAAATCCACTGCATCTTATATTTGGATAGTTATATTCAAATCTTCATATTCCCTTCTACTTTATCTGTGTTCTTAACCACACTTAAAATATTTTAACTCTTATTTCTCCATAAC
Organism: Cryptoprocta ferox; assembly: GCA_028646485.1. Lineage (NCBI taxonomy): Eukaryota > Metazoa > Chordata > Mammalia > Carnivora > Eupleridae > Cryptoprocta > Cryptoprocta ferox. The sequence goes on along the minus strand of CM053577.1, from coordinate 99,826,977 downwards.
TGCTCATCTTACTTAAAAATTTAAAAATACCCTCTATTCTTCAGTGAATTTTCAAGGAAACGAGATTTGATCATATAAAGGATTATTTAAACATGTTTTACATACACTTGTCTCATATCCATGACAATTGCTGAATTATTTTGGTAACTGAGGGCAATGTCCTCACATTTTTCTCTTTAAATAAGTTCCTTAAAATAAGTTACTAAACTTCAGGGGCACCTGGGTGGCTCATTTGGTTAAGTGTCCCACTTTTGATTTTGGTTCAGGACATGATCTCATGGTTCATGAGACTGAGCCCTGTGTTGGGCTCTGTACTGGTGGTGTGGATCCTGCTTAGGATTCTCTCTCTACCTATCTGTCCCTTCCCCATTTGCTCTCTCTCTTTTTCTCAAAATAAACAAACATTTAAAAAAATAAACAAATTACTAAACTTCATATGGAATTCTGTTAATGCCTATAAAGATTCTAAATAACTTTCTAAGTAAAAATGATAAAAAGTTATGAAAATGAAAGTATTGGATCATTATTACTTTTTTAATTTCATATTTCAACAGTAAACACTATGTATTCCTCACTATGAAAGACAAGAGGTATGCATAATTCTTTCCTGCTTCTCAATTTTGTTATTATACTTTTTTTTACATTTTTTAAGATTTATAACAGCTTCATTCTATTCTTCATTCTATGTCTGTAATTCTCAGAATTGGTAATTTTGTTCTATATTTAAGTAGCTTTATCATGGTTTCTCCTTTCTGAGTTTTTATTTTGATTCCTTTTTTTAATGACATTTTATAAAGGAGCTTCTTTTTCAAAGAAGGAGACATGTGTGCTATATCCCCTGAGCTATTACACACAGGAGATCAACTATCTTTATTCTTAATGCCTGAAGGACAATTGGGGTAATTATGAATATTTTATTTCTGTTCCATATTCCTCTATTTTTCCTCAATCACAGCTTATCATTATGTTGATGCTTTTGTCTCCATTTCAATCATCCTCTCTCTAATTACTTTCCTATTTTTGTTTTTTTATTTCCTTTTGTATGATTTATTCGTCTATGTTTCTAAATGTGTTTCATTCTTTTTTATTTTATATTTTGTTGCTTTCAAAGTAGCTCATCTCTCTAAAACTGGTTTATTTCCTTCAATTATTTTCCCCCGAGCTCTGCCAGTTTATTTTTCCTCTTTTTGCTGTCTCTTCAGTTTTTCTGTTTTCTTTTGTGTCTATTTTCGACATTTTTGTAATCCCTAGAAAAGTCACGGTGTTTGTATCTTTTATGGACAATGCTTTGAGGTTTCTCCATTTTTTGGGATAAATTGCTCTTCAGGCACAATTATATTCTTTTCTCCTTTGTTTTGTGTGCTCGTGTCTCTCTAGTTCTGGCACACAGGCGAGTCTATCTAGAGCAACTATTGCTGAACTCTGAGGGGATGGTAGCCAAAGTGAGGTGGGTTTGCCTTCAAGTTTCCGTTTGGGTCCGCCATCTTAAAATCGCCCTCACAGACTCCTCTGCATCCTGCATCCCAGTCATGCATCTCCATTTAGCTTTGACATTCAAGAATAGCGCTATAAACTGTCAATAAATGTGTTATTAGAAATATATTTGCGTCAGTAATGTTTCTCAATAAACATATTTAGATATTGATAATTACTATTGATTTCATAATGATGACTACAAAAAATTCAAGGATTCCTCCTTTCCTATATATATTGAATTAAATATTAAATATATTGATTTAAGGGTAATTACACTAAACATGATTCTTTCAGATAGGAAACTCTATTTCATATAAAGGTTCAGGGAAGAAGAATAAATACTTGGAGAAAGTACATATGTGAGTAAGGTTTCAGAAGATATTTGGCAATGATTGTGCATCAGAAAGGAAGATAGGGGCGCTTGCGTGGCTCAGCGGGTTAAGCATCAGGCTCTTGATCTTGGCTCAGGTCATGATCTCTCCATTGGTGAGCTCGAGCCTCGCCTTGGGCTCTGTGCTGGAGTCACAGAGTCCACTTGGAATTGTCTCCCTCTCTCTCTGCCCTTCCCCTGCTCACTTATCTCTCTTTCAAAATAAATAAAAAATAAAAACTTTAAAAAAAGAAAGGAAAATAAATCTTAATATGATTTCATATTAACATATTGCAATATATGTGATCATATTGTGTATGGTTACATATCACAAATAGGATTTAGTGACTAGTTTAAGGCACAGGTAATTTCTCAGAAGTGCACCTATTATCTAAAATAAAATAGATGTGCAAACTATAAGTTGGAGAAATTTCAAAGATAGGGAAAACAATTACATAATTTATAAATCAGGATTTTCTATAAGTTTGTGACTAAAGACAAATTTTCATATCTTCTCTTATGTTAGATTTCCCTTATGACTTTAATATGAGTATAGGGTTAACTCAGTTCTTTGCAACGTATAATGTATAATATGGGAATTATATGTTGTAAATGTATAATATGGAATTTCAAATAAAAGTTTGACCATTTCAGTACATTTTTATTTATTGATGAGAACTGAGTTTTATTCATAAAACATAATGTATCTTTTCATATGACTCTTTGGAATTATTCTCAGAACCTTCTTATTGACTACTGCCTTCTTTACATATAGCTCCTATTTTTACTGCTTCTTCAAATTGACATAGTTTAAAAAAATTATCATGCTGATAGGATTGGCTCTTTATGCCTTAAATAAAAATTGCAAAAGGCCACATGGCACAAAACAAAGAACATTTTAAAAACCTATAAATGGTACAAGGACAGACGTCAGGACATATGGAACTGAGTAAAGTAACTAGCTTGCATGGTCTAATATTTTTGGATAGTAATAAAACGATTAGCAGTAACAAAGCATATGCATAGATAAGAAGACACTGTATGAAAGCCACTTATTTAGTCAAAATATTTTTAGCCTTATAAAGTTAGAAATATGTAAAAACAGAGGAAGAATAATTTATGATACAATTACTCCCATTCAACGTTTTTGTCCTAGAAGAAATCCTTTATTTAATGGAGGGTGAAAAAACTAGTTTTAATTAAATAAAAGTCATGCTGATTCACTTGCTATTTATATTATATATCCATATTCAGATAACTTTTTCTTGGTGTGCTCTATTTTTCACTATTCATTTCAGGCATACAAAGCCTAACATTTCAAAGATTTTCATTCAAATACATTGATATTTTTAGCAATTTCCATGGAGTCTATATTGTGAAAAGAACCTGTGATGACATTTTGTAGTCAAGTGAGGTTTTTCTTCTTCAAATATTGTTTGCTTTTTTTGGCCTGTTTGGTTTTTCAGTATCCAAATTATTTCTGAATAGAGGCCAAGTCAGCCATGCTTCATGGTATAAATTTCAATCTATATTGAACTGAATGTGTGTATGCATATATAATTAATATATTAATATCATATAATATTATCATAATATTGTATATATATTTCCTTTTATCTGATGGGACATATGAGTTTTGAGAGAATCTAGTAGACAGTATTAATTTTTTTTTTTACAGAACTTCAATTAGTCTAATAGTTAGCTACCCACAAGGACACGGACAGGCAAATATGCTGAGTGGCAGAGAGCTTCGGTGAGCCAGAGCCCCTGTGATTATTCTCTAGCACCACACATATTAGCCGATAGGACCTTTGACCAATTATTAAAATTCTCTCATTGTTCTGATCTGTTAAATAAAGTTCCTTTAATGGGTTATTGTGAGGATTTAAGTAAATTAATACCTGTAAATTACAATCATTGGGACAAACTAAGTGCTGAATACAGTTTAAGTTTTATTCGATCCCCTTTGTTTATTTTTCCTGACCACACGGTTTGGCTTGCAGAAGTGTCTTACATAGGTAATGCATTTTTAAACATTAAGCTTCAATGCTTTTTGGCAGTGTATATAACCTATAATGGCAAATCGTCACCATTCTCTACTTTCCTCTATCTACTACACATACCAAGTGTAAGCAGCCTTTTGATGAGGCATTTGAGTTCAGAGTCTTTGGTAAGAATTTATATGTGCTGCTCTTAACTGTGTTCACCTGCTTTATAAGAATTTCTTTATACCCTACCATTATCAAATCATTAGATCCCATTATCTCTGAATCTGGTCTAATCAAACTAGAACGCAGAGTACTCCAAAGAAAGATATTTTGGAACTGTAAGCTCTAAGAAGTACCATGAACACTATTTCTGTTTTCTTTCATAATGTATATCATGCATATCAAGTTGTAGGGCAAGACTGCCAATATAGTTTAGTAATACCGTGGTTAGTATCCTCTCAACATTCTGTACTTGGACCTAAGAATAAGTCCTTGCAAAGGGAAAGCACTGGTTTAAGTTCACACTTTACATTGGAAGTGTGGTGGCGTCACACTCTGGATAAAGTCATTCTTTTTTTGTTTAAGTCTATTTATTTATTTATTTATTTATTTATTTATTTATTTATTTTGAGAGAGAGAAAGACAGAGAGAAAGTGTGAACGGGGCAAGGGCATAGAGAGAGGGAGAGAGAGAGAATCCCAAGCAGGCTCCGCATTATCAGCACAGAACCTGATGCAGGGCTCTATCCCATGAACCATGAGATCACAACCTGAGCCAAAATCAAGTTGGATGCTTAACTGATGGAGCCACCCATGTGCCCCTGGATAAATCATTCTATTGCACTTTGCATTTTGAAGAATTTTGCTTCTGCATTCAAATTAAAGTAGTCATAGTTGCAAACCCTTTCCTTTCAGAAAGAAATGCCAATGTTTCAAAGGAAAAATAGTAATTGGTCTGTAGAAAAGTAAGTTTGAAAAAGGTTGTGTTTAAATATTATCTGTTGAATTGGAAATTGAAGATAATAAGCAAATTTCTACCTAAGAAAGTATGTGAAAAGGAAATTTGGATTGAAGGTAGTTAATATTAATATTAAGTATACAACACACATATATCAAGCAAATACTCAAATGATGATGGCTTAAAAAGTGCCCAGAATAATTCCAGAATTAAATGTGCTACTGCTGCTACTTCTGATTCCTCGTTTTACAGGATGGTTATTTGGATTAACCCATTAGCTGAAAATAAGACAGTAAGGGATAAAAAATAAAGCTCTTCATCTGAAAAATCAATAAATAGCTGCAAATATAATGGAGAACTTTAAGGCCAAATTTTGGGGGCAAGACTGAACCTAAAGTAATAAGCAGAAATTCATAGGAATTCCATTTCTTCCTCGAGGGTTTAATTTAATTTTTTTTTAACAATACTGCACCCTTGGGCTTCAAGTCAGTAGCCTGAGAGGATGAGAGGAGACAGAGATTCTGTTCCATGGGCTATGAAAGGTGGGATGTCTTATTGAGACACCTTCTTCACCTCAAGCTGGGACCTTAAAGGCCACAGATTCAAAGCAATGCTACACTAGAACTAATCCCCACCTCTCACTTCAAGTAACAGAGCATTTTAGAGAAGACTTTATCTGTGCCCAGCACAGCAGAAGAAAAATACAAAGGAAAAAAAATATCTTAAAAGTTGTGTTTATGGGCACCTGGGTGGCTCAGTCAGTTAAGCTTCTGACTCTTGATTTTGGCTCAGATTATGATCTCCCAGTTTGTGGGACTGAGCACCAAGCTGGGCTCCACAATGACAGCATGAAACCTTTGGGATTTGTTTGGGATTCTCTCCCCCCGCCCCAAAATAAATAAATAAACCTTAAAAAAAAGTTGTGTTTAATAGATGGGTCTTTGTGTACGTTTACAGACTGGACATCATAGTCTGGGTAGAGCAGGGAACCTCAAGCTATGAATTACATGTGAGATGGTTTCCAATTACCAGTGTCTCTAGGTGCCAGACAGATACCAACAAACACAGAGACCTTTTGGAACAACCAAGACCATCATAGGAATCTGAAAACACCCATGAATTTTTTTTTTTCAAGAATCTTGCCTACCACACACTCATATAACTAAGCACACACAAAAACAAGGTGATTGATTTAAGACCTGTACAAATAACACAGCAGAAGAGTGATAGAGACGTCAGATAATAGAATGTTTACAAAAGTTTAGATTATGCTTACTGTGTTAAAATGTTTATGCTCTTGAAAGAATATTCAGATAACAGTAAACAGATCTAGATAATAGAAGACTCAAAAAAGAATTAAATCAAACTTGTAGACGTTTAAAATATCCAATTAGAAACATTAACAAATTTAATGGGTATTTTAGCAATAGCTTAGGTGCAATGTTTTAGTCCAGCGAGGCCACTATAATAAAAACACCATAAACTGGATGGCTTATAAGCCACAAATATTTATTCCTTACAGCTCTGGATGTAGGGAAGTCCAAGATCATGGCACTGGCAGATTGGGTGTCTGGTGAGAACCACTTCTTGGTTCATAGGTGGCCCCTTTTCATTATGTTCCTCACATTATAGAGGGAATGAGTAAGTTCTCTGATGTGTCTGTGTAAGGGCACTAATACCAATCATGAGGAACCTGCCTCCTACCCCTGGTAATAATGGTAATCCTGACCTTTACTGTGGGGGTTAAAATATCAACATATGAATTAGCAGGGGACACAAACATTCAGACCAAGCATTCAGCAAAAGAGAAAATTAGTGAGCAGTCTTATCAAACAGAGGATGTTATTCAGAATGTAGCACAGATAGACAAAGGGAAAATACGAAAAAAAGTGTAAGAGACATGTCAATTATAACACATGTTTGACTGTGGAGTTCGAGAGGAAGAAAAAAGAATAAAATAAAAATAGTATTTCAATGGACAAAAGCTGACAGTTTTTTGGAATTTATAAAAGATAGTAATCCATGAAACCATGAGGTTCAGTAAATTGTCAGTGAGATAAATACAAAGAAAGCCACATATTGACATATCCTAGTGAAACTGCAGAAAACCAAAGACAAAAAATCTTAAAAGCACTCAGGGGAAAAAACAATAGACTAAAGATGATGGAGAGTCATCATTTTCAATGTAATGAAATAATTCTATACCCAGCAAAAATAACTTTCAAATAAGAGGGAAAAAAGACATTTTCAGAAAAATAAAAACAGAGAGAGATTTTCCACTGATAGAACATTCTCTAAATCCACTAAATGATTTGTTAGAAAGAAGAAAGAGATTTCAGAGAAAAGGCTTAAGATGCAAGAAGAAATAATCATAATAATAAAGCAGTGAGTATGTGGGTAAAGTAAAAGACCATGAACTATATAAAGAAAAAATGATAATATCCAGTGAGTTTACATAATAGCATCAAAATTAAGAAGCTGGGCAGCAATAACATGTTGGTCAGGAAGGGTCTCAATGGAATTCATGTGATCTCCTTTTTTATATAAGAAAGACAAATGAAGGTGTTGATAAATTTTAGATTTTGGTAAGTGAAGTATGACTACTCTTATTTCTAGAGGAATCACAATATCAGAAGCATACATTTACTCTCAAAGTTGCAAGCAGAATGAAATGAAGTAATAAAATATATTAATTCATTCCAAAGAGTGGTCAAAAAAAGAGTAAAAAAATATATATGGATAGAAATATATGGAATATATGAGACAAATATAAAACACAAATAAAATAGTATATTTAAATCTGAAAACATCTGAAACTGTATTAAAAAGACTAAAGGGACTAAGTTCTCCAGCTAAAAGACAAAAATAATTAGGGTGGAAGAATTTCCACATTAAACTATATGCAATTTACAAGACACATATGGAAGTCTGAAAAAACAGAAATATTGATACTGAAAGAATAGAAAAATACACTTAACAAATATGAGCAAAAGATCCGGATGAGATATCTTAATATCAGACAATAGACTTTAAAGCAAAAACCATTTCTAGGGATGGAAACTCAGTTTACACTGATAAAATATCTAGTTCACCAAGAAGATATAATAATATATATTTGTATACACATTATAACCTACGTGAAACTATAAAGAAAAGCTAAGAGCTCATTACCTTAAAAGTCAGGATAATGGTTATCACAAGGGGCGTACATGTGAATAAAAAGAGAAACTCAAGAGGCTTTTGGAATGCTAGTTCTTAATCTGAGCAGTAGTCACACCAGTGTTAACATACAACTATTAGACAAAAACAGTATATATACAGGTTTTATACAATTTCTGCATATATGGAAATTCCTGATTTATTAAATGAAAAAACAGACTGTGGGACACCTGGCTGGCTCACTCAGAAGAAGAGCATGTGACTCTTGATTTCAGGGCCATGAGTTCAAGCCCCATTCTGGGTATAGAGATTACTTAAATGAATTAAAAAAAAGAGAGAGAGAAGAAGAAAAAAAAAAAACAGGCTGCATAACAATATATAGAGAGATATCTTGTTTGGTTTTATCAATCTACATAATTATCCATCTATAGATACAGAGATATAGTCAAAAGATATACTTGAAATTCGTATCAGTTATCTCTGGAGTATGGTTGTATACTTTATTTCTCTTTCCATGTTTTCCTATAATACGCATTGTTTTTGCAGTAAGGAAAAATGAATTTAAAAAACTCCTACCACTTAGGAATATAAAATAAGGTTTCTAGAGAGAAGAGAGGTTGGTAGAAGGATGTATATCAACCTTGAAAATGGAAAATGAATAGCTTTGTGGAAAGTGAGACATAGATACTCAATGAGAAGGAAATACTTGGAAAGCAGCAATACTGAAAAGGACTTTAGGATGAGTATGGACAGCAAATTAGATAGAAGCTTGCAGTATAATGTGCCAGGAATGAGCGCCAATGCTATTTTCAGTTGCAAAAGCACAAGCACCATGGCACAAAACAAGGACAAGAAGCCTCTTTTTATATATATTTGGAAAATCTGACTGTAAGGCAACATTTTATGTCAAACTACTTTTAGCTTAGACTAGGTACAAGGAAGAAAATAGCCACCATGACCTATAAATGATTATAGTGATACGGAATTCTCCAATGAAATAATTTCACAATCTTACTTCATAGAAGGCAAAGCCTCTATTAATGCCAGCCCCAAGTTTTACCAAGGGTGATGGTAAAAACATGTATGTTTGAAAATTGTTCTTTAGGGTCTTTCTCAAAAGAGACATATCAAAATAGCCATGAAAGATATAAAAATAAATCTGCATGGGAAGCTGTATGCCTCAAGACTTCAACTTGTTGGAGAAAGCGAAGTACAGGAATTATAAAAGTAGGAGAAAGGAATCCTGACACAAGGCTGGCCTCTAAATGGAGATACAATGCACACTCACTGTCCAAATGAAATTGTGCACTTAAGATGTCCAAAATGGCCAGCCAAATATGGCAGATGTCTAGATGTCTACTGATAATCAAGTTCAGATGGGCAGTGCAGACTACTCCTAGGTCCACTGATGGTCAGGAATTGGTTGGTAGAGAGTAAAATCCAGTACCCTTGAAGAAGAAAGTTTGTTGGCAAGAGCTGACCAGCAAATTAAGGCAAGCAGATGGACTTCAGGGCAGGACTTCAGATCCAGCAAGATATTGTATGGCTATATGATATCTAGCAAGAGACTGAGAAGCTTGGAAGGAGATAGCAATCCCTTAGACAGTATAAATACAAAAACCTTAACTGAGATAATTACTTACAAACATATGGGAAAAACCCAGGAATGTTGAGGTATCTAGAGACTATCAAGAGCAGGAAGTTATTACTTTTAAATCTAAAGGAATAAAGGGAAGAAATAGTATTACCAGGGTCTAGTAACCATTGTAGATATGTAGTGGCTACCTGTCATAGGGTGAAGTTGTCAAAGAAATACTGTCAAAGCAGAGAGGGAAGGAGCAAGAAAGAAAGACCTTGATCTCTTTCTCTTTCTGCCCTACTATCTCCTGGTTATGTCTCTTATTGGCCAAACTCAACACAAAACAAGATGCCCAAGGAGCCTTGATGAAGCAATCTGTAAAAATTAGCCTTCTAGAACAAAGATCAAAGAAGAGACAGATAGAGAAGAAAATGTGTTGGTGATGATGGGGAGGGAAAACAGAGAGTAACCAGCACAAGTGCTATGTGAGGAACCCAGGGTGGTGGCCAGCTATATACAGTGGGCCAATATGACAGAGCTGGCCTTTACTGTCAGTCCAAAAATAATTTTAAACTTCCTATATTGTGCTAGGTCCATTACTAGTTGCTGAAGATAAAAAAAAAAACCATAGTAAATTGATCCTTTCTCTTTGTTTTTAAATTTTTAATGTTTATTTATTTTTGAGAGAGAGAGAGAGACAGAGAGACAGAGCACAAGTGGGGGAGGGGCAGAGAGAGGAAGACACAGAATCCGAAGCAGGCTCCAGGCTCTGAGCTGTCAGCACAGAGTCCGACATGGGGTTCGAACCTATGAACTATGAGATCACAACCTGAGCTGAAGTCGGACGCTTAAATGACTGAGCCACCCAGGCACCTCAGATCCTTTCTCTTTTTTTAAAGTTTATTTATTTATTCTGAGAGAGAGATTGAGAGATAGAGAGAGAGAGAGACAGAGAGAGAGAGAGAGAGAGAGAGAGAGAGAGAGAGAGAACGTGTGTGCATGTGCACGGGTTAGGGGCAGAGAAAGAGAGAGAGGGAGACAGAAAAGAGAATCCCAAGCCCACTCTGCACCAACAACGCATAGCCTGATGAGGGGCTCGAATTTGTGAACCGTGAGACCATGACTTGAGCCAAGATCAAGAGTCAGACATTTAACTGACTGAGTCACCCAGGCACCCAGAAGTTGATCCTTTCTAATGACGGCTTTGCAGTCGAGTATAGAATTGAAGATAGGCATGTAAACAAAGGTACAGAGAAAGCAAAAAAGAAAACCAGTCATTCTTGGGTTTGGAAGTTAGTAAAAAAATGTCATAGAGCAAGAGACATTTAAGCCTTGAAATTCAGAACAAGGGAGATATAAAAAGAAATTTCTGGAGAAAAGAACATCATGAGACAGGAAATGGCCTGTGTGTTTGGACATAGAACAGTTTCATTTTGGTCAGAGCAAACGATGTGAAGGAGATTGGAATTAGAAGTTCATCGAGACTAAGCCCATGGGCTTCTGTTGACAGACATCTCTCCCTTGACCAGACCACTCTAGAAACACAGCAGTACTGAGCTAATAAGCAAGTAGATGGTATGTTGGTAATGATGTCTGGGTAGGATGGGGGAATAAAGGAATTCTCACATAATGTGCTCCTGCTTTAGGGTTTTCATCTTTCAAGATAAGATTAGGAAAATTAGCAGAATGGGCAAAGGGATAAACAGACTGGAATAAATAACACAACCCAAAAGAAAAATATTATAGAAAGTTCCCATTGGAAACAGAAGGGATGAACCTCAAATACTTGGAAAACATAAAAAGATGGTGACTCTCTGAGGATTAAACTCCTCTGATCAATAAATAATCTGAGGAGAAAGAACATCTTCTAGTCCCAACAGAAACACTATTTACTTAGTGCATTTACTAACATAGTCAGTGATATTAAGTTGTATAGATAAAGCTTATCAACCAAAGGAGAAAGCCAGATAGAATGATAAGGTCTAACAATGTGAGTATCTGTATTGTGTACATAAAACTTTTCAGACAAGAAAGACACCAAATCTGGAAGGACAGAGTGGGAGATTGGGCAGCATTCAAATGTATCAGATATCATTGTTTTTTAATTTATGCTCATCACAATAATTATAATAATTGGTCTTTTTTTAATATATCTTAAGAAAGCCTTGTTAGGGGATATGTGTAGACCATTTTTTGGTCAGAACAGAGATGTTGGCTAATATTATCTTTTCAACTTAGTAAATGAGATCCGTTCTTTGAGAGACTAGTTTGCCCACTGTACATTTACAATACAATTTTTTGACCTGTATGACAGACAGTCTAACCCTAGGATACAGTAAAATTACAAATAATCCTACCCTTTGGAGTCTCTTGGCAGTCTCGCTCAGTTTCCTCTGGCAACCATGCAACCTCATTACCTCCATCCCTTTGGATTTTGTGTATCTTAAAAATAGGTTAACTTGTCTACAGGAGACAATGTTAAAGTCTTAAGTAGAAATCATACTTCTAGAAATATTTCAATAAAATAACTACAGCAAGTATGTAGAAGAACAGTTGATCAAAGCATAGCCACCCAGGCTATAAAATAAATTTAGCTCATCTCGTTTAGTCTTTGCCTTCCATTATGTTATGAAGGAGGAGAATGGTAGAGAACTGGCAGTTTTCAAACATTTGTTGGTTTGTTTTTTGATTCACAGGAATTTCTCCTCAAACTAAATCTTTATGGTAACTTGCCATGTAAAAATATCAGAGTGAAATTCATGGGCAGAAGTAGAGAGCAATAGCCAGCAATTCTGCTGGCTCAATTCTTTCCAAGGAGTCCTCGGGGCTCAGTTTGAGACCAGCCAACAGACTCAAGGACTCTGGGAGAAAAAAAATTTAATATTACAGGTTCTGATCTTGGCTTCATAACATACTTGAGAATAGTTCTGGTGACTTTATTTCCTTATTTAATTGAAACACATATCTCTGGAAAAATAAGCCATATTTATGATAAAATAGTCATGGGAATACTTTTAAGCTACATTAAGCACCCAAACAAATAAAACATTTAGACTAAACTCTTATATTTGGAGATCCAAAATCCCCTTATTACATAACCATTTTCAATGGCTTTGTTTAAGGATCATTACTCCAAAAATTTTTTAAAAACACATAGAATTTCATACACAGATATCCATTTCTAAAAAAATTAACTTTACAGTTTGCCCTTTAGCTAGTGAATTAAAATCATTCATTCAAGAAATAATTATTGAGTACTTATTATTTCTGAAACATTGTGCCAACACAATAAAGCATATAAAATTGCCCTGACCCTTGACCAACACAGTGGAAAGGAAGGGAAAGGGGACAGAATTTAGAGTGAATCCATTAATTTACTGTTTAGTATTATAATGAGTCCTTATTATAGTCATCATAGTCACCCCCCAAAATCTACAAGTTAGGTGCCTTTTAGTAGTCTTCCTTTTTGTGTGTATGAGTGATCTCCATTGGTTTTCATTCAGTGAAATGAGCCATCTAACCTATTTCTCCTATCTCCCTTTCTTTTCCCCCCTGCTAAAAAGTATCTTAACCTGTGAAAATTAGTAAAGGGAAACCCACTAAAATGGAGTTAGAAGGTTTTGGCAGGAAGAGTTCTCAAACCTTGCCATTCTTAGTCAATTGCAGACCCAAGAGGAAGAGGTGGACTTGACCTTGCACATGGACACTACTTTACTATCCCTGCTAAAGAAAGAAATGCTTTCCTTACCTGGCCCTCCACCATAGCTAAACCAATGAAAAGTCATCATGCTTCCAACTCCTACTTTACTCCAATGGACTGTAGTTTATAACAGACTTCCCAAATTATAATTTTCCCCTTAAGAAGCATACCTTTCCTTTGTTTCCAGGGTTTGCCTATGGTTTTGCCACAGGTTGTTTGTCCAGGATTATAATTCTCTTTTATTCCTGAATAAACCCATCCTTTGCTGGTAAGATAAATGGTAGTTTTTCTTTTTAAGGTTGACAAACCTTTTCTTCCACCCACTTCTTTTTGACAAAATTGTCTCCTTTTCTTCATTATTTGGTGTGCATTGACTATTATTACTTTTTATTATGTCTCCTCAAATACCATTAGTAAATATGCTTAACTAATACTTTACTGATTTACATTATTGAATACAATATTTAATTTAGGATGGAAGCATGTAGGTGGCTCAGTTGGTTAAGCGTCTGACTCTTGATTTCTGCTCAGGTCATGACCTCACCGTTGGTGGGATACAACCTCACGTTGGGCTCTGCCCTGATAGCATGGAGCCTCTTTGGGATTCTTTTTCTGCCTCTCCCTCCCTCACTCTATCTCTTTCACTCAAAAGAAAGAAATAAACATTAAAAAATATTTAATTTAGGGTGTAAACAATTACTGGAAATATCACTGGCCAGGACATACATAGTCTTATTCCATTTAGTCTAAGTCAGGAAACAGTAGGAAAAATAGCAGCATCTTCTTTATATTAAATTCAAACTCAGCATTATAATTTCTATAAAGGTACACAGTACGATCTATAAGATGCAGCTCAAATAACAGTTTTGCCTTGGTCTGGATGAAGCCATTTCTTTATCCTTACAAAAGAAATCAACCACTATGACACATATATTTGATGCGTACATAAACCATAGTATTTCAGGAAGACCGGCGGGAATCAATGCCCAAGGATTCTTCAATTCTTAGAAGCCTAAGGCTCGCCACTAGCATCCTCAAATCAACCTAGAAATTATCTCATCTTTCTCTGCTAATTGTCTTTTTTTTGTTAGATGACTGGGTATGAAAATACTGGCTTGAAAAAGAGTTGAATCCAGAAAGTAAGTGTCCAGTCTTTAAATGATTTTTTTTTTTTCCTGGATGGGGCTTTGTTTTTCCTCGGAAAAGCAATGGCATAAGCCTTAAAGCATTTCCATGATTCAAGTTTCAAATTTAAATTGCAGAATTTACCCTGATGCAGCACTGCAGAAAATCCCAATCGGGTTGGTAACCGCAGCTTTCGGGCATTAGGGATATTTTTTCTAGGAAGGTTTTGACAGGACCGTCAAGTCAACTTCAGTTAATGGGAGCAAGTTAAGGTTGCTTGTGACAGAGATGTATTTGAGGAAGGCTTTGGATGTCCATGCTGGAGAAGTGATAGTACCTGACATAGGACTAGTTCTACCACGTGCTGAATAAATTGATGTCTTTTGCATTTCCCTATCTGCTTAATTACTCAAGACTGATTGCTGCCTGATTCAAGAGATAAAAAGCAAGAGCAGAGTGGATTAAGCAACATGAGGTATATTTACAAATCTTTCCATTTTAAAAGTCTAAACTAGCATCAGCTACCCTTGAGATAAACAGTACCACCAAACTGAGTCCGTATGCTTCTCACCCTGAGTAAAATTGTGTTATATAACAGTACTCTTCCTCATTCCAAAACTCCGCCCATCACCGGAGGAAGCTTGTTTGCAGGAAAAAGTGCAAAGGATGGAGGTGGATTCCAAAGAAAATGCAGCATCTTGAGGCATCAGGATATAATTACTACTAATGTTGGACGGTGCTATACAATAAAAAGTACATGCTATTCAACGCTACCTGAAATGCTTGGCATAAAATTCAACTTCTTACTTGTTATGCCAAAATCGGTTCCCTTCCCACCTCCTTTACAAGGTTTACAAAAACCAGCTAGTGCAACAATGTTTTAACTTACTAGAAACTTATGTCCCAGAAAGTCCATCTCAAAGCTACCAAAAAGAGACACCAATATAAGAAAATCAGAACTAAAGAAAAACAGAAAAACAAAAGGGGACATTAAGATATCCAAACTAAAAACAACCAAAAGTTCACTTTCTTCCTCTATGAACTTTAATAGCCATAAAAGTCATCAATAGATCAATGTCTGCAAAATGCCTACTATGGGCATTTTGGACTAGACATTGGAAAAGATGCCAAGTAGACCCATTCTAGCCCCCAGCAAACCCCAAATCCAGGTAATAAGATGACATATAGTCTAAGTGTCAAATAAAAGATTCACTGATTAAAAAATAAAGGTGGAAGGGATGTTAAAGACCAATCAGTTCACTTCTTCATGTTATGAAAGAGAAAACAGGGGAGGCCCATAGAGGTGGGACTAAACTGGACTCCCAAGTCTTCTGACCCCAAGCTATAAACATCAGGATACTTTTGCATCATTGGTCAACCTTTTCACAAGGGAAGTAACAGTTACTTACCAAAAGCAGGGTGGCTGCAATTAATATGGCTGAGAAAGAGCTCCAATCGAACATTCTTGATGTCATAATAATAGGCCTTGTCTCTCCCAGCAATGAGTTAACTTTGGGGAGGCTTTGATGACTTAATGACCCCATGCAAAACAGGGCCTGTGGCAAAAGCAATTTACTGGGAAATATTTCCAAAACCATAACATAATCATTAAAAAACTTTAGCCAACCATCAAGTCTTAGAGCACCCATTATGTGCTAAACAGTGTGCTGCTTCTTGTCTAGGGAAATAGCAATGCCCAGGAAGTAACACCTTAAATCCCTGGCAAAATTCTCCCCTTCCTGAGTACTGATCCTGCCTCCAGCAGAACTAACCAAGAGAAGCAGCCACACCTGTTTCTGATGAGTTCTCCCAGTTGCACCCCCATCAATAAATTCTCACTTATCACCATGACCTGCTTACGACAGTAGCCCAACAAAGTTTCTAGAATGTTTTTCTAAAAATTTGGACCATGGTCCACATTATGAAAAACATCTTCCTTTGTGATCTATTATACACATATAATATTATACTGAAACTAAAGTATTGATACAATAGGGGCACCTGGGTGGCTTAGTTGGTTGAGCATCCAACTTCAGCTCAGGTCATGACCTCCTGGTTTGTGAGTTTGAGCCCCATGTCAGGCTTTCTGCTGACAGCTCAGGGCCTGGAGTCTCCTTCAGATTCTGTGTCTTCCTCTCTCTCTGCCCTTCCTCTGCTCATGCTCAATCTCTCTGTCTCAAAAATAAACAAATATTAAAAATTTCATATTTCATACAATAATACTTTACTATGTGCAACACCTTCTTATATTTCCTATTTCTTCCTATTTTCTTATCCTTAAGTAAAACATAAATGTGGATCATGATATGCTAAACTGACCTAGTGATTCTAGTAGATCATAACCCACTTGAGAAACATGGAGAGACCATTCACTCCTTAATTCCACATTTATTTACTGAGGGCGTATTCTAGGCCAAGTACTGTTTGAAGTACTAGAAAACATCAGCAAATGGAACAATGAAACTTTACATTCTTTGGGGGCTTACATTCCATTGCTGGGAGACAGACAATGAACAAGTCCAAAGTTAAATCATCTTGTATATTATGTATTACTGAGCTTTAAGGAGAACACTGAAGCAGAGATGGAGACCGGAAACACTGGTGAGGTGCTGTGGTTTGCGACAGAGTAGCCAAGGGAGTCCCCACTAAGAAGGTGTCATTTGCATTCAAAGCTACAGGAGGTAAGGAAACAAGTCTACAGGTGTCTGAGGAAGAGCCTTCCAGGTGTAGAGAGAGAGAGACAGGTTGAACCTGAGGTCAGAGGGGCAGCAGATGCCAGCCTTGTCGGGCCTTTGGAGATCACTGGATGTTTGTATCGTTAAATTTGGCTTTTAAAACCTGAAAGTTTTATAGGGGCTATCCTATACCCATGGGAAGTCAAAGATGTTGTTTGTCTTCCTTAAAAACACCAACTCCACTGAAGGTAGACCATGTACTATGCAAATTAGTGTGTGTGTGTGTGTGTGTGTGTATGTGTGTGTTCATTTACAGACCTCAGGATCAGTTTCCCTCATTTGCTAAAGATTTAACATGGGACTCAATGTGTCAGTGGCCATCACAACTCTCGTCATAATTTTTCATGACTTCAAATTCCACAGAGAAAATCCATTCTATACTCAGTTCCTTGGAGATTATAATGTCTTCAATCCTACATTTGCCTCCCAGCTCAAAATGATCAAATCATGGTCATTTTCATTAGTAATAATCTGTTCTCAAAACCTTGATACCAAGCAGCTCTAGAATCCATCTGTTTCTTTTCCAGCTCACTCACATTATGACGGTGTGGCAGAACACTTTTTCCAAAGATGGCCAGAATAGTAGCTCCCATTCCACATGTTCTTCTGCAGTGTGACTCCACTTCTCTCTCTCAACCCTCTGTAACTCTCTGAAGTGGTAGAGTCCCACTGCCCTCTTGAACCTGAGCTAGGTTTTGTGAATGGCATGCAGTCAACAGAATATGGCTGATGTGATGCTCTGCAACTTATGTGTCTAGGTCAGCCCTGCAGTTTTGCCTTGCTCTCTTGCAACACTTTTTTCTTGGAGCCCGAGTCACCATATAAGAACCCCATACTGGAGAGGACACATTTAGATGCTACCTTCAAAATTCTATTTGAGGTTCTCCTTCAGAAACCCAAACTTGGTACCAGCCATGTAAGCAAAGCATCTTAGAAGCGGTTGTTTTAGCCCCAGTCGTTCCAGCTCTTGGACATTCAAGTGACCCTCATCTGAGGCTCTAGACATTGTAGAGATGGGAGAAACTGACCTCACTGGACCCTTTCCAAACTGACCCACAGAACCTGTGAACATAATAAAATGGTTGTTTTATACTACGAAGTCTTGGAGTATTAGTTATACAGCAATAGGTAACCAGAATAGACTCCAACCTCAATTTTCTGACCTCGCAAAAAATCCTAGTATTTTGACCCTATCAGTTTTTCACTATGATGATGATGGGAAGTAAATCCTCATTGCCCTTATTGTTTGGAGTAGTTTATATGGTAGAGACAGTTGATATTCATTAAATAGTCCATTTACTCTACTTCCTTTAGTAGCTTATGGTCATATGTCTAGTTCTGGCCAATAGAATATGATGAGAAATAACTATCAATTCTAGTACAAGGTAGTAATAAGTTGGTGTGGTTTAACTATTCTCTTTTCTGTGTACACAGCTGGGACCACAAACTCTGAGAAGACAAGATATTGCATGACAGAGGCATTCTAGATCCCTGAATTTCTGCTGGAGGGAGAGTCCCCAAAGAAAGCTTCCTGACCCCCACTAAACTGAAGGAATCAATCTTTGTTGTGTTAATCCAACTCAATTTAAGGCATTATTTGTTATTGCAACATGGCTTAGCTGATCCTAACTAGTAAAATTTTCATGATCTGTCATTATAGTCACTCTTTTGCATATACTATAAACCCTCTTTTTTTTTTCCTTTGAAGTTTTTTCCAATTAAATTCATGTCATTGCCTACTCAACTCCTCACCTAAGCAGTTATATATGGCTGGCGGTGGGGCACTGACTCAGCAACAATGCCAATTGATTTCTTTTTTAAATTCGTAAATGTGAACTTCAAGTGAGTTCTTGTCCTTCTTAGCTGTTCACCTAGCTTTTTTTCCTTTAACTTATTCTCCAATTTCCAAAGCGACTCTTTCAAAATCTCTTCACTTTCCTCAAATCAACACCTCCTTCCCCAAATTTATTCTCAGCTGATGACTTGCTTCATATTTTACTGACAAAGTTGAAGCCACAGAAGAGAATTTCCACACATTCCCACCCCCACATGTACCAATCTATCTGGATCTGTCCATATATTTTGCCTTCTCTTTTCTTAACCGTAGATGAGCTGTCTGTGCTCTTATATAAAGCCAGTGACTCTAGTTGTGTTCTGAATCCAGTCCCATCTCTCCTACTCAATGACATTGCTTCTGCAATTTCTTCCTATCTTTGCTTTACTATGAAGCTTTCTGTACTGTGTATCCCAATTAGCGTACAATCATTGTTTCTCTGTAATGTAAAACTCCTTGGAAAAATTATCATTACTCACTGTCTTCACTTCTTATGCTCCAAGCTCTACTCAACCTCTTTAAATTACTCTCAGCACTCCTCCAAAGCAATTCTTGTCAAAGTCACGAATGACCTTCAAATTACTAAGGCAAATGACCATTCTCAGTTCTCATTGGACACAACTTCTTAGCAGCTCTTGAAACAGTTGATCTCTAGCTTTTTCAGGAAACACCTTTTTTACTTAGCTGCTGGGACACTATTCTCTTTTGATTCTTTAGTCATCTCACTGCCTGATCCTTCTTAATGTCATTTTCTAAGTCATCTTCATCTTCCCAATCTCTAAGCATTGGAAAGGTCCAGGGCTCAGATTTTAGACTTCTATTTTCTATCTATATTTATCTTTCTAGTTAATCTTATCTGATCTCATGGCTTTTATTATCAGCTACTCCATGATAAATCCAAAATTTATATTTCAAGCTCCAACTTACTGATTTTACTTCTGAATTTGATCTACATACTGTCTTAGCTAGATAACCACACATTTTTCCCACTTGGCTGCTTACTAGGTATATCTAACTTACCAGATAGAAGAGTTGACTCTTGAAATTTTCCTCTACAACTTATTCCTTCCACAATCTCCCTATGACAATAAATAGCAAATGCTTTCTATTAGTCATTCAGTCTTCAAAGCTTGGGGTCATCCTTGACTCTTCTTTTTCTTACATACCATATCCAATCTTGCAGCAAATCTTATCAATTCTCTTTTCAAATATATATACTGAGTCTAATCCCTTTTTATCATTGTCCTTGCTCTCATGGTATTTCCAGTCACCACCATTACATCCCATGAATTTTTGTAATAATCTCTTACATAGTCTCCCTATAACCATTCTTGATCCACTGTAACCAAAGATGCCTTTAAAACATAAGTCAGATCACACTCTAATGTCTCAAATGCTTCAGCTAGCATTCCATCTAAAGTATTCTCAATGCCCTACATGATCTGGCTCTTTACCATTTCCCTAGGTCCATCTTATAATACTCAGACAGTTGTCCACTCTGCTCCAGCCACACTCCCTTTCTTGCTCTTCCTCAACTTTACCAAGAGAAGTCTATCTAAAAGGCTTTGCATTTACAGTTGTCTTTGTCAGAGATACTCTTCTCAGGTTGCCAAATGAATACTTCTTTACTTTATTTAGCTCTCTACCTCAATTTCTTTCTTTCTTTCTTTTGTTCTTTCTTTCTTTCTTTCTAGAAAGACTTTCTCTTACCATTTATGCTCTTTATCCCTTATCCTGCTTTATTTTTGTACTTTATAGCACTTATCTTATTTTTATTGTCAGATGCCTCCCTTTTGCAGGCCTACAGTGTAAGATCCATGTGGGCAACAACTTGATCAGTTCTGCTCAGTGCCTTTTACTCTAGAATCCAAAAATACCTGAAACATAGTAGGTGTTCCATAGATATTTGAATCAATTAATAAATCAGTGAATATGGAGCTCAGTTTTAGAGGGTGAATGGAAGTCTTGAATATGGAAATGCTGGTTCCCCTGAACAAAACAAGTCATGTGCATGTGTCCATTATTGTTACTCACTATCTTCACTACCTATTTTTCAAGCTCTGTTGAACTTCTTTAAATTATTCTCAGCACTGCCACAAAGCAGCTCTTGTCAAAATCACAAACAACTAAAGTAAGACTCCTGGCATATAAAACAAATTCAGGAGAGACATAAAAAATAACAGTGACCCAGTAGTAAGCCTACTAATATCTTTGGCAACTATCCACAGAAGATCAGCAAGGAGCCATGCATACCTGTATGCAATATTAGCCCATATTTCTCCTTCCAGGAAGGGGAAACGCATTCACACAAAGCAAATGAAGTGAAAAAAAAGGGCTGACAATGAGTTTTAAATTAAATTAGTGGCATTCTTATTGCTTTATGTTTGCATAGAGAAAAGTTGTTAAGCTGGAGCTAAACAGGGTCATTTTACGTGCCTTTTTAAAAGAAATGTTAGAAGTCTGGATTTCTCTCTCAGATCTTTTCCAGAGGTCATATATATGCCAATAATCATATCCTGTTCTAAACCCAAATCTGGAATATACAATGTGAAAGACATGAATTTACCTATGGAGACACCAGGACACAATAGAAAAATCGGTACAGGTTTAAAAAATGTAGGATAGGGGTGCCTGGGTGGCTCAGTCAGTTGAGCAACTGACTCTTGATTTTGGCTCAGGTCTTGATCTCAGGGTCGTGGGACCGAGCCCCCTGTTGGGATCCGTGTGGAACATGGAACCTGCTTAAGATTCTTTCTTTCTTTCTTTCTTTCTTTCTTTCTTTCTTTCTTTCTTTCTTTCTTTCTTTCTTTTTCTTTCTTTCTTTTTCTTTCTCTCTCTTTCTTTCTTTCTCTCTCTCTCTCTCTCTCTTTCTCTCTCTCTCTCTCTGTCTTTCTCTTCCCTCTGCCCCTCTCCCCTTGCTCACGCTCTCTCTCTGTCTAAAAAAAGAGGCAGGGTATAAAAGTACAGTATATGTGCCTCTTAAGTGGCACCAGGGATATTAAGTGGATAAATGATCAGAAAAAAGAACAAGCAGATACAGTCTAGAAGGAAGATACGTGGTCAGAAATAAGACAGCTGAAGAGCAGAACATCATAAGCGACATATTCTCTTCAGGGGTAGGTTATAATGAACATAAATGGTTTGAATCTTGAAGCACAATGGAGTGAATATTCACTACCTCAGAAAAATCCTCATGGGAAGATAAGAATAGAAATAAAGGTTTACCAGACGAGTTGGGCTTCTTTGCCTTACTCTTAACTAACTTTAGATTATGCAGTTTTGATACCATATAAAATGTAATCAATCAAAGGATTACTTTCAACCAATGCCGTGTATACCACTAGAAGATATATATCTGCCAAACTCAACTTATTGATGCTCAATAGCACATTCCACCTCATCACCTTCATAGAGTTGTGCTCTGCATGCAAGGTTGTGATTTTTCTGTCTAAAGCCTCTCTCCCTGTCTCTCTCTCTCTCTCACTCTCTCTCTCTCATACGCATACGTACACACACTAAAAGTCAACAAAGGAGAATGGAGATTAGAGGTTGGAGGACAACATATACCTTACATGACATTATAGAGAAATGATGAAAGGAATGATCTAGCTTCAATTGAAAATGAAATAAATCAGGGTGTCTGGCTCAGTCTGTTGAGTGTCTGACACTTGATTTTAGCTCAGACCATGATCTCGCAGTTAGTGAGTTTGAGCCCCACATTGGGCTCTGTGCTGACAGTGTGGAGCCTGCTTGGAATTCTCTCTCCCCCCCCCATCTCTCTGTCCTTCCTCTGGTCTCTGTCTCTGTCTCTGTCTCTCTCTCTCTGTCTCTCCCTCTGTCTCTCTCAAAATAAATAAATAAACTTTAAGAAAAGAAAGAAAATGAAATGAATAATATTGTAGGATCTTCAAATTTTGAGATTAAAAAGCCCAAACCCTTCATTTAATATATGAAGACCTGGGACAAAGTTAAATAAAAACACACAAAGTTAGTGGAAAAGCTGGGATGAAAATCCAGATTTCCTAGCCCTGTGGGATATTTGTTTCATTTCACTAGTTCTTGATCTTGGTATCTTTATTATGATGGATCATTTTACAAACAAAACAAAGCACAACCAACAAACTCCCCCTTGATGGAACAGATATCTGAAATAAGTATTTATTGGTAGGTTTATTGTGGTTATGTTTTCAGAACATACCAGAAAAGTTTATTTCAGAATATTTTAAGGACTGAATTCTAGGAAAACTGAAGAGTAACCATTCACTAGCCTTCTTAGAGCCTGCCCTTACACTGTGAAGAGTTGGGTTATGATCTTAAAGATCACTGAGAGAGGAAAAAAAAGTGTGAAAAGGGTCTGTTTCAGGATCCGGACATTTGCTTCATTCAGTGTTACAGCTTTACGTGTTATTATTCCCTTAAGGAATGAAAACACTACTTCGATTTTGTAGATCCTATGTTATAATTCAAAATTACTGGAGACAATTTTTCTCCTTATTTGTATGGAATATATAATTCTATATGATATAGAATTTTCTTGATAAATCTTTCCATTACCTACTTAGGTGGCCACAGGTTTAGGTGTCTAATGTGTCATTTTGAACGGGCCATGTTGCATTTGTGAATCACCTGAATGATTCTTATGAATTTTATATTGTTTCAAGTCAAGAGACTGAGCTCAAAAAACATAACAAGTATTAAGTGGTTCAAATCTAGGCTCATCCTTATCACTGGTACAAAAACAAATTTTAATATAGTTCTTTGGGAAAATAAAAAACATTTTTGTTAACACAATGAGCAAGCATTTAAAGATGATATGCAAAATCCAGGATGACTTTTAATTTCTTGAAGCTACGGGCTATTTCCTTTTATCATTGAATCTAGTACACTTAAAGCTTGATGACATTTACAAAGTGTTTGCTATATGCTCTAGACTTTAGGTGTATTCTACTACATTAAAAAAACCAATCATTTGAAAGGGATACAATCATTACTCTTATTTTATATAAGAATAACCTGGGACTTACTGAGATGAACTAACTTACTAGGGCCACAATGAACTTGGGTTTCCAGATAAAGAAGTTTGACCCCAGCACCTGCAGTATAAACCTGTTTTGCGGGTGTTCTCGAAAATGTTAAAGTAAAAACAAAAAGGGCCCGGATCACCTAGAAGACTTCTTGGCCACATACCTGTAGGTTTTCTAATTTAATAATAAAACTGTAATTCAAAGCTGATTTTAACATGGTGGGTGAAAAGCAATTACTTTATGGCTGAAGAGTCAGTCTCCTGTTCATGTCAGTTCACCATTTAGAGACCAGTATTACAGCTCATCCTCCAAATCACTGCGTGTAGGGAATTATATCATATCTGATAGAACTCTTTTGTAGTACCACAGATAATCACCATTATCGTGGCTTTTCTGATACATTCGATCAGTCTTGTTGCTGAGCCATCACTCACATTTCTTCCCAGACTTGATCTTCTTTATCGCAAGAACACACACACACACACACACACACACACACACACACTCATAAAGCATTTTCGAGACATTTATATATGTCTGGGAGAAAAGTTATAAGAAGGAATAATCTCGACTGAAGATGCTCAATATTTTTACCAGAGGGGAAAGAAATTAGGGGAGACATCTTTCATTGGCAGTAGGAAGGTTTAGCTAATATGGAAGTAAGTTAAATGAGTATATTTTCTGAAAAAAAATTGAAATGAATTAATAAACAAAGATTAATGAAGACGTTTTTTGAGATTAGAACATATCAATGGTTCTTCGAATTTTCATCCTATGCTATTCACTCTTCACCATCATCAACTTGAAGATGCCCATGAATATGAACCACAAGTTTGTTCAGACAAAGTTTTGATTTCCTTAGCTCTGTACTCCATTATCCCTGGCCTATAATTTTTGAAGAAGCAGAATAGAGAATTCCAATATTGTGTCATTTAAGAATTTCTGACAGCATTAAATTCCCCAATGTAAATGGGAAGATGACTTGGGCAGCCTAAAATTTCCAAAAGGCCCAGTAAGGTGAAACAGACACCACCCCAAGTAAGATTTTACACAATCACACAGACACATCAGTGTTATATTAAAACAGATTTCTGCCTGAGAATTCAAGAAATATACTACCTTGCCCCATATCGGTAAGAATCCGATTACCACAAGGATGGATAGTTACCCATGGCGAAGAATGGGATTCCCAGCAGGGTGGAGTTGTACTTTCCATCGGTGATGAAGAAGATCCCTGCTGCCGTGATGATGGAGATGCACACCGTGAGCACCCCCAGGAGGCCCAGGAAGGGCTTGCTGCGCAAACAGTCCTTCATGGAGCTGGAGAGGGTGGCTGTGGTCAGGATCAGCACAAGGCTCACCAGGACCTTGCTCCTAGCCAGGATGCTGGTCTTATGAAAGTCTCTCCACAGGCTAAAGGATGCTAAAGAGTAGAGCTGGAGGTCCTGGTGCTCCTCCTGGAGCTTCCTCATAAGCTTACAGAACTCATTCTCCCACTTCTCCCCTATGAGGTCCTGGGTGGCAGAGCCATAGGTCTGGAGGTAGTAGGTGATTTGAATGGCTCTGGCTGACTTGACCCGCTGGTCCTTGCTGTTTGGCACTTCTACTACCCCGCCCAGTTGGTGTCCAATAAAACTGTTCCTCCCATCCTTGAAAACAGAAAAAGGAGAGACTAAAGTTACCAGAGGGATGACATTCCAGACCACAGATTCTTACTCTAAGTGAAGGGATACAATGAAGGCAGAGGTAGGCTCTTGCAATTGCGGAGCTGATGTGGGTGGAGTGGCATGTTAGGATTTTATATTTAACTTTTAGGAGCGTCATGGGATCCCATGCAAGATGATCAGGATTAGAAAGATGCAAAGAGTATTACGAAGCTATACAAGACTTGCCACATGCATAGGAAAATGATCTATCCCATCCCTACCCTCATTCCCATCATTTCTGTCTGTAGAAGTCTACTATAACTCCTTTATGCAAGATCAAGTCTTAGGATTCAGTTTCAGCCAAAAGTGAAGCATGGCATGAGTTAACAACATTTCAAAAATTGAAATAATAATTCATTTAATAAATATACACTAAGCTCTTCAGGGTTAACACACACACCTACACCAACACATACAAACACACATGGACATTACAAACATCTATACTCCAGGGGTCCTGGGGGTACAACTACGTACTGCACAACAGATAGAAGATACTATTTGTTTTGTTTTTACAATTAATACAATAGTGTTGAAATGTTTTCTAAATATCAGGTAAGAGCCTGTTCACTCATTATGATGTTCCTTCCAAACACCTGTCTCAGTCATAGGTTGGTCTTTCCCCCATAGAACACAATGGACAAAACACCCCACCCCCAAAGGAAACTGGTAAGATTTTAGGTGGGGTTGTAAAAAATCATTGTGATTTTAGAATTTTGCATTAAGTAGAGCAGACAAGGTCATAGAACTAGGATATTTATAAGAGAAGTGATCCCTCCTCTTTACGGTACAAGTAAGCTAGATACTGAGTTGTTTATTTACTTACTTTTTTAAGTTTATTTATTTATTTTGAGAGAGAGATAGAGAGTGGGGGCTGGAGCAGAGAGAGAGGGAGACACAGAGAATCCCAAACAGGCCCAGCACTGTCAGCGTGGAGCCCGATGCGGGGCTCCAACTCATGAACCATGAGATCAAGACCTGAGCTGAGATCAAGAGCCAGATGCTTAACCGACTGAGCCATCCAGGCGCCCCAGATATGGAGTTGTTTAATTCAGAGCAGTAATTGTCAACCAGTGTGCCTTAACACTCAGAAAGAAATCCCTGATGGCCATCACCAAATTTAAATCAATTTGGATATTTTCTTTTTGCCACAACTGTCATTTACTTCAGTGGCAATGGCTGTCAGATGTAATACTGAGCCCAATAGCAGGTTGCAAGATGGAACATGGCATTGAAAATATGCTGGAGGTACTACGTGAAATGCAGACACAAAGGTAAATTAATGCCATAAGGAGAATCCGCATTGCATTGAGACATTTATCTCATGAGAATATAAAAGCCTAGAGTCAGAGCAGGAAACTATTTTTTCTAGAAAGATAGTGCAGAAGGGTAACAGACCCAAACAGTCTGCTAACCGTGGTTGTTATTACAGAATTGCCAGGCACTGTACACTCAATCAGATACGTGTAACAGTTATTATGGACTCATTTAGTCAGACACCTATATCTGAGGTACTTGTTCCTATCTGTAGTTTTAACAGGTACCAAAGTAACTGTAATACTTAAGAATGTGTTTCAGACACAAAAAGTTTGAGAAATTTATAGCAAGTACAAATGCTGTTAGTGGTATCATTAAGAATTGTGAGGAAGAAATTTCATAGTCATCTCACATACCCATTTCCCCCTATGTGTTAAGTAAAAACAATTTTTCTATTTAATACAGGCTGACCAACTCTAAATGAACGATATATTTCTTTTTTATTTTACATTTTATTTATTTTTTAGAGACACAGAGAGAGAGAGCGTGAACAGGGGAGGGGCAGAGAGAGAAAGAGACACAGAATCTGAAGCAGGCTCCAGGCTCTGAGCTAGCGGTGAGCACAGAGCCCGATGCGGGGCTCGAACCCATGAACCATGAGATCATGACCTGAGCTGAAGTCAGACGCTCAACCGACTGAGCCACTCAGGTGCCCCAACAATATATTTCTAAATAAGAATTTGATTTGATGTTTTTTTTCACCCTTTGCTTGGTAAATCTCTCACTTCCAAGGCATCTTTGTAAATTTCCCATCTTTCTTCTATATATATACACACACACACACACACACACATACACACACACACACACACACACACACACACACACACACACATATATATACTTTAAAAACCCTGAAATTCCAGCTGGAGTTTCCCATCGTTCTCTTCTGAAACCTCATGGGCTTCCCTGATGAGCTGCAAGTGAAACAGTAGGAAAGCTTCAAAGGAGTGGGCATCTTGTCCCAGCACTGAGAGACTGGAATATGGTTTCCACTCTAAAGAATTTCCACTCTTGCTCTCAATTAGGCTTGTTTATTTTTGTTTTAAGCTTGGTATAATTTTTAGCTCCACCCTTGTTTCTACTTCTTTGAGATCCTGCCTGTGATGTTGACATGTGCTTTTGATTATTTGAAAGAGAAAGTATTTTAAAAGCTATATTTATTCACTTAAGAATGTGCAGCTCCATCTGTCTTTACTCATTCCTGTCATCAAAAAGATTTCTCAGGGATCTTTAGCAGTGGAACCAAGATTTATGCATCCCTCAGGCCTCATTTGAAGATTATAGTGGATCAGAGAGGGCACTGATAATGTGCCTGGACAAAAGTCAAAATTCTACTGAAGGCAAAATATAGATTTTTAAATAACTGATCTTTATTGAATTTGGCTAACTGCTCACCCCCCTTTTGAAGTTGTCTAATTTCCATTTCCTACAAAAATTACTTCATAAAAGACATGCTCTCATCCCATTATATTTAAATGGATGTAACTAATAGAATGAATTTCTCTCTCTTAATTTGTTCTACTCCATGCACCAGAACAAAATAAACAAAGTCTTTAGACGTCCTTGAACAGAAAGCTGTGCTGAAAGGTCCACATTTTGTACAAGCCATCGGCCCAATCATCCTATATGGTCCTGAGAAATCATCCTAATATTTCTCAGCACTATACTGAGTATATTTTTGTAAGATAAAATTCTACTATTTTGTAAGGGGTGGTGGAATGGTTTGCCAGTTTCCCAACTTTACCAGTTCATTGGTGCTTCTATGTAGGTGAAACAAATAATGAATAAGACATGTATTGTAATTATCCTCTGGGCAGAACTCCCCTGGACCTGTAAGGAGTCAGGGGGGTTAGTGGTGAGAACGCTTAATCAGGAGTCCTGTGACCTGGCTTGCAGCATGGGTCTTGCGCTAACTGGATAAGAAACCCTTGGCTGGTTCATTTCCCCTTGTAGGTTTCCATTTTCTCATCTCTAAATGAGCAGATATAAATGTATGAGTAAATGTTTACGTAACATTGAAGATAATTTTCAGCTCTATTATTCTATGAAACTATTACATATAAGGTTAGATCTGAATGCCAGAAATGATATCATTATAATAGATCCATGAATTAATTATTTTTACTGCATAACAAAACCTTACCAATCACCAGGTAGGAAATTTTTGTTTAATAAAGGAGCAAAACATAGAGGCTCAGAGAAGGCAGACTTGTTAGGCAAAATGATGAACCCAGGGTTCCAAAGCAATTCTTCTGATTCCAAATTCAGAACTTTCTAGAATCTTCTGGGGCTGATTTCAAGGAGGGCACTTTGGTTCCTAGTCCCCACTAACTGTTCTCTCTTTTTTTAAAAAATATTTATTTATTTTTGAGAGAGAGAGAGAGAGAGAGAGAGAGAGACAGAGACAGACAGAGAGAGAGAGAGAGAGAGACAAAGCATGAG
The DNA here is from genome assembly GCA_028646485.1 of Cryptoprocta ferox. Taxonomy (NCBI): domain Eukaryota; kingdom Metazoa; phylum Chordata; class Mammalia; order Carnivora; family Eupleridae; genus Cryptoprocta; species Cryptoprocta ferox. Next base: position 99,797,562 of record CM053577.1, on the reverse strand, counting down.
TGAGGGAAGGGTGGAGAGAAAGGGAAACACAGAATCTGAAACAGGTTCCAGGCTTTGAGCTGTCAGCAAAGAGCCCAATGTGGGACTTGAACTCACTAACCCCAATATCATGACCTGAGCCAAAGTCCGATGTTTAATCAACAGAGCCATCCAGGCACCCTCCCCACTAATTACTCTTTATGATTAAAACTTATTTTATGTGTACATCCCCCTTTTCCCAATATTTTACTCACCACTAAATCAATTGTCTACCATTTAACATGCACGTTGATTCAACTTTCTCCTTTTCCAATAAAATCTCTTACACTAATTCTAAAATTCCTTTAACTACAGAAATCACATTTATTGTCAGCATGAAAATAAACCTTAAGAATAAGACAAGATGGTAACACATCACTTTCAATGCTCTCCTGTTTCACTATATTGAACAGACGTCATTAACAGGAGATGAACTGAAGTTCCTAACTCACATCTTTGTACCCACTTCTGCTCTTCCTCAGTCCATTTCTGCACATTAAAGCCAGAACCCACTTGAACAATTCTAAATGAGATTACACTGCTTATGCACTTATAATCTTCTGCTTGCCTCCACTTGCACTGGGAAAAAAATGAGAATTCCTTACCAGATCTGCAAGGTCCTGCATGTCCCACTGCTAGCTGAGCCTCAGACCTTGTCTCTTAACACTCTTCTCCCCATGAACTCTATTCCAAGCTTCCCGCCTTTCTTCCTTCTCTTAGAACACACCAAATTACTTTTCACGACAGGGCTTTTGCACCTGCCATGCCCTCTGCCTGAAATGCCTTCCTGTACTCTTCTATGGCCAGACCTACTTCCTTGTGAAGGCCTTACCTTTAAAGAGACCATTTGAACCATGTGCTCTAAACTAGACACCTCCTTCGTAGCCAACACTTTATGACATACTCATATTTTGTCTTTTCCCTACAAAGGATTTCTATCTGAAGTGACCTTATTTTATCATTTAATTGCTTCTCCACTAGCAACGGAGTTCGCTGAGAGCTGATACTTCTCCTATCTTGCTCACTGACAATTTCCCGGTGCCTAGAACAACAGCCTGGTATATAATGAGCATCCCATAATATTTAACTCAGTTTACCCTGAGGCATATATAACTAATCATACATTATTGTTTTTTTATTTAATGTTTATTTTTATTTTTGAGAGACAGAGCATGAGCGGGGGAGGGGCAGAGAGAGAAAGAAAGAGAGAGAGAGGGAGGGAGACACAGAATCCAAAGCAGGTTGCAGGCTCTGAACTGTCAGCACAGAGCTGATGCGGGGCTCGAACTCACAGACCATGAGATCATGACCTGAGCCAGAGTCAGACGCTCAACCAACTGAGCCACCCAAGGCACCCCCATACCTTATTGTTATAGAGACTATTTTATTGAGAACGGGAAAAGTAAGAGACAGCTCAAAGTGTCTGAGGACAATAGGGCCTCAGATGAAGAAAGGTGTATATAGAAATTGGAGGTTGGTACAGGAAAAACCCCCCCCCCACAAACTTTACCTTTTTTTTTTCAATCCTCTTACTCTGTGTAACATTTCCCCAAAATATGTTTCCTCTTCTATTTTCAGTGTACACCAAACATGTAGAGTAAGATGGTCAACTGACAGGAGGACTTCGTGAGTACTTGGAAAAGGGTTTGCATGCACTATGGCCTCAGGGCAAAGGACAGCCAAAGTATTCAAGGAACTGAAGGAAAGGATGAGGGCTGAGGCTAGAGAGGAAAGCAGAGCCTTTTCAGTAAGAGCTAGGAAAGCCTTATTAGGGAGCTGGGGTTAACTGTTCAGCAGTAAGAAACCACTGTGAGATTTAAGCAGGGCACAGTATGCCTCACTTTTTGGAGTGCTTTCTCATTGTATCATGGGAGATGATTTAGGCAGTAAGGGTGACTTTAAAGGAAAGAGTTCCATTAGGAAGTCCTTGCAGTATTTCAGGTTCTTGATGCAGCATGAAAAAAAAAATGTCAGCTCAGGCAGTCTGTGGTAGGTAAATTGTTCCAAGGTGAATCAATGCATTTACAGGTCACGATGCTACCTCATGGCCACAAAGCATCTCATCATATTCTCTCTCCAGGAGCAGTAACGTCAGAAAAAATTATGTATCTTGGATTCTTTAGGTCTTATTTAGTTTACGGTTACTACTTAGTAGCTCTTAAAAATTGCCACCCAATCCAAAGCTCTACAGTGGAAAAGGAAATTAAACTCTCAGAGACAAGATAAAAGAATAAATTCTTCAAGAGATAGGAGAAGAAAGAGACATTAATGTCATAAACTATTGTGCAGAGAAAAAAATTACTCAGTGATGCTTTGAAATTATATCTGCTCAATATATGTGCTAGATTGACATCAAGATACTTTCTGGGATTGCAAGATAATTTAGCTGCAGATCTTTTGTCCAAGACAATTGCATTTCAGATTTCATTGATTTTTGATGAGGTAGGCACTGCAAGGATATTGGAAACTTTTAGATTATCCTTTGTCTTGTATTGCTGAAAAGAAAATCTTCCTAAATATAATGGACAGTGATATTTCTTCTTTTTTAACTTTTTAATTTTAGAGAGAGAGAGTGAGGATGAGCAGGGGAGGGACAGAAGGAGAGAGAGAATCTCAAGCAGGCTCCATACTCAGGTGCAGAGCGGAACACAGGGCTCAATCCCATGACCCTAGGATCACAACCTGAGCTGAAACCAAGATTCAGACGCTCAACACAGCAGTGATATTTCTAAAAAAATGGTAAGGGTGTTTTTGTTGTTGTTGTTTTGTTTGTTTGTTTGTTTAAATAAGATTTTCTCTATTTATTTCCAAACATATCTTTTTGTTTTATTCTCAATATCAAATATTATAAGATAAACTGCAATTAAATGAAATCATCAGCTATCTTGAATTTTCTCACCAGAGCCTCATGTTTAGTAGAAACAAGCAAATAATGAGAAAGAAGATTCCTATAAGGTATTGAGTTAAAGGAAAAAGAATAAAAATTCCACTTTTGAAACCATTAGTACATTATATGGTAACTAACTTGGATTTAAATAAACAACAACAAAATAAAATAAAATAATGAAAAAAGAATCAAAACTCATTTTAAAAATGACTTTAAAACATTAAAATGCCCTAATAAAGAACAAATTAAATTTCTTATGTCACATTACTAAGCTAAGGGAGTGCAAGTGTATATATATATTTTTTTCAAATAGTAAGGTTAAAAAAATAAGGCTTGTGCTGTTGAAATGAAATACGAACTTTGGCCGACCAGAACATAAAATAAGTTTAACAATGCACTCTAGCATATCACTTTTTAACACACGTGGCAGACTCTTAAAACTGAGTCTTAAGAACTTTCTTTGCATTATCCCCGGTCATTCTACGAGACAGTCCTTTGCTGGAGTAGCCTCAAGTCATTGAGGAGGACACAGGCTGGTAGCAAGAGGAAGTAATGGAAGGTTGTCCTAAGTGACACAGCCACTCATTCCTTCCTGACTTCACCACGCATGTTCTTAACACAACTGCACGTATGTTTGAATAGTTTATGAATAAATTTGAATGAAAGGAAGTATAATACAGCAGTTTTGTAGAGACTCAAGAGTCCAGCTGTCTCATTTAGAGTCCCAGTGTCAACAGGGACAAGGTGTGGAGCTGTCTGGGTGTCGGTTTTGTTACTGGTTAACATAAGAATTGCGAGGCATTGTGAGGATCAAGTGTGCTAAAGCATATAAAACATTTAGATCGTGCCCAGAAAGTGTTGGATATACTTATTAACATGTCATACATTAAATATTTGAAAGATACTGTTTATTCACTTAGACATCTAATATTATTCTACATTTCCCAACAAATATCTGTAATGTGATGAGAGAACACAGGGCACAGAATCCAGGCATCTGACTCCAAGTTCTAGTTCTGCTACTACACAGCAAGGTGACAGGGCATAACTTCTCCGGATAGTAACTCCATCTCAAAAATAAAAGGCTTGGTTTATATTATTTCTAAAGGTTTCATTAGCTTTGTATTTAATGATTCATCTGTGGTGGAGTCATTAGACACTCCAAAGTAGGTTAGAGATATCTACCCTAAGGGAAAAAGAAATAAGAAGGAAGAAGAAACACAAGATGACCCATGTTCATGTCCATAGAATCAAGAAGCTTTTTATCTTCTTTCAAATCTGGACCCAGTAGCTTTTTTCTCTCTCTTTGAGTAATTTCCAGAGAGAATGCTTCTCCAATGGAAAAAGATCAAAAGTTTGCCTGATTTTACCTAGATGTAAATCACGTCTCAGTAGCCTAGATCAATTAACTTCTTATTCAGTAAAATTCAATTTCCTTTTCAACTTTCTATGTCATGAGTATCCTGTCCTCTGTCATTAGTTTACTTATCATAAAATTGGATAAATACATCTAATTTCTCCTTTACCAATGCAAAATCTGTACACAAATTTATTTTAAAATATTTTTAATTATTTTTGAGAAAGAGAGACAGAGCATGAGCAGGGAAGGGGCAGAGAGAGAGGGAGACACCGAATCTGAAGCAGGCTCCAGGCTCCGAGCCGTCAGCATACAGCCCAATGTGGGACTCGAGCTCACAAACCACAAGATCATGACCTGAACTGAAGTTGGAGGCTTAACCTATTGGGCCACCAGGGCGCCCCAATACACAAATTGAGTTTAAAAGTGGAGAAGTAAAGTTAACATGCACATTAAATGTGAGGCATATAATAAAGAACTTTTTGTTTTCCACTAATAGGGATATTAGTGACCCTATCCCAAAAATTTCAATTGAAAGGAATATGGCCATTTTCAGTGAGTCTTTCACTGGGCAAGTGTTCCATATCAAAGGGCATTTAGCTTTGATGCGATTCTCCATGAAGGAAGCTGGCCATCATTCATAGGGGAACATTTGTGGAATCCACAAAGGCCCTAAGTGAAGTGCCCCCTTCAGGAGATGGATTGAAAGTCCTACCATTATAGCCTTTCTTTCGGGCAAGGAACACTCTCAAAAACACTCTAGTTCACAGCCACATGCTGTATTAGGAGGATGACACCTGAGCCATTTGCAACTCTGAGCGGAAAAGTAGATCAGACTAACAACCTACAGAGGCAGAGTAGAGCTCAAAAGATCCTCACAGAAATGGGAAAGAGAAAGGGTCAAAAGCAGAGGCATTGCAGTGTGGGCAGCAGTGTGAAGTCTTGGAGTGCTTAGGGACATGACACACACAGGGAAACAGTCAAGAAGGGTAGAGTCATTCATTCATTGAAGACACATTCAGTGAACACATGCTTTGTGTCAGCCAGATGTTGAAGTCAGAATGGTGAACAGCGACAGTTCCTATCTTCAGAAAGCCTTTGGGGTGAAGTGGGAGGAGGACACAAATAAGCAGAAAGGCATTTAAAAATATATAAAGTATTAAGGAAGCACCAAAAAGCAATTGTCTAGCCTAGCAGGGACTAAGAAGACTTTCCTAAAGGGGAGGCATCTTAGCTGAGACCTGAAGCATAGTAACAATTATTCAGATGAAGATGGGGTGGACATGGGGAAGGAGGATCTTCTAGGCAGAAGGAACAACATATACAAAGGCCTAGAAAGGAGAATATGCATGTTGTGTTTCTGGGACGTTGAGAATGACTGGAATATACAGTGGGAGTGGGGAGGGGGATGCAGAAATGAGTACTGGTAGTGAATATGGGGATTTACTTTATTCAAAAGCTCTCTTTGACAGCAGTATTGAACTTTAGGTGTGCCTTGGGATAGAGATAAACACTAGAAAGGAAGCATGGGATCGTTTTATTGCCTTCCTCACAGTTTTGTTTAAGCCAAGACCTACCTGATTGTACAAGCATCACTTTTTTTATTTTTACATTTTATGGAATTCACACTATTCTGGAAAATAAATTCTCCCTACACCTGGGTGTTTTTCCAAAGAACCATGTCTTCTGGAGTGCTACAGCTTCTTGTAGAAAAGCTTCCTTCCTGGAGGTGCAAGAGTTGCTAAAGGTGATTTACTTCTTCTAATGATTCCCATAAATTTCATAAATTCAAACAATATATGTGTTGCATGTCTGGGAAGGCAAATTGCTAGTGTGTGTGTAGAAAACAAGATAAGGACAAATAAATAGAAGGAAAAAAACTTTCTTCCTTGGAAGGGTTTGTACTTTTGTTATAAAGACAAAGCCTATAAGATGGCGAGAAAATAAAGCAGCAGAGAGTATTATAACACAGAGGTCATTGCTGAGGAATGCAGATAACTGCTGAGACATGCAAAATTATATACATACAGCATGATCTCAACCATGTAAAAATAAATACGCATGTATAAATATTCAAAGGAAATCATCAAACTTAACATTGGCTCTTATTTGGTATAAAATTATAGATCGCATCTGCCGTCTTGGTTAGTAGGGCTATTTTATATCATTTTTTTAAAAAAAACTATTGACTCATCAACAAAACTAATAAAAATAAGTATGTTAAGGGAACTGTATAAAGAGTAGTTAGGAATGGGAAGGATAAATTAGGTTTGACTTCTAATCACACTTCACTTAGACAAGCAGTGGAAGAGGAGGGAAAGCCAAGAAGCAAGACACTTTTAATTCCGGGCTCAAGTCTTAAGCAATCTGCCTTGTGGCTTCTAAGTCAATTTAAGTTACAATTATTCATTCTTCTCCATGACAGACTGTGACTGTGGTTTTGCCCACTGAAATACAACGGACAACAGTGTACTGCTTAAAGTTATAGGTAAAGAACAGCAGATTCCTGGCTGCTGGAGGAGGGTATAGTGCTAACACTCACTTAACTCTCAAGCTGATCTGACCTTGCCCTGGCTCTCTGGTATTTTCTTTTCAAAGAAAACCTCATGAGGACGTTGGTGGCTTAATACTACTTTTCTTCCATTGAACTTGAGTTCCAAACTGACTCTCATGAGTTTCTTTTTAATTTTTGTCTTTGCATCATTCCTTCCCATGCATTTTTTTCTTTAATCTAAAAACAGAAGCCAAATTAATTGACCCATCACATGAAATATTTTTGAGGATTTGCTGTACATAAAACATCACTCTAAGCAGAAGCTTTCCTTCTTTCTTGAATTATCCACTGTAACCACAGAGGTCTAGATTATGAGGTTGGTTAAAACTTCCAGGAAATATGCCATTGATTTATGCAGTATGGAGACAGCACTGCCATTTATGAATGCCATTTTCTAATTTCTTCTAGTTTCTATTTTTCTTTGTTTTCAAGATTGTATAAAATTTTCATTCAAAGGGGCCTCTACTGAAAATTCATACATGTTGCCTTTTACCATTGCTCCATAGCCTTCCAGGTTCAGTGAAGATAGAAAATGAAGGTGATAGATTTCTCAAGTTAAAGGAAACGAATTTAGGGCACATATTTCAAGGAAAGGTAGAGGAATTGACATACCGTGAATGAATGTGAAACTGAAAAAAGAGCCTTTATTGGCAGTTGTGTGGGTGAGGTTAGCTGTGTCCTTTGATAAGACAAAAGTGACACCCTTGCATGTCTACCGAAGATAAATCAGATCTTGATATCTCATTGTCTTATATGAACATCCTCCCCACCTCTTCCTTGCTCCATTTCCTTTCTCTTCTACCTCTCCCACCTCTTTCTTCTGCTCTTTTTTCCCTCTCTCCTCCCCTCTGAACCCTTTCTCTCAGTTTTTCTCCCCTTCCCTCTCCCATCATTGTCCTTCCAGTATGTGAAAGACAACTACCTCAAAGCCACAGTGAAAGATAATTATTGAACTATGTCAGTAAAATGCTAGATAGAGAATACAATGCTTGCTTAAGTCCATTTTATCTTCAGTAAATTACCTTTCCTTTTTAATCCCCAAAGGACAGACACGCTTTGAAAGTATCATGTGTGATATACATTCTAATGAGATCCATGAAATTGTTCTTTACTACTACTAAGGTATCTAGCCTCAAAGATATTAAAATAATTGAAAGCCTTTTGATGAAGCTAAGAAAGTAACTACTCCCTATCTCACAGTTCCATGTGGGAGTTATATATTACTTTTCTCAGGATAGGAGATGAGGGTGTAATGGCTCACTTTTTCAAGGGTGTTAACATTTTCTGGGTTGATGTGACATATTTATTTTTTTAAAGTGCATGTGCTAATCTTTGTTTTAAACTCTATATTCTTGGATATCCAGCAAAGGAACATCTGGATGCCTTTGGGAGGTAAATTTTTAAGATATCAGACTAAAAAATTAATCCAAAAGCCAAGTGTATGTTTTTTGCTTGATACTTTAACTGCAAAAGATTATCTAAAAATCTTTAAAGACTTAGAAAATAATTCTCTGCTTGTGTTTCTTGAAAGGAAAAGAACTGGTTTTCTAGTTGTCTTTGCTTAAGTCTAATATTAAAAAATAAAAATACCTACATACAAATACTTGCCTGATGTAGGAAAGAAGTAACTCACTTAAAGAAGTAAGTTAAGTGAGGAAATAAGTCAGAAGCACATTAAGTTATGTATAATGACTGTAGACTTTAGCTTTAATAAGGAAGGTAAGAATTCATGTTATTTTATTATCTAAATCAGAAAAATTCATGCAACATTCGAATATATGTGTTTTTATTTAAAAAAATTTTTAACGTTTATTTTTGAGACAGAGACAGAGTGAAAGTAGCGGAGGGGCAGAGATCCAAAGCAGACTCCAGGCTCTGAGCTGTCATCACAGAGCCCTATGCAGGGCTCAAACTCACAAGCTGTGAGATCGTGACCTGAGACAAAGTCAGAAACTTAACCAACTGAGCTACCCAGGTGCCCCAATGTGTTTTCTTTTATACTCATGTGAGGCTTTTCAATTAAAAATATTCATTATTGGATCCCATATCATTATTTTTGGTTTGGAACATATGGTGACCTTAATAAGTTAGGTGGTAGTAAGTTACAGTGACTAAAAGCATGTATGATGGATTATGCCAAAATGTTTTGGCAATTGATTTACTTTTTATGCGATAGGGATTTTTATGCAATAGGGGAAAATACCAAGGCAGACAGTTTCATTATAACGAAAGTAATCATCACTGTAAATTTACTGTTCAAAATTAGGCCAATTTGAAGGGGGGGGCAACCCACATTCTAGCCTCTGGGAATTTGATTGTCTCCACTACATAAACATGATTGCTGCTTCTTCTAGCCACACATAAATATCCCTCTTAGCTGTGTCAGTTCTAATATCTCCTAGCTCTATTTCATGAAGTTTGGAGATAATGCTTCTAATCAAACTTGTGCCCCTGTTTCAGGTTGGTTTCAATTTATTCTGTATTTTCCAAAATAGTGCCAAGTTTCAGCAGCCCAATTTAGCATAATTGGAAAATCAATATGTTTTGTTCTTCAACAAATTACTACCTTTCTAAAGCACAAAATTTCAGTATAGAGAATTCTCTCGAACTTGTTCTTACAAGGTGTTAACAAATGAACTGAGATCTCTTCCCCATTCTTCCAACCTACAACACATTCTGGAGGTATCACAGATCACGTGGCTGGCATTAGCAGTGTGGCTTTAAGGTTTGGATACCTTGGTGTTGAGTGCTGATTTGGCTACTTAAGGTCACGGTGAGTTTTGGAAAGTTACTTAGATTCTCCAAGCCTCTTTTGTTAGTTATGAAAGAGGGCTGTCTAGCTCATAAGCATTATTATAAGAAATAAGTTTGATGATATTTGAAGAGGGATGGCACCCTATTTGTTAGTTTGTAAAGGCTCTATCAAGAGTTATTATCTAAGTACAGAATGATGGTTGAGTGATTCAGTGATCTTAAAATGAAATAAAAACAGAGTGTGGCTCTTGGCAGCAAAAACATCCCATCCACCCTTAGCCTATACTACAAGTACAGGAAGTTTCCAGGGCTCCTTAATTAGGATATAGTTAGCTAAAAGGAGGAACAAAAGTTCCTAAGTATCTGTTCTAGTCTTGAGGGTCCACTCTTTATATGACCTAGAGCTTGCTTTCAGCTTAATGCAGATTCAGGAGACAGACTGTATCTTATATATTTTTAATACTTTTTTTAAGTGGATTTATTTATTTTGAGAGAGTGAGAGAGAGAGAGAGAGAGAAAGAGAATGAGTGGGGGAGGGGCAGAGAGAGAGAGGGAGAATCCCAAGAAGGTTCCATGTTGTCAGTGTGAAGCCTGACACAGGGCTCAATCCCACAAACTGTGAGATCACGACCCAAGCCAAAATCAAGAGTCTTAATTGACTGAACCACCCAGGCACCCCTGCATCTGATATTTTTAGGGGAAACCAAAAATAGTTGGTTTTAATTTCCCCTTAATATACTCCATGCAACCACCTAAATATTGGCTTTCTCTATTTTGGGAAACAATTCAATATCCGAGCAAATTCACTGGGAAACTGAGCTCATGAGGTTTACTCTCTTCCACCGCAGGCATCCCAGTGTTCACTGGGTTCAGGAATTTAGTCAGGCCTGCCTGTCAACACTGCCATCTGCTTTTATTCTAGGCACCAAACAGGTGGGCTTCTAGATGTGACAAATTCCATTGTAGAAAGAGGCCCTGCAGCTTTTTTGGCACTCTGTGCACCCAAGACTCTGATGGACTGATGGAAGCAAGAACCAAACCTCCTGATTCTACAATACAGGGGGATCTCCTCACTGAATTGTCCTTCCGTGACTAAGAGCACCTGGTGAAATCATAAAGGAGCCTCTCATAGCCTCCCTATTTTATCACCTGTCTTTACATTTCATACATAAAATGGCAGCATGTGAAAGCCAGATGAGGTGATTCTACACTCACATTGTTTCATTTTGTGTTTGCTGACCCATTATCCTAACACCCTCCTGGACTATTCAAAGGAATATAATTTCATCAAAATAATTTGCAGCAAACTTTGATTTTAACATGCTTGTTTCAGTACAATATTTCATGCTTTCTATAGATACTACACGTTCTCTCCAATATTCTGTAACATCACAGGCATCACTGATATTTATTCAAGAATGCCAAGAGCCCTGTGTCTATCACAGTATTAATATAAATCCAAAGCTTCTCATCTTCCTCACTGATAGCAGATATCTTTATTCAAATAACTTGATTATATTAAAGTGAAAAGAAGGGAAAAAAAGATACAGAAATGTAAATACAAAAAGGACACACATAGACATGGCTTCCAACATAATACACCCAACAAAGAACTAGTGTTTTAGGGCACCTGCTACAAATGAAACTATTTTACGGGCACAAAACTACAAATGGCTGATTCATTGTCCTAAAGAACATTCACCATCACTCTACCTTACTGCCACACAGGTTAATTCCCTATAATTTTGCAAGTAGTCAGAGAATTTGAGGTGGCTATATCACACCTTCTTTATGAATAAGGGGAGAGGGTCTTTTTTTTTACACAGCTTATGTAAAGAAAACAGCCTAACATCCTTCATTTACATCGAGGTACTTTGTGGAAGCACAATTAACTTTGTAAGTGGGTGTCTGCTTTGACTGAAAGATCAGGGCTATTTGAAGCCACCGCAATCAGTTACATAAGCAGGTATTTAGGGGAGACTTTTCAAATGCATATTGCTATGTCAATGCACTGTTAAAAAGAAAAAAACCAACCCAATAATAACACACACCGAAAACAACACTCCCTCAGAATTGGGGCTGGCAGCTGTCTGGACCACATTGGAGCTATTTATAAGGAAATACTGAGCAGGTTTCTAAAGGAATGGAAGGGCACTCAGCACTGAGCTACCCAATCTAGAATAATAATGGATTCCTCTTGGTGTGGAAGGGCAATGAGTCCCACCACTCCCTCCAGCAGCAGGTGTTTGTTTTCCTCTAACAGCAGTTTAAGCAATGAGGTTTGCTATTTCTCAGCCAGAGCAGAAAAGAAGGATAAGCCCCACAGATACATCAAAAGGGTCTTGTGTGTCATCTGAAGGAATCTGGAAGAGTAGCCATTAAAAATCTTTAAAACAAGAAGGGACCTGATGACCTATAGGTTAGAAGCTCCCTCTGAGAGCAATATGGAGACTGGTCTGAAATGCGTGTGTGTATACATGTACGTGCATTGGGATTTTACAACAGGGCGAGTGATGAGTAGGCTCCAATATACATTCAGGTGAGAGATGAAGAATCCCTAAAATGAGCAAGGGGCAACAGAGAGAAGAGACACTGAGTCAATAAAAGGATATTTAAGGAGTACAATGGATAGAACTGGGTGCCTGACTGCATGTGAGAAATGAAGGAAAGATGGGAGAAGGAAATGATGACCCTCGAGAGTGGCTTAGGAGCCCAGTGTACATCAGAGGCACCCGCCAACCTAAAGAGCACGTTTGTGTGGGATTAGGGGAACGGGAAAGGAGCTCGAGATATTGAGTTTTAAGTACCTAGAAAACATCAAGTTGGAGATACTTACAAAGAAAGAAATTGCTTAAGGCAGAGGCTAGAGATGAATACTTCACTGGTCTACAAATTTAGGAGCTTGATATAAGGCCACACTTGTCCAGAGAGGGAATAATGTGGGCAGACAATAAGCTGTGGTGAGAATGCATAGGAATAAGGAAAATAAGATCAGGAAAATTCATTAAAAGGCAACTACTGCAGAAAAACAGCAACCCATTTTAGAAGTCTACATATGTTGATGAAATATTTCACCAGCCCTGATGGGAAATATATATTAAAGAAAGGAGGAATCATCATGGATGGCAACCCATTTGCTGACGTTTGTTTAATTATCTCAGAATACATTTTTGTAGGACATGGGCTTACAATACACTCAAATGTTCTAATTCATTGAAATGAAAGTGGTTCAGATCCAAAGAATAGCCTTCAGTTGGAATACTTTCTCAGTGCTTTAATAGGAAATTCCCGCCAGTCGAGTGAAGTTGCATCCTGTTCAACCTTTTGAGATGAAGGATTTGCTTTTTAATGAGAAGTTTGCATTGCATTATAATGATGTGCCCCTCTGTCCTTGACTTGGTTATTCTCTACAGAAGCAGTGACTTCTTTGCACCCTGTGCTCAGCATATAGTAATGACAGATGCCAGAAAATGTATCTCAGACATTAAAAAAAAAAGTCATAGTTGAAAGAAGTGAGTACACACACACACACACACACACACACACATTCTCTGTTGGGCGCAATATAAGAAAATCCTTAGAGGTGACTTCACAAATTTCCTGTTTCACAGCCAGGCATCCGTGAAGACAGAACCAGGCATGAAGAGTTCTGTTAGACTAGGTCATTTAATATGCTAAGAATTATTTGTTAAAGGGTAGCTTGATCATCAAAGCCACTTGACTCAGCAGTATATTTTAAGCAAGGAAATAGTTGCATGCGTTCGTGCGTGGGGGGCATGTGGCGGGGGGGAGGGGGAGCTGAGGGTGTGTGTGTCAAAATTCTAACAATATGGCATAGCAACACCTTGAATAGACACAAGTTAAATTAAATAACAAATAATGAAATGATCTATTTATAAGCAATAGCATATTGCAGTAAGAATAATTGTAACAACTTAACACATTTGCTGCTTATAATAAAAAATAATAACATTGTCAGGTTTTCAAGTTAGATCAGTATGATCATTAAAGCCACAGTATCTCTGAGGAAATGTTAGCATCATCTGAGACATGTCAACTTATTTGCAAGACTTTCTTATATTTGGTAAAGAAAAGTTTGAACTTACATAAGAATTTTAAAGAACCTTAAACTGGAAGAAAGTGCTTTCCTCTGGAGTCTGATGGTATTTTCTGGATTGGCCAAATAACATTTTTAATCGCTATGTGGTATTTTCATTATTTTTGTTTCTCCCCTTCTTTATGGGAAACTCCCTGAAAGCAGAATAAAGTGTTTGATATTTTTGTTTTGTTCTGTTTTGCAATTGCCTGTGATAGAGTATCTTTTCAAAAATCTTCTACTGAACAAAGAGTGGTATGTGTCTCGTCAGCTCAATCTTTTTTTTTCTTTTTGAATTGTGTATCTTTTCTGAATAGAAAAGGACAAGGTTATGAGTACAAAAAGAAACTGAATGATCTAATTTACATATGAAATTCCAGAGCTTGAAATGGGCTTCTAGGCAGTATAGTTAATCATCTCTCAGAGGTTATGTAGTTAAACCTCCTACCAGTATTATAGGAAACCTTATTTGCTGGAAACTGTGTGGATCTAGAATGCTATAATTAGGGGAATCTGTTACATTTACAGTAGTCCCCCCTTATCCATGGGGGATACATTCTGAGATCCCCAGTAGATACTTGAAATCATGCATACCACTGAGCCCTATATATATTATGTTTTTTCCTATGCATACACACCTATGATAGAGTTTAATTTATAAATTACACTATAACTAATAACTAATAATTAAGTAGAACAATCATGACATATACTGTAATGAAAGTTATGTGAATGTGCTTTCTCCCTCAAAATATCTTAAGGTCCCACACTCACCCTTCTTCTTGTGATGAGGAGAGATGATAACATGCCCACATGATGAGATGAAGTGAGGTGAGTGATGCAGGCATTGTGACAGAGTGTGCAGCTGCTATTGACCTTCTGATGATTCCTCAGAAGGAGGATCATCTGCTTCCCGACTGGTTGACTACAGGACACGGAAGCCTCAGAAAGTGAAACCAGGGCTGGAACGTGGGGCGGGGGAGGGGTGCTACTGTGTGTTTGTGGAGATTGCCGGAAGCTGGGAGTGAGAAGCTCACAGGCCTCTGGAAAAAATGTGATGCTTTGTACTCTTTCCATCCTTTCTGTTAATGTTTGAAGCCTGGTGCTCTCTTCTGTCACTATAAAGAAAACTGAGTGCTCAGCTTTGTAACTTGGAAGTCCTATACCAAAGTCTCTCTTCTCCCAGCACTGATCAGCCGTGTGACTGTTGGCCTCCATCCAACTTGAACAAAAAACGTCTCAAGGACCATTGCCTTGTCTGCACCTCCCGATCAAGTGATACAGGACTTAACTTTTCATCCGTAGAGTTGGTGTAGAGTTACTGTGCTCACATGGTAAGCAACACCACTGCCGTGTGCGTGGTCTTTCTCAATGTCCAGCAGTGCAGAGGAGCGTTAAAAAATAGCATGCTTTCTGGAAACTCTTCCTCCAGATGTGTGGACACTCGTAATGCCGGCTTACAACAGTAGAGAAGAGCAAGACATTAAAGTAGCAGGCAGATGGATGGGATCCAGCTAATTCATATCTTTCTCTTTATGGCAAAATGGTAGCTGGACGAGCACCAAGTATATTTACATGGTTCCTGCCTTCTCTCAAATATCTATGTCCATTGATTTCCATAGCCTTGCTTTTACCTCTTATTTAGGCTGGAAATTTTTACTATGAGGTGCTGTTATTGTGTGTTAGACCACAAAGGGAGTGGGGCAACATTCCCTGGAAAATCACCTTAAGAATATTAATTCTGAATGGGAATGATTAGTGTGGATTCTATTTCTTTCTCACTAGCAGGTCAGCCCAGAACAGCAATCTGTTACCTTGGAAAGCAGAAAGCAAAGGCCTGACAGACAAACTCATTAAGTAAGTAGGCTCTGAAGAGTCAAACATGAGGCACCTCTTGAGGAACTGGGGGCCCCAGGGAAGGGGGCACTACATTTTGTAGCAAACCCTGGGATCCTGAATGTTGGAGAAAAAGGGACAGCTTAAGCATACTGTATACTTTCGACTAAAATTAGTTGTGGGATTCCTTTCGTGTGACAGACATAATAGTCGTTGTTATTTTATGAAAAAACAAAACAAAACAAAACAAAACAAAACAAAATCACCACAGGTGCATATGACCTGAAATAGCAAGTTTTAAGTAGGCAGATTTCAGACCTCAATGATGGCACCTCGGGATAAAGAGATGTGGAAGGACAATCGTTGCTAGGAGGCCACGTGTGGTTGTGAGCGCAAAACCTAATAGGTGGGGCCTTGGGATACGGGTCTCACCAAAAGGGATTAGAATTAGAGCCTGGACATAAAGATCAGCAGTTGACTGATCTGATTGTTCTTAAGCTCCTTGAAAAAACTGAAAGATTGCCCAGTGACCTTTTGGCTAACATCTTACAGGACAAAGCTATAGGTGGGAAAGCATTTACATTGTTTATATTTTGTGGTTGCAGACAATTACAGTATTGTTAATGAATGGAGGTTCGAAATATTAAAACATAGTTGAAAACTGTAACATGAAGAGTGCTCAGGTGGGAGAAAGGGGGTCCTTGGACTGACTGTTCTCCACTCCTTTGTTGTTTCTTTCACTTCGGAGCTTTGGCGTACTGTGCCCTTTTCCAGAGCTGTCAGCAGATCCATCACTCAAGCCCTCATTACTGTCGGCACCACCTCTTACCAGAATAAACTCCCTTTGCAGTCAATGAAAATCTTACCTTTCACTGATTCATCTGACTGTCTAACCAGTGATTAGAAGACAAAACATCAAGTAATAATAAGATGTACTTAAATGTACATGGGTAGTGAGCTACCTTATCAGAGGCAGCAAATACCTTCCTTTCCATAATAGTTATTGAGCACTTTCTGTGTTCACCTTCCCCCACCCCAAAAAGGGGAGGACATATTTTTCAGAGTCAAACTACTTCTTCCTGATGCTGTACTATTCTTATACCCTAAAACGTGTATCAAATGCACAATGTAACTGCTTTTTCTTTCTTTCTTCTTTAAATCATTTTTCCCTTATTATCTGCATGGTAAATGAATAGCAGCCTCTTCATTTTGCAGATAAATACATGGAAATATCATGGTTTTTCCTCATACACATAATATATGATTGGCACAGTTACTTGGAAGATGGTTACACATGATTCCAAGTGAGCAGCTCAAACTCTAACATTTATAATAAATAACCAACTATGAGGATAAGTGGGTTACTCTGGATTAGGAAAATCAGCTCCTTCACGAGATTCTAATATTTCACTCCATTACAATGGTTTTCAAAGTGTGTTCTCTGAACCATCGGCATCAACATCACCTGAAAACTTTGTAGAGTTGCAAATCCTTGGAATAAAAAACCCAGGGAGTAGGACTCAGCAATGTGTGTTTTAATAAGCCCATGGGTGAGTCCAATGCATGCTCAAGCTTGAGAACCACTGCTCAAGAACTCCCTTCTCCCTGAGCTTCAAGTTCAGTCAGCTTGACGGCAAATTGGTGTCAAATTTCACACCAGAAACACAGCAAGAAGTTTCATATTTTTGTTGTTGTTGTTGTTCCCAAGAAATTACATATGTGTATGTTACCAGAGAGATGGCTAAAAGAAGGGGATCATGAGAGATTAAAATTTAGTGAGAAGAGGTTATGATATGATAACAAGACAGAGTGAGTCTCACCGGCACCCAGGAAAAAACAAGAAAGCGCTAAGGTGAGGAAGTAGGAAAGCACTTAAGGATGACATGTCACACTGAAGAAACGTAGAGGGACACACATTCTAGAAGCCAAGAGTCCTTTAATCACAAAGGAAATGAACACCAATTTGTGTCTTTTTTTGTCTTTTTTTTTTTTAAATCTCATTCTGATCAAGCTTGGGCTTAGTCAGACATGCACTGTGAACTTCAGAAAGGAGACTTCAAGAGTTTCAAAGAAAACGCTGACAGAAGCTACGACATGCAACTCCACAGCAGAAAAAGAAAGCTCAAAGGTTGGGAAAGGCTTAAATATATCACGCAGGCTATGCGAATAAAAAACATTGCACTGAGGAAGGAAAAGGGGAGAACCTATAGAAAATGAGGTGGCATAGAATGTTCTCCAATTAGGTTACCTTTTATAAGGAAATGTCCAAAAATGTAAATACAGAGACAATTTAAAAGAACATCATGGCAGTGCTTGGGTGTCTCAGTCAGTTCAGCATCGGACTTCAGCTCAGGTCATGATCTCGCAGTTCGTGAGTTCGAGCCCTGCGTTGGGCTCTCTGCTGACAGCTCAGAGCCTGGAGCTGCTTCAGATTCTGTGTCTCCCTCTCTCTCTCTGTCCCTCTCCTACTCACACTTTCTCTCTCTCTTTCTCTCTCTCTCTCTCTCAAAAATAAACATTAAAAAAAGAACATCATGGATCTATGAGAATAGTTTTCAGAAGGCTAAACATAATGCACTAAATGTTAAGGGTAAGAAAAAAGTTCTTTTTGTTTGATGTTAATATTTGACTTGTTTTGTTTTTCTTTGTTTGGACCGAGAATATAAGAGAAGAAACAGGCCCTCTGCTTTGGGCTAGTAATGTAACTCTTGGTGGCTGACCAAAAAGAAAAAAAAAATGAAGAATAAAGCCACTGCTTAGTTTCTGTCTTCTCTTTCCATGAGAATGGAGGGGTGGGAAGAATACAGGGAAAAAGGAAATGAAGCTGAGGAAGGAATAGATTATTAAAAACATTGTTGAATGATGCTTCTAAATTGTTTTGGTTAATCACCACCCACTGCTCCAGAACATGCGAAGAAGACCGGGAGCTGCCAATGCTGATGTTGATGCAGCCACCGTGAACAGAGAGGGCTCAGAAGCTTGGCAGTGGGCAAATGGAGTTTGGGTTGAAAAAAGAAGAGGTGAATTTCTCACATGCTTCTATCAAGATTGATGTTGACCTGAGGCCTGATATTTCAGGTACTACTGGGTGAGCAATTAAGATAAAAGGTAGGGGTAACAAGATGCTGGTTTGAGCTGTTTTTGTTTTTTGTTTTTTGTTTTTGTTTTTGCTATTGTTTTTGTTGTTTTTGTTTTTAAACAGAATCACAGGTAGATGTACCAGAGAATTGCAGAGGACCTAGTGAACCTGGACTCCATCAAGGCAACCTCTGAAAAAGTCCCTTACGGGCAGTGTTGGGACTCTCACTTATTCTTTTAAAATGTAAATTACTAGAACCACTTGTGAATTGCAAGACTTCCAGCATGATTAAGTAAAGTTGAAGATGCAGAGACTCTAGGACTCTGGGATTGCTTTCCCAGCGAGGCAGCCTGGACAAATTTTTCATACATGCCCTGGGAGACATGTACCCAAATTTTAACTGCAGTATCGCCTACAATGGCCCTAAAAAGCAAACAACACAAATGCTTATGAGCATTAGAATAGTGAAATTAATGCTCAATGAAATACTATGACAGCGATGAAAAGGAACTAATCAAAACTAGACAAATCAACATGGATAAGTCACCCAAATGTAAGGTTGAGTGATATTAACATTGAACACATACCATTGAATTCCATATATATAACACTCAAAAACAGGTGAAACAATCTTATTATTTAGGAATGTATGCTTAGGTGGAAAAACCATAAAGGAAAACAAGGGAAAGAGGTTATCACAGAAGCATTCTTTTAGCTGTTAGTGGTATTCAAGGTAAGAGGATATGGCTGGAAATAACTGCCACAGGAATGCCGAGCTGCTGGCAGTGATTTATGTCTTAACCCTGGTGGTGTTTACATGGTGTTTGCTTGATAATTGTGCTTTAAACTACACGCATCTCTTATATATTCTTCTGTATGTATGATATATTATGCCATTAAAGTGCCAGAGAAAATGTCTCTCATGATATTACTGTAAAAAAGATGGAGAAAATATTTTGGATGATGATAGTTAATAATTACATGAATTTGTATTGCTGAGCAACACGCTGATTTAACCACTATATCAGATGAGGCTTGAGAGAATTTTTCAGAGGCATATTGAAGAGCTCAGTCTTCAACCTTGTTCATTGCTTCCATGAACACTTTTTCTCAGGGACTCATGCAAATATAAGATGTGCATATCAGTTTTAAAGCTTGCATGAAAATGGGATGGGTACAGAACCTGGCTGTTGTTTCTCAGACTTTTGTGGACATTAGGAATCCCCTGGGAATCATCTGGAAACACAGATCCTGATTCAGTCAGTCTGACATGGACTCTGAGGTTCTGAGTATCTAGCATGCTCCAGATATGATAATGCTGTAGGTTAGTGGATGTCACTTGGAGTCGCAAGAGAATAGGCAATCTTTAAGGTCTTTACCAGTCCTAAAATTTAATGATGCCATGACTCTAATTTAGGAGCATGCATGAGTCAGTTTCCTACAACTGAGACCATGCCACTCATACAGTGATTAGGATGGCTGATGAATGCAAGCAGACCGATTTCCCTCTTTTTCCACACTTTGCTTGCCTTTTAATTTGCTTTCTTCTATTTCTATTCACAATAATTCTATTTTCATTTGCTCTGAAGATGCCATAATGGATCCTTGAGAAGTATTCATCCTACTTTGTCCTTATAACACATGGAATAGCAGAAAGTACTGCCACCATGGTCCATAGGCAATTTCTTTCCTCCCTCTCTCAACGGCAGTCATACTGGGAGTACGTGTTTTTTGTCTCATGGATCAGGAACGAAGGGAAAAATATCAAGTGTGCCTTTCTTTGTAGTTCTCATAAAGAACAAGTTATAATGATCAGGTATAAATTTGAGGGCCAACAGAATGGTTCTAAATTATGAACAATGACTGTTTTCTGAATAACTTTATATCTTGGGAAAGAGTGGGTTTAGAGTAAGGAAGAAAAAAAATAAAGTGTATTTATTGTTTGTAGTATATGCCAGATGAGTTTGCATTTAATTCCCTCCACCACTCCTTGAAACAGATATAATTTTGTTTAATGTTTATTTGTTTTTGAGAGAGACAGAGAGATAGAGTACGAGCAGATGAGGGGCAGAGAGAGAAGGAGACACAGAATCCAAAGCAGGCTCCAAGCTCTGAGCTGTCGGCACAAAGTCAGATGTGGGGCTCGAACCCACGAACTGTGAGATCATGATCTGAGCCAAAGATGGACGCTTAACCAACTGAGCCACCCAGGCACCCCTAGAATGGATGTAATTCTTATTCACATTTTACAGACAGAAGTCAAGTGGCCTGCCCAAAGCAACACATCTCATAAGAGATGAAGTCAAGATTCTAATCCAATCTTCTAACTTCGGAGACAGTGCTCCTTTTGCCCCACTATACTGCTTCACTTTTGCTCCTAGGAAGAAGTAAAATTTCATTTTGGTGAAACATGGATGAGAGGTACCACTATTTTTAAATATCTGGAAAAATCCATCTTTAATATATATATATAAATCCGTGGTGATGATTATGACAGGTATCCCTTCTGAGTATCATTTTTTAACTAAAATCTAAATGTCAACTCTTTACATGTAAATGACTAGTTTTGCTGGTAACAGTGAGATGCACTTTGTTTTAAAAACTGGTTCTTAGGGAGTTTAGCTAACAGTGACAAGTTCAATTTAGTGAGTAAAGGCATATCTTGGAGAAGTTGTAAATTTGGTTCCAGACCACTGCAATAAAGCAAATATCACAATACAGTGAGTCAAACGAGCATTTTGGTTTCCCAGTGCAATAAAAGTTATGTTAACACCATTCTGTGGTCTGTTAACTGTGCAATAGTGTTATGTCTGAAAATCAATATAGATACCTTAATGAAAACTATAATATTGTTAAAAAATGCTACCCATCATCTGACCTTTCAACGAGCCATAATCACCAATCACAGATCACTATAACAAGTACAATAATAATGAGAAAGTTTGAAATATTGCGAGAATGACCAAAATGTGACCCAGAGATAGAAGGGGAGCAAATGCTGCTTGAAAAATTGTGCCGACAGACTTGCTCAACGAGGTGGCCAGAAACCTGTGATTTATTTTTTTAAAATGTAGTATTTATAACACACAATAAAGCAAAGCACAGTAAAATGAGGTGTGTCTGTAAACTAAGAGGAAGCAAGTCTTTTCCAGTTGATAAGTTAATTTTTTTAATGTTTAGTTTTGAGAGAGAGAGAGAGAGGGGGGGGGGAGGGGCAGAGAGAGAGGGGGACAGAGGATCCGAAGGGTATCCATGCTGACAGCCAAGAGCCTGATGCGGGGCTCAGGATCATGACCTGAGCCGAAGTCGGACACTCAACTGATTGAGCCATCCAGGCGTCCCTCTTCCAGTTGATAATTTAGTCAGACTATCCCTTTTCAGACTGGGGTATCAGCCCTGCTACTACCTCCTCTGGTTTCCAAATGTGTTCACCCTCCCATACTTTGTAATATAGGACATCAGCTCTTCAGTTCCCTATCAAAGCATGCAACTTCAAACACTCTGAAATCCAACTCTTACCAAATGTTTAGCTAAATAAAGTAACACTTGGTGGAGACTGCATAATGGACATGCCACCCACTGACTGTCGAATTTGTTAAAATCTCTCTTTGCTATCGGTTAGAACACAACAGATCTACATACCCTGGCCCTTTCGGTTTAGCCATCTCACAGAACTTTCATCATTAAAATGTTTTAATGTTATGTTCTCAATTTTCATCCTAGGTTGCTGATAGCCACAGCTACACACAATTTCCCCCTGCGGTTGCCAAAAATGTCACTGGAATTACTGTCAGGTATATCAATGCTTTAAGACCCAGTAATACAAAAAACTGGTAAAACCACATCACTCCTGTTGCGAGGGCCAAGCTTTTTTTAGTTGTAACTTTCAGCATCCAGAAAACTGATCTGAATTTGAAGTTAAAGCTTTAGCAACCATTGGTTCAACAACTGCTAACATACCTTTATTTTCTTTTCTTCTGTTTCTCTGATCTTTACAAATGCCATTTGAAATTATTTGTGAATATTTTTGGAACTAGTAAAACATGTCAGTGTTTGGATTGTTGGGGGAAAAAGGCAACTGTAAAAATACTTCTGCTGATTGGTGTAGTTTAAGACATGCACGGAAACACCGACAGATTGGTGTGCAAGGTTGTAAGTGTAAGAATCAAACAAACTGGTCTCTCTTGACGTTCACACTCTGAATGGTGGGGATATTAACAAGAGGCCAGTGATGGGTTGTTCGGTAGAAGCACTTTCTTCTTTTCTCATGGATTAACTCCAAGAAAAGAGAAAGAAAATCTGTCACTCCTACTATCACCACCCATGATGATCAGTTTTAAACTCAAATCCAAGCCCATACACAGGAGTTTCCCAAATGGGAGTGAAAATGGCTCCACATAGCCTCCTACTGGGCAGCGTTCAGAAAGAAAACCACCAGGATCCCGGAGCCAGAAAATTTAGTTCACTCTTTTTCAGCTTTGTGTCATCGGAGAAATAAGTTAACTTCCAGGAATCTTAGTTATTTGATATTTAAATGAGGATGGCTAGCGCAAATGCAATTCAATATGACAGAAAGTAAAAGTCCCAACCTATGTCTGGGCTAGCTGGCCCTGCTCCCTATAAAACAAGTCCTTTAAAGGGGCTGAAAGGTGTGATGGGGATAGCAGCTTAACACTCTGGATTGAGAAATAGAGACTGGCTAGAATGAACAAGCTGCCCTTACTAACCAAATCCCTGACCTCATCTTGTTTTTCTGGAAGCTGTTTACTGGACCTCTCTTTCAGGCCCCTTACCCAGGCCACTGCACTGCAGTTTCTTCCTTCCTATTTTTCTACCCTGCAGTTCAGTTTCTCAGTTTCCATGTCTTGCCTTTGTCAAAACACTAGGCAGACGTCCGACACCGTGGAAACTTAATAAATATTACATCAATCAATAAAGTAATTAATCAGGAACAACTGCCAATAAAATCCAGCACCACAAACAGTTGCCTGTATTTTCTCATTTGCTTAATGTTTATCCAAGGAATAGTGGCCAGAAAGAAAGACTGCCAAAAGTTGTCTACTCTGATTTCTGATGAATGTCAGTGGCGTTTGGTCTGGTTCCTTAGCTAATGTTATCAAATATACTTGTTGAGTTTCTATTACTGTGTACTGAACTAAGGGATTAGATATTAGTGAATAAATTGAAAATATGAGGGAACAGATATTGTTGAGACAAACTGTTGAAACACAAACACATTTATAAAAAAGCCTGAAGGTATAACCAAACCCATATTAAAGGTATTCACTGCTAGGGAGGCAGGCACATATCTTTAACATACATAAATATGCACAAGCACTCTGTCTTTACAGGTTTTTTTCATTTCAATAAATTTCCATATCAATCCCAAGTCTTCCCAGAGTGGTTTTCTAACAATTATAATTTTCTGATCCAAGCTGTTCTTTTCAGTATCCGTAACAATATTAGGAATGTCCAGATGCCAATCTGAGGCATACACCTCACAGAATTGCTAAGGGCAATGTTATTCATTCCCTCCCATAGTATTTAATAATCCTTTTCATGCTGATAAGGCAGCATTTCCTAATGTCCAAAACCAAAAGACTCAGACTGGGAATGTCAAGATTCCATTTCCTCATCTTTTTCATCTTAGTCTCAAAGCTTTGCCTCAAACATACTTGCATCTTCTGTACATTTCTTCACTATTCGTTTAAGTCATTAGAGTGATAACTTACATTACAGGTTTGTGGTAAAGCATGCTTTATAATGTATGTCATGGATAGGATCTCACATCCAAAGTGTTACCACCCCTTAAATTCACATAAGTGCCTGTGTTTGCTATTCTCGCTATGTAAAATGTCTCTAAGAAATGCCACCAAAAATAGGTGCCGAGCTCATAACAATATTCAAAAACGAAAAACGTGCTTCCAGATGCCAAGTACTTATAACAGTGAGGCCTGTCTGCCTCCTCGAGGGTATATAGCTTCTCAGATGCACTGTAACAGTTATATCGAATGCTTCCAGATTCAAAGAAGAGATGCTCTTAAACCCGGGGTGGGGGGAGGGCAGAAGCACAGAGTTCTTGGGCTTAGACCCTGGATCTCAAATCTAAAATGAAATTGTCTCTAATGTAGGAGAATTAGAATGCAAAACTCAGGGGCTTGAGGGGAAGAAGAGGGAAAGGAATAAGAAGGGGAGCCTCATCATCCCCAATTCAGGCTGATTGCAGGGTCCAGTATTAGTCCTATTTTATGAAGGCTTTCTGAAGGGGAGTTTAAGCCTGCTGTTTTATGTATTTTCATTAATATTTTAACTTTTGTGCTTGAATCCTGAGGCAGTTTCATGAAAGGAGCAATTTTAGATGTGGAAGAGGAAAATATGACATTTTTTCTCCTTGCTGCCAGAAAGTTTTAATACACCACAAAGATACCCTCATCTCTTATGGGTCTCTCTTTTCATATTTCAGTGCCCAGATCCTTTCTAAACTGAATGCAAGTTTGTACAGATCTGTAATTCATTTACCTAGGAAGACTTGAGTCTTCCTAGTCTAAGTACAGTTCTAGATGTTGCATTTCTTTTTTAGACATTCTGAAGATTGAACAAAAACACAGATATATAACCTAAATTTGAGGTGGGAGTGTCTGATATTCAAAAGAAGAAAAACATTATTATTTTGAAAAAATGGCTTAAAAATACTAAACTAAAGGTTGGCAAACTAAAGCCCACCCACCAAATCTGGCCCTTGCTCATTTTTGTAAGTAAAGTTTCATTGGTACGCAGTCATACTCATTTGTGGATGCATTGTCTGCAACTTCACAGAAAAGTTTAATGACACTTGGTCTGGAATGTGCATATCAGATATCTTTATGTTCCAATTTTATTTCCTCCCATGTTTTATGGAGCATAGAATTTTTTTTATTGAAACAAGTGACTTATGAATTTTGAATACAAACTCAGGAATTTTCAGGTTTAAATTTCCAAATATTTTCGACATGTATTCCAAATGACAAAGTCTTCAAAATTCTGTCAAATAGCATTTGATTAACTGAAATGCTGTCAAGTTTCAATGCAATAGCACCTTAAGATTTGGAGGCTGCAAGTCTAAACAGAATTTGCAAATTGAGTTTATATTATAATCAAAAGACTATGCATTCCACAATTACAGAATAGACCCTATCCCTTATTTAAAAAAACATAACTGCTACCTATTTCTCCTGACCTTTTACTACGACCTTTCCATCTCTGCCATGATAGTTTATTATACATTGTCAACTCTGCATATCAGCCCTTTATCAATATCCTAAAGATTTCACACCCCTGGCTCTGGTCAGCCCTGCATCCAAATCATCCAGGGACAAGAGCTGCATGTCCTATTTCTAAAAATACATTTTTAGAGTGATAAATTTTACTAACAACCTTTAGAATTTAAATTTTTTCCTGAAGCTTAATCATTTACTATAGTTTCATTCTGTCCCTTCTTCTAACTCAGCAGAAATGAGACAATTCCTTGATCTCACTTAAAAATATTTGTAATAGTGGTAATATTTCTAAACCTGCAGGTTTTGATTATTCCAGCAATGGTTTTACCATGCAGGATAGTTCCTTGTCATTCTTTTTGTTCTTGAGATGATAAGAGATCTTTGGTGCCCCCACTTTAGAGACCCCTACAATTTAATTGTGTTTATTTTTAAAAACGTGTTCCTTCCCTTTAGAGCATAAACACTAGCATTTACCCTTGCTTATTTTGGTGTAGTTACTGAAGTGTTTCTCATTTCAATCCTTCCAGTGAACTACAGGAAAGTCCCTGTTATTACCCCCACTTTAAACTGAAGAAGCCAAGGCTTAGAGAGATAATGTCATGTATCCAGTATCACACAGCTAGTAAGTGACAAGGCCAGGATGGCATCCTAGATCTATCTGATGCCAGAGTAGGGGCTTTCGCCCACTGAGTTCTGCAGCTTGGAGCATAGGGATTGTTTCTCCAGAGTTCAGCACGGGTTTTAATAGGTAGGATCATCTCACTAAAATGTATGTTGAATGAATGACTGGCTAAACAAAATCTGACCAAGGTGTTCAGAGTCTATGTAGAAACATCAGCTGTATCCTTAGCAGTCAGTTTCTATGTCTTGGTTTAGCTGTGACTGAGTCAATGGAGCTACTTCAGAATTTGTTTGAACCAGACCATTCGTACATTTAGGGAAAATGGAAAATTAGAGAGCAAATACTCACATTTACAGATTAAATAATACCAGGGAATAAGTAAATACAAGTTACTTAGGAGAACAAATCAGAACATAATTCTAAAACTTGCCATCTCTGAACTAATTTACTTTAGCTAATTTCCAAATCTTTTCCCCCATGATGAGGGCCTTTTCATCCCATATCATTGGGTCATTCATTCCCAGATATTCGCCCACATTTATATGTGTTTATCTTACTCATTCCTATTGGAGCTGCTTCTCTACAGAAATAAAAGAATTCCAGATGCAAGTAGCTCTGTTAGGAAGCCCTTTTCCCATAAAGAGTTGTGAGGAAATCTTCCCAGTCTCTTTTGAATGGAATCCAGGCATATTAAAAGTGTTAGTTATATTCCTGGCACCATGATTTCATTTTAAATCAAGCCAATATACATTTAATTGATAACATGGGTTGATTATTTACTACCTTTTGATATTAGTTATAAACTAGTACTTTAACTGAGTTAATGATATTATCTTTAGGGATTCTTATTTTATTTAATTTTTAATTTTTTTAAGTTTATTTATTTATTTTGAGAGACAGAAAGCATGTGCATGCTCAGGGAAGGGTCAGAGAGAGAGAGGTAGAGAGAAAATCCTAAGCAGGCTCCCATCCGTCAGTGCAGAGCCCAATGTGGGGCTTGATCATGACCGGAGCCAAAATCAAGAGTCAGACACCTAACTTACTGAGATACCCAGGCCTTCCTAGGGATCTTTATTTTAAATGTCATTGGCAACTTCCCTTTTCTTTCCACGGTGTACCTCTAAACTCACTGAGATTGCACCCGGATTGCTATTTCAATTGTTCTGACTTTTAAAACATCCTATCACTTACTTAATAATATATATCTTATCATGCAGCGTAGCATCTGATTTATGATGCAAGTTGTCAATTTTCCAATCAAATAAAATGCACATAAAATGAGGTTTCCCAAAGAAGACATCCTTGAAAAATAATAGAATGGAGGCTTGTTCAAATTAAATGCTCCCATTCAGGGTATGTTAAAGCAAGCTGTGCTATTAGGAAGCTAGAGTAGTTCAGATTATATTCCTAACTTCTGAAGAAAACATCAGGAAGGAAAAAAATAGTGTGGATGCTCATAAAATATCCTCTGGCACCACTGTCATAAACTGAATATTGCTTGAGATGTCTTGGATTCAGTCAGAGCATGATTATTGGGCTGCATGGCCCCTGGGTCCCATCACCCAAATGATTTTTTTCCCTTTGTTCTTATGAGATGAGGAAAGTCTTTAATAAATGAACCCAAACTGAGATCTTGCTTGATAGAATTCACCCTCCCTTCCCGTCTCCCCTGTTCTAATGACTACAATGTCCTTTTCAAAAGAATGCAGCGGTTACAAAACACAGCTGGCCAATTTCCAGTTGTAAAGTTTAATTTTTGTCTATCTATGTACCCTGACAAAATCCCCCTGGATCCAGAACTAAATGATCATTTAGAAATTTGTATTGTCTTGATAACTGCAATGGTTGCCCACAGACATCCATTGCCTTTTACCTTTGTCTGTATTTACTCTTAATGAAACTAATACAAAACTACCAAGCCTGACCAATGGAAAAATTTGGAGTTTGGTAGCTTTGATTGCTTATATCATATGCAGTCAACCACTCAAGCAGCGTAGATTAAACATAAAAGTTTCTGCAATCACTGAGCATTATAAATTCTCATTAGAGTCTCATAATCAAGAGATGTGGTTGAAAGGAGCATACAGGGGTAGTAGCACACATATGGACCCTCTCATATATGAAGAAAAAATATTATCTCATTAAAATGTAAAATAGGTTTTCTGGTAAGAATGTTACCTCTTTCAGGGCACAGAAATAAAAGCACTAAGATTACTAGTTACCTGAAAAAGTGTTAATACTACTGTAGAACACTGTTGTACAAGTTGTGCAATCTGAAGGACTCAGGGCAGCTCTAAAAATAATATGGGGGCACCTGGTGGCTCAGTCGGTTAAGTGTCCCACCTCAGCTCAGGTCATGATCTCATCGTTCCCAAGTTTGAGCCCCGTGTCGCGTCGGGCTCTGTGCTGAGAGCGGGGAGCCTGTTTCAGATTCTGTGTCTCCCTCTCTCTCTCTGCTCCTCCCCTGTTTGCGTTCTTTCTCTCTCTCAGAAATAAACATTAAAAGAGTTGTAAACTCTTTAAAAAAAAGAAAAGAAAGTACTATGAACATCCAAGATGAGCTGAGGACAGGTACTAGGACAGTTTGGACTAAAATAGGTTATGCAATAAATAGCCAAGTGTGAGAATAGAACCATTAATGAGAAATCTTTAACGTCAAGCAGTTGCTTGAATGTCATCTGTTTTCTACAAACTGCAGTTGAGCAGGTGTTTCTCCTGTTCCATGATTACCTTTTGATTTCTGGGGGACATATTTTTTAGAAGGGTCAAAATACTGTGCTTGAAAAATGAGCTATATGCATGAGTGACACAGGCATGACTATATAAAATGTAGAAAGGCTGATTCTTCCTAACTGAATTTCATAAAATTCTCTCAGGGCAACCTATCTTTTCTGTGTTACCAAAATGGGGAAAAATCAGGTTAGCAAATAGCATTCTCTCTACAGCTTCTCTTAAAGCTGTCGATGGCGGCTGCTGTGATTTAGTAGGCTTTTTCCCTCTTTAGTGCCAAGGACTAGGTTTTGCAATATTACCTTGAGGATTTAGCATCTCAGCTTGGCTGTTTCTGACTCTCCAAAATGAGGAAGATGAATTATTTAACATCCAGGAAGCACCAGCTGTGTTCTCTCCTAACGCTGAGCTTCCCCCACCAATGGGATTTACAATTGAAATAGATTTCTAATCTAAATAGGACTACAACTTGGATAAGTGAACAAGACTAGAGAGTTTTTTCTAAGTAGAGAAGAGATATTAGTGAGCATTTCTTAGTGGTTTTCCCAGTGTACCTAGAAATTCTCCAGAGATTATATAGCCTAGCATCTTGCCGAGGGGATGGAGGGCTCCCAAAATGGAAGCACAACTCTGAGGCCACTAAAGAAGGGGATTTATAACATGCAATAAGAGGGATTTAGGTTAGGGACAAAGAGAGTTTTCTTGATGGCCAGTGTTACAGAAGGAGAAGAGGATATGAGAGAACTCTTTCCCTCAATGTTCATAGAACCAAGGCAGTGGTTCTCAAGATTGTTCTCGAAATTTTGTACCCCAGGGGACATCTGGCAATGTCTGAACACATTTGTTGTTGGTTGTCACAACTGGGGAGAAGAGGAAGATACTACTAAGTCTAGTGAGTAGGGGCCAGAGATACTGTTAAACATTTTATAATGTACAGAACAGCCCCTCCCAACTAAGAATTATCAGGCCCAAAATGTCAACAGTGCCAAGGCTTAAGAAAGCCTGACCTAGAGAATTTACACATTTTTTGAGTTCTCTTAAATGACTCCAATCAGCCTCCCTGGGCCAGTTCTAGGAAATAAAATAATGATATCCATTTGCTTAACGAGAATAAAAATGTTGGTTTGCCACCCAATTGGGGGTGCTCTGAAGATGGGTTCTTTCATCCCAGGGACTTCCTGAACTTCTCCAGCCAATTCCAACCTTTTGTTTTGGGAATTCCCAAAAGCCTGAGGGAAAGACAAAGGTGATCCACTATTCCTTTGGACTCCTTTATACCAAGTAGTGTCTGCATACCTCATTGGGCATTTACTGCCTGATGTACTTACTGTACTTACGTGACAAGGCAACTATGTTGTGAACTTCTCCAACCAAATCAACTAAATTGTAAATTCCTTACTGGCAAGGGATAGTGTTTTTACTGCTTCAGAAACACACAATCGATCACCAGCTGGCACATAGTGAGATTTTCATAATCCTTTATTCACTATATGATGATGGGGTGCTTGGGTGGCTCAGTTGGTTAAGCGTCCAACTTTGGCTCAGGTCATGATCTCGCAGATTCATGAGTTCGAGCCCCACATAGGGCTCACTGCTGTCAACCCAGAGCCTGCCTCAGATCATCTGACCCCTTCTCCTTCCCCTTCCCCACTGGTTCTCTCTCTGTCTCTCAAAATAAATAAATATTTATAAATAAATGTTTATTTATTTATTTTGAGAGACAGATTGATCAATATTCAATCTCTTCAAATATTCTGAATCCCCTCAGAGTGGCAGTTATTAAATAAAAGTAGACGGACTTTGGCTGCCAGTTTTCCCCAGTCTAAATTGGGGCAAGAAAAGATCATTTTAAAGTTACTTCAAATATGTTTCCATTTACAATGATTCCTATTCCACAAAGCCAGGATATGGACTTTGATTTCTGGTCTTCATATAAACTAGGTATCAGCATGACTTATTAGAAAAAGAAGAATTATTTAGGGTCATTCTATGTTGTTAATAGAAAAAGGAATAATGAAATACCATAATAAAGAGAAATAGTTTTCTAATAGAGAAGTGTCATGATATTAGTCAGGTTTATTAGGGCTTTAGAGGAGTATTCTAAGAAAAGTGGCAGAAATTCGATCAATTAAGTGAGGTGCACATAAATTGAACTTAATAAAACTGCCTAAATTGCTTTGGAAAAAATGCTGTAGGGAATATACTTTTATGAGTTCTGGGTGAGGATGAATTTGATGATACAGTGAATCCTTTTCCACTTTTATTCTTGAGTTTCCCATGAAAACCATCAGGAATAACTTTAGAAATATTATGTGGAAACAAACTAAAGATTGAAGGACCTGTGTGGTCAATGGTTTAGAAGTAAGAATGCAGGTACTGCAGCAAGAATACTAGCTCCACTCCAGTCTGACTGGACTTTGACAATTACTCAGTTTATGTCAAGTGTACAACACCCTATTTGGTAGAACTGCTCCTGTGAATCTACATGAGATACACCATAGACTATCCTTGTCTTCAAAGAATTCAGTTCCCAAGAGATGAAAGAGACTTCCTGACCAGCAGTTTTACTATCTCCAAATTAAAACAAATAACAACAATAAAAACCAAGACACTGAAATAATTACTGAGTTAAATAAAGCAAGTTGAAAGTGTTGCTCTAGGACAATCAGATAAAAATACCTGAATTTTCTATTCATGAAGACCGAATTCACTGGGTAATTATTTTTTGCTGAACTTCACTTTGCTAATACAAAGAATCCTTATGAGAAAGGAAAAAGGCCCATTTCAATTTTTTGTTTCTCAACAAGGAGACTTGGTGTCCTACAGTTTCTACGTACACATTAACTCTCAGAAGCATACATTGAAGATCTTTCAGTCAGTAAAAATGTGAGATATCTTTTGCAGATTATATTTACCCATTCCGTTCTGAAAGGATTTAATGTGACCTTTTCTTGGATATAAAAGTGACTAATTTGTTTAATGGGGATAAAAATGCTGTTTTACCACCCAAGGGGGCACTAAGTCAGAGGGACGTTTGTTAAACCTGATATCACTCAAAACAAAAGTAGGAATTAACTCTTTATTCTTTGTAATTAGTAAAACTGCTCAGCGTTTTAGCTGTGGTTGCTTCAAAATTTCAACATCTTAGTGGTCGTTGCTTCACGATTTATAAAAGATGTCTTGTCCTTGTGTATATGCTTCATTTTTGCTGGTTAAATAATCTCACGATTATCTTATCAGTTACTATACATCAGGGAGGAATGACCCGAGGGTGGGATGAGTTTGGGGGTCATGGAAAGTTCCACTATGCAACAATCTTCTGGCCAAGTCTTGTGGATAATTAATAACCCTCATGCTTTTTCATCTTGATATTTCTTGGTGCATACCCATAAAATTTTCCTGCTTTGTATTCATTTTTTAAGTCTATAACATTATTGGGATTTTGTGCTGACTTAATAACCTTCAGAGTAACTGATCATAGCAAAATATTTCCTTGCTTATGGAGAGCAGCTTTCCATTGACCTCGATTTTAATGAATACATTTTGAAAACATTTATTACCAATTGAAAGAAGCATCTCTGAAAGACTTTTCCCACCAGTAAAGAGTAATTTTTTTTAATAGAACCCCTGAGGAGGCTGAATCTGATATAGCACCAATACTGGATTATTCAAAGTTCTGAGTCATTTTGGATTCACCTTTAAGATTCAAGTTACCACACTGTCCTGATTACTTCCCATTTAGTGGTCTCCTTTCTTCACTAGACTAGGTTTCTGGAAAAGAGAATCTGTAACTTATCTCTGCAACCCCCCAGCCTAGTGCAGAGTCTGAAACAATGTAAGCATGGAATACATCTCTATTGAGAAAGGCTCTTCATTGGGATAAGGCAGATATAGAGAGTAGGAAGTTTGGAGTATGGAAGATCTTGCATATCTTTATAAAGAATGCAATACATGTGTTTAAGACCCAGGAGACACATCAATTTCCCAAACTTAAAAGTCTGCTGAAAACGAAAAGGCTGTGAGATAAAGAATGAGGTCTACAATATAAGAGATTATGCAGCCAGAGAGAAAAAGACCAAGAGAATATAATGACCATGTCCAAGGTCACAGTTAGAAGACTGTTCCAAAAAATACATTATAATGACCAAGGTTCTCCTTCTTCACTGAAGGAAGAACAAATAGAAATACCTGTTTTAAATATATGTGAGGAATAATTTTCTTCAAGAGAGACATTAAATACTGAATAGGTTCCTGGAAGAATTTATATACAACAAGGCTTTCTGATGCGTGTAGATTAGATAACCTTCCAAAATTTTTCTTAATGAGGCCTTATGAAAATTTATGCACAAAATAAAGATACTTATGTTAGACTCCTTTAAGGTACACATGGCACAGCTACTGAATATTTTGTAGAACAGTAAATAAAAGAGGAACCAATTCCCTATCTTATATGCCCCTGCAAAACATAAGATGATGAAAACTTGAAATTCTGTATCACAAAAAGGAAGTTAAACATTTGGTATCCCACTACAGTCTTTATATTAAATACATCTTTGGCTCAAAGCAAAAACCTTTTACAAGTTTTCACTGGCCAGTGGCACACATCCTTTCATGTGGATTAGGAAAACATCCTTTTACCTCATTCTATCAAGTGATTTATAATTGCCATTTAAACATAATAAGCGAGGGAGTACATGATTTGTGAATCCACTAGGAAGCTAATGGAAAAGCTCTCTACTGACCCAAGAAGGGCACTTAAATTGTTATGGCTCCTATGTAGCTGGGACTACTTTAAATATTCATTGCACTTTAATGAACATACTTTTCCTTTAATTAGACATGGTGTTAATACTGTTTTAATCTGAACTGATTAGCCACACTGATCTGGGGAAGCCAGGGTCTGTTTATGAATGAGTTAGAAGTCTGAAGCTTGCTAAAACGAATAGTTAACCTTCCCAGAACTGTTACGTCTAAAGAGGAAGTATGATATTATTTTCAAAGATGAAAAGATACAAGACATGGGAGTTGGCTGAAGAGTAAGTAAATTTTGGCAAGCGAAGACTGGGAATATTTTGAAATTCTTTAATATCATGGTTTTAATACTCAAAATGTGACAATTGAAAGAATCATGAAGTCACTTGATCTTTCATTCATTCAACACATATCCTTTATCTCTTTCTCTGCACTTATCAAAAGGATGGACTAACATGGATAGCATTAATGAATTGGTTACATGGTAGCAAACCATGACCACCTCAGAATATGAAGGTATTTGGATTATATTGGTGAAAATCACGGAGTCAGTAACAACTTAATAAAAAGTGAAAGTCTACTTCAAGTCACAGTATTATACTTCTTTGAGCTATGAAGATTTATTACATTTGGCTCTATCACCATAATAATACTTACCATGTGCCTACAGGTTTTCTTTATTAATCTCCTTACAGAAATGTATTAAGTAAGCATGACTTTTGAAGTGTCAAGGGATATATTTTCCCAATGACTAGCAATCCAAGACATCTTTGGAATATAACAAATTGATTAAGACACCATAATTCTGGTCAGTCAGTATCAGGCTAAGGAATTATAGGAGAGGATGAAGTTGTTTATTTAGTTAAAGAGCCCCACGGAGGCAATTTCCCCTGGAGGGGAACCGGTACTGTGATTGTTGGTGTCAAGGCAAATGTTCTCTCCTTTGGGACCTCAGATAGGGCCTGAGGCTGAGGTTCATGGGAAATACCATTGCCCCCTTATCCTCTCATCCAATTCAAAGTTGTTGGGTAAGATGGCAGGATCTTTCTGGTCTAAGGTCCCTCAGTGTTTCTCAATTTGGTTATCCACTGCATTCATTCATAAAAAGACTTTGAAAATACCAATGCTTGGGCCCTTTCCCCAGAGATTCTAATTCAGTGGTTTGGGGAGGGGGCCAGGGCATCATAAAATTGGAAAGTTCCTGAATTGTTTCTTTGGAGAATCACTGAGCTATAGCAAGTGAAAAGCAGTAACAATTACTTCAGGATAAGCCACAAGGTATGCTTAGAAGCTTATTCTTGGATGTGGTCCTTAACAAAGTAATTTAGAGAATTTTGGAGTTGGTCTATAAATAAATCAGGTCCTTCTAATTTTTATCCAGGGTTTTTCTTGGGACACTTGCTCCCCTGGAACTTGTTGACCTATATTTGTATCTTGCTTTCGTAAGTGCATATACTTACAAAAGAGACATCTTAAATCATGTAAGAAAATGCTCTTTTCCTACAGCTTCTGTTGACAAGCCAGAATATTTTGCTTTCTTCCTTAAGCCTATTAAAGATAGTAGAAATCAGTTCCAAAAACACTGCCCCAGAAGCACTCTAAAGATAATAATAAATGAACGATTAAGTAAATTATGTCACAGTCACTTGCCAGGCTTTTGAACAACTGATAAAATTATAATTATGAAAATGCTTATGAAAAAATGAAAATAAATAGGATCAAAAAAGACATATACCATATATGACAACTGTGTATTTTATAGTTAAAGACTAGAAATGAATTGTTTATAGAACTGGTGAGTGGGATTGTGAGAGATATTTCACTTGATTTCCCAATCTTTCCTTGGTGTTGTTATAATGTTGATTTATATAAAAAATAGCTATAATTTATTAAGAAACTACCAAGTGTCAGAAATTTTTACTATCTACAGAATGGATATTAATAATACAACATTTTAACAGAAAAATTGAAGGACAAAGATATTAAGTAACATGTCTGAGTCACAAAGCTAGTAAATGACAAGACTGGATTCAAAGTTTTGTCGGTTTCCTTTTTACTACCCTCTTCATAATTATTTAAAAAATTTAAAAGAAGGACTCAATCAATAAAAGCCCTGCCTCCCATCTCATTCGGTTAAGAAATAAGACTCACCTCAATAAAAACATTTGTTACTTTAGGTTAAATGGACTGGATTGCCCATGCTTATGTGTTTAACATCATCAGTAAGTTTTCTGGACACTAAGTTGAGGGAAAGATGAAAAGTGAGGATCTCTTATCAATTTAGTTATCAATTAATGAAATATTCTTCTATCAGGAAAAAGTCAAGGAGGATAACATCAGTTTAATAA
This sequence comes from Cryptoprocta ferox, assembly GCA_028646485.1. Lineage (NCBI taxonomy): Eukaryota > Metazoa > Chordata > Mammalia > Carnivora > Eupleridae > Cryptoprocta > Cryptoprocta ferox. The sequence continues at coordinate 99,761,273 of CM053577.1, read as the reverse complement.
ACAACTTCTTGAGGGGCGCCTGGGTGGCTCAGTCAGTTGGGTTTCTGACTTTGGCTCAGGTCATGATCTCACAGTTTGTGGGTTGGAGCCCTGTGTTGGGCTCTGTGCCTGCAGCTCAGAGTCTGGGGTTTGCTTTGGGTTTTGTGTTTCCCTCTCTCTCTGCCCCTTCCCCACTCACATTGTCTCTCTTTCCCTCTCAGAAAATAAATAAACATTTACAAAGTTTTAATTAAAAAAATAAGCAACTTTTTGAGGTAAGTTAACTAGAAATATAAACTTGGATATTGTTTAGTAAGATAAGATGTGATTAGTTAATTAAAAAAAAGTCTAAAGTTTCTCAGCCTAGAAAGGATCCAGTTCCTTAAAAATAATCCCCAAGGTAAAAAATGGCTGGAAAGAATGAGTTGATAATAAAAGTCAAGTTGCTAATACCAGTTTTATGTGCCATTCCCTTAGAGAGATATGCTCTATCTATGAAAAGGGGTCATTAAACTAGTTCAGACCCTGGGCTTCTCAGCCCCCTGGGAGCTCTAGCAGGGTGCGTGTCTGTCTCCCGGGACACCAACTAATGCCCCACCATCCCTGTCCTCATGCTCCATTACTCAGGCTCTGCCCCTCCTCCATCCAGGAATTTGCCCTAAAGAGATCATCGCACAAACTACACTGTGCAGGAAGACCTGGTTCCTGGGAAGAGAGAAATGAAAAGCCAGAACTTTGTCACATTTCTTTTAAGCTAGAAATGTGAATCAGATATGATCCCTGCCCTTAAAAGTCTTATAATCTTGAAGGAGAATAAGACAGATTCTCAACAGAACATACACTCCTTTGTCCTATTATATGCATGTTTAATAATATACTTCATCTCTGTTTCCAATGCAACATTTCATACATGGAAGGGTAACCTATCTTGTCTAGGGGTTCAGATTTTGGTTTGCTAATATTCCCATGCAGTAGATTTTCACTAATCTACACCCATCATCTATTTTCTTTCATTAAAAGTTTTTTCTTGTGTATAAATATTTTTAATCTTCTTATAGATAAAATATAAAACAAAAGACATTTCTGCTGAATAGAATCTAGACTGTAGACTCTTTGGATAAGTTTCTTTTATTCATTCAATTTTCATTTCACTAGCAAATAAACACTATTAAAACAATAAGTGTAACTTGGGTTTCCTATAGGCAGAATATCCAAATAAGGTTGTAGTACAAAGAGCTTAAATGTCACTTGCTTGTATCCTCACTTGAAGACAGGAACTCTGGTCCCTGAAAACTTTAAATGTGGCCTTTCTGGGAGTCTTTCTGGTATCTTCCTTATTTCCAAAAACGCTTTTCATGGTCATCCTCTCCAGCCCCCTGGTTGATTGCCATTACCGTGAGCTAGCACTGGTGCTGGTCCCTACGACCCTCTGGTCGGTGCTGTGGTCTTCAGATGTGATTCTGTGAATTCTCATACTGCTAGGTTGCCAGGTAAAATACAGGACACCCAGTTAAATCTGAATTTCAGGTAAGTAAAGAATGCAATATATATAGGACACACTTCTACTAAAAAATCACCCTTTGTTTATCCAAAATTCAAACTTAACTTGGTGCCCCGTATTTTTACTTGTGATATCTGGCAACCCTAACAGGTGCCCAAGCCATACCACGCCTCCTGCAGTCTCTCCTGAGCTAAAGTCACATGTGTGCTGTATACAGGTGGAGAAGATGTGTCTCTCTCCCTCTTCTGATGGCCTTTTGTCTCTTTATTATTTTTAAATTTATTTATGAGACTAATTTATTTTGAAAGAGAAAGCATGAGTGGGGGGAGAGGCAGAGAGAGAAAGAAAGAGAGAAACCCAGCAGGCTCTGCTCCCTCAGTGCAGAGCTCCATGTGGGGCTCAAACTCACAAATGGAGAGATCATGACCCAAGCAGAAGTCAGACGCTTAACCAACCGAACCAGCCAGGCGCCCCGGCCCTTTGTCTAGTTAGCCCAAAGCAACATTGCTTGTGGCATCTTAGGACCATTCACAGGAACAGCTTTCAGTGTCTTTCTGTGGCCACCTATCTTCGGGGTTTAGACACAGCCTTAGAATGTCAGACTCACTGTGGTGGGTTTTTCTCCTGTTCTCTGACATGTTTCCCCAACTGCTTGTCCCACAGGCCTCCTATTGGCTAGCTCCTCCCAGACAAGTCAATTTACGTAATGAAGGCTACCAGCTCTCTTGGTTCATGAGGCACATACAGTTATATTCATCAAAGACTTGCAACAAATCTTTAATAAAAGTTACACTATGGGGTGCCTGGGTGGCTCAGTCAGTTAAACGTCTGACTTCTGCTCAGGTCGTGATCTCTCCGTTCGTGAGTTCGGGTCCTGCATTGGGCTCTGTGCTGACAGCTCAGAGCCTGGAGCCTGCTTCGGATTCTGTGTCTCCTTCCTTGGCCCCTCCCCTGCTCACACTCTGTCTTTCTGTCTCTATCTCTCAAAAATAAATAAACATTAAAAACATTTTTTTAAAGTTTAAACTGTGATTAAGGGCACTACCTTCAAAGTACCTCTACAGTATGCAGAAGTGTTCTCTATCTTTGGAAGCACTTAGGGAAGCTCCGTGGAAAAAGGGGCTTTGGGGCTTCAGCTTTTAAGGAATGTGTGTGAGTTTGACAGTGTAAAAGAAATTCTAAGCAAAAGTAACAGTATGAATGGAGGTAAGAAAACAGGAAAGTTCGGGGTTGGCTTACTTCCGTTTGATGACAGCATATGATATACAGCAACCTGAAACTACAAGGAAAGTTGGTGGCCTGGCCAAGGAAAGTTCTCCATGGCCATGGCCAGGAGTTCGTAATTTCTTCTCTAGGCAATGGGAAGGGCTTGCAAGATTTGGTTAGAAGAAAATATAATTAAGAGATGCATATAGTCCTGTTACACAGTGTGTTCCAAGTGTGAGAAATTATAGGAGAGAGATTAGATTATCACATAAATAAAGTAGGTGAGGAGTCATGAAGTCCCAAGAGAGGGACAAGAGAAAGAACAGGAAAAAAAGAAATTTCAAAAAGAGACCTTGGTCTGAAACCTCGGTAATCACTTTAATCAGGAGAGTTGTGTGTGTGTGTGTGTGTGTGTGTGTGTGTGTGTGTTTAATTCCTGATGCCCATACCACTTCCAGACTAATTTAATCAAAATCTCTGGAGGGGCGCCTGGGTGGCTCAGTCAGTTAAGCCTCCGACTTCAGCTCAGGTATTAATCTCACATTCGTGGGTTCAAGCCCCTCGTTGGGCTCTGTGCTGACAGCTCAGAGCCTGGACCCTGTTTCTAATTCTGTGTCTCCCTCTCTCTCTGCCCCTCCCCTTCTCATGCTCTGTCTCTCTCTGTATCAAAATAAATAAATAAAACATTAAAAAATGAAAAAAAAAACCAAAATCTCTGGAGAGGAGACCCACACATCAGTATTGTTAAATCTCCCCTCACGATTCTTATACTAAGCCAAGACTGAGCACCACTGTTGTAGAGTCTGGATTCTGTCACTTTCATAGGAATCAGAGTCACCTATAGGGCTTGTTGGGCACCACTGTCAGAGTTTCAGCAGATCTGGAATGAGGTCTGAGAATTCGCATTTTCAACAAGTACGTAGGTGATGTGGGTGCTGTTGGTCCAAGGACCATGCTGGCAGAACTTCTGGTGTGGAATGATCAGGGCCTGACAGTTAATTAATTATTATTGTGCGTATGTCTTAGCTGGTTGGGGGTAGGGGAAGAAAGAGTTAATTATAAGTGACTGAGATTCCGAACCTGGGTAAATGACAGAATAGAGGTGCTATTCGAAGAGCCATAGACAACGGAAGAAAATAGATGTTTGGCTTGAATGAGAATATTGAGAGAAAAGACAAGGAAACAGAGTGTTTTATGGGGGCCATTATAAATATGGGAATAGTAAGAGGGGAAGCCAGTAAGAGGTAGAGAACCATCAGAGACACAGAAGGAGAACCAGAACGTCACAAACACCTAGCAGGGAGAAAGTGGTCAGGGCTGCTCGACTAAGAACATCACAAAACTGTAACCTCTGAGATACTTCCAAACACAATGAACACAGAAACCAAGGTCCCACCTTTTCCTTATCTGCTTTTTACTATCCTTAGCAAAGAGAGGTCAGAATGATAACCCTGGAGGCAGCTTAAGGTCCTTAGTGCAAAAAAACAGAGGGATCTGTATCCCTCATACTGCACTTACTAAGGAAATAAGGACGACTACCATATGACAGAAAGCTTTTCAGCTCTGAGAGTTGAAACAAAAAGGGCTTTTCGCCTAATCTGGCTAAGGGCAGAGTATCAGCGTTCATGGAGTTAAGCCACTAGCAGCTGTTAAGATTTTACAATGAACCTGGTGCTGTTCTAATGCTGTATACGGCTCCTACTCACAGTGGGGTTCATGGATCAGTGGCATCAGCATCACTTGCTAGAAATGCAGACTCTCACCCACATCAGACCTCCTTAAACTGAATCTGTATATTTGAAAATATCCCCAGGTAACATTTAGAGCTTGAGGTACAATTAGAGCTGGAGAAGCACTGCTTTTAGGTATCATGAACTCATTTAGTCTACTCAATGCTATGAGGTAGGGACTATAAGGAGGGGGTGGAATTCCGAAGAGGTTTAAATATTTGTACAAAGTCATACAACTAATGGGACAGAGCAAAGATCTAAACCCAGATAATCTAGATCCATAGACCTGGATCTGACTTGTGTTACACCAATCCTCAAGAAACTCTTACAATGTCCCTGAGCACCCTCTCATCATTGCTGGAACTTCCATCCACAGTGGCCCTCGTCCAGCTCTTCTAAGGTGCCCGTCATCGCCGTTCTACTCTTGTGTCTACCATCCAACCCATGCATGTTAACCTCCTTGCCCCTTAGATCTCAGCTCATAGTCACCTCCTCAGAAGGCAGCCATATCTAACACTCAAGACTTGGAATTCCACTCTCAGGGCACCATTTTTCCTCCATGATAATCTGTCGTTATGAACTCATGTGATTTTTGCCTTTTTTTTTTTTTTACTAGGCTTAAGCACCAAGAGGGCAAATGCACATCTGTTTTGTGCCTCATGGAATCACCAGTGCCCAAGACAGAGCCTGGCACAGAGTAGACACAACTGTTACCTAGGTGGGTGCACACAGGAATGACTTTTGAATCAAATGTGTGCCTTGCCCACATTAACATGAACTGTAGTGCCAATCAGAACTGAATACTCTCGGGGGCGCCAGGGTGGCTCAGTTGGTTAAGTGTCCAATTCTTGGTTTCTTGGTTTTGGCTTGGGTCATGATCTCACAGTTTGTGAGTTCAAGCCCCACATCAAGCCCCTGACAGTGCAGAGCCTGCTTGGGATTCTCTCTCTCTCTCTCTCTCTCTGCCCCTCCCCTGCTTGCATTCTCTCTTTCAAAATAAATAAATAAACTTAAAAAAAAAGAACCGGATACTCTTTCCCTTCATGTAATTAAGAAACCTGGTGAGGTGAAAGAACAGACCTGAACATTCAAAGGGAAGTGTAAACTTCGAGGCTGAACCTGAACCGTCCGTGGAAGCCTTCACCTCAGGACCTCCTGAGGCTCTGAGAACCCTTTGAATGTATTTCCACTTTCCAGAATCCAGAGCCAGTACTTTGCCTTCAGCCTTTGTGACAGCAGAGGGAAGTCAGAGTGGCCCAGGTGAGGCCTCCCCATGTTGGCAGGTTATCTCTGGAGGGAAAACATCTGCTGTTCTAACCCAAATCCTCTAACTAAATAGAGTCCATTCCTTCTGAGTGCTGCTCGTCAGGTACCTTTCAGAGTTCCGAATTTCTCCAAATGGCAGAGAATAAGCCTTGATTTCAGTGAATGGCTCTGCCATAATAATCCTGAGAAAAACACGCCACTTTAAAAATACGCCCCACTCCACCCTCCTACACTGTTGGTGGGAATGTAAACTGGTGCAGCCGCTCTGGAAAACAGTGGGGAGGTTCCTCAAAAAACTAACAATAGAACTCCCCTATGACCCAGCAATAGCACTACTAGGGATATACCCAAGGGATACAGGAGTGCTGATGCATAGGGGCACAGGTACCCCAATGTTCGTAGCGGCACTTTGAACAAAAGCCAAATCATGGAAAGAGCCTAAATGTCCATCAACTGATGAATGGATCAAGAAGATGTGGTTTATATATACAATGGAATACTACATGGCAATGAGAAGGAATAAAATCATGACATTTGCAGCAATGTGGATGGAACTGGAGGGTATTATGTTAAGTGAAATAAGTCAGAGAAAGACAGATACCATATGTTTTCACTCATAAGTGGAACAGGAGAAACTTAACAGAGGACCATGGGGGAAAGGGAAAGGGAAAAAAATAGTTGGGGAGAGGGAAGAAGGCAAACCATCAGAGACTCCTGAATACTGAGAACAAACTAAGGGCTGATGGAGGAGTGGGAGAGGGCAATGGGGGTGATGGGCATGGAGGAGGGCACTTGTTGGGATGAGCACTGGGTGTTAATGGAAACCAACTTAATAAACTATAAAAGGAAAAATAAATAAATAAATAAAAATATGCCCCACTGTAATTTTGTGTTTCATTTTCCCAAATACTCTTGCTCCTATGGATAGTTCCTATACCTTGTGTTCTCATATTATATTAACAGAATTATACTAACTAGGCCTTAATATTTCTACTCTCGTGAAATAACTGCAAAGGGGCTTGAGAAAAATGCTGTTGCTGATTTTTCTTAAAGAGATGGTTAGATTTAATTTCAACATTTTTGAAAAATATTGAATGACAGGAATCAGCTTTAAGCTTAACCAGGTTACAGTCCCAACTACAGATTGTAGGGATGAGGGTTTCTCCATGTGGAAGAGTGGCTTGCTAATTCCCCAGGAATTTCCTCAACTCTCCACCACATGCCTGAATGATATGGCTGTAGGCTCAACTACTCAATTTTCTTATGGTGTTCTTGGTCTGAATTGACACGTTACTTCAAGCTCAGGCATGAACAAGGAATCCTTAGGTTCACCTTGTGTCTTAGACCTGAGCTTCTCAAACTCTCAAATGCATGAATCAGCCAGGGGCTTTGTTAATATACAGAGTCCAGTCAGTTGAGACCTGGGGAATTCACATTTCTAATACGCTCCCAGGTGATACTGATGCTGCCAGTCCACATGCAACACTTAAGGGGAGCGAGGTCTTAGAAAACAAAAGGAAATTGATTTTGTCCTTTACAATGCAACTTGGCACCCGTTTTAACCAGAAGCATTGCCTAAATGTTTCTGTGTGCCAATATCCACCAGGACAGGGGCAGAAACAATCCAGAGAACTGTGTCACTCCCCAGGTTCCACCCTGGGGAGGGGTCACCGGTGATCTGTTGGGACTCGGGGAAGAAACAGACCTGCTGTTCAATCTAGAGCTGTCTTACACAAATCTAGAATCTTGGAATTTCCAGACTTCTATTTTTAAAATATTTATACTGAGCACATACAGAAGTGCTTGGAAGTATCTAGAATAGGTTTGAACATATGCTGATCACTCTAAAATTGAATTAAAAGCAATGTGGTCCAATAATGATGTAACAGCTATTGGGTTAAAATGGAAAATAGTCCCCAAACGCAATATATTTTGAAATGCAAAATATAATAGCTTGTTTCAGTTAAATAATGTGTATAATGGAAAAGACTGAGAAAACAACTGTTAGAGCTAATTATTGCTTAAAGTGGCAGGAGAGGCAAAGGGGTGGTTTATTTTGAGGGGGGGAGTGGCCTTAGTTCCTCCTGCACTTCTACCATGTTGTGTCTCTGATTTCTTTTCTCTACCCTCACCCCAAGCTCCTGGTAGTCCTGCACCACTGAGGGAAACACTAGCAGATCAACTGAGAGTAAGAAAATGAGAAGAATTTTCTGTTTCTTTCTTTTAAACCATCCCTTAATCCTTGAATTTCAGAACTGAAGTGAGTATAAATAAAATTATGAAAATTATTTAATTTAGTTAAAAATAGGTCTCTTTGAAGCCAAGGAGAAGGAAATAGTCTCCACATGAAGCAAGCTTTTTGCCCATTTGGATGCTCAGTGTTGGAGGAGGTCATCAAGAGGACATGACCGATGGTTGACCCACAAGCTTGACCTGGGCCACCAGAGGCTCCTGAACCTTTCCCCTGGCCTTGAAATATACATTCTATCCACTATTCTCACTGCAGGAGATGTTTTCAAGGATGCGGGAGATGTTTTCAAGGATGCAGCCTTGAGAAAGCAATGTGTTGAGACCATCTGGACCGTGTATGTGATTGAACCCAGTTGGGCCTCTATATAGACTTTTAAGCCTCTCATGGGCAGGTTTAGAGATCTACTAATTTTGTGGCCACCCAAGACAAGCCTCATATATTAATTCCCTTGTTCATTAAACCTGCCACCTACCAATCTAGGGTGGCCTGCTTCTTTTTTTTTGTTTCTCTTTTCCTTCTTTGTATGAGGACCAGTTTTTACATTATTTTGTTTTATTTTATTTTATTTTATTTTATTTTATTTTATTAAGTTTATTTATTTTTGAGACAGAGAGAAAGATTGACTGCAAATGGGGAAGGGGGGGAGGGGCAGAGAGAGAGGGAGAGACAGAATCCAAAATAGGCACTGCACTGACAGAGCCGATGTGGGGCTCGACCTCACCAACCGTAAGATCATGACCTGAACTGAGATCAAGAGTCTGATGCTTAACCGACTAAGCCACCCAGGTGCCCCTTGTATGAGGTAGAGTTTTTAAACCAGCACTCAGAAAAATTTAATAAACCAACTTATCCTGACATGGTGGCTAGGAAATACATGTACAATAACTTCTTTAGGAAACCGTGATTACCATCACTGAACAGCTTAGCTCATATCTAACCAAACGCATCTACTTTATTCCACAGGAAAAAACATTCTAGATATATTCCCAAATCCACTGTAATGATACCTATCTACTACCTAGTGGAATGTGACATCAGAATGCTAGAACTTGAAGTCCAGATTGGTGATGGGATTTGTCCGTTATCACACAACTGATCTTTAAAGAATTGGGCTTAGAACTTAGATCTCCTGAACATTTGCCAATTTAGTCCACATTGTCTTATCCCAACCTATCTTGTCAATTATTTTTCCTGATGCCAATTTAAGACAAAAATACCCAAGCTTGTCTGGGACAAAATACCCTGTCTGAAAACTGTAGGCCACATTGTAGGCTTCCCACTTGTAGTTGATCGTGGAGCCTCACATCTGAGTTGATGTGAAATGACATTAAAGATGAAATCATGGGCCAGTGAGGAATTGGCTAAACAATTTGTAGCAGGTTCCATGGTCAGTATATGGTAGGAGATTGCCCTGACTGAAAATTTCCTTCCCGTAAGGGTGAATAAGAGAAGTGAAGCTTCCTTGCACCATCTTATGAACTGGTGACTTTGAGTGAGCCAGGATTCTATTGTGAACAATCAGTAGTCATCTTTTAATGCAGATTTTTTTTCTTTTGTAGTTTATTGTCAAGTTGGTTTCCATATAACACCCAGTGCTCATCCCCACAAGTGCCCTCCTCCATGCCCATCACCCCCCTTCCCCTCTCCCACTCCCCCATCAGCCCTCAGTTTGTTCTCAGTATTCAAGAGTCTCTCATGGTTTGCCTCCCTCCTTCTCCCCAACTATTTTTCCCCTTCCCCTCCCCCATGGTCCTCTGTTAAGTTTCTCCTGTTAGACTTATGAGTGAAAACATATGGTGTCTGTCTTTCTCTGCCTGACTTATTTCACTTAGCATAACACCCTCGAGTTCCATCCACGTTGCTACAAATGGCCAGATTTCATTCTTTCTCATTGCCATGTAATATTCCATTGTATAGATAAACCACATCTTCTTGATCCATACATCAGTTAATGGACATTTAGGCTTTTTCCATGATTTGGCTATTGTTGAAAGTACTGCTATGAACATTGGGGTACCTGTGCCCCTATGCATTGGCACTCCTGTATCCCTTGGGTAAACCCCAGTAGTGCTATTGCTGGGTCATAGGGGAGTTCTATTGTTAGTTTTTTGAGAGCAGCTGCACTTAATGCAGATTTGAGATGGCTTGGGAATTATGGCACAAGATTTTTCTTAGTACAAAGGCCTGTTGTTACAAAGAATGGCGCAGATTGTGATAGGACCTAATATGGTATTGTGATTAAAAATTCAGTACAGACAGACCTGGATTCAAATCCCAGCTCCAAACTCTACTATCTTAGGGACCTTGTAGAAGTCATTTAAGCTGGTCATTAGTTTCCTTACCTATAAAGTGAGAATAAAAATACTCTCCTAACTCATAAACTTGTAAAAATAACATGCTATGTATAAAACACCAGTACCACTTAGTACACAATAAATCTGAACATTCAGTAAGGTAGCAATGTTTTCCCCCATCAAGAGTCAGAATCAGGAAGGTAAGCTCAAATCAAAATATCCTGAGATAAGATCCTGACATGGATGTCTTACAAGATTTTGGAATAAATTAGGGAAAGATGTCGATAAGCACCAATCTTTCTTGGAAATCTCTAAAAATAATGTTGGTCCTCACTTTCCATGTTGGCTTAAGTTGTCCTTCCATTGAGTCTGGAATGAATAATCAATGTCAACATCTTCCAAACCTGGAAATGTTCCCAAAGAAGCGCTGTCCTTTATTAAGAAACAAGAAGGTCTTTCTTTGCTCCTGTTCTTAAGTGTGGTATGCTGAAGCACAGACACTTCAGCTAAACATCTGTTCATCAGTGTGGGATTAATGAAATTTGGTGGGAAGGGCAGGCTACAGGGGAATCAAATCTTCTTTGTTTCTTTCTCACCATTTGCTATGGACCCCATTTGTCTGCTGCTTCTTTTTACTTGTGCATTTGACTGTGGCCAGAGTAAAGAATTTGGGACATGGAAATCTTAGTTTCTTAGAATTAGCTAGATGGAAAAGTGAGGTCATGATGGCCTGCCATAGAAATACCAGCTGCCACCACCTGAGCCACTAGAACAGTAATGGAAACGTTTCTTGGAGTCCAGAGTGGTCCTTGCTTAAAGATTTTGAGTGCCTGATTCATTTTATTCAAGAGACTGGTTTCAGCAATATGTTATGTATCTAACTTAAAAATTCAGTCTGGCCACATTGTATTAACTTATACAATATGTAGGTTTACTACGTGGGAAAAAAAAAAGGGTCTCTAAACTATTGGGGCCAAAAAGACTGCATAGAAATCTGGAGAATGTACAGACTACCTTTAAAAATAAAAGCATGCCACAGAGGTGTGAGAAGTGATGATAATTTTGTGATTTTACAGTACAAATGTACACATTAATCAACAGACTAATCAATGATGTGAAAACTATCTATAAAGAACTGGATTAGGTTGGGGTGGGGGAACATAAATAGCATAGAAGGAATATAAGACATGACTCCATGCCTCATCTGGAGTATAGTAATGAATATAATAACATAAAGATTTTAATGACAGGCACCCTTATGGAGTTCATATTACACAGGTATGGGAATTGCAGATTTGGGCACCTTTTCTGCACAGTTTTTGAAAATGTGTATGTTTCATTTCTTCTATAGTATTTTTTTAAATTTTTTTTTACATTTATTTATTTTTGAGAGACAGAGTGAGACAGAGTGTGAGTGGAGGAGGGGCAGAGACAGAAGGAGACACAGAATCCGAAGTAGGCTCCAGGCTCTGAGCAAACATTCAGCACAAAGCCTGATGTGGGGCTCAAACCCACGAACTGTGAGATCATGACCTGAGCCGAAGTCGGACACTTAACCGACTGAGCCACCCAGGTGCCCCTCTTCTATAGTATTCTAAGCTGACTCCTCCTTTTTTCATGCCAGCTTTATCTGAGCCTCTATTAAGAATTCCTTACCAGCCAACTTTCTATGTCCCTGCTTCTTTGGATCACCTTGTCAAGATAATCGTGTTGATCAGAAGTTCTAAACCGTTCTGTGCTCAGGACTACTTGGGTGTCTTTACAATATTTGGAAGATGTCCTCCCAATGATCAGAACTGTTTCTGGCTGCTTCTTTCTGTCAATCAGTATTTATACATCTTCAGACTATCTCTGAGAACTGACCTACTGCTTCTTTCATGTCAAGAGATTGCCAATCCCTACTCACATTGTCTAGCCAGTGTTATTTATTTTGCATTTTTCCACAACTCCTGCTTCCCTGCCCATCAATAGCATCTTCCACCATGAAAATTTTCCATATTGAGTTGGGAAGAGTGGCGACCCAAGTATGACATAGGAAAGCAAAATGAATTAAAGGGCCATAAAATGTTAAGCACAAAATTTCCCTTCAAATCACTTACACCAGAAGTTCCCAAACTTTATCATGCATCAACATCCCAGGGACACTCTTTGAGAACCACTGCCACACGTGAATCAAAATCATCTCCAAATAACATGTAATCAAAACAAAAGACCATCTCATTTTGCTCTGTGACAAGGAGGTCTTAACCTAGAAGTCCTTGAAGACCCTTTGATAGGATTCTTGCTATCCATGATACTCCACAAATTATATTTTATATTACATTAGCATGTGTGAGATTACATCTGGATGCTTGAGAGGGCCCACTGCGCTCAGAAGACACTCAAAGGATTCATTTTCCCAAACATTAGCATCTACAACTCCCACTGATGCCATGCAGTGAGAGTCAAGCCAGCACATGTGTGGAGATATTGACATTGAATGTAATAGAATAGGGCTTTACAGTTTATAGAGCCAATGTGTAATTTTCCTGTTCTTTTTACGGTTAATAGAATAATTCTACTATGACAACACTGGCCTTTGCGATCAATTACTCCATTCTTTTATGATTATACACTGACTTCTACCAAGATGTAGACCCACCGGTCAATCAGCCAGAAAGTTCAGATGGAGCACCAATGATAGGCCTAGCATGGTGTTGGCTCAATGAGGAACCCAAAGATTGCAGAATTCTTGCTCGCAGGCAACTCTGGGTGAGGATATGGACACATACTACTTTTAAGCCCTGTGAGAATAAGAACCTTGCTTTTCCGACCCCAAATTCTGTTTCATGTGCCTAGAAGAGCTCCTAGCAAATCATAGGAGTACAGCTAATTATTAAATGAGTGCATTAAAGACCTCAGGGGTTTATACTGTAAATGTCATAAATGATATTGCCAGATAAACAACATATTCACAGTGGCTGATTGGACAATGCTCTTACACCTGGAGAGTACTGTTGAACAAAGGAAATAAGGGACCCAATTAATAATGCACGTTAATCATCTGCAAACTTTCCTCAACAGAGAAGACAAATTGAAACTTAAATATGACACAGTTTCACATCTCTCTTTACACCAGATGTCTGGCATAGGTAAGAACTCAATTACAGGATTAGGCTAGGAAGATCACCTCTCTACTGCATCCTTTTTTTCTGTAGCAAGTGATAATGTTGATGGCAAAGGATTCAGGTAACAAGAAGCATGCTGCCCAACCACATATATTCATCATGCTTCCCTCAGTAAGTGTGAAGCCGGCAAGCCCTTACCTAGATTTCAAGCTGATGAATCATCTGTCTAGTTTCAGTAAACCCCAAGGGACTGCTCAGCTTTGTAAAGCTGAAACCCTGTCAGCCTCTGGATGCATTTAAACGAGGACAACATGTTAAAAGGAGGCGGATTATGAGGTTTCCTGAGGAATCTCTAGTTTCTAAGTGCACTAAATCTTCCTTCAGTGCACAATAAAGAGCCTTTGTATCTAAAAAAAAACCCCAGAAAGTTATTTTTAAATCGTGTATAGATGCTGACCATATCAAATACATAAACAGAAATATTAATGGTTTCCTATATTAGGCCATCCATTTATCCAAACTGAGGTCCCTTCTATTCCATTATCTCCATGGAAGTACACACATAGCCTTATAAACGTTAGAAGAAGGAAAATTCCTCCTTCTTGGGAAACACCTGTCTTGGGAGTTCTCGGCTGTGCAGCTTCTGAGCATGCACAGGGTCGAGCATACAAATGGTGCAGTGACTCTTTTGGAAGTCACATTTGTCCCTGAAACTTCAGTCACCTGGAGACTGCATGCCTCATTGCCTGCAGCAGCTCAATCCTGACAGTGTAGGATGAGTTTAGAAATCTCATTTGAGCAACAGAATTTGAATTGAGAGTTCAAACAGCATAATATATTTAATACTGAAATAATCTTTTTTTTTTTTTTGCAACTTCTGCTGACTGTGGAATTTGTTTCTTTTTTCTTTGCTATTGGGCTGTTGTAATCATGTTGGTTTGGTGTGGATATTGCAATGGGAAAGGAAGGGAACAGGACTCAGGATACTAGAACATTGTTAACCTGCATATCCTCCTTTCTACACATACACCATCTCTGCTTCTTTTGCTAGGCTAAGACACTTACACATAATTCCTGGAATCCCTACTACATTCACATCCACTGCTTTCAGACACACACTCACAAGGCACCAAAACACAAAAATCTCTACATGTCAAAATCAAGCCAGGCTGAGGGTGTACATAGGTGGATACGGCACCAGGTGGATGTGTAATCAGTAATAAGAAATACATCGAGCCCCATAATGAAAAGAAATCCCCCAAATTGTTTAGGATTCCCCCTCCCCCTTCCATTCACTGATTTATTAACCCTGAACAAAGATGTAATTGCAGGGTCTCAGAAACAACTTTTTTTTCCATTTTTTTTTCATTTTTGGCATTTGTTTGGTTTGGCTTTGAATTTCTTAATATCTAGTCGTACCATTCATTGCCTGTTTTCTTCACTCAGTTGCCCATCTTCCCCCTCCCCCCACCCCCAAAATGAAAGAAGCATTAGCTTCTGAGTCTTAAGGATGAGACCTCTGCATTTTCTTTGCTTGTTTAGGGCAAGAAATGAAGTGCTGCCTCTTTAATTGGCAGAAGCATGCAGGAGGAGCGTACCTTTAATTTAGTGTTGGGATACCTCACTTGCACCCTGGCTGTTGTCTTATTGGAGACGGCAGCCTGCCTGAGATCCTCTAGCACTGAAATAATATCATCCAGCACGCATTTCTTATCCTGATTTTTCAACACACACAGATGGGAAAAAGTATAATTATAGCCCTTGTGGTTCACCTTCATTTCCAGCACGGCTCGGTGGGTCTGCAGGATCCCCTCAGCCTGGAGCAAAATATTGTCCCCGGGTGGGGAGAGGAGGATCACCCTGCCATACCTCCCAGGGGTGTGTAAGTCCGAATAGAGCTGGCTTTTGGACTGGTCCAGGGGGAAAAGGCTGCTGGCCAGGCTGCGCTCGATCTTGGCCAGGCTGTGGCTGGGAGCGACCAGGCGCTCCAGGTCGCCCTCGGGCTGGAAGCGGTTGAGCGCGCTGAGGCCGAAGGTGATGGTCAGGACTGCGGGCACGGTGAGGAAAAAGACCGGGTGCCGGCTCACGCACAAGCCCAGCCTGTGGCAGAACGACTGGAGCCCTCTGCGAAGCACCTGCCGCAGCATCCTCCACCAGATCCAGCTCGCAGGCGCTCCCGGCCGTCTTAAAAAGCACATGTGACATGTGTAAGCGCCGGGCCACCCCCCCGCCCCGCTCCCGCATCCCACCCCCTCTGGGCCGGCCCCCCTCCCCAGCACCGCCGCCTCCCCACCCCCTCCGCGCTCACCCCCAACCACTCCGCCTGGTCTTTCCCCGGCCCCACCTCCATGCGCTCCTACTACTCTTTCAAACACTGCAGCAAGTTGCAGCAAGGCGGGCAAATACCGACAGCGCGCGTGGGGGCCCGCGGCGGGCGCTGCGGGGGCACCGCGGGGCCCACCCCTCCCCGGCCTCCCCGCGCCCTCGCCGCCTCCCGCGCCCCTCTCACCGCATGAGCAGCGTTCCCTCGGTCTAGCCCTTCATCTCGGTGCTGCAGTCCCCCGGCCTCCCTCGCTGGAGGTGGTTCCGTGCGGAGCGTCCCACGGATGTGGATTTCCTCTCCGTCCTGATGGGGTTCGGTGCCTAACTGGAACCATGTGCCTCGGTGTTGTAAGAAGCAGACATGTGCCCCAAAAGGGGCGGGGGGGGG